>CM038217.1:34053380-35253380 GCA_021442155.1 Cymbidium sinense
TTTCCCATTACAAATCAATGTCTAGTTCCAATTAAAAATAGGGAAGTTATGAGAATCAAATTTAATGTGATGTTCTCCCATGGACATTGCTCATATTCTCTTAGGATGACCTTGTATGATATGAATGTTATTCATTATGGTAGGGAAAATACTTATATTTTTAAATATAATAATAAGACTATTAAACTCCTACCAATAAAGCCAGTAGAAAAAACACCCTCTATAGCACCACACAAAATAACTTCTGACTTACAACCAAAGCTTCTGTTGAAGAAAAATGTCAAACTTTAATTAATTATCATAGAAAATCTTACTATTAGTGATGTAGAACATCATGAGGATCAACAAATTAAAGCCCAAGGCCCATTTACAAAATCTCAAGCTAATCATGAGGATCAACAAATTAGAGCCCAAGGCCCATTTACAAGATCTCAAGCTAAAGCCCAAGAAAATTCAAGAAAGAAGAAGACTTAGCCCATTAGCTAAGGCCCATTTTATGATTTCATCTTTTTTTATTTATGTAATTTTTAATTTTCTTCTAGAAACTCCATGTTTGAAATTTTGCATTTAAAAATTCAAAGTATGACATGTGAGGTGGTTGAATCCACATAAAATAATAGCATGTGAAGTGGGTGGATGGCATAAAATAATGAGGCAATTTAATATTTCACATTAATGTGGCCACCCACCTTTCCCTCCATGTTTGAATTCTTTTCTTTTGAAAGATATTTGTAATGGCTATAAATAGCCCCTTATTAGAATGAAAGGGAACTTTGGCAATTGCAAAATTTTGAGTTATTCTTGTGGTTTGAGAGCTTGGTGGCCAAACCTTGGCAATCCTTGGTGGGAGCTTATCCAACATATCTTCTTCCTTCTCCCAATACCCACGCTCTCTCAATCTCATCCACCTCCATCAAATTTGGTATCGAGCTAAGCCCTGAAGGAGCAAATTTGGTTAGTTTTCAACAAAGGGAGCATCTTAAGTAATAGACTTGTCTTCAAACTTGTGAGTTTTTCTTGAACTTGTGAGGTTAATTTATTTTCTTTATATGATAGTTTAAATACATATTAGTAGCTTGAAGATAGATATTGCTTGCAAGTTTATGGTGATAACATAAAATTTCAATTAGTAAGCTCCATATATATTTTTTTTTCCCAATGTGAACTTGTGCTCCTCCCCTTCAAAAAAAAAAAAAAAGAGAAAAAAATTAAGAGGGCACCTTAGTGAGGTAATTCTTCACCAAAAAAATAACCTAGCCATTAGTGCAAATCAAAATCTAATTACTTACTTTATTATCTTTGTTATTGTTTATGGTTAATTTTAGAAGTTTTTTATTAACTTATGATAACTTTTTAAAAAAAAAAAAAAAAAAGTTTGATAAATTTGAGCATTTTTTCATTGCATTTTTTTTTTTTTGCATAATAATATAAATGTGTTAAACTTGGTGATTTTGGAAGCTAATAGAACTTTGTCAAAAGACCTAAACTGCCTAAGGAGAGGGGATTTAAGTGGTCTTGTACCCCTCCTCACCCTGGAAGTTCTCTTAGCCTAAAATTTCTCTTTGATTATTACAATTATATTATACTTTTTTTTCATTTTCTTCATTTCCCTTTTCATATATCTTTTTTTTCATTTTAAAAAAAAAAAAGAAATCTCATGGCACCAAAATCTATCTCTCAAGATCAAGTTGAAAATTTGACTAGATTAGTTGATGCTTTAGATCTTAGGATCCAAGATAATGAATTAAAACTCAACAAATATTAGAAGAAAGTAAGAATCAAATGCAAGAACTTAAAGAACAAATGCAAACTCTTAGTGCATCTACAAAATAATAGAGTACCAACTCCTCCTCCAATACCTCAAACTGTGCAATAGGATGGGATGAAGAAGATTTCATATCCAAACCATAGAAAAATCAACCACTTAGAAGACATCAATTGCTAGAAATGGTGGAAGGGAGAAAATTATTTTAAGACTATAGAAGACTCTAATGATCCATCAAGAGTTAAAGTAGAAGCCCCAACTTATGATGGTACCCAAATAAATTTGATTAGTTCAAATGGATGACTTCTTTGATTGGTATAAAATGGATGATTATCAAAGTTACTTTTGCTAAAATGAAATTAATTGGACATGCTAAAATTTATTGGACAAATACTTTAGCTAAAGAACAAAGATTAGGAAGGACAAACCTAACTTGGATAGAAATGAAAGAAATGTTAAGAACAAAGTATTGTCAGCATCATGATAAGAAGCTACATAATTATTAACTTTGGAGACAAGGTAATTATCTTGTAATCAATACTTAAATACTTTTGAAGATCTAGTTTCTAGAACCGATTTGATAATGATTGGCAATTAGCCAATAAATTTATTTTTGGACTTAAGGCTAATATTAGAAATGAAGTTGAATTATTTGACCCACAATCTTTAGAGAAAGTATTTCATTATGCATTATTGGTTGAACAACAAAAGAAATCCGTCTCCCTCTCTAAAATTAAAAGTCAAGTACCTTCCATTTCTTCTCATAGATCTATTGTTAGACCCATCCAAATGGCCCAACCACTTTGCCTAAAACTTCAATTGAGGGGAGCTCTAAGAACACAGTGGAAGTAATATGTTTTAAATGTCATAAAAAGGTCATATGCAAAATCAATGTAAAGCTCAAATCTTATTTTTAGAAGAAGTTGAAAATCCAATATGATGAATCTAGAAGAAGTTTATGATGACACCCCATTATCCGATGAAGAATTAATTAAATGATGACACTCATGTTAATGTGATGAGATGTCTTAGTGTAATTAAAAAATGAGGCGTAAGATTGGAGGAGAAAGAACATTTTAGCATGTATGTTTTGTGTAATGAAAAGAGATGTAGGTTAGTTATAGGAGGGAGTGCTATGAATGTCATTTCAACACATACCTTAACTCGAGCCAACCTAAAATCAACCCCACCCCGAACCATTTCATGTTAGTTGGGTAAATCATACATCTCTTCCCATCACCAATCGGTGTTTAGTTCCTATTAAAATAGGATATTTGGTGTGATGTTCTCCTATGGACATTGCTCATATTCTCAGACTAACCTTGGCTATATGATATGAATGTTATTCACTATGGTGGGAAAATACTTATGTTTTAAACATAATAATAAGACTATTAAACTCCTACCAATAAAGAGAAAAAAACACCCTCTATAACACCACACAAACAACTTCGACTTGCAACCTAAGCCTCTATTGAAGAAAAATGCCAAACTTCAATTAATTATCATAGAAAATCCTATATGACTATCATTTATCCTTATTTTAAAACACCTACTCTTTCCTTTGACCCCAAAGATAGAAATAATAGTTTTGGCACTTACTAAAAGAATTTTCTGATCCATTTCTTCTTCACATATTACATGTAAAAGAAGTCATAAACTCTAATGAGACTCCGCCGTGGTCTCTTCTCTCCTTCGATTTTAACGATATTGCACTGATGAGCTTCGATGAGCTACCTCCTCTAAGAGACATTCAACATGCTATTGAGTTCTTACCGTTCTCAACTTCCTAATCTTTCCACATTATAGGATGAACCCTACCGAGCATGTTGAGATTAAAAGACAAGTTGAGGAATTATTAAGAAAGGGTTTTATTCAAGAGAGTCTTAGCCCTGCGCACCCCAAAGATTATTAACTCCAAAGAAAGATGGAACATGGCGAATGTGTGTTGATAGTCGAGCAATATAAAATTACTATCAAATATAGGTTTCCTATTCCCATTAGATGATATGTTAGATTTAATCTCGTGAGCAAATTTTTTTCAAAGATTGATCTAAAAGTGGATATCATCAAATTGATTAGATCGAGATGAATGGAAGACGGCTTTTAAGACCCTGATGGATGAATGGCTTGTCATGCCCTTTGACTTTCAAATGCTCCTAGCACATTTATGAGATTAATGAATACTTTCAAAACCATATATAGGTAAATTTATGTATGATGATATTCGATTTTTAGTCCAAGTGAAAATGAACATCTACAACACCTACAAAAGTCTTTGAACTACTTAAACAAGAGAAATTATACATCAATTTAAAAGTGTTTCTTTTGCAAGTCGAGGTAATCTTTTAGGCTTTTATTATATCCACTACTGGGCTTAAACCCCGATCCTTCTAAAGTGAAAGCAATCTTAGATTGGCCATCACCTAAAAGTTTTACCAAGTTAGAAGCTTCCATGGTTTAGCCACTTTTATCTGAGATTTATTAAGAATTTTAGTACCATTGTTGCTCCAATAACGATATACTAAAATTAGATAAATTTTGTTGGACTCCTAATGCACAAAAGGCCTTAGAGCAAATTAAAGTTCTTATCACTTCTGCACCAATCCTTAGGCTTTCTGATTTTTCTAAAGCCTTTGAAGTGACATGTGATGCTTCAGAAATTGGGATAGGTGGAATTTTAAGTCAAGAGAATCATCCTATAGCATTCTTTAGAAAAGTTAAATGAAGCTAAACAACGATATTCCACTTATGATAGAGTTTTATGAATCCTTAAGGCATTGGCGATACACTATCTCTTACATAGAGAATTTATACTTAATTGATCACCATGCCTTAAAATTCATTAATACTCAACTAAAATTAAGTCATAGGCATGCAAAATGGGTTGAATTTTTACAAGACTACTCTTTTGTTCTAAAGCATAAGCCTGAAATTGAGAATAAGCCTGCCGATGCTTTTATCCGGTAAACCTAATGATTTCCTTTAGAATTGAGAATCCTGTGATTTGATAGAATCAAAGATGATTATATTGTGTGCCGACTTTCACCTAATTTATCTTGAACACCTAGATAAACCAATAACTTTACAAGGACATTCTGATAACAAATGGATATTTATATAAAGGAAAATAATTATGCATTCCTCATCTTCTTAGAGAATTCCTTATCACCGAGCTACTGGGGTGTAATGGTCATTTTGGAAAGGATAAGACCATATGTTTATTAGAAAATAGATTTTATTGGCCTTCATTAAAACGGGATGTTCAAAAATTAGTGGCTCAATGCTTAATTTGTAAACAGGCTAAAACTATCAAACAAAGGTCTGGACAATACACTGCCTTACCTGTTCCTTATAGGCCTTGGGAAGACCTATCAATGGATTTTATTCTAGATTACCTAGATGCTGAGGACATGATAGTATTTTGTTGTAGTGGATAGGTTCTCAAAATGGCTCATTTCTTACCTTGTTCAAAACAAAATGATGCTTCTTATATAGCCAAATTATTTTTTAAGGAAATAAGCACTCCATGGTCTCCCTTTAACCATTGTTTATGAGATGTTAAGTTTGTCTCATATTTTGGAAAACATTATGGAAATTATTAGGTACCAAATTAAAATTCTTCTTTCACCCACAAACTGATGGACAAATCAAGTAGTTAATCATACCTTAGGAAATTTGCTTAGATGTTTGGTAGGTAAAAGTTTAGGAAATTGGGATTTACATTTACCTCCTAATTTGCCTATAATAGTATTATATCTAGAACTACAAAAAAATCACCATTTGAGATAGTCTATGGTCAAAACCCACGACAACCAATATGTAGCAAACCTACCATCTCATGTATTTTCGATGCAAAGATTCTCATTTGCTAAAGATTTTCAAAGCCTCCATGAAGATATAAGAAAGCAAATTACTATAAGTAATGATAATTATGCTTCTAAGGCAAATCATAATCGCTCAACCAAAAGAATATAAAGAAGGTGATTATGTATTTGAATTAACCAGCTATCAAACTACTAAATATAAGAAATTACATGCACGAGCTTGTGGTCCATTTAAAATTCTCAAGAACTAATGCTTATCACCTTGATTTGCCACCGATATGTTCATTCATCCGTTATTAATATTGAAGATATTCTATCATATGAAGGAATTAGAAAACCTCCACTTGTTCGCCTAACTCTTAGCAGAGAGATATAGACCGTACTGCGTAAGCCCTCTTCCTTTGAAGTTGATTATATTGTCACCGAGGAAGCACCCATTAATCCACCTTCAACATCATTTTTAGTTCGTTGGAAGAATATGCCACCATAAGACACATGGTTGACATAGTGATTTGGAGACTTTAGCCCCACAATTAGTAGAAGACTTCTAGATTTCAACTAGTTCAATTGAGTGGGAGTTGATGTAGAACATCATGAGGATCAACAAATTAAAGAAGGCCCATTTACAAAATCTCAAGCTAATCATGAGGATCAACAAATTAGAGCCCAAGGCCCATTTACAAGATCTCAAGCTAAAGCCCAAGAAAATTCAAGAAAGAAGAAGACTTAGCCCATTAGCGCTAAGGCCCATTTTATGATTTCATCTTTTTTTATTTATGTAATTTTAATTTTCTTCTAGAAACTCCATGTTTGAAATTTTGCATTTAAAAATTCAAAGCATGACATGTGAGGTGGTTGAATCCACATAAAATAATAGATATGGATGGCATAAAATAATGAGGCAATTTATTGCTTCACATTAATGTGGCCACCCACCTTCCTCCATGTTTGAATTCTTTTCTTTTGAAAGATGCTTGTAATGGCTATAAATAGCCCCTTATTAGAATGAAAGGAACTTTTGGCAATTACAAAATTTTGAGTTATTCTTGTGGTTTGAGAGCTTGGTGGCCAAACCTTGGCAATCCTTGGTGGAGCTAGTTATCCAACATATCTTCTTCCTTCTCCAATACCCACGCTCTCTCAATCTCATCAAAAGAAAGAAGCCCACCTCCATCAATTAGGGTTAATACTATCATTTCAAATTCTTGCTTTAAAACATCTATTCTTCCTTAATTGACCCCAAAGATAGAAACAATAGGTTTTGGAGCTTTACGAAAAGAATTTTTAATCCATTTCTTTTTCACATATTACATGTAAAAGAAATCATACAAGACTCTAATGAGACTCACATACTTGTTGTAGTCTCTTCCCTTTTTTTTGATTTTAAAGATATTGCACCCAATGAGCTTCCTGATGAGCTACCTCCTCTAAGAGACATTCAACATGCTATTGAATTCTTACCTAGTTCTCAACTTTCTAATCTTCTATATTATAGGATGAACCCTACCGAGCATGTTGAGATTAAAAGACAAGTTAAGGAATTATTAAAAAAGGGTTTTATTCAAAAGAGTCTTAGCCCTTGTGCACTCCTAGCTTTATTAACTCTAAAGAAATATGGAACATGGAGAATGTGTGTTGATAGTCGAGCAATAAATAAAATTACTATAAATAATGAAAACTATACTTCTAAGGAAAATCATAATTATTCAATGAACGAATATAAAGAAGGTGATTATGTATTGATTCACATTCGACTTGAGTGTTATCAAGCCACTAAATATAAGAAATTATATGCACGAGCTTGTGGTCCATTTAAAATTCTTAAAAAAATTGGAACTAATGCTTATCACATTGATTTCTCTGCTGATATGCTCATTTATCCAGTTATTAATATTGAAGATATTCTATCATATGAAGGAATTAGCAAACCTCCACTTATTTAGTCTAACCCTTTAGCATGATATAACACTTCTTGTAAAAGCCCTCTTTCTTTGAAGTTGACTATATTATCACCGAAGAAGCACCAATTAATCTAGCTTATGAACATCATTTTCTAGTTCATTGGAAGAATAAGACACTAGTGGAAGACACATAATTGATCATACTGATTTGGAGATTTTAACCCCACAATTAATAGAAGACTTCTTAGATTTCAACTCTACGGAGCAGAGTTGAATTGATCATAAGGGAGTTGATGTAGAACATCATAAGGATCCAAAAATTAGAGCTCAAGGTCGATTTACAAGATCTCAAGCTAAAGCCAAAGAAAATTCAAGAAAGAAGAAGGCTTAGCCCATTAGCATGCTAAGGCCCATTTTATGATTTCATTTTTTTTATTTATGTAATTTTATATTTTCTTCTAGAAACTCCATGTTTGAAGTTTTGCAATTCAAAAGCATGACATGTGAGGTGGTTGAATCCACATAAAATAATAATAGCATGTGAAATGTGGGCCATAAAATTATAAAGACAATTTAATGCTTCACATTAATGTGGTCACCCATCTCCTTCCATGTTTTGAATTCTTCTTTTGAAAGATTTGTAATGACTATAAATAGCCCCATTAGAATGAAGGAGATCTTTTAGCAATTACAAATTATTTGAGTTATTTTTGTGATTTGAGAGCTTGGTGGCCAAACCTTGGCAATCCTTAGTGGGAACGCTAGTTATCCAATATATAATCTTTCCTTACCTCCAATACCCAAGTTCTCTCAATTTCACCAAGAGAAAGAACGCCCACCTCCATCACCAAGTTAACTCATTTGACCTAAAATACCCAAATTAGTCAAAATTCATTCAAACCGAAATCAATTGCAACCAAAGCTATAAACCAATTCCAAATCAATATTCAAACTCAACTAAACTCAAATCAAACCTCAATAAATCAATTGACCCATTTCGGCTCACTTGACCCAAAGTGAACTAAAGGATCCATTTAGGCCAATCTTCAATCCAACCCAAATTGGATTGAATCAAACCAATCAAAACCTCCTACAATGATTGATGATCATCCTTGAATCACTACAATCATCAATCAATGTAAATTTGGTTTGATAAGCAATTTAACCTACATGAGCCAAATGAACCAAATTTCATCCGCCAAATCAATTGAAACCAAATTCATACCAACAAAAAATCACTTGAACATAACTTGACCATTAATTGAGCCAAACAATCCCAATTGACCCTCTTGACCAAAGTTGACCCAATTTAACCTAAAGGGCCAAATTGGTTCAAATCAAAATCTAACTCAAATTGATTGCAACCAATGGCTCAAGTTCATTCCAAATTGATTATTGAACATGATTAAAGCCTTGATTGAACCCAATTGACCCATTTAGCCCAAATAGACCTAAAGGATCAATTTGGCCTAAATCATTCCTAAATTCAAATTGATTGAAACCAAAGCTTGCAATCAACTTCAAATGATCAATCAAACATGAACCAATGCCTAACCCAAGCCAATTTGGCCAAATTGCTCAACTTGACCCGTTTGACCTATTTGAACCTAAATGGGTCAAATTCAAATCTAAGCTAAAACAACCCAAACTAATTACTCCAAAATACTTCAAATCATCATTTAACTTGACTCAAGCCTTAGTTTGACCCAATTTAACCATTTGGTCAAACTAACGCAACCTAGCCCAATTTGACCTAAATGGGTCAAATTAAGCCAAACTGATTCAAACCAAGCCCAAATCTAATGAAACTTGGCATGACCCATCCTTGGCTCACCTTAGCTCAGCCCAAATCCAACCCAACCCATGATTGACATGAATTGACCCATTACCTAATGGCTAAAGCTTTCCAAATGGGACAAATTTCCCATTTGAATTGTCAAACCCACTTCCATTCCATATGGCTACCTCCTATGCCTCAACCTAAGCAAGAAGGACACTAGCTCACCTGACCCAAAGGTGATTGGTTCAGCCATGAGCCAAGTGGAAGTGAGTTCACCTCCCCAAACCCAGTGGCACACTTGGCAACCCAAGGACACCCACTCTCCTCCCATGGTAGCCACCTTCCCTCATTCACCCACTCAAATCCAACTCAGCACCTCTCTGCCACCCATGACCACCTGTGGTGGCCGGATGACCACTAGAAGCCAAATCGATCCTATCTATCTGATCTAAGGGAGGAGGGGGTATACCTCCCTCATTTTGATCCAAATGAAAAAAGTAAGACTTCAGTGAGCTTCCTTAAAGTTTCAAATTCCCCAGAGCTTTCCTTGATATCCCCAAGCTTCTCCATCATCAGAGATGATGGAACCAAGCCAAACTAAGGCTTAGCTCTAACCATCTCCACCAAAACTCAACCCTGCTTCAATTAAATCCTCCCACACATTCACCAAGCTTCGACGAGGTAAAATAAATCTTCCTTGGAGCATTTCAAGCACTGCATCCTAGACCCACTCCCTGAGCATCTAGTGGTTTAATAATGCAGTAACCGTAAGGAGGCATCACACTATTCTCAACAGGGATTCACCTCATTAAGGAGAAGCTACCTCGGTCGGTTCACTGTCGGTCTTAAGCTCTAGAGAGGTACTATTCCATCAAATCGAGATTTCTTAAAATTTCTTACACCTTTTTGAAGAAAATATTGATGTTACACGAATCCAACTCTTAGATATCCTAGGATTCTTGTGAAGGTGTTGTCAATCTCGAGCTAATCAAATTTGAGCTCAATTAGTGAGGAAGGTGGACGGTGTCCGTCTTTCATCGCACTAGAAATGATAGATCACTTATCGTCCGTTCTGTGTGATTGGAATGAACTATTGTGATTAATGTTAATCGATTTAATTCTGGAATCAATCTCCATCATTCGATCTTAGGATGATGGACGAAAACATCCGCCGCCACATCAACGCTGAGTCGGAAGGCTTAGAGTGATCAATCCTACGGTGCCACATGGAAAGTGCACCACATCAGTGATCCACGTGGCACCAATGGGATTAGGCTTACTTAAGGCTTACTTATCTATTTTAATCACTGAAACTTTAAAAAATCATAACTAATTGTACAATAATCCAAAAAGAATGTAAATAAATACTCATTTTAAAGATAAAATAGAGGAGATTTAATTAAAAATATTTCCATTTGGTTTTGCATAATAACTAAAGCTTAATTAGGGTTTGAATGCATACTTAATTAGATTAATTAAACCCCAATTACTTGGGTAATTGATTCCAAACTTGGGGGATTTATTTAATGGGATGACCTGTGCCTCCCATGATTTTCTTGGAATTTATTACCTAGGTAATTAGAGAAATTGATGTTTCAAACCCTATTTACCTTCTTTAATTAATTTAATGATTAATTAATATTCAAAATAGTAAGAATTAATTAATTAAAGTTTGTTAATCATTGATTAATAGTGAATGGATAATGAAGAATGATTAGGACCTCCTTCATAATCTCTTTCCCAAGTTCATTTCATTATTAGAGGATTAATTAAGATGATAATTAACTAAATTTCTAGTTATTTAATCAAGTGGTGTAATTAAATCAAATTGAAATGCAAATCACATCAGATAATTAACAATGAGATTAAGGGTTCCTCTTTATGTGTTTAATAACATAAATACCCTTCAATAAAATTATGATTAACCCATAAGTGTGAAAAATCATAAAAGTACTTAATTAGATTCTTTAACTTAATTAATATTTAATTATGAGTCAATTGCATTATGTCTTTTAGGAGCATTGCAACTTTATTTTTCTCACATGTTCATGTCATTTATAGCTCATGATTAAATCATTAATCAAATTAAAGAAGCATAGGAAAGGGTAATTAAGTAATTTAATTAATGTTTCAACTTAATTAATTCATTTAATTATCTTTCCTTAAATGAATTAAGATTACCAACATGGGAATGGGATCAAAACAACAAATAATTTCTCTCCTCTTTAAATCAACTCAATTCCAAAATCAAGTAAATAATGAACTTTGGTTTTCTTTAAATAATTTTATTTGATGTGATTGTCCTTAGGAATTAATGTATTTGAATGAACCATCTGTTTATATTTAGTTATTCCTTTCCAATCACTTCTAAATGTTGTATATTTGAATCCATGCATTTATGTTTTCAAATCTAAATGAATTAAAGAGATTTTGTTTATGTAAGCTTGCATGTGTTGGCTTAACTTAATGATATGTATTATCACTAAAAAATCCAAATCTATTTTTCAAAGTTTACAAATTGTTAATGATATGTAGAGTGATGATAGTTATGAATACATATAGGACCTGCATGCACTTATAGTTTAAGTATATGGATGTGAAGCTCTCTTTCTTGAATTCATATATAGATTTACATAGATTTGAATGTTAATGGGTATGTAGTTGGGACATCCCGAGAATACGAGATTTTAAGTAGCCCCAAGGAGGTCATTTGATTATCTCACTTTCCTAGTTAACAAAGGCACGAACTTATTTAATTTCATTCATATGCACATTTGTATTAGAGTTTAGATAGACCTTTAACTCATATGTATAAATAATTCAATCAAAAGAATACAACTTTTTGCATGATTCTATTCTCTTAATCATATAAACATTCATATGTACTTAAGATAGTAAGTGTATAGTCTGGACATCCCAAGAATACAAGGATTTAAGTTGCCCCAAGGAGGTTATTTGATTACATCACTTCCCTAGTTTAAACAATGGCACATATTTGCTTATGTCTTTTATACATGTGTATGCATTCTTAATTGGAGAATAAAAATTATCTTTTTTATTAAAAATACATGCATTCATAATTATTCAATAAAAATACATAACAAAGGTAGTGCTCTCTTTCTATGTTTTATGTATAAATTCACATATGTTTGAATGATAATAAGTATATAATCTAGACATCCCGAATACGAGACTAGGAAGTCATTTTATTATCACTCAGGTTAATAAAGGCATATACTTATTTAATTTTATTCATATATTTGTATTAAATTTTGGATAGAGCTTTAATTTATGTATAAATAATTCAATAAAAATACAATCTTTAAACATGTATGCATTCATGGTCATTTAAGTGTGCCAAAATATATTGTATGTATAGGTATGCTAAGTGTTAAATAAAATGCATGTTATGAGTGATGAAAAGAAATGACTTAACATATTCCATAGATAATCATAATACAAATAAAGGAGAGATTAACAAAAATTAATAAAATATTTAATAAGCCATTCACTTAAAGAGAACTAAGTCATGTTTTAGAAAATGACTTAGGGATGAAAGAGGTTAAGCCTCTTTCTTTTCTTTACAACACTTAGGTGCTAACTGTAAATCAAATGAAACTAAGTATATAATAAATTAAAATTCACAAATCAACTAAACAACTTGAAGTGGAATTAGCCTTTATGGTTAAATTAAATTCTCCTACACTTAGAAAATCATAACTCTAATGCTTAGTTAAGACATTGTGGTAAAAAAATTTTGAATATAGAAGTCTCCTTTCAAATCTGTGGTGAGAAAAGAAAGAGCAGACCTATAGAAATTCATCTTTTTGGGGTGCCACGCAGATCCGCAAATGTACTTATTAAGGTGATTGGGTACAATATTAAGGAGATGTGTACTATCTCAAAAGATAAAAGTCACCACCCTACAATGGACCTAATCATCAAAATAAGGACTCATAAGGACATTGGGTCTTCAAAGTGTACCAGAGATTCTTCCCCTACTTTACATGAAAAGGTAAATCAGAGTTTATTTTAAATTAGGTTTGTTAAGTTCCTTATAGGGGCAAGCCCCCATAGTTAATTACATCATAAGGAATGGGAATTCCTTAGGAAAACTCTCGATTAAGGTAAATGATCATTGTCTCTGAAGATTTCAAAAGGGAAAGACTATCAATCGATTGGTTTATTTTTGAAGATCAAATGGGATTGATCAAAGAGAGATTTATTATCAAAGCCAAATGGGAATAAGTAGGAGATGCTCATGATACTAGAAAACCTAGCGAGCATCTCAAACTATCCTATGATTGGACGTTACATTTCTGAAATTGATTTTGTTTGTTTGAGTTACATTTTTCATTAGAAATTTAGGACTTATGATTCCTTAACACAAGATTGAGGAAAAGCTTAAGAGGTGACGAATTATGCTTATGGCCCACAAAGGGAGAAGCAACCTAACCTAAATCGGGGAGCTTTAGCGACCAAGCACAACTTAAATCTAAGGTGAAAATAGGTAATTGGTTTGCCTCCACAAGAGAGGACAAATCATCCGATAGCTTGGACTTACAACCGCCTAGGAGTGGCCGCCAACTAACTCCTCCTACAATTTTAAATTTATGTAGGTAAGTCATTATGCTTATGTAAGATAGTTAGGCTATTTTTATTTAGAAAGAGACTAACTCCTTAAACTTACTCCTTAAAGAGACTAGATCATGTAAAAGTATGCCTCAAATGACCTAAATCTAATGCAATTCAAATTTTATTTTTTATTTTTATTTTGGACAATCATTTTGACTCAGGCTAATTGGATTCATATGCCTAATGCATGAGAAATGAGATTATGGGCCAAAATGAGAAGGGAGGAGGTGAGTTTCCACCATGGCTCTCAAAGTTCAAGCCAAGTTTCTAAAAGGTGGAAGCCCTCCAATCAAGACTGAAATAAGATGCATTTGTGCATGATATTACAAAAGAAATGCTCATCCAACTAAGGGGTTGCTAATTCTTTTATCTTGATTTAAAACCTAAGCTTTAGGTAAGGCTATGAGTTGTTTAATTTTAATTTGAGTTGTTAGGTAGGGTAAAAGAATTATTTTTCTCTAAAGAGCCTAATCCACATCCATGCCATACATAGAGCAAGGAAGAAACTAGGAAAAGTATGCCACTTAATGCATAAGCTAAACAAATCATCAATCAATTTATAAAGCTAAAAAAGAATAAAAGGCCGTTGTGGTTCACCACTGCACAAACTCAAAAATATCAAATGTGGGTAGCCGAGCTCTACCCTTATACAACCAGATCAGAAATGAATTAAAGTACAATTAAGCAAAAGTAATTCATTATTATGAGGGTCTTCAAGCTTTCTTTCTTCTTTCTTCTTCTTTTCTTCTTTTGAATGGTTGGTGACATGCTTCACATGGTGCATTATCCTAATCCCCATAACAATCATTTCAAAATCCTAATTGCACAAATTTACATGAAAAGGAAAAGTGGAAATCTAACTAACACTTGCAAAACAAAGGTTAGTTAAAGCAAACAACACAAATCTCAAGCATGTATATTAGACTTATCACCCCACACATGGGTGACTAAATCCACCTGGCCTATGGATTATGCTTAAGGGTATAAGCACCTACAAGCAAAAGCATTTATATTTTTATTTATGATAGCACCCCTTAAGCACAATCCCCTACAGAAAATAATAGTTAGACTAAGAACATCCTACCATTCATTCAATGAGCATACACCCTAACATCCAGTCTAAAAAATATATCACAAAATAAAATAAAGCATCATACCATGCACCGACCTAACCTTGAGTGCTTTGAAGGCTTATGTGGTATGCTTAGCTATGGCTTTAGGTTCAAGTTTTATAAGTGTGAAAACATGTTCAACTTAGAGGAGGGTTTCATTTAAGTTGTTTAATTATTTTGGGTTGATTTTATTTCATATTTTTGATTTAGTTTAAGTGCATCCTACAATTAATTACTAAGTTATGAAGAGAGGGAAAGAGAAGAGAATTTCTCTTTTCTTCCCTAACCTAAGTAATTTCTAAAATTGATTCACATTTTAGTTTTGTTTAGGTGAATGTTTTGATTAAATCTTTTAATTAATCCTAAGTTTAGATAAACTCTAAACAAACCTATTCAAAAAGAAAGGCATTTTAAGATTAAATAAAATGAATCAAAATTCACATAACACACATTACTTCATTTCTTTCCCAACATATATAACATGCATATGAATGTATCCTAAGCATATCTATACATACAAATGAGAATATTTAACACACTTTATAATGCATGCTAAGTAATCCATTTAACAAAATTTAGATGTTGAATATGCATGATTTTTCTTAAGTAGAAAGGTTTTGCTTATCCAAAATTTCACATACACACATGAAAGTAAGAAAGGCATAAGTGAGTATAGTGCCATTGTTAACTGTGAGGTGTACAAGACCTACATATACTTAAAGCAACCTCATTGTCCAGACTAATATACAACTTTCCTTAAATACAAACATATTATAAAAGAAATGAAATGGAAAAGAAGAATGCAAAAATTATTTAATGGATTCATTTTTGTTTATGCAATTTATGTATGCAAATATAGGCAACCCTTCTTAGGTGATAGCATAGGGATGAATACAGTATGAAATTAAGTAAGTGTTGGGTTCTTTTCAAATGAACCCTACATCTTACAAACTCCTATTCAAAACTATACCAACATAAGAAAGAAAGGAAACCTATGCTAAGCATACATTTATAATCTATCACATGCAAACTCATAGTTAAAATAAAAGTAGCATACTTCTAGATATAGTATTTAATTTATATTTTTTTATTTAGAGTGATAATAGTCATTCATATTTCTACTTTAGCCAACACATACAAATTTGACATAAAGTAAACAATTTCATTTTAAATTTTGAATTTCAAAATTATGAATGTATGAAATCACATGGCATACAACTTAACATGTTGAGAAAAGATTCAAAGTAATGAAAGCATGTAAACAAACTCACTTCACTTAAATCCTAAAGACATTCTTATGGAATAAGAAAGTTTAAAATAAATCAAAGTGAATTCAAAGTGATTTTGTTTAGTTTGAAGTTTGATTTAATTTTGAAAAGGTGAGATGAGTTTGCTATTTCTAACTCATTCCCACATGTGTTTGATATTTTTATTTAATTTTTAGGTAATTATATCCATTTATATGCATTGATTAGGTTAAGGTATTAATTAACTTAATTAACCCTTACCTACACCACCTTAGAAGAATTAACTAAATAATTATGAGCCAATGAGATGACATAAAACTCACAAAGAATTTAAATTTGTAATGCACCTAATAAGAAAAAAAGGCCTAATGCAATTTGGCTCACAAAAGTTAATTAAGCTAAGAGGTTTAGCTTAAGTAATTTCAAAACACCCTTTCACTCATGTGAATTGAGTTTTGATTTCTTAATTGAACTTAGGCTATTAAACACCTAAGCATCTACCCAAAGTAGATTAATTAAGTTTGGAACTTTTAGAATTTTAAAAAATTAAAGGATAATTAATGAATTAACCCTTAATTAAGAGGAGATTAAGAGAAGAGGGGTTTATATAAACCTCCTTGGATATTGCTTACCTAATCATTAGGGTTAATTAAGGAAATCATATGCAATTATTCTAATTAGACTTTTAATAAATCACAAGAAAATTATAGGAGACAGAATTCATCCCCTAAAACTTACCCAAGAAATTTGGGATTGATCAGAGGCTTAATTAAAAAGTAATTAGCAAAATAAACTTTCCAATAAAACCCAAATTTAGAGAAAATCATAATTAAAAACCCATCAAAATTAATTTTAAAATGTTCCAGGTTTAATTATCTAGAGGGAGTTATGAATTTTAGAAGACTTCTAGGTTAATTAAGAATTAATTAAATTATTTAACTAATCCCTGGCTCACGGTGCAATGCGTGGCGGCGGCAGTCAGCACGCTTTACACGCGTTATGTCGTGAGGGGGTTACTTAAACGTCACATCCCAAATGGCAGTGGTGGCACATGCGCTTTAATCCTCTGCCATCTCGATCAAAGATCGGACGGCTAAGGATCTCCCTGCATTTTAAATTGGATAAAAGGATTTCTAAACGTGCTGAATTATCTCAGCCATCCATCTAAAATGCGCGGAAGGACGGCTGAGATCATCCAAGTTCTTCCCCTTGATCAACAGAGACTGTCCATGATCAAGGGGAAGATCCAAGCTCGATCTAGCATGTAATCAAACCAAAATCAACCCACACCATTTAAAGATAGAGAGCGGCAAATCCAACAGTCAAAAATCCATGGGGTGAAAATTTCTTTCACAAAGCTCCACACCACATTGAGTTTAATGGTTGAAAAATCCCATGCCTCACTAGAGGTGATCACCGGCACTCGATTCCCTTGGAGAAGCTTCGTCTAGTTGATAAGAAGCCTTGTTAAGAGTATGAGCACTTGAGGTTGAGTAGATCAATGTATAGACCAACTCCTCCTTGCTTGAGCTTCGGCTTTGATCCAATTCAATCCTCCTTTCCCTTTAGAACTTGGGAGTCAACTTAGGTGAGCTCGACTTGGTCACCTAAGTGTGCTTGCAAAAGGAATTGGAAGGAAATGAAGTGTGGAAGAAGTTGTCAATTCAATTAGCTTCCCTTATTTTCACTATTTGAAAACTGAGAAATGGGAGAACAGAATGAGCTCTAGGATGCTATCATGGCTCCTATGTCTCACTAAGACTCAATCAAATTAGGGAATTATGCATTTGAGTTTATTTAGGGGGAGTATATCTCCCCTTTGAAGGATCAGACAGCCGACAATGGACATGCCATTTTGATCCAATTGAGCTTAGGCTGAGGGTTGTTTGATCGGTTAGAGCACATGGTCATTGAGAAGGAGTGGATTACCAACCTCCCATGTGCTTGAATTTGAGCTTGAAGGGGAGTTTGAAATTTCAATTTTGACATAGGGTCGGTTTGTCTAAGGACAAATGGGGACCCAAACCCATTGGGTTGGGTGCACCACTCTCCCCTAGGTCCCCTTGAGCTTTTAGGAAATCCTCAAGTGAATGTGAAGAGGGACCAAATTACCCATAGGTTAAGCCAATATTTATTCTATGGCCTAGGGGTAGGATGGTCATTATGCTATTTTTCCACTTTGGATATGTTGGGTATGTGGAGAAACTAGATTTGGCCAAGTTTCATTGAATTTGGAATCCATTTGATAAGGTTTGGCTCATGTTGACCCATTTAGGTCAAAATGAGTCAACTTGGGTCAAGTTGACCAATAGGTCAAATTCATCAAACCAAGTCAAGTTCATATGACCATTTGAAATTTTTGGTGTCTTTAGTTTGGTTCAATTTGGAATATTTTTGAATTTGCTATATGACTTCATTTAGGTCAAATGGGTCAAGTTGACCTATTTGACCCATTTCTATTTGGGGTAGGTCAAGGGTAGGTTTAGGTTAGGTTATTCATATGGAGTGGATTGGTATCTTTGTTTCCAATCAATTTGGGTTTAGTTCAATTTTGGCTCAACATGACCCCTTTAGGTCATGTTGGGTCTAAAGTTAATTGGGCTAGGCTAAGTCTAGTTAGCCAATTAAGGCTTTGGTCAAGTTCAACAAGTGATTTGGAATGAACTTGACCCAATGGTTTGAGTCAATTTGTCTTAGATCAAGTTTTGACACATTTTGGCCATTTAGGTCAAAATGGGTCAACTTGGGTCAAGTGGCCAATTGGGCCAGTTTAGGCTCAAATGTTGGCTTGGTCAAGTTCAAACACGAGTCATGAGTGAACTTAGATCAATGGTTTCAATCAATTTGGCCTATGGTGGAATTTGGCTATGTTAGTTTCATTTTGCGTTAAGTGTTGACTTGGTCAACCCTTAGGTTTGACTTGGTTTGACCCAATTTGATTGATTGATCATCCCATGATGATTGTTGATCTTGATGAGATGGATATATGAGTTTGGTTCAATCCAATTTGGTTTGGATTAAAATTTGGCTCATAGGGGTACTTTAGGTCACTTTGGGTCAAGTGAGCCTAAGTGAGCCAAATGGCTTGGTCAAAGCTTGATTTAAGTTTGATTGAACTTGTATATGGACCTATGATTGAAATATAAATCTATTTGCAAGTGGTTTGAAGTCAAATGGATTTTGATTCATTTGATAATTTCATATTCAAAGGAAGAATATGAAAGGATTTTGGGTTTGATTTTTGGCTTGGGTTTTGATTGAGTAATGAAGTTTGGATTTATATATGAGCTCATGATTGTAGGGTTGATTGAATCATGAGAGAAAATCAAGAGTTTGGCTTGATTTGAAGTTGATTTGGCCAAGTTCAAGGTTTTGACTTGAAAGGCTTAGATTGGATTTTGAGTTAACTTGAGTTTGATTTTTGGAATAGGTTTTGATTGTTTGAATTTATATTTCATTTATATATGTGAATATAAATGAGAATATAAATGGATCATGAGAAAATTTCAAGGGTTTGAAGTGGTTTAGTCATGATTTGGGTTAAATCCATTAAAGGGAATTTAAAGGATCTAAAGAAATGTTTAATTTGAAATTTAATTTTTTTAATTAGATTTGATTGATTTGAATTTATATTTCATTTATATATGTAAATATAAATGAGAATATAAATGATTTTTGAGAAAATCCCAAGGATTTGAATTGATTTGATCAAGGTTTGGATAAGTCTATTAATGGAAAATTAAGGACTTAGGAAGGATTTTAATTTGGAATTTAATTTGAGGGTTTGATTTGATTGATTTATTTATATTTCATTTATATTTGTGAATATAAATGAGAATATAAATAAGTTTTGAGAATATCCCATGAGTTTGAATAGGTTTGATCAAGATTTAGGCTAAGTCCATTAATGGAGAATTAATGACTTAGGAGAATTTTAAATTAAAATTTTAATTTTTGCATTTGATTGGATTGATTTTATATTTCATTTATATATGTAAATATAAATGAGAATATAAATGGATCATGAGAAAATCTCAAAGATTTGATTTGGTTTTGATTTTGATTTTGGTTAAGTCTTTAAGGGAGGCTTAAGGACTTAGGAAAATTTGGACTTAGAATTTTGATGGATTTTGATCATGGGTTTCAATCATAGATTTCAATCATGGATTTCAATCATGGAATTGATCTAAGTTTGGAGAAAATCAAATAGAATTGATTTGGAGTTTGACTTGAAGGAAGGAAGGTGAGGAGTGGTTCAAGATAAGGGTAGGCAAATTTCTTAACACCCCTAAGGCATGACATATTCCTATAGCTAACCATTCTAAGTCTTCTAGGTTTAGGTTGAGTGTCCACCTAATCACTAGATGTGTCTTAAGACTAAAGAACTCTTAAAGTCTAAGAGGAATCCTATGTCTAAGATGGAGGTGTTGAGAGCTCATTCTAAAAATGAGATCAACAGACATACTACTCAAGACCTTAGAACATACATTAGAATTAAGCCACCACTTATAGTCCTAAGTTAAGATGGTGTATGTGTGGTCTATATTTTCTTTTGTGATATAATATTTTAGATTGAATGTTAGGGTGTATATTTTGTAGATTGGATGTTAGGCCACTCTTAGCCTAATCATAGCTTCTGCAGGGGATTACTCTTAAGGGGTTAGTTAAAAATAAATATAAATGTTCTCTTTACAGGTTGCTTAAACCCCCTAAGCATAATCCAAGTTAGGAGAGGTGAGTTTGGTTACCCATGTGCAGGGTGCTAAGTCCAAATTATGAATATGACTGCTTGGGATTGTATGAATGTTTAACTAACCTCTATTTTACAGGTGTAGTTAGATTTATTCTTTCTATATAAATATAATTTTTGCAAATAAGAATTAAGATTAGTACTATTGGGGATTAGGATGAGCAGTGATCAGAAGGCTTAGTCCTAGGGTACCCTGTGATGCCTTGGAGCAAACTAAATCAAATGAAGAAAAGAAGATATGAAGACATGAAAAAGTGAAGACCCCCATAACATGTATTCATTTCTAATTATAATTATTCTTCTATATTCTGAGATGTATAAGGGTAGAGCTCGGTTATCCATCTTTTTTCTTTCCCGGGGTGTACGGTAGTACCCGGCCCCACCGGCCTTTTATTCTTTCACGGTAGTCTATAAAATTTATTGATGTTATGTTTATATTGTGCATTAGGATTGCAACCTTTTCATAGTTTCTTCATGTTTTATGTGTTAATGCGTGGCCTGGATGCGATGGGCTCTTAGGATAAAATTAATCTTTTTATCTCAACTAATCAATCATAATTAAATTTTAATCAACTCATAATCTCATCATAAAGCTTATGTGTTAAATAAGATAATTAAAATATTTAATAACCCATTAGCTGTATGTTGTATGTCTCACATCATGCTTGATATCTTCTATCACTCTTGCAAAATGAGGGTTTCCACTCTTATACTTTAGGGACTGCTTGACTTACGAAAGAAACCACTCGTAGTGAGATTCACCCTCTTTCTCTTTCGGTTTGTCCAACGACCAAATTTCATCATGCATTTAAGCTTAAATATCATAAAACCTTTGTCCAAATGACTGTGTCAAAATAATATAAAATTTGAAAAGATGTTGCATTTTTAGACTAAGCCATGTGCTCATACCACTCATGCTCTAGTATCTTAGGGAGACTTTAGTCACTTTTCAATTAAATAACAAGTCTAACTATCTTGCAATTTCATAAGATCGAACTACATGATTTTAAAGCGTAGGAGGTGTTAGGCGGCCACTCCATGTGGTTGTAAGTCTAGAAGAGTCGTTATGTCGCTTTTTGCTTAGATTTAGGCCGTGCTTTAACTTGTGTTAAAGCTCCCTAGATTTAGGATCTGAGATTGGTGTTTCTCCTTCTGGCTACAAGCATAAATCCTCACCTCTTAGGTATTTTCACAATTTTGTGTTGATAGATTATAAGCTCTAGCAATATAATAAAATTTCAACTCAAATAAATAAAACCTCACTTTCAAATGTATAAAGCCACCATAGGATAGATTGGAGTGCTCACTAGGCTTCCTAGTATCATGAACATTTCCAACTTATCTTCCTTTGGATTCCAAAATAAGTCTTTCCAATTTAACAATCCCACTTGATTTTTCAAAATAATCAATCCTTTCATAATCTTAAGCTTGAAATCTTTAGAGATACTAATTGTCTACTTTAATTGAGAGTATTCTTAGAAAATCTCATTTCCTAAGATGTAATTAACTATGGAGGCTTGCCTCCATAGGGAACTTAAGAACCCAGCTTAATATAAACCCTACTTTACTTTTCCACGTAAAGAGGGGAAAAATCTCTGGTATATGAGAAGACCTATCATGCCTTAGAAGTCTTTATTAGGTAATTAGGTCTATTATAGGGTATGTCTCTATCTTTCGAGATAGTACATCATACCTCAATGTCGTAGCTGATCACTTCAATAAGTACCCCCTATGATCTGCATGGTGTCCACTAGCATCCAAAAATAAACACCACAATGTGGCATGTAATAGGATTAATGTGAACCGAAGAAAAAGGCCAATCAAATAAAAGTTACGAACAATTGCCCTGCCCTTAGTGGACATTTCTCTAAAAGGTAAATAAGCTGCTTGACACTAGATTCATCATGAAAGTATAATATCTAAAATGGATTGCAAAAATCAAAATAGTATGAGAGTCAAATGTGAAATGATGGATGTGTGTCACCTTCACTTACTTGAATTGGGCATGCCCCAAGGAAAATTACTCACTCTTATACACAGATATGCTTGTGGACTTGATAATTGGATATCAAGTAACAATTTTTCTAAAATTCTTCCTGGAATACCACAAAATAAAGATGCACCCAATAACTTGGGAGAAGATGGCATTATTATTAATAATAGATTATATTACTTTAAAAATATCACTTATGGCTTGAAAAAATAATAAAGAAACATACCAACAAATGATAGATGTAAATTTTAAAGGTCGAAAAGAAATAAATCATGAAGTGTATATGGATGACGTGCTTAAGAAATGAAAAACTATAAATAACATACTCAATTTAAAGGAAACATTTAATACATTAAGAGATATATAATATGAAGCTAAATTCATTCAAATGTACCTTCATAGATAAATCAAGAAAATTCATTATCTTGCTAGAAAAAAATCAAATTGAACCTAAAAAAAATTAAAATCCATAGTGGAGATGCCATCGCTAAAAAAAATAGAAAGAGCTCCTAAGGTTGATGGACCAAATTATCAAATTAGATTAAAGTTAAAGTTAGGTGAAAAGTCATCAACATTGTTTAAAGTATTGAGAAGTACAAAATGCTTCTTTTAGAATAATAAAAGTGAGGATTCACACAACAAGTTTCTTATATCATTGTGACAATTGCTTCAAAGCCTGAAGTATGGGGAATACTTATTAATCTATCTAAGAGTGAAGAAGTAGTGATGGCGCCAATGGATGGTTCACCCAACTAGTGGATGAGGGTTATCCTAAGAAGCTTTAAAAGGTGAGAAAGGTTGTAATATATTTGAATTTAGAGTGGGGTTCAAAATATGATGTCAATAGGGGTCAACCAACATAAGACAATCAACAACCCGAATTTAGAAGACCAATTTCCCATAGTTAGTACAATCTCCACAGAATACAACAAATTACATAGAATAAAATAAAAATTATAAGGACTAAAGTCTTTTTGTGATCTAATTAGTTTCTCAAATTTTCATAAAGTCTATTTAGTTAATATATGTTTTCTCCCATGACTACTCTAGTGAAACTTTCACTAGTTGGCTAGCCAATTAGTCACTTAAGATCATTTAAAGTTGAGATTAAAATGAATGAAAACTAAAATAAATACTTGTTGGTGAAAGTTTAGGATGAATACTACAATTTGGGAGTTTTTCACTAACTGTTGAAGAGTTTAAACCCACCAAACACTAAATTGGATAAAACTAAGTCAAATTTGACCTAATTTTTCTCGAGCATTTCTAAGGGAGTTGAAGATGTTTTTAAGTGGAGAAATTCATTTTAGATTAAGGACAATAAAAAACACCACAAGAAATTATAATAAGAATCACCACATAAAAATTAGATTATTTACCCAAGTGATATAGGCTTCAAAACACCAAATCCTTGCATAATGTTGGCTAATCACCAAGCCCCAACTATTTGAAATTTCTCCAAATTCTTTGCTTCATTCACACAAGAAAAATGGGCAGACATCCTACCCATTATACTATAGTCCCTTAGGATGACTCTGACCTCAGTGACTGAACATATGCCATTCACACTTTCTCACGAGATGAAGAAAGTGTTGTCGGTCTAGTACAACTTCCTAATTATAGGTCCTAGCAACTGCCGAGTTGGATAAAAAATTGTGGGAAAGGTTGAATGCTAACTCCATAAAAACCACTCTTGACCTATTAGAAGAACTGAGGAACAAAGTATCAATGGGACTAGATGAGAAAAAGAGGCGATTGGCTAAATATTATAATCACCATGTTAAGGAAATTTGTTTCGGAATTGGTGATTTGGTGATGAAGAAGGTCGACGAGACTACTCGCTAGAGTAAATTGGGCAAACTCACCCACATGTGGGATGACCTCTACATAGTCAAGAGGTAAGTCAGCCTAGAGCTTATCAACTATTGACTCATTCAGAACAAGACATGTCACACACTTAGCACGTGAAAAACATGACATTTAGAAAATGATAAAGGCTTTTGTCTATAACAAATGAGATGTTTAATTAACTCACTACATAAGTTGGGTGAGTACAAGAGGTCTGAGTTAACACTCAAGCTGAGCCTCAACTCGCACTACTCAACATGCCACTTTTAGCCTAGTAGAAAATATGAAATATGGCAATCCATTCTAGGCCTGAGCAAGTGAGAGTCAACTTAGAACAATACTAAAAACATTATGTGATCATACTCGACTAAAATGTTTCATAAATTACTAAGGGAATACTAAGTTTAAGACTGACACCCTGTGAGGTCAGCAACTCTAAAAGACTACACTCAATATGGTTGACGACTCAAGTGTAAGACTGGCACCCCATGAGGTTGGCAACTCCAAAAGACCTACAATCCATATAGTTGGTGAGTTAAGTGTAAGACTATCAACCTGTGATGTCAACAGCTACAAAAGATCAACACTCCACAGTTAGTGCCTTTTTATTCCCCCTAATATGCAAAGAAATGAGAACTCAAAATAATTATGCCATAGAGAGTATGATCAAAAACTTTTCATTAAGCAAACTACTTGAATAAAATTTGTTAATTGTGACACATAAAATATACTCAATGAAATGTGTTTCATGATGTATATCTAATCCATAAACAATGAGGATGAGTACTTAGCTAAAAGGCATGAATAAGTTCTTGCCCATTTCATAATACACATTATGAGATGCATCGAGTGAGTATTTTTCACTTCAAGCAAATGCATTCAGAAAATAAGCATATTCAATAAAAAGGAAGGAAGTGTAGAAAAAAAAATTTCATTCCTTCAAAAGTTTCATATATAATAGAAGACTATGTGAGTATACAAAAATTATCATATACATTCTTTAAACTCATTAAAAAAATAATAAAAGGAGGAGAAAATAAAGAAACAAGAAGAAAGCTAGTTGGTGCTCCCTTTATCATCACCCTCATTGGAGTCTGATCCTGATAGAGTGAGTATGTTGTTGAAGTTCAAGAACTTGAGATCCAGCTAATCGTACTTATCTAACTTAGCTATTACATAATCGACGTCATTCTCCAACTTCTTCTACAATAAATGATTATAGTCATAAAAAAAGAAGCCATACAACTCGACTTCCTTCTGCTAGAACTCATTAATTTGGCAAGATAGCTCCAAATCTAGCTCCTTTTTCACCTCTTTAAGGTAAGTAAGCTCCAAAATGGCTTTCTCCATCTCTTCTTTCTAACACTTTGTCTCCTCTTTAAGCTTAATGTGCTTAAACTCAAAGACTTTGAGCTCGCCCTTCACAATGGCGTACTCACCCTCTCCATTGGAAACTCCTTTTTCTTCAATAGGAACTTCTTATAGACCTCCTAAGTTTACTTCCATGCAATGACTTGGGAAATCATCACTGAATAAGAAAACTATCTATTGGGAAGGTCCTCAAGATGTGAGTCTAGTCCATTAGAAAAGATTCATTGCCCCAGCTCAAATGTCTCACTCATCGGCCTGGAAAAATTAAGAGTGAAGTTTCTCAAAGTGTACTCTTTTGGCTCCTTACCAACCCCACTCTTTTTGGGTGGGCGATCATGGGTAGTAGATCTTGCTACTCTTTTCTTGGACTTCTTAGGAGGAAAACTTGGCATGCTTCATCAACTCCTTGGGGTAGCCTTAGTAGCAAACAACTCACCGCCGCCCACTCACACTTGTCAAAGAAGTTGACGACCTCAAGATTAATATGGAAAGCACCAAGTCATTGTCCTCTGCAAACAAGCAATAAAACAAGATTAGATGTGTGACTCAATTATAATTGCTGATATGACATGAGATACTTACTAACGAAGAACTCATGGACTTTGAAAAAATGGAGATAATGGCGAATAACCAAAATCATACCTGTTACTTTCTATAGTATCTCATTTACCTAAGGACTCACCTTCAAGGCTTTCACTTTGTCCACTGAGAAAAGGATGGGAGTAGTCAGTACTGACCAGCCCACCGAACTTTTGACAAAACATAGTTTCAATCGCCACTTCATCACCTTATTCAATAGGACATGGATTTTCACTAGGACCACCAAAAACTAGATGGTTCCATCTAGGTGCCCCTTAATGGAGTGAAAGAGGGGCATGCTCCATGCTAATCCTTTTTCTCTAAGGAGGATAAAGAAGGTGGTGATGCTTGCCACCGAGTTCGATAGGACTTGAGTGGGCACCACCTCATACTAATCAAGGATATCCACCCACTCATGGAGCATGGGGAAGCAGAAGCCAAACTGAAAGTGAGCTAAGTGGACACCCAATTTATCCAGCTTAATGGTGTTAAATCACTCATCCTCTCCGCCAACTCACTCTAAATTGTCTGAGTTGTCATGGTAGTAATTGTGGATGATGAATGAGAAAATCGACGGCTGAAATTCCGGTAATTGTTTAATCTCAATGTGCATAAACCTAACTTCTTCTTTCTTTAGAGCTGTCATTCATGTCCAACTAGCACTTACAAAGAACTAAAAAGTGGGCAAGAGAGCAATGAAGTAGCTTGCACAATAAGAAATCAATTGCTCAAAATAAAAGGTAAAAAGTAATAAAAGCTCAACCAACCACGATGAAAGATAATTTATAGACACGACTTAGAGCTCGGACATCACATCAATCATTAAAAGAAAATCATAAAATCTCACAAATATCCAAGTGGTGCATATCACAAAAATTAGTTAAAGCACTCATTCACCTCCTAAATGGCTCATAAACAACTCGGCACCCAAGAGGCTAGCAACAAATGCGAGTACTTTTCCACAAATATACTTAATTATCATGACAAATGAAATTACATATGCACTCCCTAATCCCCATATACATCATCTTTTAAATTATTTTAAAATGGGGTCTGAGCACCACTCCTCAGCAAGTGCCCCCTTATTATACATGTAATTAAAATAAAGTTGTCCCCTGCAATAAAGAGAGAAGACTCACTCAACTCGACACATTGTCTAAGTGAGGTATACTCACTCTACAATTGTTCCATTGGGACTCCACTTATGCTACACTCTATCACAACTCAGCCTTCAACCTCATCTGTAGCTCAACAAACTCATGCCTTGATGACCATATAATTTCTTCGAGGGAGGACATTCTCTTCTACAATGTAATGACCTAGCCAAATTAGAAGAGCAATGATAACTCTTTTTTCACCTAGCCTACCCAGGGTTGAGGGATCCTGGAAAGTTGATGAGGGGAAGCTAACCAACAAAAAGTATCCACCAAAGTGAAGCTGGCCATCCAGGCAGATGACAAAGTAGGTGCAGTGGTGTCCCCCTTTGGGGTCAGAAGATAACCCTCAAAGGAGAACTCAAACCTATCTAGGGAACACTTAATAGAATTGGGGTCTCCCCTACATGAGAAGAACCAAATTTGTTAAGAATAGATAAAAGAATTTCTATAAGGTGATCGGCTTAGGGCATAATCCTTGGAAAAGGAAGCCCTTATTATAACATAAAAACGCCCCCTTAACTTGGATGATGTTCCATGCTTAGATGAACTATTTTCTTAGGATTACATGGAGAATCTAAAGAGATGACTCTAGGAGCTGATGCCCGTGGTCATTTTCCACCAACATTTGAATACTCATCATGCTAAGCTGCAATAACAATAAGAGGAGTCAAGAAACTAATAGTAAATAATGAAGTCACCAAATTACTAAAGTCTGACATTGGTGAGACATTCCTCCACTACATTTTTCAAAGAGGTGGTTTTCACCAGCCTACTTCCATGACACTTTTCACTGGATGAGAGAAATCTCATCCTTCTCCTCCTTTTAACAACAAGATGTCCCCCCTGGATCCAAGGTAGAAGATGGCTTTGCCATGATGGGCAAGCCCTTCTCGACCAAAGGAGGAGGAGAAGCACTCACCTATGCCTGAGAGCCCTCATTGCTGCTCTTGGCTAGAGCAGCAACATCGGTCTAAATGGGGATCATTGAAGTACTTATCTTAGCGAGGGAGGCAATCACACACTTTGCGAACTTCTTAGCCTTCTTCGATTTCCAAAGAATCATCTAGAGCTCTAATGGATCAACATAGTCACAAGGCCTCTTAGAATCCATCATTAAGAGATCAACTTTATATTGATAAGAACCAACTTAACAAGAGGAGAGCAGTATCAATTTTACAAACAAAGCAGGGACAGGAAATCTCAACCCTAAGCTGAAGTCCTTTTTCTTGCCAAAGAGTGCAAAAATGCTAATGAATACAACCGACTCAAAGGCGATGTAACATTAATTACAAAAAATTTACACTTCCCTCAAACTTTTTCTAAGCATTCAGAATTAAATATCTTTTCATTCTTATATCCCTTTTGTGATTTATCTCTACAAAGAGCTAAATAATTGAGGAGCAAAATAAATACTCATATGTGTCTCATGATCCAAGAAACTAGAAGACTAAAGAACAAAGAGACTCTCCATATAAGGTGAACACACAAGAAATAGAACTTCCAGACTTATTCAGATGATCAAGGCTCACCTTGAGATTAAAACTCACTCATACATGATGTACATACATCTAAGCGCCACGATAAACAAATCACATTACCAAAGCCTATGGTTCCTCGCTAAGGGAGCTCACCACCCGACCATGGTGAACTCACCTCTCACAAGTGAGTCATATTCTTTTATCTATTGACAATTCTTCATAAACACATTGACTACATGTTAATCTTCCCTTCAAACTCTACATGTAAAACCCATTTCGAACTCACCTCTAAGCCTTTGATCTTTTAAAGGGTTTGATCCTTTATTCTTTTTAGGGGGGCTTATTCTTTCTTTTGGGTACCTTCTCCCATTTTAGATCATTTATTTTTTTTCACTTTATTGTAGCACCTCCTTTAGGAAAAGAAGCATCATTTGTACTCAAATTTCTTAATATTGTAGAATCCATCAACTTAAATTCTATTTCTTAAGCACCTAAGTAGGTTCTGCCTCGCCCACAGACAAAATTAGATTCAACATGACCCACATCAATAGGTTCCTCCTCATCACAAATGTTGATGAAAAGGATAATAATTGAATTAAGGGATGATTATTTTCGAAAAGCTCGATCATCGAATAATGAGCTATTTGAAAATTTTAATTTTCATAACTATAACCTAAAGAAGAATGGGATCTTATCCCAATCACTCATCCTTACCTTCTTTCTTAGATAATATCTTTGTAGAAGGGACAACTTGTGTATCTATGATATCAATATGGGAAGGACAAGTAGGATGATCCATAGCAACTGAGCCTGAGCTACTTGTATGGGAGTCTTTGTTATTTCTATATTCCCTTCTCTGAACTATCCAACATTCTTTGTTTAGTAGATGGATGTGTAATGATGTATTTTTAAGGAATATTGATCTTTACAATTAGAACTTTTATTCCTTTTGTAGAAAAGGAATTGAATGACTCTAGCTAAATGGAATACATAAAAATAGAGAACTTTAAAACAAAGTTATCTAACTCTATTTATAAGCTTAAGAGATGTTGAATTGAAAACAATAAAGACATTTCGCAATAAATCTTATACTAATAATGAACATTTTAAATTTATATTTATTAATATTTCTAATAATCTTATTCTTTTCACAATAATCTTTCAAAGAAGCAATTTAGGGAAGTAAATGTGTGCCACAAGATGGCTCTAAAGGATGAGCTCAAGCTAGCCTTTAATGGGAAGACACAATCAGGGCCAAGAATGAGGCAAAGAATTACATCTAAGTAGGCACTATGAACTTAGCCAGAGAATCTCTCAATTTTAATAAGCCAACTTAATTTTGTCAACAATCCACCTTGGGTGATCAACATTCTCATACTAGGCAAACAAATAAAATAAAAAGGGTCACTAGGCCCCTCCCATCTCTTATCATTTTTATAATTAATAATAGAAGTAAAATCCAATAAATTATGCAAGATGAGATACATAATAGACAAGAAATGATTTAACATTAGAAGTATCAACCTGAGCTTATAAATAAAAGGCTAAGTTACAATGAGATATTAAAAATTGAGACATTTCCCTACAATTTTATATACTAAATTTTTTTAGAGCAATAAAAGTCTCAAAGTCTCTCTCTCTTCTCAAGGATTTTCACTCACTTTTTTCATATTTCCCTCCTTACCTTCTCCTCTCATGATACTTTTATAAGTAATTCAATATGATCTCATGGATAATTTGGATTCAATAAATACAACTCAAAAATGATGATGAAAATCAAATCACTCATCTCACATCTTATAAGACAAAATAAAACCATGTAATCTAATGCTTTAAATAAAAATGCAAATCCTTGAAGATCTCACAATCTGGTAAGTTTTTTAGTAGTATTATTTTCACTACTTTCACCAATGCCACCTATTCATGGCATTCAATATGTCATCACATCTAAACTAGCCTAGTTAATAAAATGTAAGATAAATATCAATTATAGATTTAATTTTACATATTTTATTTCCTTAAATTTTAAATAATTAGTATTCTTTATTTCAAGAAAAAATTACACAATACAAATCTAGAAGAGAAGCTTTCATACAAAAGCTTTTAAATTGCTATAAATTTTTTTGATGACTAGAAAATACTGTTATGTATGCTTAAACTTTTTAGTTCTTTATACATAAGTGATTTTAACCACTACAAAATCACTAGTGATTATAATACTTTTTAGAGGGAGGAGATGTGAAGGAATGTGTATTGCTATTCAATGTATGAAAATAGTTTAAACTTTTATTTTATTTATAGAAATTTTAGACACTTAAAATAATTATAACAATATAATTTTGACTTAACTATTACTAAATCCACTATAATAATATATCAAAATTTCAGCATGATCTGCCTTCTTATTTTTTATTCCATTTCCCTTTTAAAATCATAGCAAAATATGTTGTCACATTCTTCTACTAATTATATTTAGGCATATAAGCACATTTTTATATGTATTTCTTCAAAGGGCAAAGTTTTTTCAAGACTATTTGATTGTTTGATATGTTTATTCTCTTATGCTTATTACATAAAGTGGACAATATTTTGATATTATGTTGTATGATTTCTTTATATCAACAAGATATATAAGAATATGAAATGTACGCAAAATGATTGTAATGTGATGCAAGCTAAATCATCTTAGCCTCCAAATAATTCATTTTAACAATTAGTTTTTAAGATCAATAATTAGTATGCAAAATTAATGTGTGTGTGTGTGTGTGTGTGTGTGTTGTGTGTGTGTGGTGATTGTCTTATACACATTCAAAAATTGTTTGCTATAATTTGCAAGTGGATCACAGTTTCTCCAACATATAATCAAGTAACTTCCTAAGAGATGCCTCTAGAATGTTGTGACTTCTTCGGACAAGGACTTAAAAACGGATGATAATAAGAAGATTACTAAGACAAGATGTTGATAAAGAACTAAGATTGGACTTCCATGTAAAAGTCATTAAGAAGGGAGACATTCTAGTCTAAGATACTAAGAAGCCATCACGAAGAGATGTGTTCCCTAAAAAGGCATTGATAAGAGCAAAATCTTGAGATAAAGTGTCATAAAGGTGTCAAGAAAATAGATTAATTTCTGGGAGAACATCTTAAAAATGATGACCATTTGAGAAAAAAAAATGTGTGAACAGAGTTGAGTTCCTCAAAAAAAATTTCATGAAATGAGAGATCCTAGAATAAGACAACCTTGACTAACACAAGAAAATAGACTAATTTTTTTTATCGGATTCAATATGAATACAGCTGATATATGACAACATAGACTAACACAAGAATGTCGACCCGGTCCAAACCGTCAAAGATAAAGTCAATGTCAATCGTGTGAGCCCCATTAAATCAAACGGCCACCCTCACCAAAGGTTTCCACAACGCTTCGTCCTCCTTTTTCCGCCTTGTCATTAAAATTTTGGGAAAATTTGCCAAGAAGAACGAGGAGCAAGCGAGAAGGAAAGCAATGTCCGTCGGCGAGGTTGGAAGGCCAAGAATGGCCGGACGGCAGCTGCAAATCCAGCCGGTGGACTATGCTGTAGAGATGTCACAGAAGCTGGTGGATGCGGCGCATCGAGGCGACCTAGCCACTGCCATGTACTGCCTTGCTAATCCCACGGTTGATATCAACTACGCCGGTGCCGTCCACTTCAAGGGCCGACGTGCCACGCTCGTTCCACGCGAGGAGGCCGCCTCCCTTGTCCATTTCGAATGGGAGGAGCTCCTCACCATTGTCTCACCACTATTCCTCGCCGCCCACTCTGGCGACCTCTCGCTCCTCCGCAAGCTCCTCGTAAGCTCCTCCTATAATTCTCCTTCTTTTTTCTTCCTGAAAGCGTTTGCTTTTTTGTCTCATATTTCAACTGTTTCGGATCCCTCGTAAGTCATTAATTTTTATTATTCTTCCCGGTTAGTTTGGAGTAGAGGCCATCCAAAATCAGCTTTTACAGTTAACTCATCAACGCTGAATATTTCCACGCGGCGCTATGTTATTAGCTTGACGTCCCCTTTTTTTTTATTTTTTATTTATTTGCATTTTAGCAATTAAATTGCAAACTCATGCATCCAAAAACTCCTTGTTAGTTGAATTGAAGAGGTAAAATTTTAGTCTGACTACTGAATTTTAAACTGAATCGAATCGATGAAATTATGGAGCATTATTATTATTATTATTATTATTATTATTATTTCATGTGGCTGCAGCGCTTAGGGGCAAACGTGAACCAGAAGCTGTTTCGGGGCTATGCAATGACTGCCGCTGTAAGGGAGGGAAGGCAAGAGGTGGTTGAGGTACTACTGAAGGCTGGGGCGGGGCAAGACTCTTGCGAGGAGGCGTTGGTGGAGGCCAGCCGCCATGGCAGGGAAAGGCTGGTCGAGCTCATTATGGGCTCCGAACTCATCCGCCCCCGCGTGGCTGTCCACGCCCTCGTCACCGCCGCGTCCCATGGCTTCGTTGAAGTAGTTGAAACTTTCGTTAGGGTAATTAACTTCTGCCCATTTGTTTGTTCATCCATGTTGTTTAGAAATCCCCAGTTGATTTGACAATATCCCACTTCGGCTATTGTAACCGAATGTTTCTTTTTTCTTTTTTCTTTTTGCTTCGCTCTTCACAGCTAGGTGTGGACGCTAACGCAGTTGATCGAATGCTTCTCCAATCCCTAAAGCCATTCCTTCATCTCAACGCTAACTGCACAACTCTGGTGGCCGCCGTCGTTAGCCGGCAGGTCGCAGTCGTTCGCCAACTATTAGAGGTGAAATGAAGGGATAAAGTGTCGTTAATATTATTATTAACGTCTATTAAACTAGTTTATTGGACTGATTACAGGCCGGCGTAAGAACGGACGTGCTGGTGCGACTGGGAGCGTGGTCATGGGACGTTGCTACCGGAGAGGAGTGCCGAGTGGGCGCCGGCCTTGGCGAGCCGTACGACGTTGCCTGGTGCGCCGTCGAGTTCTTTGAGTCCTCCGGCACCATCCTCCGCCTCTTGCTCAGTGGTCGCTCCCCTGACTCGCTCAATCTCGGACGATCCCTCCTTCACCACGCCATCCTCTGCGGCTGCCCAGCCTCCGCCGACGTTCTGCTAGCCTCCGGCGCCGACTTCGAGCTTCCTGTTGGCACAGCTTTGACTGAGTTCCGCCCCATCCATATGGCCGCTCGCCTAGGTCAGCCTGAAATACCCATAACCTTATTAACCGTGGTTGTGACTAGGAGAGACCGCTCTCATGCTATCCGCCCGCTACCAACAGGCGAGCTGCGTCACGATCCTTGCTGCTGCTGGCGCCGACTTCGGCCTCGTGAACTCCGCGGGTGCCTCGGCCTCGATCCTCGCAGCCCATGCTAGGTGGAGCCGTCATCGAAGCTGTGCACTCCGGCACAATCCCTCGCTCCAGCGACTCCTCTGTCTTCACGCTGATGACGTTTGTTGCGAAGTACGGTGACGTGACGCTACTGGAAACTCTGCTCAAGCATCCGGAGCTGATCTGTATCGACGAGCAGGACGAGGACGGTATCTCCGCTGCAATGGTAGCTGCCAGGGAAGGAAACGTTGACGCATTCCGCCTCCTGGTGTTCTCCGGCGCCGATGTACAGCTCAAAAGCAAATCCAAAGAGACGGCCGTTACATTCTATCGGTCGAGCAAAAAGAAGGATCTTTTCGAGCAGGTGATGCTTGAATACGCACTGGAGAAGGGGGAAATGGAAAATTGGAATTTCTATGAAGCTCAGCACTGCGCTGCCCGCCTGGGAGACCTCACAGCGATGCGCCGCCTTCTGGAATATAAGGAGCACGACGTGAACGTTCCTGATTGCGAGGGCTACACACCGCTGATGTTGGCGGCGAGGGAAGGCCACGGAGCTATGTGTGAGCTCCTGATCGCCAACGGGGCACAATGCGATGCGAGGAATCCGCGAGGCGAGACAGCGCTGTCGCTAGCACAAGCCAAGGGCGGGTTGAAGAACAAGGCGGAGGAGGTGATTATGGATGAGCTTGCAAGGAGGTTGGTGGTGGGGAGGGAGGGTGAAGAAACATACGAAGAAGGGGAGAGGGTCGCCGCACAGGAAGTCCCTGAGAAGAGAGGAGAGAGGAGTACTACGGTGGGGGAGATCGAGAAGGAGAAACGTGGTGTGCAAGTCGGCTGAGAAAGGCGGGAGCGAGGCATTTCAGAGGAATAGGAGAAAGAAGGGGGATGGATTCGAGAAGGGGCTGTTCCGGGTGGTGACAAGTAAGAGGAGGGAGGTGCATTTTGTATGCGAAGGTGGGGATGAAGAGGCTGAGCTGTGGGTGAGGGGGATCATGCTTGTCACAGGGTCTGTATTTGGTGCTACCAACTCACTATTGGAGAGGAGATAAAGAAGAAATTTTTAATTTAAGTATGTTATAAAACTTAATTAACAGATTAAGAATCGGAAAAAAATTTTAAACATAGATAATAAATAATAATGATGGCCGCCACCTCACCGAGGTGGTTAGGGCCACCCACTTAAAGCACTAGTTACACTTTAAGCCGTCGCGATAATCGTCGCTACACTAAGTTAATCAGACGACATTCGGGCGATGATTTAGTAGTTTGCCGATAAGTAGCATTTTCCTGCTCTAAATTTTTTTTAAAAAACAAGATGTATTTTTTTACGATGTACAGAAAATGCAAACAGATGTAACATGTCTATGTAATAGCAGTGAACAAATGATACCAGAAAATACAAATAGATCAAACAGCTACAAATGTACTAGTAATCAAACAATACAAAAAAATTTCTTCAATAAGCCAAAAATAAACTCAAGTACAGATGCAGATAAAAGTGAACAATAAAAATATCCAGCAACAGCTATACAAAATAAGTACACCTCTAAACACTATTGTTGACGACGCCGTCTATAGGCTATCACAGTACTACTTGGAGTATAGTGCTCGAACGGACGATCAGCAAGATGAGCTGCTCGCATCATCTCGATCCAATGTCCGATCTTGTAGAGATACCTAATCCCGTGGACGTGTAATCCATATGGTACGGAGACTAGGTGCTCTTTGGAAAAGAAGATGGTCTTGGATCGATAGGATCCCCCGCTACCATCGCCACGCTCGTCATATCCTGACATATGCTCGCAATGACGCTCGACCTGTAGTCTTTGATATGTGTCGCCAAGCTCAGATCCTGCATCATATGCTCGTACTTATTGATGGCGAACTGATAGTCGACGTCATCTGAACGTCCAAAGAAAGGCCGAAAAAGATCCTTCGTCGCTAAAATATGCTTCGCCTACAGTAAACCAGTTTAAAATGTTACTACGTAAATATGTGAAAATAATAACTAAAAAAATATGCAAATTATAGAGTTATCTTAACATATGCTCGCCGGCAGTGCTCGGGTAAGACATCGTTGGTCAGGGCGCCGCCAAGTACAATGATGCCCGTGACCTAAACCATCGTATCGCTGCAGGACCGCCAGGCGCCAATGTAGTATCTTGAACGCGTGATCTCGCGGGCCTCCCAGGCGATGTATGCCGATGGTATGGTACCCGCCTCAGACCGCTTTCCTCGCCATCGACTCTAATGAAGTTGAGTCCATCGGCTACATCCGGGCAAGTGACCAAACCGATGAAGGACTCCCAAGAAGGTGCCACTCCACCCTCTTCTAACTAATCAGTGGAACTCGTGCTAACCAGATGTCCTCACCAGAAAATATCACAAAGGCCCTTCCGATAAGGTCGATGGCTAAGTCACTGTATGTGTCAATGCATGTTAGACAATAGTTTGACAGCATTTGTTAAGAATGATGTGTAACAATTAACAGAAATACCTGGCTCAGTAGAAGCCCATCTAACTCATCCATAAAAAATATGATATTGCCAAACGGCATCTGACGCACATATCTCTCGTTCCACCTGATAAAAAAAAAATATCATATACAAGTCAGGTAGTTGCATGTCATTATGTTAAAGCCAGCTACAAAGATAATTATTCCCTTACAAATCGATCGAGCCCATCGAGATCTCTAGGGTGGGGACATGTAACGGGTCACTAACATGCGTGCACTCCCAAGAGGATCAGAAGAATCAAGACACCCACCATGTTGGCCCTCCTCGCTGACTCATGCAACTCAATAGGTCAAGACTACCGCCAACAGATGAGTAATGTATCAAGATCCTCTAGCAATGAGAGATACTGCAAATTCACCTCTGACCCTGACGTATCTGGTAGTAAAAAACTCCCAAGAAGGAACAAAATATAGGCTCGCACATGTCTGATGAAGTCCAACTCAGGGAGGTCTGTGTAGGACTCCCTAAAAAATGTCCAATGTAATCACCTGAGTGGCATGCAGGTCTGAGCGTGTGCCTGGCCCATCCTGAATGTCGAATGTACTACGGGGTCAACTGGGTCATGATACACAGTGTCTGGAATCGGATGCCCACCTATAAGCTCATCGCAGCAGTCGCCAACTCTACCACCGCCTACCACATCCTACAACAATGGGACCAACAACTGGTGATCCGTCAATACGCAAACCCAGGATCATTGCAATGTCCTGCAATGTCACTATCATCTCTCCTACAACAATGAAATGTGTTGGTCTGGGGAGACCAATGCTCAACTAGTGCTGTCAGCATGTGATGGTCAAGTCTGATGTACTACAGCTAGCTAACACAGTAAAGTCTGATTGCTCAAAGGGCAGCTGAGAACCGTGGGCACGTAATGGGCCACTCTCTGAGCATAAGAAGGTGAGATGCTGCCTCCAAAATAGTCACCTGCAGTATGAAAAAGGTTGGGTCAAGTAACATAACACAACATAAATGAAACATGTAGAAAAAAATAAGCAAGTATTTTCATACCGTATCTAAATGTGCCGCCCTGTGTCTGCCATGAAGTAAGGCTATGCTGGGATGAACCTCTGCAGGTACGGGTCTAGGTGCGTCATCAACTGGCTCAGCACGCCTCCTCTGGCGACGTCTAACCGGTCTAGAAGGCTCCTCGGCCATCGTACCTGTAAGAAGAAATAAAAATTTATTAGAGTACTGATATAATTGCAGAGACAAAGAAATATTATGCATATTCAGGTAAGATATATCTAAACACAAACTAAACCCAACGTCTACTAGAAGGGTTATGTGGGCATGATGTTCGGTAAAGGCCGATTGATTTACAACTACTACACATGCGATTACTTTATGATGCGCTCTCATTAATTATGTTCTTGTACCTACGTGATCGCGTACCCGACTGAAGTCCACCACCGGCAAAGATCAAAGGATGCACTTAGTCTGGGTCGCATCGCCGTGTGTTTCGATCATGTAGCACATGAAAGAAGAGTATGTCCGCCTGCATAATCGACATGGTGTAGTATCTTAACACATAAGCCAGATGATTGATTCTCCTATGTACTAGAGCTGCTATGGTATGACTACACGGCATATGATAAATCAGTGTTCGTGCACAACTTCATGAGCTGAATTGATCTTCCGAGAAATCAACTCTGAAGGAGCGACAATTCCTGTCCAACACTTACACCTCATTTGCGTTAATATTGACTGGTTGTGGGAAATGTCTAGCCTCTTGCTCAAATTTGCTTAGGACTTTTGGGTTCTTGGAGAGAAGGTGAATTCGTCTGAATTAATTGAACTTGCCCGCTTATAGAATAGACTCACGATGTTATAATAAATTGCTGTTATCAATGCTTGAATTGGCAATCCCCGTGCACGTTTAAGTACACCATTAAAGCATTCTGATGCATTCATGGTCATGGTACCGTAATGCTTCCCACCATCACTTCTCCACTTCACGTTCTACCAACCACTGATATACTTCTGGTTTAATTTTTTTATGTCAGTCATGTTGCGGTCAAATATGTTGATGTCAATGTTGCTCGCCAAGTACATTTTTTGCACATAAACTCAACATCCAACACCCATTCTCACCGCCTTCTTAAAGTTTTCCTTAGATGTCGCAAGCAATGACAATGTGCAGCCCATGGAAATACATCGCGGCACCCACGAACCAACCTTGAATGCTTATCCGAGATTACACATAAATCGCCTTCGATGAAACATCAAGCTAGTAGTAACATAATGAACTAGAGCCAGGATTCATTGTTCTCAGATTCGATCACTGCAAAAGCAAGGGAAAATAGACCATTATTTGCATCAATACCAATGGCTATGAGCAACGTACCCCGATACTTGTCCAAAAGGAACGTCCCGTCCATGTTGAGAACAAATCGACAAAATCCCCAACCAGTAATAGATGGTCCAAAAGCCCGTAGAGCCTCTAAAACCTACACCGATGATATAATTTCAGAAATGCACCGCAACGTAGAGCATAATGAATCCATAAACAATGCTAGGGAGTATATGACTCCTCCCAACCGCCAAATATTGCTCGACATTTTACGCTCGCATCCCGTGCCTTCATGTAGACCTTGATGTTAAATTTTGATTTCATTCTTCCTATGATCTGGTTTCGTGTCGATTTGAAATTGCATTACTAGCATTATGAAGTAACTAATAAACTTAGAAGTGCATTGGCATATCGAACCATCGATGGTGGAAACATGCGCGCAAACCTAAAGTTGATAACCTCCAGGCACCTCCCAACCTCTTGCTTCTGCTACAATGCATACACCATTGGCAAGGTCTACTAGGGCTGCAATGCTACGCACATATAACAGTGAAATTCTTCTGATTGGATGTCACGGTAACGAACTGAACATTATTATGAATGGACCAACCAGTCACTGCAAACTGAAGCTCCTTCTTATTTGAGAAACACATACCTTCATATAACTCTACCGGAACTTCGACATCATCTGAAAAACCTGAGATATCAGATGGACCATCAAACACAATATCCGCATCCCAGTCTTTCGTGGTCTGACATAGTTGAACGTACTCATTAGTGGAATTCATTACATCGTGATCCGCCGAATTCCGGATAGAATGACTCAAGATCATAACCGAGCATCGCCGTGCATAAATTGGCATTACCAAGCAATGATTTATCGAGATCGCTATCATCGATGCGAATCTACTATTCATCATTTCATACTCATCATCAGGTAGTTGTCTAGATGAACTAGGTTGATCATGTAGTTGCGCTTGAATAGGCATCTCGATTTTGCATTTAAACATATAACATCTTCCTAAAAAAAATAGAAAATACCGTACACAAAATAAAACAAAAAAAAATACAGTGATGTCGAGATGAAAGCTTACACTATCTCCTGTTGATGATAAGATGCTGGTAATTCAGCTGCCAATCAACTGTGAGCAACCGAGTGTACATTCACGCATAATATCGAGTTTGGGTGCGAACATTGTGATTTTATTTCCACGCATTAATCAATGTTTCGGAAGCTTCAATACAAGCTGCATATCATCATCATCAACAAGCAAGCTATGTATCCCGTGCCTACTGAAAATAGTATGTAATCTCCATTAAGTTATCAACGCCATAACAAAGAGTCCAAAGCACTTTAGTTTTAAATCTCCTAAGCTTGTATGACGCGACACTTGATGTATTTTTTCCACCATCATAACTTGGAATGAACCAACCATCAAAGATCTACGTCATAGAAATAAAAAATAATGAAACGAGATCCTGACTCATTCTACTATTAGCTCAGCAACCAATGTTGTAACAAAACCTAACAATACACTCAAAATCCGTTACAAAAATACAAATTGTTCACTTAACAATTATGCAACGCAAAAAATGACCTACTAAATTACCTAATCCCAGTATATCATATACCCTAACCATGACAAATTTTAGAAGAATTACTATGAAAAATATGAAAAACTTCCCTCTACATTATTGCTAATTCAAATAAGCAAGGAATAAAAAAAAAACAAACTTATGGGCAAAATCTGCGATCTCGATAGCGACCGGAAACTTACGAATCAAATAATGTCCTTTGGTGAAGCCGGCTGAAGTTAGGAATGCCAATGGTGGAGCAGGCAAAACTTACCAATGACAATGGTGGAGCCGACGGCGATGGGGCCTCGTGCGTATGGGGGAGAATGGAGGAGCGAAGAGCAAAAGAAACAAAAGTTTGCTCGTCCCAGATGAATCAATAACTTATCTACCGTAACTTAGCCAAGGTGGTTAGTGATTGGCTTTAATCCGAAGCGGCCGTTAACTAATCGTGGTTAGTTTGGCCTAAGGTGATCGGTCACGCCACTCGGCGATGATCGCCGCCGGCCATCGGCTTATCGTACTAAAGTTAAATTTTTTTATGAATGCTTAATCTGTTAATTATTAATTGAAAGATACTTAATTTAAAAATTTAGTAGGAGATAAATGATGGTGACCAGTGGGTTTCTGAACCATTCTTGATCTTTTTTTTCCTTGGGCAATATATACATATCCAAAGTGTGCATAAAATTAACTATTTATAATTTTCTAAATGTCACTCACGACAATTAATACTTCCAAACTAAATCCATGATTATACGAGAGATGCGGTTCCTAAATTACATTGTCATGTTCTATGATAAGTTACAAGGTAAAGGCATTGTGCATCTTGATTGTTTGACTATTATCATTAATAAGATTATTTCTCGACCTAGAAATTGTTATATTTTGTATGTAATTTTAAGTTTATTAGATTTTCTATTTCAACTTATGTATTTCACGAATTTATATCTATTATCATCCAAAAAAAATTTAGAAAAATTAAATATGATTTTAATGTTTTGTATTATATATATATAATGATGTTGTTAATAAAATGAGCTTTATTTTCTAGATATTTGATGCTTCTGTCACATAAGATTTTGAATAAGAGGTGTGAATTTAAAATGATTAATTTAGGGATTATATAATTCCAAATTTTGTTTTGTTAGATGTTGTTAGGGATGCAAATGAGCATAATGTTTGACAAACTACTCGTGACTAGACTCGATTAGTGCAAGCTTATGATTGTTTGATTAATTAATCAAACAAGCTTGAACACTTCAGAATACTACAAAAACGAACAACTTGTCATTCGACTCATTTATGCTCATGAATAATATCATTTAAAGCTTATGAACAAGCTCGTTAAGGTACTCAATTATAACTCAATGAAAGATCTATTTAGGTTTGTTCATCAATAGTATTATTTAAATTTTTATTTTTTTAGGCTTGATAAGCTTTAATTGATATAGCTTGTGTATATTTTTCAACAAGCTACTCATGAATAAACTCAATTATGGCTTGATAAAACTCATTTATTTCATGAAATGTGCTAGTCGTTAATAAGCTTAATAATCCCAATTTGAATTGAACTTATGAACAATCACAAGCCAAATTTGAACAAGATTTTTTTAAATGAACTCAAGCTAGAACACTATTCAAAAATTTCAAATTGAGATCGATAATGACAAACAAGTTTGAACTTGATTAAGGACATGCTTAGCTAGGCTCAGTTTGTTTGCACCCCTAAATTCTATCTCAACCACTGCAATGCAATCAAAAAAAGAATTCTATTAGGTTAACCTTATAGAAAGCTCTATATGATTGCACCACAAAAGTTTATAGATGAATATTATTCAATATTATCAATAATTACTATTACGTATTAGAAAATTCACATTAATAGAATAAAAATTTTATTTAGTTTTGTTTGAAAATCTAATACACGTGCATATGTTCCTAGTTTTGATTGGAGCAAGCTCAATTAGTTTTAAGGTCATGCTCTTAACTTTGCTTTTATTCCCTTGAAAAAAGTTAGTGGCCTTATAACCAAGAATGTGTTTGCTGAGATATGATTATAAATTAATAAAGTGTTGGATCCAAATTTATATGTGGAGCAATGCTATATCTTTTTGATGAGTTCTAACCGAGAGTCAGAATAGGGTTGAGAGAAAATCATGAATAAAGGGTATATAACAAGTACAATAATAAGTTAAATTATAACTAGATCTAATGAGAGCACCATAAAAATCACAAAGAAAAATATGTCTAATGTCATAGAGCCAAGTTTTGTACAGAAAACAAGTTGATCAAGAGAGAGGTGTGAGAGAGAGAAAAAAAAAGAAACTAAGTTTGCCTTATGACCTCATATTTATATGGTTAGAGAGCTACATATAGGGCTATAAGATACTTAAGTAAATGAGAAGAAAATTTATATGTAACTTGAAAACAAATCATATGCTAACACATGCTCATCAAGTAGCCACAGTGTTGATACTAAGAGACACCATTAATATGACTCATGCCCATGCTCGGTAGATGAGGTGAGTATGTCATGAACTCACTTATAGTAAGAGACTTCTGGTGACTCAGCTCAATAGTGGCTGCTCATGTTTTTTTTAAGGTAAGCCTAAATTTTGACTGCCCATTGGGCAAGTGATGAATTGTTTACCTTGAGGTCATGTTGTTGTCCCTTCAAGTGCTAAGTGCACCGGGTGGCTATCAAGTCCTCTAATCGGGCTAGTGAGTCATTAGAAGGTTATCTATATAAGGCAAGTTCTTAGTCAATCGTCTGAGGCAAAGCTCCTGTGTATGAGTGCTAGTTCTTCAAGTAAGTATCTTTTATATAAGGGTGTACTCTTGTAGATTTAGTTTTTCAATTTTTATGCTCCTTGTAAAGCAAATTATAAAAAGGATTTTTTTATGCTCCTTGTAAAGCAAATTATAAAATGGACATGAGAATTACAGGTAAGTATACAGTCAAGTAAAGTATCATAAATGTTAATAATTGAAGGCTTTTGATCATTTTCGACAAAAATCTTTGGAGAATCACATCACATTAGGTGGACCGTTCAATTGGAATGTGCTTAGAAATAAGGTAGGTAGTGGTGGTTTTGAGCCTCACTGTCCACCTATAAGCCCTTGTTAAGTTTCTTCATAGAGTAAGATGGCATCCAAGAGGCTCGTGGGCAACACCGAAAGCACTAAACTATGGTTGAGCCTTCATAAGAAGTAAAATAGAAGGGTGTGTGGTGTTTAGAAGTGTGATGGGGAACACCACGTAAATCTTAAGGGGTACTTATTCAAATGACCAAGTACATCATTGTTGACCTCACTTTTGGAGTGGGGACTCATTCTTCCCATCTTAGACTTAGAATCTTCTAGGCACTTGAATTTTCCTAGTCATAGGACACTTCTAATGGAACACTAAACCCAAGTCTAGAGACTTAAGGAGGCATACCCTAAACTTAGGTTATACCCTAGGGCAAATAGGTTCTTCCTATCCTATGGCCTAAACCAAAACACATGCTTGTCCACTCATCCAAAACCAACCTAAAGCCAACACAACTAACCTTCATTGGATTTTGTCTTATATCCAAGATCCAAGTTAAATTAACTTAACCCTTAACCTAAATCAATTCCACCACCATCCTATGGATTCAACCCAAAGCCCATTCAATTGAAACCAATCCAATTGACTTTCACAAAGCACTCCAACCATTCAATACTCTATTCTAAACCCCTCCAAGACTTACAATCAAACCAATTGAACCAAATGAGTCAAATTAACCCAAGTTGGCTCATTTGACCCCAAACCCCTCCAAGACTTACAATCAAACCAATTAAACCAAATGAGTCCAATTAACGCAAGTTGGCTCATTTGACCTAAAAGATCCAAATAAGCCAAAATCTAATCAAACCCAAATCAATTGCAATCAAAGCCATCAATCAACCCTAAACCCATCATTGAACTCTTCTCAACACCCAATTCAATCCAATTCAACCTAATCGGTCCACTTGACCCAAAGTGGCCTAAAGGACCAATTTGATTCAAACTTCAACCCAACACAAATTGGATTGAATCAACTCATCCAATCTCCTCTATGATGATTGTTAATCCTCCTTGATAGTCCAATTGCAATCAATTGGGTCAAACCAAACTAATTTGATCACTTGATCCAAGTTGATCCAATTAACCCATATAGACCAAAATGAACCAAATCTCATTCCAACCTCAATTGATTGAAATCAATGGTTCCCATCAATCATAAATTCAGTATTGAACATGACTCAACTACCAATTGAACCAAACCATGCCAACTTGGGCTCTTGATCCAATTTGACCTAAAGGGCCAAATTGGGCCAAATCAAATCTTAAACCCAATTAACTAATCAATCACAAATTGATTATTGAATATGATCCAACATCCAATTGAACTCAATTTGATCAAATCAACCCAATCAACCCACTTAGCCGAATTTGACTTAAAGGGTCAAATTGAACTAAATCATTCTCAAATTCAAATAGATTCAAACCAATACCTACAATCATTCCCAAATAATCAATTGAACCTAAACTAACACTCCACCTAAGCCAGTTTGACCAATTTGACCTAATTGATCAACTTAACCCATTTGACCCAAATGAACCCAAGTGAACAAAATCCAAATCCACTTCAAATTAAACCAAACCAATTACACCAATATATACCAAACCATCATTTGAACACACCCAAACCCTTAGTTTGACCCACTTTGACCAATTGGTTAACCTAACCCAATTGAACCCCATTTGACCCATATGGGTCAAATTGAGCTAAACACATTCAAACCAAGTCCAAACCTAACCAAACTTGGCATGACTCACCTTTGGGTCACCATGGGCCAGCCCAAGTGGACCCAACCCATGGTGAACCTAATTTGGGTCAAAACCTATGAACCAACCCACCCAAATGGGACAAAATCCCCATTTGAATGGTCTCACCTACTCCCCAAGCCATGGAAACCACCTTTGGCCATTCTTGGACACTAGGATCACTGACCCAACCTGACCCAAGGCTGTTGTGTTCAGCCTTAGGTCATGAGAGGGTGAACTCACCTAAGGCACCCCATTGGTTCACTTGGAAGAGGAGGTACACCCCATGCCAACCCATGCCACTACCTAGCTCTCTCAAGCCTCCGCCGCCAGCACCTCAACTCGCCACCCACCCGCATGACTGTCAAAGGTTGAGCCAATCTCAGCAAATAGAACACTTGGGGAGGAGAGTAGACTCCTCCCCATCCATCCAAACTTCACACAGAGCTTCTTTAAGATAATCCGAGCAGTCCCAGAGCTTTTCCTGATCCCCTTGTGCTCTTCATTGCCAGCGAGACCAACCCCATTCAAAATCTGGAGCCCCATCCGTCCAACCTCATCTAAACTCCACCAAACTCAAATTAACTCTTCCCACACCTTCCCCTAGCTCTGGCGAGTCAAAACAAATCAATCCCTGATCAATTTGATCACCGAAGGCACGCCAAGACCAACTTTTGAGCTTAGATATGGTGTTTGGTCCACGGAGGCTTTGGTGGGGAGGCAGCTCGAGATCTTCTCAACCGGGCTTCATCTCTTCAAGACGAAGCTACCTTAGTCGACAAACTGCCGATCTCTAGCTCCGTGAGGTAAAACTCTAGCAAACCATAGAAAATCCCTTAGGTGTTGGTTTTTTGTGAAGAAAAGTGTGATTGCATGCGATTTCCCTCATGGGATCCTTTTAGATCTCCTCCGCACTTTTTGGAGTCGATCCCGAAGTCCTACGAGCTCCGGTGAGCTCGAATCAAGGGATGGAAGATGGATCATCGATCCCATTCCGCATGATTAGAACGGACAGCCGTGATTTAATCCATTAGATTTTTTTGATTTAATCCAATAAGAATCATAGGAATAATCTTCGTCATCCGATCCAAGATTGGACGGCGAGGACGAAACTGCATCCGACACCTCTGACCAAGCTATCGCATTAGACATTTTAAATAGCCTATCTCGTGGCGCCATGTGGAAAGTGCTTCCATGTCAGCTCCGCATGGCACCGACGGTTTAGACGATTAATTAGGTGTTAAAAATGTCATTAAGTGGTCAGAACTTCAAAATTTCATAACTAATTGTACAAAAATCCAAAAAAAATTGTGTGAACCCGTTTTGGAAAGGGTGAACAAAGAAGAATTTAATAAAAATAAAACCCTAAGGTTTTATTAATGAATTATGCTTAATTAAGGTTAATTACCCTAATTATAGCCTAATTACTTGGCCAATTGATCTCAAATTTGGTGGGTTAATCCCATTGGATGTCCTTTGCCTCCCATAATTTTTTGGGATTTATTAGTTATATAATTTGGAGAATTTAAAATTATAATCCTAATTACCCTTCTTAATCAATTTTATAATTATTAAAAATGTTAAAAAGTAAAATTTAATTAATTAATAATGGTTAATCACTATAAATAGTAGGAATGATGAGGGGAAATAATTAGGGCCTCTTTCTAAGCTATTTTCCTAATATATTTTTTTAGGAGGGTTAATTAATTCATGGCTTAATTAAGAATTGATTAAGCAATTAATGATAAACTAAAAATCAAATTCAAATGAAAATTAGGTCAGATAATTCAAATTGAATTCATTAGTTTCTCTTTATGTGTTTAATAACATAAAGAGTCTTAAGGAATATATGGTTAACCCATGGGTGTTGGAAAACCATATAAGTACTTAACTTAGATTCTCTCTAACTTAATTAACCTTTAAGTATGAACCTAATTGCATTAGTTCCCTTTAGGAGCATTACAAATTTTATTTTTTTTATAAGCATATCACTCGAGCCTCATGATTAAGTAGTTAATTAAATTAAGGGACTTAGGAAAGGAAAATTAAATTAATTTCTTAATAATTTGAACTTAATCAATCCATAAAATTCACTTAATTATTAATCCTTAATACATTAAGTCACCAACATGGGATATGGCAAAATAGCAAATATCATCTCTCCTTTTTAAGATTTAATCATTTAAATTTAAAAATTAAACTTCATAATAATTTTAGTTAATCTTAAATGATTTTATTTGACTTGATTGTTATTAGGAATTAATGTGATTGACTGTATTATATGACAATGTTTAATTCTTTCTTTTCAATCATTATAAACTTGTATGTCATTTGATATCATCCATTCATGTTTTCAAATAAAAAGAATCAAATGAATATATTTATGTATAAATTGAATGTGTTGAATTAATCCTATTATATGACATAGCTATTATCACTAATAAATCTCAAATTATTTTCAAAAATTATAAGTTAATAATGAAGATTTAAATTGATGTTGGCTATGAATATAAATTTGATTTATATTTGCTTATAGCTTAAACATGTTAAAGGATTGTTCTATTTTCACAATTCAAGTGTATATTTATATGTGTTTGAATGTTAGTAAGTATATAGTCTGGACATCCCTGAAATACGAGGCTTTAAGTAGCCCCAATGAGGTCTTAAATTATGTCACTTCTTAGTTTAACAATGGCACGTACTTACTTAATTTCATACATATGTGTATATATACTAGAACTTGGATAGAGCTTTACTTTACATGAGTAAATAAATTTGCTAATATACAATCTTTTGCATGATTTTATTTGTATATCTATGTATACATTTATATGTATTTAAGATAGCAAGTATATAATATGGATATCTCAAGAATATGAGGCTTTAAGTAGCCCCAAAGAGGTCTTAGATTACCTCACTTCCTTGGTTTAACAATGGCACATACTTTTTTAAATCTTTAATACATGTGTATGTATACTTAGCTAAGGAATGAAATATCTCTTTTCTACCAAAATATATGCATTAGAAATCATTAAAATGTGCCAAAATATATTGTATGTATAAGTATATTAAGTTTAAAATCATATGCATGTTATTGATGATGAAAAGGAATGAGGTAATATTATCCATGTGATAGTAATTTAATCTTATTAATCTTATGATGTCTTTCATGTTTGAATAAGATTCTTTAAGATTAACCCAAACCTAGGATTTATAAAATGTTTAATAAGTCATTCACCAAAAGACACTAAAAATCATAATAAGATGTCTTTAGAAAATAACATAGGGTAGGGATGAAGACGGTCAAACCTCTTTCCTCTCTTTATAACAATTAGATGCTAAGTAAATACCAAGTGAAATAAAAAAATACTAATTAAAATTAATCAATCCTTTTAATCACTTAAAGTGAAACCTCCCCTAATGTATAACTTAAACATTTCTAAAATTAGATTATCATAATTCTAAAGTCTAGTAAGACATACTACACTAAAACACATTAGAATACTAAGTCACCACTTCTAGCTCTAGGTTAGGATGGTGTATGTTGTGATGTTATATTTTATTTTGTGATGTAGTATTTTATACTGGATGTTTAGATTATTTATGGGTAGATTGGATGTTAGGCCGCTATTAGGCTAATGATATTTTCTACAGGGGAGTATACTAAAGGGGCCGCTAAAATAATAAGTGAATTTAAATACTTTTACTTGCAGGTTGCTTACGCCCTTAAACATAATATGCATTAGGATAGGTGGGCTTGGTTACCCACGCGTGTTTATTTTATAGTTTACATTATTATTAAATTTTAACACATGTATTCTCTCTCAACTTCCTAAGGATATATGCTTATATCATTCATAAATTAATACACTAATATAAAAGCATGAAAGTCATTAACATGAGTAGAAACAATTGGAACTCTGGTCATTGATACTTATGATTTTAAGTAAGGAAAGTAAATAATATAATAGGGGAGTCTTTAAACTGACTTACTTGGATTAATTGGAAGAGACCACATATTGGAATAGAAAAACAAAGATAAAAAAATAAACAACATAATATAGATTAATTAAATTATTTTTTCTTACATCTATCATAATAGCACATTTCTTCTTTGATTAATAGCAATTAGAGTTATAAGATGAAGGTTGACTAAAATAGAGGAGAAAGAAGGAGAATTAGAAGGAGAAGAAGCATAAAGAAAAAAAAAGAGATATATCTCTCTCATGCTAGGTTTGTTGAGCCCCCTAACGATAAATGCTAAAAGATGAACCACCAAGAGTGAAAACCATAATACAATCACTCTTTCTTTCATAGATCCTTTAGACATTTGTAATTAATGTGTCATATATGTCTAGAAATTTTGCCAAGTCTTAAGCATATGGAGAATGTGGTGATTATAAAAATATGATGCATCTATCATAAATTTGTGGGTGCATGCTTATTTTGACATTCCATTTCCATGGTTGGTGGACTACTTTGATACTTTTACTTAGAGTTAGCAAAAGTTAATTGTTTGATATAATAATGGTCTATATAAAAAATTATTTCCCTATAATAAGCAAACTCCAATATCTCTCTAAGTGGATGTTGATTTCGATGATTAGTTTTGATCTTAAGCCCAATGAAAATTGTGGATTGGTAGCTCATGATATACTTGATTGATTACTTGAATGGCTTCAGATATGTTGGTCCAATTAGAAGGTGTGATTGATTTGATGGAATAACCATTTAGATGAGGGGCTAACTAAGGAGTCTTTCGAGCAAAAATTTTATATCACAAAAACTAAATAAAATAAAGTTTTGGATCTACTATTCCACATGGATGATCTTGGTGGAGTGGTAAATATAAGGTGTCACATATGCAATCTAATGTAGAATGGTAAAGGTATGAAAGTTTTATGATGTTGATGCGAGATGATAAATGTTGAATAATGATGTTATCAAAGAGTGGCGAGTGATAGCAGTTAGATATAGATGAATGTAAGTATATTATAGATTTTGGGTGATGTTGGCCAATGAAAGCATAATATTTTGAGTCGACGACTTATGTCAAATGATGGATAATGTCAATAATAGTAAATTTCAGGTGATAACCAAAAGCCAGAGTGTCTAGGGTTGTTGATAAACTTGGGTGTCGAGGTGAAAGGTTTGGAGAATTAAGAACATTGGGATGATAGTTTGAAGGATTAATTACAATTAAGTTTTAATAACCCCTAAAATTTTTGAAGTTCTTAGAGTTAAAAATATTAAATGTATCTATAATAAAAAGATTCATATCATTTTTGTAGTTATTTAATGGGTAATCTAATCATTATATGTAATAATCATTAATAATCTTCTATCTTATGAGCTATAATTCAGCTAGATCCATCCCTTACTTTATTGGAAACTTATCAGATGATCTCAATTTTAGGCTGACCAAATCAAATATTATCAAGCCTACAAGCTAATTAACAACCAGTGATAATGGATTGGTAGTAGTGTTACGTTGATATCTAACAGTAAAGTCTCTAATAAGAGAACATAAGGCATCATTTCAAATCTATCAATGTCACAGGAACACAAGCACATTATAGTTGATAGATTTAAGATTAGGTGACTGAATTCTCCGAAAAAGACTCCTAGTTTACATCATATTTTATCATCATAAGAAAATGATGACTATTAGCATAAGCTTTTTATCAATTTAATTGCCTTCTTGAGAGTAATTCAATGCCACTAATGCTTCATAAATCAATTATTTATGCAAACTGAGATAATTTTGAAATATTTAATAAGCTAAAGATTAAATTTACGGCCACAAAAAAATATAAAGAATGAATGTTATCACTTCATAGGCAACATGTTTTTGAAATTTAGATCTTATTTAGAATCACATTTATTTTTTATTTAAAAATATTTATTTAGTTTTTTATATTTTTTATTCAAAAATATTTTTAAGTTATCAAAATTCTAACAATAATAAAAAAGTGCATATCACAATTAGCTATTATCACCATTACCCCAAACAATCATTACCAACGTGATTTACTTTTATTGCATGTAGGAAGATTCGGGTCGGTATAGTAGGAGAATTCAATATCTTAGGGTTGCACAAAAGTTTTGCACACACAGCAAAAAAATTTGAGAGGCCTCGAATTTTACGTGGAAAACCCAAAAAGGGAAAAACCATGAGGCCTAGCTCATTTAGAAATAATTTCACTATATCTGCTTCTGTTACAATTATTACCCTTTCTCCAAAGTTGGAGAAGGATAGCTTACAAAAATAATTTTGTAACAAGCTTTGATGGATTAGCGGCGAAGGCATTGCTTGAGGTGGTACTTTGATGATCCGACAAAAATTACAGAAAGATGATTGATTGTCGGGCGGCGGTAGTTGGCGGTAGTCACCGGGGGCACCGTGTGACCAATAGTAGTGGTGGCATGGTGGTGGCATTGACGGATCCGATGATTGTCCAGGGTGGTGGCCGATGACGAAGTAGCGAGCCGGCGGACAGATTGGCGGTGGTGGTGACAAATGGCAGCGGTCGGCGGCGACGATGACTGACAGTGGTGGTCGAATGACATGATCAATCTGGTGGCGACCGACGGTGGTTACCGCTTCTGGTGATGACCGCAGGTCGGTGATAATCTGGTGATAATCGGCTGGTGACCCAATTATGTTTTGAGATTCTTTGAGTCTCAGAGTTCTCTCCTCTCCTTAGCTTGGGGTCCCCCTTATGTGAAGAATGAGGGGCTATTTATAGATTCTGGGAATGACATTTTTGCAAATACAGGCAAAATCCAAACCACTCCATCGGACGGATCAAAATGATTCATTCGATCACTTGATGTATTTTAAGTATTTAAATGCTCAAATGAAGTCAAAATTAAGAGATCTTAGGCTGGTTAGATCTGGCTCGTCAAGACACTAGATTTGACTCTAAACACTCCATACTTAGGAGCTATTTAAGGACCCCACTAAGATCCTAAAGTTTTCAATTATATTTTAAGTACTTAATCTGGGCTAGTCTTGACACAGAATCAGATTGCTTTCGATAACAAGATTCGTGCTTCAATCAATAGAGTTTTCAATGACATATCAGTTGCCCCCTATTTTGGTTGTTATCACCTCTATCATCCAAAAATACATGCCAAAAATTTGAAAATAACAACTTCTTCAATGTTATGAAATTTGTGGGTTTATTAACCTTTGCGTCAGATATAACTTGAGAGAATAGATCTTCATGGGTGCACAAGATTATGATCACGGAAGTGGGCACAAGAGACTAGTCACACAGGTGCATGAGGCCACGAATGTGTGGGCAAGTAGAGCGGCGGACGCGTGAGGTCGTGGCCAACTTAGTCTGGATCATTACATGGGAGCGTCAGGGGCGTTGGCGCGTGTGGTTCGCAGTCGCATGGTATGATGCCTGGGAGGTTGTGGGCATCGAGGCCGTGGGATGTCGGCGAAGTGAGCGTCTGGAACGCAGGCGTTGGGCACTGCGGCTGCGGGTTCTCATGAACACGGGGTTCTCTGCGCTCACATGCGTCTTGGGCCTTGAACCGCGAGCACGTAGGGCACGGGCTCAATCTTGTCTGACACGAGCCCACATGCACAAACACATGCCAATGAGTGTAAATGACGAAAATTTGGGAATTTTTTATTTTTTTTATACTTTCTCTAATTTTTTCTTATTTTCTTCCTTTTTTCACTTTTATAAAAGGAAGGCTATATTTGAGTGCAAAAATTTTAAAATCTATTTAAATATTTCAAATTTCTTTCCAAAATTTATTCCCTTTTTGCCCCTATTATGGATCTATTATCTTTCCCCAGGGTCAAATAAGGAGATACAATTTTCTTCTATATGCTTTAATGTTCTCCTATATTGGATGAGAAACTATCCAACAGAAGTTCAAGGGCTCAGGGTAAAATTTTTTTCTTCTCTTAGGCTCTAACTTTCTTCATAAAATAATGTTATTTACTTTGTTGATTAAGACCTAGTTCATACGATGAGGCTCCGATTTTCCCTCGAGAGAGGCATCAACTATCCTCGTCAGATTGACTGGGTTTAGAGGTGATTAAGACCCATAGTTCATATGACGAGGCTCTAATTTTCTCTCGAGAGAGGTGTCAACAGTCCTCATCGGACTGATCAGGTTTGGAGGCGATCAAGGCTCATAGTTCATACGATGAGGCTCTGATTTTCCCTTGAGAGAGACGTCAACTATCCTCGTCGGACTGACCAAGTTTGGAGGTGAACAAGTCCTCTATTTTTAATTTTTTCTTGTAGGAAATTGATTTTCTTGAAACTCCAATAGATGGCTCAACAGTTGATAACTGCCAAGGTGACGGGGAAGCATCGATTAAGAACTATTCCTCAAAAAATCTAGCAAGTAATTTCGGAGTATCATTAGAGAGAAATAGCTTCTTTTGTGAACTCATATGTATGCATATATTTTTTGACAGATCATAGGCAAAAGATTATATCCAAAACTCTTTGTGAAAAATAACGCCAGGATAGGATGTGCCCAAGTATTGATGTAAGTCAGTTACTTCATACATTTCTCAGACCTTTGTCTTTCTCTCCTTTTTTATTTTATATTTATTATACATTTTCACAGGATGATGGTCGAAAGAAAACTAATAGTGTAACAGCTATAAATGATATATCATCCACTATCATATCTGACAGTTTAATGGTGCTCCATAGAAAATTTTATTTTCCAAATGAGTTGGTGGCTCTTGTTGCCAAAAAGTCTGATCGAGCACGTTTTCCTCCAGAATGATACATTACTATTTTTGAGATGATTCTTCATGTGAGACTGCAATTCTCTTTGGCTCCCTAATTGATTGAGATTTTAAAATATCTGGTAGCTTTGTTTCAATTTTTATTTCAAGCTCTAGTGATCATTATTGGTTTGACCATCTTCTTTAGAAGCGTGATGTGACTTTGAATATCAAGTACTTATGCAGAATGTGCAGGTTTATATGTGATGCTCAGGGACGTGTTTTATATCGATGTATAAAAAATTGAATAGAATTTTCAGCACGAGATCCATTTAGAAGCTGAACTAATGGGTTTTTTTTGTGAAAAATGAGTGGGGTTTCCTTGATAGATGGGGAAGATTGAACAACCTTTCAGATTCATTACTGATTAAAGAGAATAAAATCCTAACAACTATCAATGTTCACGATGTAGGAAGCTTGCGGCATGAGTTATGTCACATTGACAAGTATATAATTGAAGATAGAATGTTCAAGGTTGGCCTTTTCATTCAGGCAGGGAGATCTCATGCTCTTTCACTGAAGAGATCAAGTAAATGTAATGAAAGGTCTTATCGTATTCACAGAATTCTTTCAAGAAGCCTGTTACGAAGTAATGATGACAACAATGCTTCTTCTCTAAAGGAAAAGAAGACATGTGCCAGATAATTATGTCAAATAATTATGGAGGTTGTGGAGAAGATGTTCTCCCCCAGTTGGCCTCTAAGAGTTTAGCTATCTCAACTCATAATGGGATTCATCTCTGAAGCTGCATATTCAAGAGGTGTTAAATCCGTGTCTTGTCACCTCATTCCATGGCTTATCACAAAACTTATTCTTGTAAGCTATCATTCTCCAATTTTGGAGAAAGGATAATAATTGTAGCATAAGCTGATATAGTGAAATTATTTCTAAGTGGGCTAGACCCTATGGCTTTTCCCTATGGCTTTTCTCTCTTATTAAGAGTATAAGTCCTCACCAGGCATTTTACAATCTTGTATTATTGGAATGTGAGTCCTAACTTTCTAATAAAATTTTAACTTAAACAAAAAATTTCTCCTCCTCAAAATGTAAAGCCTCATCATAAGGTAAATTGAAGTATTCACTAGACTTCCTTGTGTCTTGGATACTCCCTACTTATCCTCCTATGGAATCTGTAAATAAGTCTTCCTATTTGAACTCTTATCATTTGATTTCCAAAATTAACCAATTCTTTGATAATCTACTTGAAATCTTTAGAGACATTTATTGACTACTTTAATTAAGAGTGTTCTTAGGACACTTTTATTTCCTAGGATATAATTAACTATGGGGTTTGCTTCCATAGAACTAAAGAATCCAACATAAAATAAAACCCACTTTACCATCCATGTAAAATGGGGAAAGATATCGTATATATGAAGATCCATCTCCCTTAGAGTTCTTTAGGTGATCAAATCTATTGTAGGTGATGTTTCTATCTTTAATAGTACATCATACCATGATGCCACATTTGATCATTTCAATAAGTACTCCCTTAAATCTGTGTGGTGTCCCAATGACAATCAAATTAAAACACCATAGATTTTTCTAGCACTCCACTTGGGAAAGTTCATCTCTCCATATTTAGTAGTCAACCATTATCTCAGAACATCGATAGTGGACTTATGCTTTTTTTATGTAAGTTCCACACTATCATTCTTCTGTTGGGCACTTTTCTATTTCACCCTGACAAGTGTGGCCAACATACTTTAGGTTTTAGAACCTCACTATAGTAGGTTATAATACCTCTACTAGATCTCTAGTAGGCAAGAAGAATTAATCAAAGAAATTGCCTAAAATAAATTAAATAAACTCAATCTAAAATTTTCAAGAACCTCTTACCATGAGCATGGCAAAGTAAGGTTCATCTGACATTTCTAAATTTCATTTGAGCTCACTCTCAGTGAAGTTCAAATTAAACAAAACATCTTCCCTTAGAATTAAAAATCTCTCCAAAACATATAAACCCCTATCTAACATAACCAAATTTGTTGAATGAGAGTTTCAATCCAAAATTAAGTCAAAATAACAACCACTAAAATGAAGCCTAATCATATGTCTTTCTTCTTCAACAATAAAGAAGTAAAACCAAGCCTTCTCTCTCTTAAACACTCAATCACCATATCTTCAAAAAAGCTCATTTTCTCGCTTGCTTCAGGTGACGATTTGGCCATGGATCAGGCCATACTCACCTATTCCCCAGTCATCAAGTTTGGCCTTGGATTTGAGCACTTAAAGTTACTTGTGATGGCCCTACCCTCAGCATAGTGAATAGGGATGAGGTGGCCAACAGGAAGCCACTTCTATAGTTTGATCTTTAGTCAGACACTGAGTTACTATCATTGAAGAAGAAAGCCTTAGAGGTTCCCATGCCATAAGCACCACTTGCGTCTACCATAGTTTCTACTAGGACTACTACCGCCTCTATCATAGCCCCAGTCTTTAAGGGGAAATCAGTCTTAACATCTGAGGTTGTTTTCCCCACCTTTGAGGTTGATACTAGCTCCCTCCATATACCTTTGAATAAGACCCAATGCTAGAACAAGAATAAGAAGATCAAGAGGTATTATGGGCGCATATCCAAGGAGGTTGAGGAAGCCTCTCATGTAGCTAAAGAGGGATCCATTCATGAGACCTCTCCCCTTCTTGGTAGTAGTAGGTTTTAGCCCCTCTCAGCTACAGAAGGAGAGGAGGATGTGAGAAAAAAAGTAGCATCACCCCTATGACCCGTAGAGTATAAGACACAGGACAGGGAGAGGAGGAAGCCCTATGTTGGTCTGAGGTTCGTACTTAGTATGGTAGGGAGAGTCCATGGACAATCTGAGTTTACTACCAATCATGATCTAAGATGAGTGATCCGTAGGAGTATGAGAGACCAAGTTTAAAGAGAGAAGGCCTCGGAGGCCAAGGTTGATGCCCAAGTGAGCAAGAGAGACGGGAGGAGATTAGCAAGATAGTCGGCAACCTCAGCATTGATTGACCATTCTAATCATAGAGCTGACAGAGCAAATCATTCAGACCAGATAGTCCTTACTAGTTCTAGCTATAAGAGACCTTGGAGTGGCTGGTTTCATCACCACCACACCACTCCACTCACCACCACCATCATGCTTCATGTCCCATCATCCAAAGTTCCTAAGTACCATAAGTCAGCATCTGGGGAGAAGTCATCCCCCTTGGTGATTCGATTATGTATTAAAGACCACACTCCATTCACTTTACCAGTTGATGTGAGGCTGAGCTCTCCCACTCAACCTTCTGCCTCAATGGTGGAGAGAAAGGAGTGGTGGCCCAAGAGTATCATAGTCACCCCACTAACCCAACCAGAGAAGAAGGAAAAAGGGAATTCCAAGTTGGCTCCTTTGGTGGTTAAACCAGTCATAGCTAACACCCCTCCTGTCCAAAATATGCAGTGCATCACCTCTTCAAAACATAGTCCAGTAGTGAGTCATCACTGAACATATGTTACAGTAGTCCTGGGTAGAGTATATGACCAATCCTTGGAGGAGATATTGGAAGACTATCATGCCACAGCGAGGCAGATAGTTGGAGATCACCATTCTGACCAAGAAGAGGACATGATAGACTTCAATACCATTGAGGATAACCTCTTAGATGATACCACTGAAGTTCACATGGTTGATACCCAAGGATCTTTGCTTAGTACAACCTACCCAAAAGAGGTGAGGCATCGACTCAACTCAATGTTTTCTCCAACAAATCAAACTTAAGGATGATCATATTGATAGAATGGAGAGGAGAGTAGAAACATTGATGGCAGTAGTACTGACATTATAGGATTAAATGTGTGTCCCTCAACCCACTCCTATGGAGGTTGGTAGACCCGAGTTGGTACATATCTTGGACCATCATAAGAGCACTACTCTAATGGATGAGGATATTGGAGTCGCATAGGAAAATGATAGCACCTCCATGCATGAGAAATACATCAAGCAAATGGTAGAATAACAAGTGAAGGAAGGCGTGTATGCCCAAGGGAGTTCATCGTTCTAGATGGTAGACCCTACGAAGGAGTTCAATGTAGTTCAATACCCCCAAGGTATTTAAAGGTATTTGAAGGCAATGGGAACCCTAGGCAACATATATAACACACTTCAAAGCCAGTTATTGCAATGTTGGTGGTAGTGATGCCCTACTTTTCAAGCAATTTGCAATAGCCTTTCTAGTCTCTGATTGGTATGCTAAACTGCCTAATGGTGTGGTGAAGTCCTTTGCAGAGTTAGAGCAGTTTTTTATTAAAATATTCACAGGAGCTCAGCAGAGAGTGAGGGGACCTCATTATAGAAAAATAAAAAACTAATGAGTCCCTTATTCATTATATTCTCAGGTGGCAAAACGTGAGTATGGAATGTGAACCATAGCTGCATGAGCAACATGTCATTAAAATTCTTCTCAAGAATACTCATGGCATCACTTTCATGCTCAAGGGCTTTACTATCAATAAGAGTTAATCAATCTGTCAACTAATCTATAAGAGGAAACCAAATAGTTACCCTTATCAGACCAATCATACAAGCCTAAGTCTCAAAAAGTGTTTGAGAAGAAGGCAAGGATGGTAGTAGTAGTGGATAAGGGGAAGCAGCTAGTGTGAGCACAACTCGAGAGGCCAAGAGCTAAGCAGCCTCCACTCTGGCCTCCTTTTCCACTACTTCAACCACCATAATAGCATATATAGCAGTGATACCAGTATCCACCACCAGGTAGCTGCTATCCACCTACTCTTATCAATAAGCTCAACCAGCCATACTCATTCAAGAGGGAGGTAGTCAAGAAGATTTTCAAGAACCTTCTTAAAAAGCTTAATTTCTAGCTACCTGAGCCTAGAAAGTTAGAGGAAGTGGGTAGGAGTGATGATTCTAACTACTGCCCCTAAGACCACATGTTAGACCATGTCTTAGAGAATTTCTTTACATTCAAATATTGGCTTGAGTGTAGCTACAAGTCAGGAGCTATAGTGATCCCCAAAGAATACCTAGTAGAACAACCTTTTGGTTCCATTAAAGTAATCTTTGAGGAGATATCTGATCCTATTATGACAAAAGAAAGTTGGGATATCTTTTTATTTCATACCTTTAAGAAGATCATCTCTAAAATCAAGAAACTTTTTTTGCAAGCACCTGATTCAGTTCAGACCTCCAATGCCAAGGAAGGTCTGCGAGTTGTGAGGGACAACTCGGGGAGGGCAGAAGCCCAGCAACAGCAGTAGCCACCACATGCCCAAAATAGTTCCATAGCATGATCACCATCTGAGTCCAGCATTTTCTCTTCCACCTTTGTAGCTACCACATCTACTAGCTCCAACGCCACTAGCAAGAGTGTTGTATTTGCAGATGAGGGCACTAAGCTACTCATACTGCTTACTTTGCTTGACTTTTGTCATGTACCTCCAAAATTGAAAAAAATTAATGAAGAAGAATAATTTCACTTACATCTTGTCTACTTTTGAAGATTTTAGTGATTTCATTTCTATTGATAGCTCTCCAAGACACAATAATAACAATTTAAATAATTTCAATCAATTCCATTCTAATTTAAAATAAATTGCTCTTCTGAATCACCATGGTTCACCACTTGAGATAGATTTGGAGTCGCCCCACTCCAATGATCCTTTAAGAGAAGTTATAGGTATACCGACGCGTGTAGAAATTTCTACAAGTCCCTCATCACAAGAAGTCATTGAAGTCAACCTCCTTAGTGGCAAAGTTCTACCTCCTATGGTAGTACCTCAAGATAAGAGTAAATAGGCCATTATTTTGTGAGCAAATACCCTCCATAGAATGTTCCACCCTTGGATGTGCTCATGGAGGATCGCCCTAAAGTTGACTACAATATCTTGGCATATCTTAGAAAGTTTTCAGCTAAGCTAAGCATATATGACACTCTCATTTTATCCAAAGAAATAAGGGAGTCACTAAATCAAATTATTGCTTGACCCTAAAATATGCTTAACTCAGTTGGTTGCTATTAATCATGTTGTAGAGGAGGTATGTTTTTCAAAGAAGACCTAGGAGTTACCTTCTCATATGAAGACTTACTACTAGAGATAATAAAGTACAAATATCCCCTCTACATCACAACAGATGTTGGCAAGTTCAAGCTATCTAGAGTATTGGTTGATCCGAGTGCATCAGTGAATATTATGAGTCTAAGAACCCTTGTCTACTTAAGAATCGACATCTCTAAACTTCAATCTGAAAAGTCGATGTTGAAAGGATTCACCAACAAGGTGAGAGGGCCTTAGGCTCCATAATGTTGCCTTTGGAGATAGATAATAGAAGACGATGCCAAGTTTCACATAATAAATTTTGATACATCCTTAAATGCTTTATTAGGGCCACCTTGGATTCATAAGAACAACATGGTTTCATTTTTCCTACATCTGCATCAAGTTCATGGATGGGATTGAATATGTGTCAAAGGAGATCTCAAATTATTTATAGTACATGAGGTCAGGATATATAAGGATGTGACCTATGATCTCCCTAAGAAACAAAATGTCTTCTTATGTGAACTCAACCAAAAAGTAAAAGAAAAAGAAAGAAAAGAAAAAGAAAAATAAAAAATAAGATGAAAAGAAAGATAAAGAGAGTGAGAAGAAGATAGTAGAGAGGAAATAGAGAGAATAGATTCCACCCATAGTTCGTTCCATTTGAGAAAGTGGGGAGGATGACCTCCATCAAGATGAGGAAGAGGCAAGTCTAGAGGAGCCCTAGGTGGTAGACGGCCCATGCCCATGCCTACTAAGAGATTCATTCCAACATCTAGGAGTACACTTGCCATCTACATAGACTTAGAATCTAGTTCAAGGGATGAGTCCTATGTAGTGAGTACATTAGCTATCTCTACTGACTCCATTGGAGGTGATACTAAAGGCCGACAGTGATGAAGACTAGGTCCCAAAGAAAAGCATAAGTATATCTGAGTCTTCTTTATGTGAAATTATCAGACAACATGTGGGCACTTTAGCTATAACCACACTTTTCTCATAAAATTTGAGGGTTTGATAGTTAAAGAAGGCCATAAAATATATATAAATGCTAAGCCTTAAAGGTTTTATCCAGAAACATTATCCACATGCCAAAAAGTTGATGTAGAGCTTGAGGATGAGTCATTCAAAGAATTAATAGAATTATCATTTGATTAGTATTCATCTTGTGTTCTTAATTTAGCAATAAAAGGTTTAATTTCATATATATTGTCTAAGCACAGGTCAGAATACTTTGAAAAGTTATGGGATAACAAATTCAAGAACTCTCAATCAAGACCCAAACTAGGCTTCAGCATAGTAGGCCCAATGGACAATGATAATTACTGCTTGGTCATCACAAAACATTTGAAATCTAAAAGGTTCTTCTCAAATCACACTAACTCGTATGAGAAAATGTGTTTAAAAACTTTAGATGATCCAGATGATCTTCAAGATAAAGAAGCACCACCAAAATTTGAAGAAGAAATTAAATCAACCGTCAACGAACTCAAAGAAATCAACTTGGGCATTGAAGACAATCCACACCGACATACATCCTTGTTGAATGAATCTAAAACCAATGACTTAGTTAGGCTACTCATTAACTTTAAGAATTGCTTCATATGGAGTTATGAAGAAATGCTAAGATTGGCTCCTGAAGTAGCACTTCATAAGTTAGCAATACAACCTAATGCTAACCCAGTCAAGCATGCTTCTAAACGCATGCGATTAGACATTGAACAATAAGTCATTTCTGATGTCAAAAATTGATCGATGCTGGTTTCATTTGGGAGGAAAAATACCTCACTTGGTTAGTAAGTTAAGAAAAAATGGCCAAATTCGGGTATGCATTGACTTTATGGATCTTAGCAATGCATGCCCAAAAGACAAATTTCCACAACTAATACTAGAACTGATGTGGACATCACCTTATCTCACATAGTTTTCTCTTTCATGGATGGTTTATCTGGATATAACAAAATAAAGATGGCACCTGAAGATGAAAGGAACACTACTTTCAGAACCCTGATTGGAATTTATTATTATAACATCATGCCTTTCAGCCTTAAAAATGCTAGTGCCACGTACCAGCAGGCCATGACTCAGATTTTTAATGAACTCATTCACCACCAAGTTGAGTGCTACGCTGACGATCTCGTGGTCAAAAGCAAAGAAAAGGAGGAATGTCTCTTTGACTTGAGAGTAGTTTTAGAGATTAACATAATATAACCTTAAAATGAACCCTCTAAAGTGTGCATTCAGGGTAACTTCAGGGAATTTTCTGGGGTTTGTTGTCCCACACCACAAGATTGAGATCGATTCGGAGAAAATCAAAGCAATATTGGAAATGCCACTATCTAAAAGTCTAACTCAACTTAGATCATTCCAATGGAGGTTGGCATATTTAAGATGATTTATATCAAACCTATCAAGCAGATGTCATCCATTCTCAGCATTAGTCAAGATAGACTCCAAGTTCAAGTTGGATAAGAAATGCCAACATGTATTTGAAAGTATCAAGTAGTATCTTATAACACTACTAGTCCTAGCCATCCCTATCCTAGCAAACTCCTCATACTCTACACTACTATGCTAGTAAACTCCTTTAGCACTTTGTTGGCCTAGGCCAATGATGAGGGGAAAGAGTACGCACTCTACTATCTCATTCATTTCCTGATACCTACTGAGGCAAACTATCCACCTATTAAGAAGCATTGCTTAGCCTTGATCTTCGCAGCCTAGAAGCTGTGACATTATATGATCTCTCACAAACTAAACTTGATTTTTAAAGTTAATCCACTATAATATCTCATGACATGAATAACGCTATCTGGATGGATGACACAATGGTCCATGATTTTATCGCAGCTTTGATATCATATTTGTACCTCCGCAAAGGAAAAGGATAAGCATTTGCGACCTAGCAAAGACATCCACTTCCTGAAGATTCCCCTCTAAGTGATGATCTTCCCGATGAATAAATCATGAATCTAGGGGATACAAATGTTCACCATTAGAAGATGTACTTTGATGGTGTGGCTTCCTCTCAAAGAGGAGAAGAACCATAATCTATTCTTCTAGGTAAGGTAGGGTAAAGATAATCCTCCTAACACCGTAATCGCGTGATATGATGAGACTCTCATATCATTTCTATGAACCCTGCACCAACAATGAAGCTAAATATGAGGCTCTGATCATCGATCTAAAGTTAGCAATCTCATTAGGCATCCAAAGAATCAGTATTTTTGGGGATTCATGGTTGTCAACCATATCATCATAGTCACAAGGCTCTAAAGCCTAAACTCCATCACTATCATAAGTACAACATGGAGTTACTATGCCAGATCCTAGAGGTCATAATCTATAAGATCCTCCAAGGAGAAAATGACATACTTGATGTCTTAGCCAAGCTTGTCAAACAATTGGCATGCCTGGAAGATGAGTCCATATCAATAGAGGTTCACAATAGACAAGTCCTACCTCTATTGATGTTGAGCTCATCAACAAATATACTCTTGAAGGGGAGGTTGTTTCTAAAAGGATGAAGAGCTAGATTGGAGGTAACCCTTCATTTACTATCTAAATAAAGGCAAACTACCTTAAGAGAAATCTCAAGTCCATCAAGTCAAGCAGAGGGTACTATCCTACACCCTCATCGATGGTGTCTTATACCGACGGTCCTCGATCATATGTGGTTACACTACTTAGACAAATGTGAAGCCCGTAAGATCATGATCGAGGTGCACTTAGGACTATATGGAGCTCATCAACCCGGTCCCAGGATGAAAGCCAAAATCAAGAGACTTGGGTATTACTAGTCAATGATGTTCACAGATTGCATGGATGTAGCGAAGCACTACCACCATTGTCAAGTGCATGGAGTAGTTCTACATCAACCACCCAACATTCTACATCTGACTATAGCCTCATGGCCATTCAAGTGTTGGGGTACTGACATAGTTGGTTTGATTGATCCTCCATTGGCCAAAGGTCACCATTTCATTTTAACAGCAACGGATTATTTCTCTAAGTGGGTAAAGGTGATTCCGCTCAGGGAGATCAAAGCTCAACATGTGCTCCAATTTTTTAGGGACCATATCATGTATAAATTTGGAGTACCCCTTGTTGACCTCACTTTTGGACTAAAGACTCATCCTTCCCATCTTAGACTTAGGGATCTTCTAAGCCCTAGGGATTTCCTTCATCATAGGACACTAAACCCTAGGGATACCTTAGGAAAAATAGGTCTTACCCATCCTATGGCCTAAACCAAACCCAAAACACATATGAATGAAACAAAACCAATGTCAAGCCATCCAACCAACCTCAAATTGAATTTTATTTTATCCAAGCCCAAGCCAAATTAATTTAACCCCAACCTAAATCAATCTCCACAATCATCCTATGATCCAATAAAGCCCATTCAAGTAAACCAAATCCAATTGATTTTCACAAAAGCACTCAAACCATTCTATTTCAAACCCTTCTAACATTTGCAATCAAGCCAATTGAACAAATTAACTAATTAACTAAGTTAGCCCATTTAACTCAAAGGTCCAAATGAGCCAAAATCAAATCAAACCCAAATCACAATTTCAATCAAAGCCATCAATCAATCCTAAATCCATCAATGAACTCTTCTCAACTCCCATTTCAATCCAATTCAACCTAATCAACCCATTTGGTCCACTTGAGCCAAAGTTTCCTAAATGACCAAATTGACTCAAACTTCAATCCAACCCAAATTGGATTGAATCAACCCATCTAATCTCTTCTATAATGATTATTGATCATTTTTTATTGTCCAATTGCAATCATTTGGGTCAAACCAAGCAAATTTGATCATTTGATTCTAACCCAATTAACCCATACGGGCCAAAATGAACCAAATCAAATTCTAAGCCCAATTGATTGAAACTAATGACTCCTGTCAATCATAAATTGAACATGACAACCACCAATTGATTCTAACCAAGCCAATTTAACCACTTAACCCAAGTTGATCCAATTAACTCATATGAACCAAAATGAATCAAATTAAATCCTAAACCCAATTAATTGAAACCAATACCTCTAATCAATTATAAAGTGGTTATTGAACATGACCCCAACATCCAATTGATTCCAATTTGATCAAATCAACCCAATTGACCCATTTAGACCAAATTGACCTAAAGGGTCAAATTGAACTAAATCATTCCAAATTCCAAATTAATTCTAACCCAACATTCTCAAATGATCAATTGAACCTAAATCAACCCTCCTCCCAAGCCAATTTGGCCAATTTCAACAAATAGGTTAACTTAACTCATTTGACCCAAAGGAACCCATGTGAGTCAAAATCAAATCCACTTCAAATTAAACCAAACCAATTGAACCAAAACATTCCAAATGATCATTTGAACAAATTTAAACCCTGGGGTTGGCCCAATTTGACCAATTGGTCAAACTAGCCTAATTGAAACCCATTTGACCCATATAGGTCAAATTGAGCCAAACCCATCCAAACTTAGTCCAAACCCAACCAAACTTGGCATGACTCATCCTTGGGTCACCATTGGTTAGCCCAAATGGGCCCAACCCATGGTGAACCCGATTTAGGTCGAAACACATGAACCAACCCACCCAAATGGGACAAAATTCTCATTTGATTGTGTCACCTACTCTAAGCCATGGTAGCCACCCTTAGTTAATTTTGGACACTAGGACCATTGACCCAACCCACCCAAGGCATTGGGTTCAACCTTAAGTCATGAGAGGGTGAACCCACCTAAGGCACCCCATTGGTTCACTTGGAGGATGAGGTACACCCCATGTTAGCCCCATGCAACTACCTCAGCCTCTTAGACACCTCCACCTTAGTTGTCCACTACCATCTCCAGCTACCTACCCCAGTCAGACGACTACTAAATGCTGAGACAATCTCAGCCCTTGGTTCACTTAGGGAGGAGAGTATACTCATCACCGGCCATTCAAACTTCACACAAAGCTTCTTTAGGGTATTCCGAGCAGTCCTAGAGCTTCTCCTGATGCCCTAGTGTAACCCATCGCTGGTGAGACCAACCTCTATTCAAAATTGAGAGCCCCGTTCATCCAACCTAACATAAACCTCACCGAACTCAAATTAACTCTTCCCACACTTTCCCCTCACTCCAGCAAGTTGAAACGAATTGATCCCCAATCGATTTGATCACTGAAAGCTACTCCAAGACCAACTCCACTGAGCTTACTGAAAGTGTTTGGTCTACAGAAACATCACAAGGAGGCAGCTTGAGTTCTTCTAAACAGGGCTTCATCTCTTCAAGATGAAGCTACCTTAGTCGATGGACTGTCGGTCTTTAGCTAAGTCCATTAAGTGTTGCTCTTTTGTGAAGCACAGTGTGATTGCATGAGATTTTCACCATAGGATCTCCTTAGTTCTCCTCCCAACACATTTTGGAGTTAATCCCGATGTCCCACGAGCTATGGTGAGCTCAAATCAAGTGATGAGGACGTCTGTCTTCTAACACTGGGGACAACGGATCATCAGCCATACGTTCTGCAAGATTAGAATGGACGACTGTGATTTAATCCATTAAAAAATCCAATTTAATCTATTATAGATGACATGATTAATCTTCATCATTTGATCTGAGATCGGATGGAGGGGGATAAAATCACACCATCAACCGCCATGGGGGACATTTAAATTATCCCATGGCACCACGTGGAAAGGACTACCACATCACCTCCCATGTGTAGATGGGTTAGGGAATAATTAGGTAATTAAATGGCCAAAATTTAAAAATTTATAACTAATTGTAGAAAAACCCAAAATTATGAAAAACCCATTTTGGAAAGGGTAATGAGGAGAATTTAATAAAAATTAAATTCTAATATTTGAATTTGATTAGTGATTAATTAGAGTTTAAAGTTTAGGTAATTGCCCAAATTAAGGCTTACTTTGGCCAATTTGTCCCAAATGGATAGGTCATACATTCCTATAATTTTCTTGGGAATTATTGGCCAAGTAATTTGTAGAATTTAAATTCCAATCTTAATCACTCTCCTTAATTAATTTGATGATTATTAAAAATACTAAATAAAAAAATCTAAATAATTAATGATGGTTACTCACATTAAGTTTGATTTGGACAAAGAAATACTAGCCTATGGGTTGTGATGCCAAAAAGCCATAAGTGAAGTCAGGAGATGAGTTGAGGTTTTGACCAAGCAAAGATGCTTGGTGGATTCCCTCCTCATCCATTCATCCACAATCCATTGATTTTATCCAAGCCTTGAGGATTGTTCCCAAGGCTTGAAATCAACCTTGACCACCTCTTGGAGGATGGTTCCAAGGCTTGAAATCAACCCACTAGTCCTGCCAAAAGGAAAATTGGCTTCTTCCAAGAGGGATAACAAGAGAGAGCAAAGAGAGAAGCCCAGGGAGGCCATGCTCTCGGCCAAGGGAGGAAAGGGGAGGAATTGACTTCCTCCCCTAAAATCTCTTATCCTAACATACTCATAAGACCAAGAGAGTCTCCGCCAACCCTCCGCCAGGTCCTTGAATCACACCTAAATAGTTAAATACATGATGACCATGTATGGAAAGAGAGGAGAGAGACCCTCTTTCCCATTCTTTTCATTTCAAATCATTCACAAGATGAAGAGAAGGAGAATTAGAGTATTCCCCTGACCCCTCGCTATAGGAAAGCTAGAATTTGGTCAAATCTGGTGGCCAACCGTTTGACCTCTAATGGTAAAATTAAAAGGGGAGTGTTTCACCTCAAATTGAACGTTCCAATGCATTCTAAAGATCAAGGCGACCTCAATTGAATCATCAATGAGGCCCACCACCACCAACGAGCTGGAGAATGATCAAACCATATAGAAAATAGCCACACGTTGGTTTCCATGGCATTTGGTGGGAAGACAAGCCACCAAATTACATCCACATCTTCATCCCATCGAGGTGAAAGTGTTCGAGTTGATCCCACCACTGGAGATTACTGGAGGTGAGGTTCGCCTCATAACCTACATATTTAGCATTCGATTTTGGTCATTTTTGAAACACAATTGATCACCATGAGGATCAAAACATATAGATCAATTACAAATCAATCATTGATCATTTTGCAATCAAAATCGCATCAAATTGATTCTAAAATCACAAAAAATCTATTCAATTTGACGGATGGCATCCGTCTCTCACCAGAAATGATCTCCACCATTCCAACTATTTGGAATGGACGATCGAGATCTAGCCACATGATTCGATTATATCCCTATAGGAAACCACAAAATAAATTAGGATCATTCGATCTTTGATTGGACGATAAATATTCATCTCATGTGGTGCCACTATTAACGTGACTGCATGTGGATTTCACATGGCCGAGCATGTGGCAATGGTGCCACATTGGCCCCACCATGTAAATTGGTAATTCAATTTTAAATAATTAAAAAAGCATTAAAAATTCCTAAAAATTAAAAAAGTCATAAAAAATAAAATATAAATCCAAAAAATGCAAATGAGAGCTCTATAGATTCATCTCAATGAGCAGAATCCATTAAACCCAAATCTCTAATTAAATTTTTGGTAATTTTGGCTTAATTGAGCTTTAAATGAAATCGATTAAACTTAAATTAATTACAAACCACTAATCCAATTGAAATGAAACTTTGGGGAACTAAAATTTAGGTTAAAATGCACTTTAGAAAAAACTTTTATGAATTATTGCAATGTAATTTAAGAGAGCTCAAATTTCAAACTCTAAACTTTAATTTTAATGAAATAAATTAAAATTAAATAAGATGAATAACAAAAAAATGGATAAATCAAATCAAATAATAATAAAGCCTATTGAACATAAAACACCAAATGAAATCCACTGAAACTTAATAAATTATAAAATGACCTGATTTGGTAATTAATTGAATTAATTAATTCAAATAATTAACTAGAACTTATAAAAATCCCAATAAATGAACCAAGGTTTCAACAATTATGAACAAAACCTCTATGGAAACATTTTTTAGAGAGTAATCAAAGAAAAATAAAATTACCAACTAATCCTCATTAACATAAGCTTAATTTGGGTTTTAATCAAATAATTTAATCATTAATTACACCTTAATTATGCATCCGATTAAAATGAAACTTTGGAAATATAAAATTGGGAAAGAACCTTATTTTACATAAAATTTCAAGCACAATTGACCTTTGGATTGGGAATTATTTAATTTCCAAATCTTTAGGTCAATATAAATTAAATAATAAATTAAAAAAATTTAGAAAATTACAAAATGAATAAAATTATTTTGAAACATCTTCAACAACATCAGAATATTCAAGGATAATTCTCCAACATCCTCAATCAAAGAATTTGATCATTTACATACTTAAGGTTTAATAAAAAATAATGAATGTTAAGATTAATTAAGCCTTAAGCCTAATGAACTTATAATCAATGTAACTTAAGAATAGATTAAAAAACATTAACCTAAGTGTCTTAGGTTAACATAAATCAAACCAAATGAATATGAATTCGACAAAAACAAACATAATTCAAGCTAAACATTATTGAAATTAATTGTTAAACTAATTCAAAGAAAATCAAATGAAACAAATAAAATGAAATTAAAAATAAATTAAATCAAGAAGATTTAATCAAATAAAAGAAATGAAATGAAGAATCAAATTTCAAAAGAATTAAAATTACAAAACTTTAATCTAAACTAAACTCAAAACCCAAATCACCTAAAGTAAATTAAAAGGATTAATTAAGATACTTATGGATCTTAGATAGGCCTTTGGGATAAATCTTCATTTTAAGATGAAGGTTTCATTCCATTAGGGTTTAAGATGTTAAATAGAATGGGTTTCACCCAAAAGTGGGATTTATTTTATTCTCCATTCTTAAAAATCTACACTTCACTTTAACATAAAAGTGAACTTGAAAATGAAAATAAAAATCATAAAATCATTTGAATTGAAACCATCCAAAGGTAAAACAAACAAACTTCAAAACTCCAAATTGAAACTTGAACTAAAATGGCCTAGCAAAGTCTTGCTACACAAGCCTATTCCATTCACACATTAGATCATTAGGTCATAGACTCTAGATGTAGGTTAAGTTGATCTATGATTTTCTATGATACTATATGTTGTGATGTGATGTGCTTTTCATGTCTTCGTGGTGTATTATTTTAGATTGTATATTTAGGATTGTTTACTCGTTAGACTGGATGATAGGACTATTTTCTTAGAACTAATATTATCTTTTGTAGGGAGCTATGCTAAAAAGTACATTCATCATAAATAAATTATAAATGCTATTTTCTTGCAGGTATGAATAGTCCCTTAGCTAGCCCAATAGGATAGGTGATCTTAACAAGAAACTAATGCTATATCTTTATAAACTATAACTGTTGTCAGTCATTTTTTTCGACATTTATTGTATTTGGGATTTATTTTTGAATTTAAAATATAAAATTGAGCTTAGATTTATGTTAGGATCATGGGGTCTTAGGATTAGGAGTTAACCCCACCAAAATAAGGGTCTCCTATGAAGCCCAATGGAGGTCTCTGAAAAAGGAGATGATCCTGGAAAAAAGACATATAGATCTAAACTTGTAGTTCTATGCCTGATTGGCCTTTCTTTAAGTAAAATTGGCTTGATTTATTTTGGGTGTGTAATAGAATCAACCTACTTTTCTAGGTCTCTTTGTGTGTTGTGCTTTTTGTGATGAATGCTTGGATGTAGGCTCATAGAAAAAAAATTAAATTTTCTACCTAATCTAAATTTAAATAACTCAACAAAAAATAAAGAAAACTTAAATCTCACATAAATTAAAGCCCTAAGAATAAGTTAAAATCAATTAGAAATAATTAGCTCTCAAAAATCATGCAATCATATTGCTCTGAATTCTTGAATTGGACACTTCACTCATGGCACATAAGAGGCATCTAACCTATAAAGATGACCGCCTTCTTGGGGAAGCTACCTTTCTCTTATTGATTTGGCCCATAACCATTTCCATTTGTATGTCATTTAAGCATAAAAATGCATACCCAAAGAACTCATAATAATATTGAGTCAAAAGATATAAAATTTGAAAAATGTGTAATAGTTAGATACATTTAAATGCAACATGATCTTAGGGATTAGAGGGAGTCTAGGGTTATTACAATTTTTTCCTAAAAAATGCAACATCCTAACTTACATACATGAAACTTGGCATCATGAATTTAAAATGTGCTTAAGTGTTGTTAGCTGGAAACCCTTCTAGGTGTGTTGTAAGCCCAGAAGAGTCAGGGATAGGTTAGCTCCCTCAAGTGAGAGGAATGACTGATAATTCTTGAAATAAAATTAGGTTGAGCATCTGACTTGTATCAAAAGCACTTATAGACTTAGGCTATAAAGCATCCTCTGTGGAGCAAGTCTTCAACCCAAGGAATTTCTACAGTCTTGTGCTGTTAGAATCTAAATCATAGATTTCTATGAAAATGTCAACTTAAAATTTAAATTAAATTATGAAATGCGAAGACCAATGATAGGATAGTTAAAATGCCTACTAGGCATCCCAGTATCCACATGCATTTTCTACTTCATCCCAATTGGCTTTCCAAAATAACTCTTTCCACTTCAGATCATTCCCAATTAAAATTTGAAATATTGTCCCTTTGAAAACCAACTTAGAATGCTATAGAAATAATAACTTATTTCTTTAATCGAGAGTCTTCTTAAGAAGAGACCCTTCTTCCTGAGATGTAATTAACTATAAGGGCTTGTGCTTATAGGGAACCATAAACTCAATTTTAAAATAAACTTTGCTCTACTTCCCATATAGTTTAGGGAAAAACTCTTTAGTACATGAAAGACCTATTAGCCTTAGGAGTCTTTCCATTATAGGATAATATGTTTATCTTCTGAGATAATATGATTATTCCTTTATGATGCATTTATCTAAATAAGAAATTTTTAAACTCTATATGGTGTCATAAATTTTTCCCATAATCACGTCTAAAGTTGTAATTATGGTATTTGCATTTTATTTTTTCTTCTTGTAATTAACATGCGAATCATGAAAATAATCAAGCTAACATACACTTAAGAGAATATGAAATTACTTTTTTTTTTAAAAAAGTCATACTTTATAGTTTCTATTGTATTAGATATTATCCATATTTGTTAAATATTTTTAGCTTCAACAATTAAGTTGGTTAACCTTAAATTTGCTAAATTTCTACTAATCATACTATAGGTTATTCAATTTTATTAATTATTTATAGCCACCAAGATTAGGTCCGATAATTATAATTTTACTTAATTTGATTGATCATATAGTATGATGTATATCATATAGAATGAAATTATTTGATAATTACCCAACTTTAATCCAAAATTTTGAGAGATTCAATGAAAAGATATTATTCATATTTTGTTCATACTATACTATGTAATTGCACATGACAAATAAATAAAGAGCTAAATCTTTAGTTTATACATTTTGTACATTACAACCCATCATTATTTTGTATAAGTAATAATGGTTGTTGGGACAATCATATCATTTAGTGTTCCTAAACTCTAAAAATTGAACTGGTTGTACAATATGATGTATAATTACATATGTGGGAAAAATTATGACACCACATAGATTTCAAAAATTTCTTATTCAGGACATCAAATACGTCATTATAGGATTAACATATTATCTCCAAAGATAAACATGTTATCCTATAATGGATTCAATTACATAATAATGACTCCTAAAGCTAATGGGTCTTCAATATTCTAGAGATCTTTCCCTTGAACTACATAGAAAAGTAGAAGAGGGTTTATTTTATACTGGTTTCATAGTTCTCTTTAAAGGTAAGCCCCTATAGTTTATTACATCCTAAGAAGAGGGAATTCCTCATAAGAACACTCTTGATTAAATAAATAGACTTTAATTTTTATAGATTTGAAAGCTTGTTTCAAAGGATTGCTCATTTATAAATTCAATAGAGAATGTTCAAAGGTGAAGAGTTTTTTTTGTCTGAGGCCAATAGAGATTAAGAAAATACCTATAGATTTTAAGATGACTAGTAAGAATTTGAACTATCGTATCATTGGGCTTTACATTTTTGAAATTGAATTTATTCAAGTGTTGAGTTAATATTTTATTAGAAATCTAGAACATAGATTCTATTAGTACAAGATTGTAGAAATGCCTAATGGTTGAAGACATACTCTACCAGGATGCTTTAGAACCTATGTTTATAATGCTTTTGACATAAGTTGAAAGTTTGACCAAATGTAAATTTTTTGGAATTATCAGTTCTTTTTCTACTAGAGAAAAATGATCATATCCATGATTCTTCTAAACTTATAACCCTCTTAGAAGGGTTGCCAACTAACACCGCCTAAGTAATTTTGAAAATCATGAGTCTGGTCTTATGTATGTAAGATGGTTGGGCTGTTGCATTTATGAAGGAAGCTAAGAACCTTACTCACTCCATAATCCTAAACTAAAGTTTAACATGCTATGCACCTAACTAATGCAACAAATTTCATCTTTTACATATTTTGACTCACAATTCATTTTAAAGGCTTAGGTATGCAATTTATGCCTAGAATGAGATGTAGTTAGAAAATGGTTGTGGGCCCAATTAAAACAAGAAAGCACACTTACACTAAGAAGGGTGGCCATCCTCAAAGGTCAGTTGCCTTATGTGGAATGAGTGAAGCCCAAGTTAAGAGGAATGAACAATATGCTCTCATGGTTCTCAATAGCAATTATTTCAAGTTGCTTTTAAGTTATGCCTAGGGATTTAATTTAAGTGCAGTTATGAATTTTCTATTTTGTGTTTAAGTTTTTTTAATTTAGTAGGGTAAAATTTTAGTTTTCTTAAGAGTCTAGCAATTTAAGGCATTTCATCATAGAACACATCACAAAAAGAAACTTAGAAAAAACATACATTTCTATTGCAGACCTCAAAATAAATCAAATCAAACTAAGTTAATAAAATTGTTTGATATGGCCAAGTATCATTATACACCCTAGAAGAAAAATAAAAATGAGTAGCCAAGATCTCTATAGTATATAGACTTAAAAAGTTTTGATCTATGGTTAGATTATCACTTTATTTAGGGAAGTCCAGGGCTTCACTAGATGGTAAAGTCAACTCATGTTATTCTTAAATACCATAGATCCTAACTTAATTCTAAGCTTAAATTATATTTTAAAATTTTAAAATAAAATCCTAAGCCCTACAAAATAGACATTAAGAAAAACAACAACAACTAGCAGTTTATATTTCAAACATACTGGCTTAACATTAGTTGCTTACTAAGCCCACTTGTCTTATTGGGTTATGCTTAGGGACTTAAGCTACATCTACAAGTAAATAATATTTATTTTTATTTTATTACAAGAGTCCCATTAAGCATAACCCTTATAAAAAAAAGATAGCCTAACATGTAGACTATGTGTGCAACAATCCCATCCATTTAATCTAAATATTACATCTTAAAATAAGAAAAAAAAACATCACATTATTTCACATCACAACATCACTAGCTAAAGTCTAGGGTCACGACCTAATTTTGTGTGTGAAAGAAGGAGGAATGGCTACACTAGGCTTTATTTCAATTTAGATCAAAGTTTGTTCAATTTATCATTAGGTGGTTTCAATTTAAGTGATATAAGTAATTTAGGATTTTATTTCATTTTTAAGTTTATTTATATGTTAAAGTAGAATTTAAGTTTTAAAGAATAAAGATTAAAATAAATTCCATTTTTGAGCGAAACCCATTCTATTCAACATCTTAATCCTAATAAAATGAGATTTTCATTTAGAGATAAAAATCCATTCTAAGGGTCACACTAAAAACCTAAGTATTTTAATTAACCTCTTTTGAATTTATTTAAAGGTTTTGTTTGAATTTAGACTTAATTGATGTTTATGTGTTAAATTCCTAATTAGTGTTTAGTTCTTAAGTTTCATCTTGTGTTTATGAAAAGTTGTTTAAAGATTCTTTATTCTTTTCATTTGAATTTTGTTCAAATTGATTAATGCATGTTGACTTAAAAAGAATTTATTCAAATTTTATTGAATTTTAATTATTTGATTGATTGTCATTTGATTTAATTAAAATTTCAAAAGTTTAATTTATTAAATTTAAATCTTTCATCTCTATTTTGATTATTTGTTTTAAGTTATTAGATTTCAATTTAATTGATCTTAATTTAGTGTTTACTTTCTTCCTTTAGGTTTTCATTAAATTTTATATGATTTATTTTGTTTAATTTATTAGAGTGAACATAATTTCCTAAATTAGGATTATGTTTGACCTTATGTTCCTTTGATTTGAATAAGAAATAATTATCTAGTTTTATATGTTTTAATTCAATTTATTTGGTATGATTGAATTGATTTAATTCACTTGTTTAGTTAATGATAATATTCCTTAGTTTGGATGATCTAATTTAATTGTTATGAATTGGTTTAAGTTAATTTAAGTTTAAGCTTACTTTAAAAGTTTTAGTCTCATCATTCAATTATTTCATTATATTTAAATTTCATAACATAGGATATTGATTAATTTAAGCATTTAACTTTATTGCATTAAGGATTCAATATTTCATTAAATCTCTTAAGATAAAGTTTTACCTAATAATCATAACCTAATAACCTTAAAGAATGAGCTATTTTAGGTTCCTAACCTCAACAGGCCTCCCCAATTTCTAGATTATTTAAGTTAATTAATATTTTGACTTTAATCATTTATACCCATCATTAATGTCTTCCTTTTAAAATAAACTTAGTTTTGTTCCAATTTTGATGAATTCTTTAAAATTAAGAGATTGATAAGTCTCAATCTTCAAAAAAATGTTTAATTAATTTGAATTTAATTAGCTTTTATCTTAATTAATCCTATAACCCCTAAGTGAAAAATTAATTAGGTTTTCCAACTTCAAAAGATTAAAAACATTTTCCAAGGTCCTCTGAAGTTATCTAAAGTGTTACAAATTAGTTCCATTAATTTTTATAATTTCTATGTTTTTTTTTATTTAGTATTTCATTTAAATTGACAAAGAACTTGAAAATTCAATTACTTTTGATCTAAAGGTCATTGGGCTTTGGAATTTTTATGGAAAGTGTGGTTCTTTTTTAGTTACATTTTCTTAAAGTTTTCTTTTAATTAGATATGTATTTTATGACTAATTAAGGTTTTAATGTTTTAAAAAAACTTAAATTAAGTCTTAATCATTAAAAAGTAATTAGAGGTTTTAATTTTCTTTGATTCCCCTCTAAATAATGAATCCAGAGGGTTCATTTCAAAATTTTGGAGGTTTATTTGATTTATTATTAATTTTCAAGTTTCAAGTTAATTAATTGATTTATTTAATTCAATTAATCCTTAAGGTCATTTTGGGAATTATGAGGTTTTAGTGAGGTTTTATAGTTAAGGTCTACGATGTAAATTATGATGTTTTAAATTGATTTTATAATTTTTTTTCAAATTTTTAAATTTATTTGTATTTTATTTCATTATTATGAGTTTAGGGTTGAAAATTTAATATCTTTGGATTTACTTACCAAAAAATCCTAAGAAATTTATCTAAAGTGTAATTTAGCTTTAATTTTACTTCCCTAATGTTTTATATTAATTGGATTAATATTTTGAGCTTAATTTTAGTTTAATTATTTTTAATTAAATTTAAATTAACCCAAAATTATCCATTAAAAATTTATGAATTTTATAGTTAATGGATTTCTCTCATTAAGATGAATCCATAGAGTCCTCATTTGTAATTTTTGGTTGGGTATTTTATTTTTAATAATTTTTTGAAGTTTCCAGTATGTTTTGGCATTTAATTAATCCATAAAACCTTATTTTCTCTTAATCTAGTTCACACTTACATTACATGGCATCATCATTGACATGGCAATGATGATTAGCTTGGATCCATGTGGATCCACTCAAAATGGTAGGGATCACAGATGAACTATGATCGATGATCAAAGATTAGATGGTAAAATTTAACCTGACTTTCCTTAATAAATTTAAATCAAGTGGTGCTGCTAGATCACATCTGTCCATTTGAAATAGAAGGAACTAATGACTTAGATTTAACCTTTAGGATGTAAAATTTGGCAAGTCAAATGGAATTTTCATGCAATTTTAATTATGAAATGATCAAGACTTTGATTAGAACACATCTATTTGATATGATCTCACTTGAGATCAAATTCTCACAAAGGACCAAATCGAGGCCAAGGGTGGTCAATTTTGATGCAAACCTCACTGGCATTGATTCTCGGTAGTGGAAAAGCTTCGAGCACCTTCATTGGGCAAAACCTCTACCTCTAGTATAGAGGAATTGAGATGCCTCCTCGCCAATCACCCAGAAGCTGCCTCTTGCCAATAGGATCTAGTTGAATTCTGGCTTGCTGACGATGAGAGATTCGAAGATGGGGTCTATTCTCCTTTTCTATCTCCTTGGAACGTTTGGGTGATGTTATAATGCTGAGAGGAAGCCTCCTTTCTCTCTTTTCTTCTTACCAATGAGCTATCCATGGAGGAGAGGCCAAGTTTAAATTGTTCATGGTGATTTTCATCTTTGGAGGCTAACTCCAAGAGGTAGTTAACTGATTGGGACTAGCCTAAATCAGTTTAGATGAGGAGTAGAGGAGGGATGGAGGAAGTGTATTGGATTTTAACTTCATGGAGAGGATTCAAAATTTTCTTCCTCCCATGCTCTACATAACCCTCCATGGCACCCCTTGGCTTTATGGCACCACTCAAATGCCTCTTGGGTTGATGGTTGACTGCCTAAGTTAAAGCTAAGGAACCATGGATCAAACTCAAGTTCATTTGAGTTAGACTTATGCTTAAGTACTTAAGTTTGATCCATTGTAGCTATATTTTGTTTTAGGATTGACTTTGATCAATTCTTTTATTCAATGGATTATACCTAGATTGCGACTATGCTTAATTGCCTATTTAAAGGTTTAGAAGCCAATTGATTCAAAGTTTACTAGGATTGGATGTCATTTAGCCAAGCATGGACGTTTTTGACCTAAATGGGTCAAGTAGAATCTCTTAGGTTAAATAACCACTTTAGGATTTAGATTTAGGTTTAATTAAAATTGTTGGACATTTTATGATATTTTTTTAATTGATGAATTTTATTAGATTTGGGTTTGATTTTGATTTTGACCCATTTTGACCCATTTGACTTAAATGGGTTGTTAATTAAAGCTAAATGATCAAATAAGTCATATTAAACCCAACAAATTTTTTATGTTATGTTCATTTATGGCTTTCCAAAAATGTTGGATGCTTGATTAGAGTTAATCACCTTTTTATTTTGATTTAGTTTTCAATAAGGTTCATTTGGGTTCATTTGGATCAAGTGATCTAATTACCCCATCAGAAGCCTTGTTGAGTTTAGATTCATTTAAATTCATGTTTCATCATGTTTATTTGATGATTCAAAGTTTTGAGAATGACTTGATTTGCTAAAGTTTTGGTGGCTTAACCTTTGACCTAGTGGACTCACTTAGGTCAGCATAAGTCAAATGGCATGCTTGACCATCTTCAACCTCATTTTTAGATTCATTTATGTTTATGAATTGATTTTATGCTATTTATTTGGTTTGATTATCATTTATTTTGATTTTATTTGAATTTATTTGGGTTTATGTAATTTTGAGCTTAAGTAGGTTAATTGGGTTGATCACCCTAATTATCTTGGTTTAAGCTCAATTGGATTTTAGATTTCAATTAAAATGTGTTTGATTGAATTTGAATTTGGCTTTTTGTAGTTTGATTTAGGTTCCCTAATCTATAAATCTTATAGGCACTATATAGTATAGTCCTAAGTGCCTAATCAAGAAGCTCCTAAAAGACAGGTGTCCTAATTACTTGTATTAAAGATCATGTTAACCTCATTCAAAAAATGAGGTCAACAGACCCCAATATGTGTAGTGGAGTAAGAATATACCGCATATATTGGCTTTGATCAAATTTGTCAACAAGATTACAAGTAATAATGCTTGTAGGGGTTTCAATTTTATTTCTAACTTTGGAATTTAGATTTAGTTCTAATTTTCCTTTCAAATTTTATATTAAATTTGATTGTGGAGGATAAGCATTAATATGCCTTATGTAGTTTTCATTTAGAATGATTCATTCTTAGGAAACTTAGGTTCACCAGTCTCTAAGAAGAATAGGAATATTATTAGGAAAAGTCAAAATAAGAAATCTAATCCTAACATAGTCATGATAGCCAAAAAAGATACCTTTAAGGGATTTATTATTATTTTGACTATAATAGAATTTCCATAGCTAATCTAAAAAGAAAGCACTAGGGCTGACCTCTTCTTAAGAGGGATTAGCTAAGAGGTAGTCTGAATGACTAGCCAATTCTAATGAAAGGATCTATAAGTAGAGCCTATGATTTTATAGAAAGGATGCTACTATGGATACTCACTCTTATCTAAAGATGGTAGTTATAAAGGATACCAATATGGATACTCAATTTTCTCTAAATTACATGAATTTTAACCAAAAATAGATGCCACTGTGAGACATACTCTTATCTGGTTAGCTATTAAGAATGGGTCTTTAATGACTTAATTCTAACCTAAATAGTTTGATTGAAGAAAGATACCTTTAATGGTTTAGGTTCTAATCCTCTAAATTTTGAATAATAGGCATGGGTCACATGGACTTAGTTCCTAACCTAAATAGTCTATAAGAATGGGGCCTAAGAGTGGTTAATTTCCATCCCTAAATTTCATTTGTTTTGTACTAAAAAGGAGTCACATGGACTTAAATCATAGTATAGTGAGATTCATCTAATAGAAACCTTGAATAGATTGAAAAGAAAATGGGTCATAATAACTTAAATCCTATCCCTATCTTTTAAGAAGCATGTCTACTAAGGGACTTAGTCCTTTTTGGTTGGCCATTAAGAAGGGGCCTTCAATGGCTTAAATCCAACTTAAATAGCTAAGGTAAGAAAAGGGGTCTTGATGACTTATTCTTAATATTTAAATTATGACTATTAAAAAAGGGGTCTTAGTGACTTAATCCTAATCTAGATAGCCTATTTGATAGGAAGGGGTCTTAGTAACTTAATCCTATTCTTGTCTTTTAAAAAAGATGCCTCCTAAGGGACTTACTCCTATTTGGTTAGCTATTAAGATGGGGTCTTTAATGACTGAAATCCAACTTAAATTGCTAAAGTAAGGAAAGGGGTCTTGATGACTTAATCTTAATCCTCAAATTTTGACCAATAGAAAAGGTATCTTGATGACTTAATCTAATCTAGATAGCCTATTTGACATAGAGTAGAAATGGTGAATGGCTTACTCAAAACCTTTAGGAATTATGCACAAAGGCTTACCCAAACTTAAGAGATTTATAAGAGGGTGCCACAAATGGGCATGTTCCCAACCCATGAAAAGTAGAAATTATGCCCATAAGGGCTTGAGGAATTTTGCAAAGGTTTAAGGGAAATTCCATAAAATTTATAGATATAATTTAAATGTAAAAGAGATAATATTCATACCTAAATAAATTATAAAAATAGTGATAAACATAATTTTATTGATTATCATTTTTGAAATTGAAGTACAATTCATACATAATATTTTAAGTAATATCCATTAATAGGTGGCATTAGACATTCACCATTACAAGTTATCAGCTCATAAGAACCTTCTTTAAAGACTTTGTCCACAATGAATGGTCCATCCAATGTTGGCTTAAATTTGCTTTTTGTGCTATTTTAATTTGGAATTATAGTGACACCACATAGATCTTAGGGGATACTTATTGAAGTGATTAGATACGATATTGAGGTGTGATGTACAATCACAAAAAAAAAAAAAAAGAAATATCAACCTACAATGGACACAATCACCTAATAAGGACTCCTAAGGTAGATGAGTCTATATATACCAGAGATCTTTCCACTGCTTTATACAAATAAGTAAAGTAGGATTTATTTTAAGCTTGGTTCTTTTGTTCCCTATGGAGAAAAGCCCCCATTATTAATTACATCCTAGGAAATGGGAATTCCCTAAGAATACTCTCGATTAAAGTTGTCAATAAATGTCTCCAAAGATTTCAAGGCCAAACTATCAAAGGATTGGTTTTTTTTGGAAATCAAATGGGAGGAGTTTAAATGGGAAGACTTATAATGAATTTCAAGGGATAATAGGTAGAAAGCGTTCAAGATACTAGGCAACCTAGTGGATGCTTCAATATACCCTATAATGAGGTTTTATATTTTTAGAAGAGAGAATTTATTTTGTTTAAGTTGGAATCTTATTAGAATGCTAGGACTTATAACCTAACAACACATGATTTTAGAAATGCCTAAGAGGTGAAGACTTATACTTATAGTAAGAAAGAAACAAGTTGCTTAGAACTTAGATCTAGAGTTCTCTAGCATAATCTGAGAGGTTGACCTAATTCTATTTGGTGGAATGGTATATAACGGCTCACCTTCCCAAGAAAGGATGAACACATCCTAACTCTTCTGGACATACAACTGCCTAGAGTGACTGCCAGCTAACACCTCTTATGCTTTAAAATCATATAGGCTAGTCTCATGTAGATGCAAGATAGCTACACTATTATTTAATTAGGAAGGAAACTAGAATTTTAAATTCACCCCCTAAGATACTAGATAATGTTTGGTATGCAAACATGACTTAGACTAATACAAAATTTATAAATTTTTAAACCATTTTGACACATTAATTTGGACTAAGGCTTGGGATAATTATGCCTAAATGCATGATAAAATTGAGTTATGGGCTAAATAAATGAGAAGAGGTGTTTTCTACTATAAAGGACTATTATCATAGGTCAAGCTTGCCCCCTATTGTGCAAGAGTGGAGATCCTCTCTATTCAAGGGCAAAATAATATGACATGCATACTATTATAACATACAATCATTTAGCTAAGGGGTTGCTAAATCTTTTATTATCTTGATTGAAGGCCTAGGCTTTAAAGTGGAGTTATGGATTGCATTATAATTTAGTTATGAGTTATGTAATGAGGATATAAAATTTAAATTTATCCTAAAGAGCCTTTTGGACGACTTCAAATCATCAAACTTTAAGAAACCTAGGAAAAGCATTCCATTTCTATTGCACAATTTAAACATAATAATCAAACATTAAATTTCACAAAAGAATAAAAGATCGGTGCGGCCTAGGACTGCCATGCACCATAGAAGAGAATATAAATAAGGTAATGAAGCTCAACTCTTATACAACCAGGTTTATAATTAAATCTTACAAATAAAATAATTACTATAGGGGTCTTCAATTCTTATTCTTCTTTCTTCTTTGGATTAGTTTGCTCTAGGCTTCATAGGGTCTGGTAGGTCTTTGCCTTCTACCCACTACTCATCCTAAACCCCATAACACTAATCCTAATCTCATTATAAAAATTATATACCTATAAAAAATGAAATCTAACTACACTTGAAAATAGATGTTAGCTTAACAAACATATAAGCAATTATATTTCACATATTTGGACTTACCATATACTTGGGTAACCAAGCCCACCTATCCTAATTGGATTATGCTTAGAGGCATAAGCATTACTTGAAAACAAGAACATTTATATTCATTTATTATTATACAACCCCTTTAGCACAAAATTCTACATAAGACATCATTTGGCTACTAACGACCTAACATCTAGTATATGCACAAGCAATCCTAACATCTTGTCTAGAACATTACATCATAAAATAAAACACATCACCATAACATACATCGGCATAACTTAATATTAGAATCAGTGACTTCGCATTCTAATGTGTGGGCTAAGGCTTAGTGTGATATGTCTTGGTTAAGCTTTAAAAGTATAGTTGTCCAAAGTTTTAGAATTGTTTAAATTAATTGTTAATGATGGTTTCACTTTAAGTCTTTAGCAGCTTAATTTATATTTTAACTTACATGTTTTTATTTTGTTCAATACTTATTTAGCATCCAACTATTATAAAGAGAAGAAAGAGGTTTAGCATCCAAATTCTAGCACTTACATACACATGGATGAAATTAAGCAAGTGCCATTAAACTAGGGAAGTGAGATTATCTGACCTCCTTTAGGCTCTTAAAAGCCTCATGTCCTAATTGGATTATGCTTAGGGGCATAAGTAGCACCTATAAGTAAGAACATTTATATTCATTTATTATTATAGTGGCCCTTCAAGCATAATCCCTTGCATAAGACATCATTAGGCTAGTAATGACCTAACATCCAGCCTAATACAAATAATTCTAACATCCGTCTAAAACATTACATCATAAAACAAAACATATCACCATGACATATATCGACCTAACTTAAGATTAAGATCAGTGACTTAGTATTCTAATATATATGCTAAGGCTTAGTGTGGTATGTCTTGGTTGAGCTTTGAAATTATGATTGATTGGTCCAATTTGTTTAAATTACTCAAGGATGGATTTCACTTTAATATTTTAGTAGTTTGATTAAATTTTAACTTATATGTTTTATTTTGTTCAATACTTACTTAACACATAATTATTATAAAGAGAAGAAAGAGGCTTAATCTTTCATCCCTAACCTAAGTTGTTTTATAATGGTAGGTTATTATGGCTTTCATTTTCTTAATGAATCACTTATAAATTTTACTTAGCCTAGGTTTAGAATAGCCTTAATGAATCTTATTCAAGCATGAGAGGCATCTTAGAATTAATGAAATTAAGTTACCATCACATGAGTAATATTCCACTACTTCCTTTCATTATCAATAATATTCACACTCTTTGATTTCCAATTTCTTTAATATTTGATTTAATACAAATATACATGCAATATGCCCATGTTTTTTTTGCACACCTAATGAATGTTGATGCATGAATTTGATGGAAAAAAGGGGATTCCATCTCATAGCTGGGTATATGTAAATATGTATTAGAAATTTAAGCAAGTATGTGCCATTGTTAAACTAGAGAAGTGAGATTATCTAAGACCTCCTTAGGGCTACTTAAAGTCTTGAGTTCCTAGGATGTCTAGGCTATATAGTTGTTAATTTAAATACACATAAGCATAGAGATAAAACCATGCAAAGGTTATGTATGATAATGCTTTATTTATGTACATCTTAATGGAATAAAGAAAGAGATTTTACTTTATATTCTAGCATATGCATACACAGAAATGAAATTAAGCAACTACATGCCATTATTAAACTAGGGGAGTGAGATTATCTAAGACTTGCTTGGGGCTACTTAAAGCCTCGTGTTCTTGAGATGTCCAGGATATATACTTACTAATTCAAATACATATAAACATCAGCATCCAACATAGAAGTAAAATAATTCATTGCATCTTTAAGTTATAAGAAAATGGACATTCCATTGAGTGTTTACATTGAGCATTGATTTAAATTTCAAACTATTTGATTCATAATTAACTTATACCTTCAAAATAAATTGAGATTTATTAGTGATAATAGCCACACAATATAATAGCATTTATTCAACTCATGTAATTTGAATGAAACCATATTCTTTTAACTTTCTTTTAAAACTTGTATACATGAAATAAGTGGAATACACATTTATGACAATTGAAAGGAAGTAATTAAATATCACTACACAACATACTTGATTTCATTAAATCCTAAGGACAATTAAGTTAAATAATCATTCCTTAAAACTAACTAAAGCTTCTTTAAAATTTAATTTTATTGTTCAAGTTACTAAAAACCTAAAGAGGAAAGATGATACTTAGGGTTCACTCCATCCAATGTTAGTTATTTGATATGTTTAAAGAGAGAAATTAAATATATTTTATGAATTAATTAATTAGGTTCTATCTATTAATTACATCAATTTGATTACCCATCCTAAGTTTCTTTAATTTATATAACCACTTAATCATGAGCCCTTAATGATATGCATTGGGAAAATAAAACCAATAATTCACCTAAAGCTATCTAATGTAATTAAGCTTATGTTTAAGAGTTAATTAAAGATAAAGAAAAATAGTTAAGCTAAATACTCTCATGGATTCTCCACACCAATGGGAAATCATAATTTCTTTAATGACTTTATGTTATTAAATATATAAAGGGATTAATGAGTTGGCACTTAAATTATTTAAGTTGATTTCACTTGAATTAAACTATTAATTTTCTTAATTTATTCTTCGTTACAAAACACATTAATTGTATTCATTAAGGAAATACATTTGAAATTAATTAGGAGAGGGGGTCTAAATTAATTCCCATGTTATCCTCATTATTTTTATTAATTAATTATTCCTAATTACTTAAATTAACTATTCATTAATCTTAATAGTCATTAAATCACTTAAAAGGGGTAATTAAGATTAAAATTTTAAGATTTTCCAAATTACATGGAAAATAATTCCAAGAAAAATATGGGAGGCAGAGGACACCCCATAGAATCAATATGTCAAATTTTAAATTAATTAGCCAAATAATTTGGCCTTAATTAAGGTAATTAGCCTAAGCTTCAAATAATAATTAAACACAATTCATTAGACATTAATGAAGGATTTAATTGTTATTAAATTCTCCTATATCTAAGCTTTCTAAAATAAGTTTATTTGTATTTTTTTGAATCTTCTTATAATTAGTTATGAGTTTTTGAAGTTCTGGCCACTTAAATTAAAATTTTAAGCCTAATTAGTCATTTTAAACCATCGGTGCCACATAGATGCTGATACAATAATGCTTTCCACATGGTGCTGTGAGATTGGCTATTTAAAATGTCCGACGTGGTTGCTGAATCAGTGGGGACGGACACGATTTCATCTCGACCATCCGATCTCGGATTAGAAGGTTGAGATTAATCCTGTGATTAATAAAGGATTAAATCAAAATTTTTAATATTATTAATCATGGCCGTTAATTCTAATTACACAAAATTGATGACTGGTGAACCATCGCCCCGTGTTCATTGGAAGACAGACATCGTTCACCTTTTCTTGCTTGATACGAGCTTGCTAGAGATCATTTGATGGGAAAATCAACTCCAAAATAATCAGGAAAGAAATATAGGGAGATCCTATGGTGGAAATCATATGAAAACATAATTTACTTCAAGAAAGCTCAACAGCAAGGGGGCACATCTATGCTTGCTAGATTTTTACCTTGTCGGAGCTAAACACTGGTGGTATGCCGACAGAGGTAGCTTCACCATAAAGAGACAGGCCTTGTTGAGAAGATCTCGAGCTACCTCCCCACCAATCAATCTGTGGACAAAATTCCATCACAAAAGTCACTCGAGTGTGGTGAACATGTAGAGAAAGTTAAATTAACGTTGGTGAGGTTGAATGGATGAAGCTCTTAGGCTTGAAGGGAGCTTGGTCTCACCGGTGATGGGTTGCACAAAGAGCTTAAGGTTTGCTCTGGGACTACTAAAGAAGCTCTGAGGAAGGTCTAAATTTAGTTTGAATGGATAGAGAGGAGTATACTCTCTCCGTACTTGAACCAAAGGCTGAGATTGGCTCAACCTGTTGTCCACCAAAGTTGGTGGATGGTGGGGACTCGAGATGGATGTGTGAGAGGCAGGGAGTATAGTGGGTTGCTATGGAGTGTGCACTCTTCCTTAGATGAACCAATGGTTTCCAATGGGTGAGATCACCCTCTCTTAGCCAAAGGTTGAACCCAACAATCTTGGGATAGGTTTGGTCAGTAGTCATCTGTCTAAGAAAGGCCAAGGTGGCTGCCAAATGGTGGGGAGTTGGAGAAACCATCCAAATATCAATTTTATCCCATTTGGAGGGCTTGGTTTAATGGGTTTGACCCAACCTAGGTTCACCATGGGTTGGGCTCACTTGGGCAGGCCCATGGTGACCCAAAGATGAGTCATGCCAAGTTTGGTTGGGTTTGGCTCAATTTAACTCATGTAGGTCAAATGGGCTAAATTAGGCTAAGTTGACCATTTTGATAAAATTAAGTCAAAGTGGGGGTTTTGTTAAGTTCAATTGGTCATTTGAAATGAGTTAGTGAAATTGGTTTGATTCAATTTGGACTAGTTTTGAATTTGGTTCATATGGTTCAATTTGGGTCAAATGGGTCATATTGACCAATTTGACCAATTTGGCCATGTTGGCTTGAGCATGGGTTAGGTCAATGTTTAATTGATCATTTATAATTGATTGGAAGAGTTGATTTGAATTGATTTGAATTATGGAGTGATTTAGTTCAATTTGACCATTTAGGTCAAATTGGGATAAGTAGGTCAATTGGGTTGGGTTGACCAAATTAGGTTCAATTGAAGGTTGGATCATGTCCAATATCTAGTTGGTGATTAATTAGAAGCATTGGTTTCAACCAATTTAGTTTAGGATTTGATTTGGCCCATTTTGATCCATTAGGTCAAATTGGGTCAACGTGGGTCAAGAGGAAAAAATTGGCTTGGTTAGGTTTAATTGGCTTCAATTGGTGGTTGAGTCATGTTCAATATTTAATTTTTGATTGATGATCATTGATTGCAATTAATTTGGCTTAGAATATGGTTTGGCCTAATTTGGGTCAACTTTGGTTAAGGGGTCAAATTGGGTTGGTTAGGTCTAATTGATTATAGTGGGGTGTTCAATAGTGACCTACAATCATCAATCAGAAGATTGGGTAGCTTAGTTTGATCCAATGAGGGTTTGATTGAAGTTTGGCCTAATTGGACCTTTTAGATCACTTTGGCTTAAGTGGTTTAGTGAAGTCAATTTGGACTAATTGAGGCTATAGATGGTTGGTGTATATTCAATGATTAATTTGAAGTCGATTGGTGACTTTGGCTACAATTGATTTGAGTTTGATTGGGTTTTGGCTTATTTGAACCTTTTAGGTCAAATGGGCTAACTTGGGTCACTTAAGTCTATCTGGTTTAGTTGGCCAGATCACAAGTGTTGGAATAGTTCAAAATGATCCATTGGATGATTAGAATAATTAAGAGAATTGTGTTTGGTTTTCTTTAGTTAGTTTGAATGGAATTATAGGAATGGAGTGGGTTAGCTTGAGTTAAGGTTCAAATTAATTTGGGTTGGAGCTTGGATTGGAAATTAAATTCAATCATGGTCAGTTGATGAGTTGAGGTTGAGGTTTTAGTCATTTAATTTAGGTTCAAACAAATTGATGGGTTTGAGCGTCAATTTAGGCCTTAGGGCAGGAGAAGCACACTTGTCCTAAGGTTAGCTCTAAGCCTAAGGTTATGCTCTATAAGTCTCTAGGTCTAGGTTTATTATTCCCTTAGTCACTAGAAGTGTCCTGGAACTAGAGAAATCTATGGGTTTTGAAGAATCCTAGGCCTAGGATTGGAATGAACAATCCTCATTCCAAAAGTGAGGTCAATAGTTCCTATCCTGTAATGAGCTAAATTAACCATTTAAGAACCTAGAATAAGTCTCTTACTTGGTAAGTTTTAGGATAGACCAACTTATCATGAGCTTGAACATACTCAATTAGTAAAGTTCAAGGTTTTGTTGAGCTTTTAGACATTTTCCTTCAAGACTTTAAAGTTCTTCCAGTCGAAGTTCTGATCCAATATAATGTCATTATTAATAGCTATCCTCAAAGAAGGAAGTTCTACTTCCAATGGAAGAATAGCTTCAGTTCCATAAACCAAAACATATGGTGTAGATTGAGTTAGTATCTTATAAGTGGTCTGATAGGCCCATAAGATTTCAACCAACTTTTCATGCCACTATCATTTATTTTCATCAAGTACCTCTTTTAGAATTTATATAAGAGTTTTATTAAATTCTTTGGCCAATTCTTTTGCTCTAGGATAATAGATGGTCAAATAACTCCAATCTTATGTCAAGCCACAAAGTAATTTATTTTAGTGGACTTAAATGATAGACTATTATTAGATATGATTCGATGAGGCATGCCAAAATGATATATGATATTTTCCTAAAATAACTTAAGTACATGTTATACTTTATCTTCTTTCAGTGGAATCGCCTCCACCCACTTAGAGAAGTAATCAATTATAGCCAATATAAAATTATATCCTTTTGATGAAGGAGGTTCAATAGGCTCTATGATGTTAGTACCCCAACTCTCAAAGGGCCAAGATGCAATTGTTAGTTGCAATACACTAGGTGGCTGATTTAATATTACACCATGTATTTAACATTGATGGCAATGATATGCAGTTTCCATGCACTCTTTTAACATCAAAGACCAATAATATTTGAGGTTTTTAATTTTCAATTTCATTTTTGATCTAAATTGGTGAGCACCATACAATCTAAAATGTACCCCAATCATAGTCTTATGAGCTTCTTGTTTATCCAAACAACGTAGCCATATTTGATCAAATGACTTACGATACAAGACATTTTTATTAATGCGTAAGATAAGAAACATTTCTTAATTTGATTTGCTAATGACTTATCTTCAGGTAGCCTCTCTTCGCATAAATGGCCAATGAATGGCTGTCTCCAATCATATTCTTCTTGGCCTTCAGTAAGGGTGGCCTGCATTGCATTGCTATTTTTTCTGTTCATGTAATCTAAATCTATAAGGGATAGAATTTATTGATTAAACTTCTATAGATATAGATTCTTTTTCTAGAAATATAATTTCTTTAATGAGCTTAGCTAAAGCATCTGCAAATGACAAAAGGAATCTTTTCAAGAAGCTTCATTATTGAATGCAGAACTTTATATATACTTCTTACTTTATTAATAACCAGTTGGGAATCCCCAAAGGTTCCAACATTTTTAATAACCATAAAGATTAATAACTTTAACCTAGTTATAAAGGTCTCATATTTAGCTTCATTATTTGTACAGGATTCAAACAAATGTTGAGAATATTGTATCATTCCTCTATCTAGAGTTATAAAAATTAATCTAATCCCTGCCTTCCTTGGGATAGAAGAATTTAGCTCTTTGCTTTTTTATATGATGTTACACCATCAAAATATAATTCACAAGTTTCTTCATCCTTCAAATTCATGATCTATTCATTTAGAGATCATCATTCAAAGGGGAACCTTCGGGTAGACGATGGGCTACCAAGAAGTCAGCTATAACTTGACCTTTTACAACATGAAGAGAAATAAATTTAATCTCAAATTGCAATAAAATTATTGGCCAACATGCTATACATTCAAATAATGTCAGGCACGTCATAAGATATTGCAAAGGATTTACTCTTGAAATTGAATTCAATTTATATGAAAGTATGTAATGCATTAATTTCTGTGCGACAAAAACTAAGGACAAAAATGGTTTTCAATAGGTGGATAATTCATCTTCGTTGGGATGAGTCTATGACTTAGATAATAAAGGGCACTTGCTTTACCTTCTTCATTAACTTGAGCGAATAATGCACTAAGACATTCATCTAAAGTTGTAGTAGAATCAATGGCTTCCTTGGGATTGGAGTAGCCAAAATAGAAGGATTCATCAAAAATTTTAAAAATTTCAAATGCAATCTAGAATTTTTCCATCTAAAATAAATTTAGCATATTTTTTTTTTAATGTTGCAAATGGTTGGCATCCTCCAGATAGATTTGATGTAAATCTTCTTAAATATGCTAGCCTTCCCTAGAATGATCTTACCTGTGTAAAACTTCTAGGCGATGGTATTTCCATGATAGCTTTGATCTTTATAGGATGGATTTTGATCCCACATTTCCTCACTATAAATAAGAAAAACTTTTTTTAAAGTTACTCCAGAAGAACGCTTGAAGGGGTTCATTTTTAGGTTATAATGGAACAGTCATTTGAAAATAATCTATAAATCATATAAATGATTTTCTATTTTTTTACTTTTAATGACTAAATCATCAATGTAACGTTTGACTTGATTATGAATCCGATCATCAAATATTCTAGTCATTACTCATTGATAGATATCCCTAATATTTTTGAGACCAAATGGAATGACCATGTAATAGAATATTTCATTAGGGATTCTGAATGCCATATATTTTTCAACTTTGGGGGTCATCTTTATCTGGTTAAATCCAGATATTCCATCCATGAATGAAAATATTTCATCAGAAGAGACTATATCCACCATAAATTCTAGTATCGATAGTGGGAACTCATCTTTGGGACAAGCCTTGTTTATGTTTATGAAGTCTTCACAAATGTGTATTTGACCATTCTTTTTCTTTATTAGGACAATGCTAGCTAACCAAGAAGGGTTTTGTTCTACTTGTATAAAACTGGCATCAATTAATTTTTTAATTTCAGTGATTACTTGTTGCTCAATTTCTATATGCATGTGCTTAGGAGATTACTTTATAAAAATTACATCAGATTTAATTCCTAGTTTATGCATTGCAATATCAAGTGATAAACTTGGCATTTCATCATAATTCCATACAAAACAGTCTTAATATTCAGAATGTAAGTTAATCAACTAATCAGAAACTTTTGGACCAAATAGCGAACTAATAAAAGTTGGTTGTGAGTCTTTCTCAGTTTCTAAGTTAACTTCTATAATCAAATTTTGATGGTTCACTTTGAATCTAGCAATCATCTACAATGGGTATATGATACTGATCTGTTACCATACACCACATGCATGCATCGTGGCCTCTTAAAAGTATACTAATTTTGATCTTCCATTCTTCCAATAATAAAATGTACACCATCTAAAAGTAGAGTCTATGAGTGGATTGTCCCCTCTAGAAGTGAACTCTTAAGAAATCCTTGTGACATAATGAAAAGATCTACTCTTGGATGTTAATCCAATATAAGAGCCTAGGCTCTGATACCAATTGTGAGTCACTATGTCACCTAAGAGGGGCCTGTGGGTTAATTGCTCATTTACAAATTTAAAAGTTATATCTCAAATTTTAACTTATTTTAGTAAACAATTAATTTTTGATTTAAAAATGACAAGTTATAATTCACAATGCAACAGAAGTAAACTACAATGAAAAAAGAGAGACAATAGGCATACAATTTTTATGTGGTTTGGACAAACCCCAAAAATGGCATATGTCCATGCCTAGCCACCCCTTATAATGACGTACTCTCCTATAATTTGCCTAATACAATCCGTATAATAATATGTACTCTCCTACAAATAGGTGAGTACAACCCCAATAAAAATTTAAAGCACTAAAGGAAATATATAAAATAATAAATTTTGGTACAATATCACAAATCTACCAAGCAATCCAAATTGAAATGTAATCTCACAAACTATAAATGATCACATTAAAACTTACAAGAAATTTCAAACAAGTTTAATAAGATAGAATGGTCACTTAATTTTGATATGAAATAATAAAATAAGAACTTAAAATATAAAATGATCATACCAAAATATTTATCTTAATCTAATTTATAGACTAAAGTAAAAAATGATTTTATAGTAAACTAAAAATAGTCTATTGCATAATAAAATAAATTTTAGCAAATAATAATTTTAATTTGAAGAGGAATTACAACTAATATGCATAAAATAAATTAAGAATGATTAACTCTCAACCAAAAATCTTTTTCCTAAATTATTAAACAATAAAAACAATAAGCTTTGGGAATTTTCAACAAGATAAAAGATTATTTATATAAAGTATATTAGTTAGAATGAAATGCTAAGTGCAAAACTAAATATTTAATCTATTATAAACTATATATTTGATAGTAAAACTTACCATACAATAAATCTAGCAAATAACCTAAAAATCTACTAAATTATTAATTTTATTTAAATAAAATGATACTTTAAATTAAGATAAAAGAACAAAAAATACTTAAATAAAATTTGTATATGTTTGATCTAAGTAAACTGGATAAGTTTTTAATTAAAGAGAGAGATCTAGAAAATATGAAAGTATTTTTAGCTTAATAATTAATTTTAAATGCTTAAAAGACCATTTCAAAATAGATCTAAGGATAAATGACCTTTCAAATAAGATTAATGAAGAAATATTTTAATAAATCAGAAGATATTTGTTGGAAGATCAAAATTTCATCAAAATGAAATAAATCCTATAAAATGTCACATGGTATCTCATAAAAAATAATTCAAAAAAACTTTGATGAAAAAAACATCAACTATGATGTCGAAAAGACTAATCCATCAAAGGTAAAGATTTGAAAGAACAAATAGATGATGAAAATAATATGAAACATTAAAAGAGATTAAGATAAAAAAAAACTCACATAATTATAGTAAGCTTGCTTAATTGAATATGTTGAACCATCCGAACTAAGATATAATTTTACAATATCTAGAGAACACTTAGAAGGAAAATCTAAGAAGTCTTCTCCTAGACATGCTAAAGAGTTCTTGAATTTTAAAAGAGTAACCCTTTCATGAAGAGAATGAGGGAAATTTATAAGTAAAAAGGTAATTTTGAATTATTTCAAAGAAATATATTATTTTAACATTATTTTGTCATATGATAATATAATATTGAATAAAAAAATAGTTTATATTAAATATATATCAAATTTAAGTAGATAAAAATGACTAGTCACATGGGCAAGTCAAAAATAATTAAAGATGGCTATTAATATATTGAAAATGGGTAGCATGCATTCAATATTAAAATCAATTAGTTTTGGAAAAATTATAATAAATTCAATTTTAATCAAAAGTTGGTCATGTAATCTATCAATTGAAGGAAAAATCCAAAGAATCCATTAAAGATGAAATCAAATTACAATTCCTTGATAATAAAATGACTTTTGGTGAAATACCAATTTTCAAGTATTTTAATTAATTTTAAAATATGACATTTAAAAATTATGATATAATTTAGATATGATCATACATATGTTAATTATCATATAAATTTTAAATTAATTAAAATTTTTAATTATATTAAATATATAAACTACTTACAATCAATAATCATAATTAATTACCATTTATTATTTTGATAATTTAAATGCTAAGTATAAAGTGTATAAATTTGTAAACATTTATGGAATTGAATGTTAATTAGATAAAGATGATTTATATATAATTATTAAAATAAATTAAAATAATATTTTAAATTTTAATCAAATCAATTCATGCTAATGAACTCATATGGACCTCTAAGATAGTTCTAACTACATATAACCTGAAATATTGTATCTTGAGTTCTAAACTATTCATATTGATCTATCTTTCATTCTTCCATGCTTGCAATTGCATCAAACATATATTATGAAGTGTATTGGATATGCAATTAACAATTTTGTGCATCTTTAAAATTAATATATCTAAAACACTTACCATATATATTAGAATAACCAAGCATTCATCTTTTGCCATCAAAATTAATGGGATTGGAAATGAGGCTTATAGAGCTAAATGCATTTTCAAGCCTTATCAATAAAATTTTAGGTCAATAAGAATGTTTAAAAATGAAAATTGTCACATTAGTTGGAAGCATTTTAATACTAAACATGATCTTAGAAGTCTAAGGAGTGTGTTTAAAATCTTAGATTCTATTCTTAATAAATAAAAACCCAATTATCTTGCATATATATATGAGACTCAGCCACATGGTTTTAAAATGTAGGTGGTATTAGCTGATGGCCCATCCAGGCGAGTTATTAGTCTAGAAGAATCAGAGTATGTTTACCCCCTAGTAAGAGTGAGCCTCTCATTTGATTAGGTCAAACTTTTAGCTTATGTTGAAGCACCTTTAGATTTAGGATTTGAGATTGCTTATCTCTCTTTTTCTAATAGTGTAAATCATTATCCCTTAGGTATTTCTATAATCTTGTGATGTTTGGGAATAAGGCCTACCATTCTAATAAATGGTAAACTCTAAATTTAATATAAATCTCAATTTTAAAGATATAAACCTAAACCATATAATCCTCTGAAGAGCTTAGTAGGCTTCTTACATAATTTCCTTTAGAATTTATTAAGAACTATTCCTACTTGAGTTCTCCCATTTGGTTACTGTGGTGTTTAAAATTTAAACAAAGGACACCACACAAATCTTAGTTGGTACTTTTTGAAATGATCGAGTATGACATCAAGAAATGATACACTACCTCAAGAGGTAAAGTTAACACCCTACAATAAACTTAATCATCTAATAGGAATTCTTAAAGCTGATGAATCTACGTATACTAGAGACTCCCCTACTCACATGGATGAAGTAAACTAGAGTTTATTTTAAGTTGAGTTTTTAAGTTCCCTATATGGCAAGCTATTGTTAATTACATCTTAGGGGACATGTATCCCCTTAAAAAACTCTCAAAAAAAGTGATTGGCTGACATCTCTATGGATTTCAAAGTTTGATATCAAAGGATATGATAAATGTTTAAAATCAAGTGGGCAAGCTCAAATGGAGAGAGTTCTTAATGGATTCCAAAGGGGGGTAAGTAGGAAGCACTCGTGATATTAGGAAGCCCTGTGAAAACTTTAATCTATCTAATAATAAGGCTTTATATATTTGAAGAAGAAAATTATATTTATTTGAGTTAGCATTTTATTAAAAGACTAGGACTCAAATTATGATAATATAATATTATGAAAATACCTATGAGATGAGGACTTATACTCATAGCAAAAGAGAAACAAATAGCCTCTAAACTTACATCTAAAGTGTTTTAGTAAAAGTTAAGAGCTCGACCTAATTCAACTTAGAGAACTAGAATATATTGGTTCACTTCCACTAGAGAGAGTGAATCGATCCTAACTCATCTAGACTTATAACTATCTAGAGTAGCTACCAGCTAACACCTCCTATGATTTAAAATAATATTAAATAATTTTATGTAAATACAAGATTACTAGGCTGTTATTTATTAGGAAAGAATTTGGAGTCCCAAACTCACTCTCTATAAGACTAGATCATGACTAGTATGAAAGTTATGACTTAGACTAATACAATAAAAAATTATAAATTTTATTTCATTATAACTCATTAATCTTAAACTCGAGCTTAGGAAGATTTATATTTAAAAGCATGATGAAATTAAGTTTTGGGCTAAATCAGCAGGAAAGGGTATTTTGCACTACTAGAGATTGCTCTCAAAGGTCAAGCTTTATCTCTTATCATGTAAGAGTGGAGATCCACTATTTACAAGAGTGAAAAAATTTGCATGTTGATGTTAAAACATAAAATCATTCAGTTAAGCTAAAATCTTTTATTTTTTTCTTATAATCCTAACCTTTATGGTGAGGTTATGAGTTGGTTTATATTTTCATTAAAGTTATTAATTATGGTAGAAAAATTTATTTCTTTCTAAAGAGCTTATCGCATCTAGGTCACATATCAAACAATCACACTTTAAGAAACCTATTAAAGTATACCATTTTTATTGCACATTCAATATAAACATACCAATCAAACATAAATAGCGTAAAAGAATAACAGGCTGGTGCAGTTAGGTACCACACTACACCTCAAAAAAGAAGAAGATTTGGGTATCCGAGCTCTACCCTTATATAGCCTGGAATATAATTAATTATACAAATAAAAATAAAGCTATGGGGTCTTCAAATCTTCATCTTCACTTCATGGATCGACACTTTAGGCATTACAGGGCCTCCCAGGTATAAGCGTTCTAACCACTGCTCATCCTAAACCGTATAGCTCCAATCCTAATCTTATTACAAAAAATTACATCTTGATGAAATAAAAATCTAACTCATTTGCAAAAAAAAGAGGTTATCTTAATATATACTTACACCAAGCAGTTATATTTCATACATTGGGGTTTAGCACCATGCCTCAAGTCACCAAGGCCAACTGTCCTAATGGATTATACTTAGGGATTTAAGCAGCACTTACAAGCAAGAGGCATTTATAATTTTTATTATAGTAGTCCCTTATGCACAATCCCTTACAGAAGAACATTATTAGTTTAATGTTGCCCTAACATCCAAACTATGTACAAATAATCTTAACATCTAGTTTAAATTATTACATCACAAAACAAAACATCAATCTACCACAACAATACACCAACCTAACCTAAAATTATGATTGGTGACTTAGTATTTTAATATGTGTGCTATGGCTTAGTGTGGTATGAAAAAGTTAGGCTTTGATGTTTAAATTTAGCTAATGATGAATGTTCAAGTTTCTCATTAAATGATGATTATGTATGGCGCAACCCAATCTTCGTTTTGAAAATGTCTATCTCTAATGGCCTTATGAATCTAAAAAAACAAAAAGAAAGAATAGAAGATCTCTTGACAGTAGTATATGTTGTATATGTAAATCAAACATAAATAGCGTAAAAGAATAATAGGCTGGTGCAGTTAGGTACCACACTACACCCCAAAAAAGAAGAAGATTTGGGTATCCGAGCTCTACCCTTATATAGCCTGGATTATAATTAATTATACAAATGAAAATAAAGCTATGGGGTCTTCAAATCTTCATCTTCACTTCATGGATTGACACTTTAGGCATTACAGGGCCTCCCAGGTATAAGCGTTCTAGCCACTGCTCATCCTAAACCATATAGCTCCAATCCTAATCTTATTACAAAAAATTACATCTTGATGAAATAAAAATTTAACTCATTTGCAAAAAAGAGAGGTTATCTTAATATATACTTACACCAAGCAGTTATATTTCATACTTTGGGGTTTAGCACCATGCCTCAAGTCACCAAGGTGACCTGTCCTAATGGATTATACATAGGGATTTAAGCAGCACTTACAAGCAAGAGGCATTTATAATTTTTATTATAGTAGTCCCTTAAGCACAATCCCTTATAGAAGAACATTATTAGTTTAATGTTGCCCTAACATGCAAACTATGTACAAATAATCTTAACATCTAGTTTAAAATATTACATCACAAAACAAAACATCAATCTACCACAACAATACACTGACCTAACCTAAAACTATGATTGGTGACTTAGTATTTTAATATGTGTGCTATGGCTTAGTGTGGTATGAAAAAGTTAGGCTTTGATGTTTAAATTTAGCTAATGATGAATGTTCAAGTTTCTCATTAAATGATGATTATGTTTTAGATGATTTATGGTTTAAGATGAATTGTAAACTTAACTCTTAATTTCTTTATTTTTTGTTTCATTTAAAATTAGAATTTTAAAGAGAGAAATGAGGAATGAGATCCACCTTAATCTCTACTAACCATAGGTTGAATCTAAAGATGAATTTTATGAATTTTAATCATCTTAATGATGTGTTAGAACTTTTCCTATTAAGCTATGTGTTTGGATTTGGCCTAAGTGATTTTATCTAACCATGAAAGACATATTAAGATTAATAAACCAAATAATGGCTAATTTAATGACATTTTCTTGACCTTACTTCATCATCCCATAATATTCATTTAATTAGATAACATACTTAATTAAAAAAATAAATTTAATGAATACATGTATATATGCTTAGATTATTCCATGCTTGATACATGATTGAATTAATGTATTTTTTTTAATAATTAATATATGATATATGATGCACAAATTTTGTAGACAAAAATGTTTTATTTATACCTTATAGATATACATTCATATTAGTATATTGAATTTATACAAGTACATGTCATTATTGAATCAAGGAAGTGATGTAATCAGATACCCCATGGGACTACTTAAAGTCTCATGCTCCTAGGATGTCCAAATGTCCAAACTATATACATTTTAATTCATATACATTTTCATACATATATAGGAATTAGGATGAAATTATAAAAACTTTAAGATGATATATATATATATATATATAGATATATATACATAATAAATCATAATTTAACCTTAATATGTAATTCACTATAAATCTCAAGATATATGTCATTGTTATATCAGAGGTACAAGGTATCAAGACCTCTTTTGGACCAGTAGTCCTATGACCCTAGGTTTCTAGACTATGTACCTTTCAAGTTATAGTTCATACAAATAGGATTTAAAATTTAAAATTTAATTATTTATATTGATCTACATTTAGATTAATAGAGAGAAAAGAGGTTTGACCTCCTTCACCCCTATCTTAAGTTATTTTCTAAAGGTATGTTATTATGATGTTGTTTTTTTTAGTGAGTCATTTATTAAACATTTTATTAAACCTAAGTTTGGGTTAATCTTAAAGAATCTTATCTAAACATGAATGGAATCTTCGGATCAATAAAATTAGATATCTATCATATGGATAACATTCCACCACTCCTTTTCATCATCAATAACATGCATATTTCTTCATTTTAATTATTTATGGTGTTTGATTTAATACACATATCTATACATGCAATGTATATATTTGCATTTTTTAGCATAGTTGAATGATTGTTATTGCATGTATTTTGGCAGAAAAAGAAAGATTTTATCCCTTAGCTAAGTATACATGCACATGTATTAGAGATTTAAGCAACTACGTACCATTGTTAAACCATGGAAGTGAGATTATCTAAGACCTCCTTGGGGCTACTTAAATCCTCATGTTCTTGGGATATCTAGGCTATATACTTGCTATCTTAAATACATGTAAAAATATACACAAGCATGGGAATGAAAATCACGCAAAGATAATATTATAGCAAATCATTTATTCATGTAAAGCAAAGTTCTATTCCAAATTCTAGCACATGCATACACATGAATGAAATTAAGCAAGCACGTGCCATTGTTAAATTAAGGAACTGACATTATCTAAGACCTCCTTGGCACTACTTAAAGCCTTGTGTTCCTAGGATGTCTAGACTATATACTTGATAATCTTCAAACATATGTCAACATACACATGAATTATGAAAATAAAATAATCCTTTACCATGTTTAAATTACATGTAAATTCCATTGAATATTTGTAGCCAACATTAACTTAGACTTTTATCATTAGCTTATAACTTTTGAAAATAATTTGGAATTTTTCAGTGATAATAGTCACATGATCTAGTAATATTTATCCAACACATGCAACTTAGATATAACCATAATCTTTTGATTTTTTGATATTTTGATTTTTGATTTTTTTTATTTTATGAAAACATAAATGGCAAGTAAATTTATAATGAATGTGAAGGAATGACTAAACATTACCACATAATACATTCAATTGTATGAATTCCTAAGGACAATCAAGTCAAATAAATATTCTTTGACATCAACATAACTTTTCTTTTTTATGAAATTTGAATTTTGATGTTTGAATTATTAGATCCTAAAGAGGAGAGATGACACCTAATGTTTGCCTCATCCCACAATAGTAACTAAATATATTTAAGGAAAATGATTTCGAATATTTTATGGATTGATTTGGTTCAAATCATTAAGCAACCAATTTAATTATCCTTCCTTAAGCTTCTTTAATTTAATTAACTACTTAATCATGAGTCTCCAATGATATTCTTTTAAGAAATTAAAATTTGCAATGCACCTAAAGGGACCTAATGCAGTTAGGCTCATGCTTAAAAGTTAATCTGATTAAAGAAAGAAAGAATCTAAGTAAGTACTCTTATGGTTTTCCCACACCAATGGGTTAATCATAAATTCCTTAATGACTTTATGTTATTAAACATGTGAAGGAAAACTAATAAATTATAATTGAATTATCTGGACCAATCACTAACTTAATTTGATTTCTTATCTTATCATTAATTTTCCTTGAGTAATCCCTAATTTTTACATGTATTAATTAATCCTCCTAAGGAAATACATTTGGAAAAATAATTAGGAAAGAGGTCCTAATTATTTCTCCTCACTATTCTCACTATTCACAATGATTAATTATCATAAATTTTTAAAGTTTTACTATTCAACAATTTTAATGAATATTAAATTAATTATTGAGGGTAATTAGGATTGAAAATTCTACATTCTTTAAATTACATGGCTAATAATTCCAAAACATTATAGGAGGCAAAGGACATCCCATGGAATCGTCCCACCAAATTTGGAATCAATTACCCAACTAATTAGGCCTTAATTAAGGTAATTATCCTAAGCTTCAAACCTTAATTAAGTACTATTTATTGGACAAAACTTAAAGATTTTTTTTTTCTAGATTCTCCTTTGTCTAACCTTTCTAAAATTGATTTATTTGTATTTTTGGATTTTTCTTCAATTAGTTATAATTTTTTGAAGTTCTGGCCTTTTAATTATATTTTAGCCTAATTAACCACTTAAATCATTGGCACCATATGGACGTTGACGCGGTAGCACTTTCCACGTGGTGTCGCAACATTGCATATTTAAAACATCCAACGCAGTAGCTGACTTAGTGGCGACGGATGTACTTTCATCCCATTCGATCTCGATCGATGACGAGATTAATCTGTTTTGAAATTAAATTAGAAATTCTAGCACAATTTATGATCTATTCTAATCATGCGTAATGGGTGATCCGATCGTGTCCCCAAGCACGGAGGACGTCCACTTTCCATCACTCGATTTGAGCTCCTTAGAGCTCATTCGATGACAAAATTGACTCTGAAATGATTTGGGAGAGAAGCTAAAGGGATCATACAGTGGAAATCACATGAATTCACACTTTACTTCAAAGAAGAACAACACCTAAAGGGGAAAACCATGATTACTAGATTTTAATCTCGCCAAAGCTAGAGACTAGTGGTCCATCGATAGAAGTAGCTGCATCTTGAAGAGATGAAGCCCTGTTGAAAAGATCATGAGCTACCTCCTCACCAATTGCTCTATGGATCACTCATCATAGTTATTTTAGGGATGCCTTCCAATGTTTGAATCACTAGGGAAATGATTTGTTTTGATTTTCCATGTGAGGTGAAGGTGTAGAAAGATTTAATTTGGGTTTGGTGGAGATTTTAGATGTTTGGATGGACAGGGCTCTCGGTTTCCCTCAGAGGTTGTTCTCACCGGTGTTGGAGTGTATTAGGAGCTATAGGGAAGGTTTCAAACTATGCATAATGCTTTAAGGAAGGTGTCTATGAAGTTTGAATTCTTGGGGATGAGTATACCCTCCTCACTAGCTGAACCAAAGGCTGAGATTAGTTCAACCTTTGGCAGACAGGGTAAGTGGCGAGGTGGATGAGGGGTGAGAGGTGAGGGAGTGGGGCAGCATGAGTGTACCTCCCTTAGTGGATTGGGTGCCATGGGTGAACTCACCTCTCTGGCCAAAGGTTGAGCCCAACAGGCTTGGGTTATGTTGGGGCAGTGGTCCTCTTGTCCAAGAAGGACCAAAGGTGGCTGCCATGGGGTGAGGAGTTGGAGAACCAACCCAAATGGGGATTTTGTCCCATTTGGAGGGCTTGGTTCAGTGGGTTTGAAAACTGTTCACATGGGTTAGACTTGGGCAGGCCCATGGTGATCCAAGGATGAGTCATGCCAAGTTTGCTTGGGTTTGGCTCAATTTGACTCATATGGGTTAATTTGGATTCAAATAGGTTAAGTTGACCAATTAGTTAAATTAGATCAAGCCAATGATTTGGGTGAGTTCAATTGGTCATTTGAAATGCATTGGTTTAATTAGTTTGATTCAATTTGGGTTGGATTTAGATTTGGTTCATTTGGGTTCATTTAGGCCAAATGGGTTATTGACCAATTTAGTCAAATTGGCCAAATTGGTTTGTATAGGTGTTTTGTTTCTGCTCAATTGATCATTTGGGAATGATTACAGGTGTTGGTTTGATATGATTTAGATTAGGAAATGATTTGGTATAATTGGACCTTTTAGGTTAATTTTGGCTCAATAAGTCAATTGGGTTGGCTTAGTCAAATTGGATTCAATTGATGATTGTAGATGTTCAATAACTAATTTATGATTGATTAGAAGCACTTGTTGCAATTATTTTGGATTGAAAAGAGATTTGTTCCAATGTGGCCCTATAGATAAATTTGGGTCAACTTGGGTTAAGTGGTCAAATTGGACGGATTTGATTGATTACAATTAGGTAATCAAAGATGATCAATAATCATTATGGAAGGGATTGAGTGAGTTGATTTAATCTAATTTGGATTGGATTGAAGTTTGAATCAAATTGGTCATTTTGGTTACATTGGGTCAAGTGAATCAATTGGGTTGATTGGGTTGAATTGGGTTGAGTTAGTGCAATTAGGTGTTGAAAGAGGTTTAATGATGAATTTAGAGTTGATTAGTTATTGCAATTGATTTAATCTTGATTTGGGTTTTGGCTCATTTGAACTTTTTGGGTCAAATGGGCTAACTTGGGTTGACCAAATTCATTTGATTCAGTTGGTTTAATTGTAAGTATTGGAGGAGTATAAAATGATCTATTGGATAGTTGGAGTGATTGAGAAAATCAAATTTGATTTAGTTTGTTTGAATGAGTTTGGGTTGGGTTCATAGAATAATCGTGAAGTTAACTTAAGTTAGGGCCTCAGTTAATTGGCTTGGAGCTTGGATTAGAAAATAAATTCAAGTGAGGTTCATTGAATAGGCTTGAGGTTGGTTATGTCTCATTTATATGAGTTTAGGTTTGCATGAGTGAATAGGCATGGGCTTGGTTTATGCCATAGGATAGGTAGAACTTATTTGTCCTGAGGTGTATCCTGGGCTTAGGGTATGCCTCCTAAGTCTCTAAGCTTGGGTTTAGTATTCCCTTAGTCACTAGAAGTGTCTTATCACTAAGGACATCTAAGTTCCTAAAGATTCTTAAGCCTAAGATGAGGAAGGTTAATCCTCACTCCAAAAGTAAGGTCAATAAAAGGACCCCTAATATGTGTGGTGTAGCTACATCACGTATTGGAATTGACGAGATGATCAACAACAACTGGGAAGGTCACGAACACTACTGATGGCTATCCATACCTAAGTGGAGAGGTAAAAGGAACTACAATCCTTATGCGATTTGATTCATTTCATGTCAAGGGCATGGGAGAGTTAAGTAGATTTGGTTTGATTCATTGAGAATTGGTTTTATGCCAAAGACATAATGAGGGATTCGCTAGGGATTGCACATGAATTTGATTGGATTATAGATTGATTTATGCCAAGGGAATGAGTGAGGGCCTTATTAAAGGAAAATGAGATTTAGAGTAGAGTTGATTTGGTTCAATTGATTTAGCTTAGTTAATTTGATTTAGTTAATGAACTTTTGTTTATTTAGCTTTGGTTATTCATGTTGCTTTTAATTTTATATGAATTTGTTGAATGAGTGTGGACCATGTCAGTTTGCGATGGACTGCACCAAGGAGGGGCCATGTGAGCTTGGACCTGCCTTAGATTCACTAGCCTAAAAGGGTAGTCTACCGGCCGTATAATAGAGACTATCCAACCTAAGGGTTGCCCATCGATTTGTAATGATTGAACTAGGAAGAAAGCTTGGGGAATCACATATTCCAAAGTGGAATCAACCACCAGGGTAACCTATTGATGGTACAACAAGTCAAGCCTGACCTGGGGTGACCTAGGGCGACTACTAAGTGAATGCCTCTGGGGTCTTATTTCAACTTAGATAGTCGAGGCAGTTCCTATAGGAAGTTTTGTTGACATTTCCCCAAAAGATAGGATGCTTGCTTAAGAAGAGGTGTTGTTGGGGGTCTTATCCTAATCCACAAGAGATGTCATTTTTTTATTTGTTTGTTTGTTTGTTTAGTTTAGTGTCGACCCTATTGGTTTGCGATGTGCCACACTAAGAAGGAGCCTTGGGGGATTTAGCTTATCTTAGATTTACTAGCCCAAGGGATAATTTGTACATCCATAGTAATTTAGTGGCTACTAGGAAAGGAGAATTATCCAATTGATAGTAACTTGGGTTATGAAGATGCAATCTAAATAGAATTCCCATAGGGAAGGTGCCCCTTGGGGTCTTATCCTAATCCTTGAAATATAAAGCATATAGGTATACGACAGTTGACTTAGGGAGAAAGAGCAGGAACTCACATCTACCTGAGTGATGTTATCCATCGGGTGGGTTGTTGTTAGCAAAGCGAACATCAGCATACTTAAGGTGCCTGTCAGTTTGCAATAATCAATCTAAGAAGAAAGCATCAGTGACTTTCATCTTCTGAAGCGAAGCTGATCACTGGGATAGTCTATTGTCGGCTATAGATCTACTATCTGACCTTGGGCAACTTCAAAGTGGGGAGTCATAAAGAAGGACAAAACCTGAGCTTGAAGTAGTTAGGAGGAAGAGGAGCCACTGTGGGTCATACCTTAATCCTCAGATATATAGATTCGGATCTAATCAATACACGATCTCTTGTTCAAGAAGAAAGCTCCGGGACTCACATCTTCTTGAGCAAAGTCAACCATCGAGGTAGCTTATTAGTCATGCAATAAGACGTATTAAACTAATAAGGTGCTCATCAGTTTACAACAATCTAGCTAGGAAGAAAGCACGGGGTCTCACATCCTCCTATAAAAAATTAACCACTAGGGAGACATACTAGCCAAATAGTTAATTGAGCTTGACTTAGAGAAGCTACTGAGTGAGGGTCACTAGGGTCTTATCTTGAATCAAAGTAGCCTGAGGTGATTGAATTTATGTTTGAATAATTTTTGTTTGTGTGCAATTTTGTATTTGTGTTGTGCCAATAAGGGCTAGGATGTTGCTCGGGTTCTCTTACACCTACCCTAAATACATTAAGATTTTGTTAATTGATAATATTCTAACTTGGAGAAAAGTTTGATCAAAATAATGTTTTTTATTGTTGCAAAATTATCTGGGACATTGTTAATGCATAATATTTCTTTAGATAGAGCTTGTTAATCTAGAGCATCGAGCGTTCTCCTTTATGATTGATGATTTGATAAGATCCACCATGACAGGCCTTTTCTATGGTGAAAGGGCCTTTCTAAGTAGGTTTTGGCTTGCCTCCCATCTTAGGCAATTGATCTCCTTAGAACTAAAATAAGCTCTCTAACTCAAAAGCTCTAGGGTGGACCAACTTGTTATGAGCTTGAATTATTTTTACTTTGTATAACTCGAGGTTCAGACATGCTTGTAACTGTGTTTCTTCCAATCCTTTGAGTTCTTCCAACCGTAGCTTAGCATTCTATTCAGTAGTGATTTTACTACTCATAGCTATCTGTAGCAATAGGAGCTGAACCTCTAATGGTAGAATGACTTCGGACCCATATATTAAAGAGAATGGGGTAGATTATGTTGGAGTCCTGTAGGTAGTATGGTAAGCCTGTAAAGCTTCAACTAAATGCTCATGCCACTATCGCTTGTTATCATTGAGTATCTTCTTAAGTATTTGGATGAGAGTTTGTTGAAGGCTTTCACTAAACCATTCACTCATAGGTACTAGATAGTAGAATACCTCCAATCTATGTTATGTCTCTAGGTGAAGTTGTTGATCTTGGTGCTCTTAATAGTGGTACCATTATTGGATATGCTTTGGCGGGGTACTCCAAATCTATACATAATATGGTTCTTAAAGAATTGGAGCACATGTTGAGCTTTAACTTTCTTGAGCGAAATTGCCTCTACTCACTTAGAGAAGTGGTATGTAGCTATTATAATGAACTGGTGATCCTTGGATGAGGGAGAATTAATCAGACCCACAATATCGGTGCCCCAACACTTGAATGTCCACGAAGCTAGAGTTAGGTGTAGAATGTTGGGTGGTTGGTGTAGAACAACCCCATGTACTTAGCATTGGTGGCAGCGCTTTGCTACATCCATGCAATCCATGATCATCATTGGCAAGTAGTATCCAAGTATCTTAATTTTGACTTTCATTTTGGGACCAGATTGGTGAGCTCTGCATAGTCCTGAGTGGACCTTGGTCATGATCTTATGGGATTCATGTTTGTCTAAATAACGTAATCACATATGATCAAAAGATCATCAGTATAAGACACCATCCATAAGGGCATAAGAAAGTGCACTATGCTTTACTTGATGGGCTTGAGATTTCTCTTGAGATAGTTTGCTTTTATTCAGATAATCAATGAAGGGCTACCTTCAATCCAGTTCTTTATCCTTTTCGGCATTGGTAACCTCCCCATCAAGAGTGTGTTAATTGATGAGTTCAATATCAATAAGAGGCAGCACCTATCTATTTTGAATCTCTATTGATATAGACTCATCTTCCGGACATGCCAACTCTTTAGTGAGCTTGGCTACGACATTGGTTATGGCATTTTCTCCCAGGGAAATCTTGCAGATCCACCTCTGGGATTTGAGCTGGTAACTCCATGGTGTACTTATGATAGTAATAGAGTTTGAGCTTCAGGACCTTATAGGACCCATCAATTTAGTTGATAACTAGTTATGAATCCTTAAAGATAATGATAATCGGAATGCCTAGCGAGATGGCTAGCTCCAGACTGCTGATCAGAACCTCATATTCATCTTCACTATTAGTGCAAGGCTTTGATAGATGATATGAAAATCTCATCATATTGCACTCTAGCTTGAGGAGGACTATCCCTACCCCTGCCCTACTTGGGAGAGTGGACTGTGGATCTTCTCCTCTTTGAGAGGAAGCCACACCATCAATGTACATCACCCAATGAAGATTTGCATCTCCAAAGTTCATGATTTGTTCTTCAAGGAGATTGTCCCTGAGCAAAGAATCTAGAAGTGGATGCGCCACTAGAAAATTAGCGAGTACTTTTCCTTTCATCATACAGAGGGGTACAAACATGATGTCAAACTGTGATAAAATCATGGACCATCGTTCCAACCATTCAGATAGCATCGGTTGTGTGAAGAGGTGTTGCAGTAGGTTGACTCTAGATATTAATTTCACTTTGTGAGGAAGCATATAGTGTCGTAGCTTCTAAATTGCAAAGATTAAAGCGAAGTGATGCTTCTTAATGAGTGGATAGTTTGCCTCAACAGGTATTAGATGACAACTAAGATAGTAAAGTGCATTCTCTTTCCCATCGTCGTTGGCTTGGGCCAACAAAGCACTAAGGGAGTCATCTAATGCAGTAGTATAGAGTATAAGAGGTTCGCCTAAGATAATGGTGGCTAGGACTAGCGATGTTATAAGATATTGCTCGATGCTTTTAAATGCATGTTGACATTTATCATCCCAATTGAACTTGGCATCCTTCTTGACTAGTCGAGAATGGTTGACATATGCCTAATAGGTTGGATATAAATAGTCTTAGATATGCCAACCTCACTTGGAATGATCTGAGTTGGGCTAAACTTTTAGGAGGTGGCATTTTCAATATCGCTTTAATCTTCTCTAGGTCGATCTCTATTATGCAGTGTTGGACAATGAAACCTAGGAACTTCCCTAAAGTCACTCCGAATGCACACTTTAGAGGGTTCATTTTAAGGTTATATTGTCTTAACCGCTCAAAAATTACTCTCAAGTCAATGAGATGGATCTTCTTTTTCTTTACTTTTAAATATGAGATCATCGATGTTGCACTAAACTTGGTGGCGAATGAGTTCATTGAAGAATTGGGTCATGGCTCGCTGGTACATAGCACCACCATTATTTAGGCTGAAAGGATTGACCTTATAACAATAGATTTTGATCGAGGTTCTAAAAGTAATGTTCCTTTCATCTTTAGGTGCCATCTTTATTTGGTTATATCCAAATGAACCATCCATGAAAGAGAAGACTGCATGAGATGAGGCAATATCCAACATCAATTCTAGTATCGGTAGTGGAATTTCATCTTTTGGACATGCCTTATTAAAATCCCTAAAGTCGAAGAATATGCAAATTTGGTCATTTTTCTTTTTATGTGGAATGATGCTTGCCAACTAGGTGGGGTATTTTTCTCCTAGATGAAACCAACATCAATCAATTTCTTGACTTCAAAAATAACTTGCTATTCAATATCCAATCGCATGCATCTAAGAGCTTGCTTGATGGGGTTAGCGTCAAGCTGTATTGCTAGCTTATGAACTACTACTTCAGGAGCTAATCTCGACATTTCTTCATAACTCCATGTGAAGTAGTTCTTAAACTTAGTGAGTAGCCTAACTAAGTCATTAGTTTCAGATTCATTCAACTAGGAACTGACATATGTTGGGCACCGATTATCTTTAGTCCCCAAGTTAATTTTTTTGAGTTCTTCGATGGTTAATTTGATTTCTTCTTCAAATTCTAGGGGTTCATCTTTAATTTAGAGATCATCTAAGTCATCTGAAGTTTCTAAACACACCTCCTTGTATGTGTTAATGTGATTTGAGAGGAACATATCAGATTCCAAATGATTAGTGATGACCAGAAAGTAATCATCATCATTCACTGGCCTACTATGCTAAATCCTAGTCTGAGTTTTGGCTGAGAGTTCTTATACTTATTGTCCATAGTCTTTCAAAATATTCTAACCTGTGTTTAGAGCATGTGTGTGATTAAACCTTTATTTTCTAGATTAAGAATACAATGTGAGTACTAATCAAATGGTAAATCTATTAGCTCTTTGAATTATTCATCCTCAAGTTCTACATCAACTTCTCAAGTTGAGGATATTGCTCCTGGGTAAAACCTTTGGGTTTTACCATTCACATAGATTTTGAGAGCATCCTTAACTACCGAACTCTCAACTTTTTGTGATGAAAGTGGGTTTAGAGTTAAGGCACCTATATACTGCCTAACAGTTTCACAAGAAAGAGATTTGGGCATATCTATGCTTTGCTTGGGGGTCTTCATGACTACCAGGCTCTAGTGTCACCTCTAACAGGATCTGCTGATGAAAAGAGCTAGCTGGTGTGCTCAGTACATAGGACTCATCCTCTAAACTAGATTCTAAGTCTATGTAGATGTCAGGTGTACTTCTAGATGATGGAACAAACCTCTTAGTAGGTGGTAGGTATGGGAGTCTTCTACCCTTAGGACTCCCTCTAGACTTGCCTCTTCCTTATCCTGATGGAGGTCAGATCATCCTCCCCACTTGTTCAAATAGAGTAACAAAATGTGGTGGAATCTAATTTCAGGCTCTATTTCCTTAATGCCTTCTTCTCACTCCCTATTTTTTTTCATTTTCATTTTCATTTTTTTTTCTTTTCCTTATTTTCTCTTTCTTTTATTTTTTTATTTTAATTAAGTTTACAAGAGAAGACTTTTTATTTCTTAGGGAGGTAATAGGCCACATCCTCATAAATCCTAACTTTATGCACTGTAAATGGTTTGAGTTCTCCTTTGACACAATATTCAATCCCATCCTTGATGAACTTGATGCACTGATGTAGGGAGGATGGAACCATGTTATTCTCATGAATCCAAGGTCACCATAGCAAAGCATTAAAATATGTGTCAGAATCTATTATGTGAAACTTGGCCTCTGTTTCCAATCATCTATCTCCAAAGGCAACACTATGGAGCCTAAGGCCCTCTTCTTTTCAAATTGATTTAGAGAATAATTTTTTGAATCAACCAATACTAGATGTTTTATATCTATTATCCCCGGCCAATAAGTCTTCATTTGAGAACATGAATCCTAGAATTTCCTTTGAAAAACATGCCTCCTCTCCAGTTGGATTAGTTTCATCCAACTAAGTTAAGCATATTTCTAGGTCAAGCAATGCTTTGACTAGTGACTCCCTCATCTCTTTGGATAAAATAAAGAGTCATATGTGCTTAACTTAGCTGGAAACTTTTTGAGATGTGCCAGGACAGTGTAATCAACTTTAGGTCCTGATATATATCCAAGGGTGGAGCATCTTGTGGAGGGTTATCTACTCACAGGAACCTTGTTTATCTTGAAGTGCTATCCTGAGGTAGAACTTTAGTATGGAGGTTAACTTCAATGACTTCTCATGATGAGGAGCTTGTGGAAAGTTCTACTTTCTCATCTGGTATACCTACATCTTCTCTTAAAGTATCATCAGAGTCGGATGACTCAGAATCTATCTCAAGTGGTGAACCTTGAAGATTTAGAAAAGGGCAATATATTTCTAAATCAGAAGGAAATTGATTGAAATTATTTAGTTTATTATTATTATGATTTGGAGAACTATCAATGGGAATGAAATCATTGAGATTTAAAAGCAGACATGATGTAACTGGAATTATTCTTCTTCATTGATTTCTTCAATTTTGGTGGTACATAGTAAAAGTCAAGCAAGGTAAGTAGTAATAGTGGTTGGTGCCCTCATCTGCGGATACAACACTCTTGCTGGTGGTGGAGGAGCTAGTAGATGCAATAACTGTAGCTGTGGGAGGAAGAATATTGGACTCAGATGATGGTAATGCTATGGAATTATTCTGAGCATATGATGGCGCTACTCTGCTTTTACCCTCTCGAAGTTCTCTCTCTGGCGGATCTTCCATAGTTTTGGAGTGAGCTAAGTTAGGAACCTCTGAGAGAAAGTTTCTTGGTTTTAAAATGATCTTTTTTGGGTGCAGATAAAGAGATATCCCAACCTTCTTTTATTTTAAGAGGATCATATGTATCTCCAAAGACTACTTTAATAGAACCAGAAGGTTGTTCTATTGAGTATTCTTCGGGGATCACTATGGCTTCTAACTCATAGCTATGCTCAAGCCAATCCTTGAATGTAAAGTAATCCTCTAATACATGGCCTAGCATGCAGTGGTAGGGGCGGTAGTTAGGATCATCACTCCTAACGACTTCCTCTTATTTTCTAGGCTCGGATAGCTAAAAATCAGGCTTCTAAAGATGGTTCTTAAAAATTTTTTTAACTACCTCTCTCTTGAATGAGTACGACTTATTGAGCTTATCAGTAAGAGTAGGTGGATAGTAGCTACATGATGGTGGATACTGGTATCACTACTGTATAGGCTATTGTGGTGACCTTTATGGTCGAGGTTTGTGGAAAGAAGATGAGTAGAGGTCGAACTCTAGTCCTTTCAAACTAAGCTTTCATTGGCTAATTCCCCTTATTCACTGCTACTACTATCCTTGGATTCTTCTCAAATACTTTATGGGGTTTAGGCTTGGATGACTGGTCTAAGAAGGATAACTATTTGGCTTCCTCTTGTTGGTTAGCCACCTTGCTGATTAGTTTCTCAAATGTCTTTATGGTAAAGCCCCTGAGCACGAAGATGACCATGCCATGAATATTCTTAAGAAGAATTTCAATGGTATACTGCTCTTACAACTATAGTTGGTGTTTCATACTTAGGTTTTTTCCTCTAAGAATATAATCAATAAGGGATTCATTAGGTTTTTTATTTCTCTACAATGAGGTCCCCTACGGTTACTCTCTGTTGAGCTCCTATGAATCTCTTGTTGAAGAGTTGCTCTAATTCCATAATAGGCTTTTTTGTACTGTTAGGTAGTTTGGCATACCAATCAAAGGCTACTCAAGAAAGGCTACTGACAAACTATCAAAAGAGTAGGGCGTTACTACCATTAGCATTACAATAATTGGCTCTAAAGTGTGTTATATGCTGCCTAAAATACCTTGACTGATGGAAGCACAAAACCCTTTGGATATTGAATTACATCGAATTCCTTTGGGTAGAGTCTACCCTTTAGAATAGATAAGCTCTATTGGGCTTGTGCCAATGCCTCCTTCACTTGTTATTCTACCATATATTTGATGTATTTCTCATTCATGGAGGTACTATCAGCTATCTTTCCATTGGAATAGTGCTTTTAGGATGATCTATGATATGCACTAACTCAGGTTTATTGATTTTCATAGTAGTGGGTTGTGAGACAAGTGCTTGATTCTGCAATGTTACTACCACTACTATCAACTCCTCTACTCTCCTCTCCATCCTATCAATATGATCATCCTTAAGCTTGATATATTGGAGAAGTCATTTACTTGAGTCCAATGTCTCATGTTCCTTAACTACAATGCCCTGAGCTTCTTGGCTAGACTATTCCCTATGTAAGGATCCTCGAGTATCAACCATATGGACTTCAACAGTGTCATCCAAAATATCATCTTCAGTGTTGAAGTCTATCATACCCTCCTCTTGGTATGAATGATCATCTCCAACTATCTACCTCACTGCGGCATGATAGTCCTTTAATATCTCCTTTAGAGATCGATCATACACTCTACCCAGAACTACTAGGACATATATTGGGTGATGAATCACGGATTATGTGAGAAGGGGATACACTATATGTTTTGAACATGGGAGTGCTATCTATGATCAACTTAATAATCATTGGAGCCAACCCAGCATTTCCTTCTTCCTTCTCTTCCAATTATAGTGGTGGAGCGACTATAATGCTTTTGGGTTGCCACTCTTTCTTCTCTATCATTGGGGTGGAAAGTCGAACGGGAGAGCTCAGCCTAACTTCAACTGGTGGAGTAGATGGAGTGTGGTTCTTGGGACATAATCATATCACCAAGGGGTGTGCCTTTCTTCTAGATGTTGACTTATGATATTTGGTGGGCACCTCAGATGATGGAACATGGATGGGTGATGGTGGTTAGCGGGTGGAGCGATGTGATGGTGGTTACACTGCTACCTCTTTGCTAAATGTCTCCTCTTATGGCTAGAACTAGTGAGAATTATCCTGTCTAAATGATTGACTCTATTAGCTCATCAATCTGGATGGTCAATCATTGCTGAGGTCATCGACTATCTAACAAACCTTCGCCTATCTCTCTTGCCTGTTTATTCAGCCATCTTGTCCTTCATTTCCTTCTCTCTATAGATCCGATCCCTCACATTTCTATGGATCACTCATCTCAAGTCATGAATGGTGGTAGACTCAGAGCATCCATAAACTCTCTTTACTCTCTTGAGCACGGACCTTAGACCAGCATAGGGCTTCCTCCTCTCCATATCCCATGTCTCATACTCTACGGTTCATGGGGGTGACACTGCTATCCTTCTAACATCCTCCTCTCCCTTTGCAGTAGAGAGAGGATAAAACCTACTGCCACTAAGAAGGGGAGAGGTCTCACAGATGGATCCCTCTTCAGTTACATGGGAGGCCATCCCAACTTCTTTGGTTATGCGCTCATAGTACTTCTTGATTTTTCCTATTCTTATTTTAGCCCTGATTCTTGGTCAAGGGTGCATGGTGAGAACTAGTACCAACCTCAAAGGTAGATGAAATAATCTTAGATTCTAGAATCGACTTCCCCTTAACCTTAGGCTATGGTATTGGTGGTATTAGTCCAAGCAAAAACTATGGTAGGCACAAATGGTACTCATGGTGTGGGAACATCTAAAGCTTTCCTTTTTAGGGATGGGAACTCAGTATCTGACTGTAGATCAAACTGAAGAAGTGGCTTCTTGTTGGCCACCTCCTCCTTACTCACAGTGCTAAGGGTAATACCATCATAGGTAACTTTAAAGTGCTCAAACTCAACCAAACTTGATGACTGGGGCTGAGGTGAGTATGGCCTGATCCATGGACAAATCCACTCTCGAAGTGAAGGAAAAGATGAGCTTTCTAGAAGACATGGTGACTGACTGCTTGAAATAAATGGAAATGAGGCTTTCCTCTTTGCTATTGAAAAAAGAAGGGCATAAAATTAGACTTTGCTTTGATTGTTGTTGTTTTGAATTGACTTTGAGTTGAAAACCCTCATTTAACAAATTTTGTTATGTTAAATGGGGTTTACATGTGTGTTGGAGAGATTTATAACTTTGAAGAGGAATGCTTTATTTTTCTTGAACTTCACAAAAGGTGAGTTCAATTGAATCTTAAAGATGTTGGACAAACCTTACTTTGCCAAACTAGTGGTAAGAGGTTCTTGATTTAATTTAATTTATTTTAGGTGATTACTTTGACTAATTTTTCTTACCAATTGGAGGTCTAATAGGGGTTTTAAGACCTACTATAGTGAGGTCCTAAAACCTAAAGGATGTTTTCTACCCTTGCTTAAGGATGAAATCAAGGCCCAATGAAAAGAATGATAGTCTTAAACTCATATAAAAGAAACATAAGTCCATTATCGATATTTGGAGATAATGATTAACCACTAAAGATGAAGAGAGGAACACTCCCCAAAGTCGCCAAAAATCTATGGTGTTTTAATTTGGAGTCATTATGGACACCATGCATCTTAGAGGGTACTTATTGAAGTGATCAGGTAAGACATTAAGGTATGATGTATCATCTCAAAAGATGGAAATATCACCCTACAATGGAATTAATCACCTACGAAGCACTCCTAAGGTAGATGGGTCTATGTATATATATACCAAAGATCTTTCCCCAACTTTATATGGAGAAGTAAAGTAGGGTTTATTTTATCCTAGGTTCTTTAGTTCCCAATGGAAGCAAGCCTCCATAGTTAATTACATCTTAACAAATCAAAATTTCCTAAGAACACTCTGGATTAAAGTAGTCAATAAGTATCTCCAAAGATTTCAAAACTAGACTATCAAAGGATTTACTATTTATAAAAATCAAATGGGAGATTTCAAATAGGAAGACTTATTCATGAATTCTAAAAAAGGTTAAGTAGGGAGCACTCATGATACTAGGAAGCTTAGTGAGTGTCTAGTCTGCCTTATAGTGAGGCTTTACATATTTGAATGGAAAAATTTACTTTTTGTTTAAGTTAGAATCTTTATTAGAATGTTAGGGCTTATAACCAATCAACACAAGATTATAGTAATACCTACAAGGTGAGGACTTATACTCATAGCCGAAAAGAAATAAGTAACCTTAGAACCAAAATCTAAGATGCTTTAGCACAAGCTAAAAGCATGACCTAAGTCTAATCTGAAAAATGGGACATAATAGTTTACCTCCACAAGAGAGGATAGACCCATCCCGACCCTTCTAGGCTTACAACTGCCTGGGGTGGTCGCCAGCTAACACCTCCTACACTTTAAAACCATGTAGGTTTATCCTATGTAAATGCAAGATATCTAGGCTATTATTTAATTAGGAAGGAAGTTAGAGTCCTAAACTCACTCCCTAAGAGATAAGATAATGGTTAGTATGAAAATATGACTTAGACTAATACAAAAAATTTCATTCATTTATACTATTTTGACACATTCCTTTTTCGAAAATAGGCTTAAGACAATTATTTCTATATGCATGATGAAATAAAGTTATGGGCTAAATTAGCAGGAGGAGGTGTTCTCCACTACAAGGGATCACATTTAAAGGTCAAGCATATCCCCTATCATGCAAGAGTGGAGACCCTCCCTATTCAAGAGTGAAATAATATGGTATGTATGATGTGAGAACATACAACATTCAACTAAGGGGTTACTAAATCTTACATTTAGCTTGATTATGAACTTGGGCTTTAAGATGAGGTTGCAAGTTACATTAAAATTTAGTTCTGAGTTATTTAGTGGGGATATAAAATTTAATTTTATCTTAAAGAGCCTATCACATCCAAGTCAGACATCAAATCATCACACTTTAAGAAACTTTTAAAAGCATGCTATTTCTATTACACAAACTAAACACAATGATAAAGCATTTAAATTTCATAAAAGAATAAAAATCGGTGCGATAGGACCGGGTACTGCCATACATTTCGAAAAGGAAAAGAAATTGGGTAGCCGAGCTCTACTCTTATTCAACCTGGATTATAAGAGAATATTTCAATTATGATGAATGCTATGGGGGTCTTCATTCTTTGCATCTCTTTCCTTCCTTTTGGAATGGTTTACTCCATGCTTCATAGGGCCTCCTAGGCCTTTTCCTTCTAGCACTAATCCTAATTCCCATCCTAAACCCCATAACACTAATCCTAATTCCTATTATAAAAATTACATGTTTATGAAAAATAAAATCTAACTACACCTACAAAACAAATATTAGCTAAGTATACATACACATGTATTAGAGATTTAAGCAACTACATGCCATTGTTAAACCATAGAAATGAGATTATCGAAGACCTCCATAGGGCTACTTAAAGCCTCATGTTCTAGGGATGTCCAGACTATATACTTATTATGTTAAATAAATGTAAATATATACACAAGTATGGGAATGAAAATCATTCAAAGATTATATTACAGTAAATCATTTATTCATGTAAAGCAAAGTTTTAATCCAAATTCTAGCACATACATACACATGGATGAAATTAAGCAAGTATGTGCAATTGTTAAACCAGGGAAGTGAGATCATCTAAGACCTCCTTAGGGCTACTTAAATCCTTGTATTCCCAGGATATCTAGACTATATACTTGCTAATCTTCAAACATATCTAAACATATATATGAATTATGAAAATAGAACAATCTTTTACCATGTTTAAATTACATGTAAATTTCATTGAATATTTATAGCAAACATTAACTTAGACTTTTATCATTAGCTTAAAACTTTTGAAAATAATTTGAAATTTATTAGTGATAATAGATAGCCACACCATATAGTATATTTATCCAACACATGCAACTTAGATATAACCATATGCTTTTGATTATTATTTTTTTTTGAAAACATGAATATATGACACAAATGGAATGTAAATTTATAATGAATGAGAAGGAATGACTAAACATTGCCACATAATACATTAAATTACATTAATTCCTAAGGACAATCAAGTTAAATAAGTATTCTTTAAGATCAACTAAAGTTTTTTTTTTTTATAAAATTTGATTTTGATGTTTGAATTATTAGAACCTAAAGTGAAGAGATGACACTTAATGTTTTCCCCACCCTACATTGGTGACTTAATATATTTAAGGAAAGTGATTAAGTAGGTTTTATGGATTGATTAGGTTCAAATAATTATGCAACCAATTTATTTACCCTTCCTTAAGCTTCTTTAATTTATTAACTACTTAATCATGAGCCTCCAATGATACTAAGTTAGGCTCATGCTTAAAAGTTAATTAAATTAAAGAAAAAAAGAATCTAAGTTAAGTACTCTTATGTTTTTCCCACACTAATGGATTAACCATAAATTCCTTAATGTCTTTATGTTTTTAAACACATAAAGAAACTAATGAATTATATTTGAATTATCTTGACCAATCACTAACTTAATTTGATTTCTTATCTCATCATTAATTTTCCTTGATTAGTATCTAATTATTACATGTATTATCCTCCTAAGGAAATACATTTACAAAAAATAATTAAGAAAGTTGTCTTAATTATTTATCCTCACTATTCGCAAAGTTCATGGTGATTAATTATCATAAATTATTTAATTTTTACTTTTTAATAGTTTTAATGAATATTAAATTAATTAATGAGGTTAATTAGGATTGAAAATTCCATATTATTTAAATTACATGGCTAATAATTCCAAAAGAAATTATGGGAGGTAGAGGACATCGCATAAAATCATCCCACCAAATTTGGAATCAATTGCCCAAGTAATTAAGCCTTAATTAACATAATTAACCTAAGCTTCAAACTTTAGTAAAGTACTTTCATTGGACAAAACTTAAGAATTTTATTTTTCCTAGATTCTCCTCTGTCTAACCTTTCTAAAATGGGTTTATTTATATTTTTTTGGATTTTTCTAAATTAGTAATAATTTTTTGAGATTTTGGCCATTTAATTATATTTTTAAAGCCTAATTAACCACTTAAACCGTCGACACCACGCAAACGCTGATGCGGCAAGGCTTTGCACATGGCAACACAGCATTGGTTATTTAAAACATTCTATGCGGAAGTTGACTAAGTGGTGACGGATGCGGTTTCATCCCAACCGTTTGATCTCAGACTGGATGGCCGAAATTAATCATGAGATATCAAAAGGACTAAATCATGAATTCTAGCACAATTAACCATGACCATCCTTTCTAATCATGTGGAATGGACAATCGATGATCCATCATCCCTCGAGCCCTAGAAGATGGACACCGTCCCTTCTTAGATTCAGCTCACCGAAGCTCATTCAACGGTGAAATCGACTCCAAAATCATAAGGGAGAGAATCTAAAGGGATCCTGCAATGGAAATCCCATGAAATCACACTTTACTTCGAAAAGACCAACACTTAAGAAGGAAAACCATGATTGCTAGATTTTTATCTCACTAGAGCTAAAGACCAACGGTCCATCGATAGAGGTAGCAGTCTTGAAGAGGCAAGCCCTAAAGATCATGAGCCTCTTTGTCGATTGCTTTGTAGACCAAACGTTGTCACAAACCTCACTGGAGTTGTTCTAGGGATGCCTTCTAGTAATTGAATCACTCGAAAATGATCTGTTTTGACTCTCTGAAGTGAGGTGAAGGTGTGTGAATAGTTAATTTGGGTTTGATGGAGATTTTGGAAGTTTGGACAGATGGGGCTCTCAATTTCACTCGGAGGTTGGTCTTGTCAATAGTGGAGTGAACAAGGGGCTTGGGGAAATGTCTCAAACTATGTGGAATTCTTTGAGGAAGGTGTTAGTGAAGTTTGAATTTTTTGGGAGGTATACCCCCCCAGCAACCATGGGCTAAGGTGGTTCACCTTTGGAAGTCATCCAGGCTGGGAGTAGCGAAGGTGTGAAGGGCTGAGGTGGCGAGGCATGGGTGGCCTCCATTAGGTGGACCAATGGGGTGCCATGGGTAAACTCACTCTCTCATGGCCAAAGGCTGAGCCAAATAGCCTTCGGTTAGGTTGGGTTAGTGGTACTCTTGTCCAAGAAGATCCAAAGGTGGCTGTCATGGGGTGGGGAGTTAGAGAACCCATCCAACCATTTGGATGGCTTGGTCAATGGGTTTGACCTAAACCAGGTTCACCATGGGTTGAGAGCACTTAAGCAGGCCTATGATGATCGAAGGATGAGTTATGCTAAGTTTGGTTGGGTTTGGCTCAATTTGACATATATGGCTTAATTTGGGTTCAATTGGGTTAAGTTTACCAATTAGTCAAGCTAGGTCAAACCAATGGTTTAGTTGAGTTCAATTAGTCATTTGGAATGCATTGGTGCAATTGGTTTGATTCAATTTAGTTAGATTTAGATTTGGTTCATTTAAGCCAAATTAGTTTGAATGGCAAGGGGGGGGGGGTTGGTGGTTGTCATTTATCTTCAATTGATCATTTAGGAATGATTGTATGTGTTGGTTTGAATTGATTCGGATTAGGGAATGATTTGGTGAAAATTACACTTTTTAGGTTAATTTGGATTGAGTGGGTCAATTAGGTTGCTTTAGTTAAATTGGGTTCAATTGATGATTGTAGGGTGCTCAATAACCAATTTATGATTAAATAGAAGCATTGGTTGCAAATATTTTGGATTGAAACAAGATTTCACCCAATTTGGCCCTTTAGGTAAACTTGGGTTAAGTAGAAAATTGGTTTGATTTTACCCCAATTGATTGCAATTGGGTAATCAAAGATGATCAACAATCATTATGGAAGGGATTGGGTGAGTTGATTTAATCTAATTTGGATTGGATTGAAGTTTGAATCAAATTGGTCATTTTGGTCACACTGGGTCAAGTGAAACAATTGGGTTGATTGGGTTGAGTTGGTGTCAATTATGTGTTGATAGAGGTTCAATGATGAATTTAGAGTTGATTAGTGGTCTTGATTACAATAGATTTAGTCTTGATTGTGTTTTGGCTCATTTGAACCTTTTAGGTCAAATGGGCTAACTTGGGTTGATCAAATTCATTTGATTTGATTGGCTTGATTGTAAGTGTTGGAGGAGTTTGAAATGATCTATTGGATGGTTGGAGTGATTGAGAAAATCAAATTAGATTTAGTTTGTTTGAATGAGTTTGTTTTGGATTCATAGGATAATGGTGGAGTTAACTTATGTTAGGTCCTAAGTTAATTTGGCTTGGAGCTTGGATTAGAAAACAAATTCAAGTGAGGTTCATTGAATAGCCTTGAAGTTGGTTATGTATCATTTATATAAGTTTAGGTTTGGATGAGTGAATAGGCATGGACTTGGTTTAGGCCACAGGATAGGTAGAACCTATTTGTCCTAAAATGTATCCTGGGCTTAAGGTATGCCTCCTAAGTCTCTAAGCTTGGGCTTAGTGTTTCCTTAGTCACTAAAAGTATCTTATCACTAAAGAGATCCAAGTTCTTACAAGGTTCCTAAGCCTAAGATGAGGAAGATTAATCCTCACTCTAAAAGTGAGTTTAGCACAGTCATGTAAAGTAGTTAGCCTATCATTCCCTAATATTTCTTAAAGTACACAAGATTGTCTACAAGGTATTTATATATTAGTTTATTAATGCTCATAGGGGTATTAATGCTTTTACAACTTTTAATTCCAAACTTTTTAATTGATTATTTGATATGAATGTGCTAAGCAAATCGTACAAAGTGCATGGTGCTTACTTTAAATCATATAAGGCTATCTTTAATTTATACACATAAATAGGGTATAATATGCTTTCCAATCCACGTAGTTAATTTGCATAAACATCTTCTTGAATGAAACTATTTAGATAGTCATTCTTAATATCAATTTGATAAAGTTTGAATCCTTCAGAAAAACTTAAATACAAGAATTAAGTATGTGGCCTCCAAACATACAAGTGCAAATATTTCTTTATTAATTTCTTTTATTTGACTAAAATAAACCTTTAACCACTAGCAATACTTTATATCTTACAAAATGTCTTGAGTGATTTCATTTAATTTAAACATTCACTTAGTTCCAACTACAAATTAAGTTGACGTTTTAGGTGCTAAGTCCAAAACAACATTCCTAGCAAATTCATTTAATTATTCTTCTATCTCCTCAACCTAAAATTAACCAGATATAGCTTCTTCTATATTAGCAGGTTCTATCATGGATATGAAGGTTGTATGGCAAACCTCATCTATAACACTACTTCTAATTCTAACTTTTGTTGATGGGTCTCATATAATTAACTTAGAGGGATGCCTAGAAGCATATCTCCACTCTTTAGGTAATCTCACCTCGGGGTTCTCATTTTCTTCCAATCCCAAATTGTCAATTTTGTTCATTAATCATCCTCATCTATGAGATTCCTATAGTGTGAGGAGACATTAGATTTTTCTAAAGTGAAGTGTAATAACTCCTCCACTATTAGGGTCCTCTTATTGAAAATTTTATAGGACTTTTCTATGAAGGAGTAAGTTTGAAAAATTTCCTTATCATACATAGAATCTAACTTTCCCAAGTTATCTTTCTTATTATTCAATAGAAAAATTTACACTGTGGTGTTTCTATTTAGTCGTAGGGACACCATATAGATCTTAGGGGTACTTATTAAAATAATCAAACACACGGAATGATGTTCTATCTCGAGAGATAGAAACATCACCCTACGATGGGCCTAATCGCCTAATAAGGACTCCTAAGATAGATGGGTCTACACATACTAGAGATCTTTCCCTATTTTACATGGATGAAGTAAAGTAAGGATTATTTTATATTGGGCTCTTTAGTTCTCTATAGAAGCAAACTTCCATAGTTAATTACATCCTAAAAAATGAGAATTTTTTAAGAACACTCTCTATTAAAGTAGTCAACTAATGTCTCCAAAGATTTCAAAGATTGATTGTAAAGGATTGACAATTATTGAAGAACAATTGGGAAGAGTCAAATAGGGAGGCTTCTTTATGGATTAAAAAAGAGAATAAGTAGGAAGCACTTATGATACTAAGAATCAGTGAGTGCTTCAATCTATCATATCGAGGCTTTATATTTTGGTGGAACAAAATTATATTTTGAGTTGTTATTTCATTAGAATGTTAGGGACTTAGATTCCAACAACACAAGATTATGAAAATGCTTAAGAGGTGAGGACTTATACTCATAGAAAAATAGAAACAACAACCTTTGAACCTATATCTAAAGTGTTATAACACAAGCTAAGAGCCTAACTTAAATCTACTCAAGGGAAGTGGAATATGTTGGTTTCCCTCCACTAGAAAGAATAAATTAATTCCAACTCCTCTGAAATTATAACCACCTAAAGTAATTACGAGCTAACACCTCATACTATTTAAAGCTATGTGGGCTGGTCTTATGCAAATGTAAGATAGCTAGGTTGTTATAATTTAAGAATGAATCTAGAGTCCTAACCTCACTCCCTCAGAGATTAGATTATGATTGGTGTGTAATTTGTGACTTAGACTAATGCAATAAATTTATAAATTTTATTTCAGTTTGACCTGTTATTTTGAACTGAGGCTTGGGAGAATTTATGCCTAAATGCATGATGAACTTGAGTTGTGGGCTAAATCAGGAAGGGACGTTCTCTCACAGGACTTCTCTCAAAGGTCAAGCCTTATCATTTACCATGCAAGAGTGGATACTCTATTTACAAGAGTGAAATAATATGCATGCATATTGTTCGAGTATATAACCATACAACTAAGTGGTTGCTAAATATGTTTTTTTATTAAAATTCTAGGCTTTAAGATGAGATTATGAATTGATTAAAATTTAATTGAAATCATTTAATTGGAGTAGAAAATTTAATTTTCTAAAAGCGTACCATATCTAATCCATACAACAAATAATAAAACTTTAAGAAACAAAAGCATATTATTTCTATTACACAATCAAGTAAACAATCAATCAAACATCAATCACTTAAAAGAATAAAAGGTTGGTGCATACATACACTCCAAAAAGAAAAGATTGAGTAGTCGAGCTCTACCCTTATACAATGTTGACCTCATTTTTTGGATAAAGCTAGCATCGTCTCTAAACCAATAATTAAGAGCCTCCTTATACAACCTTATTGACCTAGTGAATTCCCCTAGGGTTTGACCTAACCTAAGGGATTAGGTGAATCCAAATCCCCAAAAAAAAAATTTAAATAAATAATTGACCCAAATACATTCCAATTGAAAATTAAATCTAATTGAACTTAATATATGGTAATTGGAATTATTAACCCAACTATCCTATTTAAGCTCAAAATCACTTGAACCCAAATAAATTCAAACCAAATAAAATGAAAATAATAAAATAATTACATGATTATGAATGCAGTTAAATCTAAAGCAAAATCAAATGAAGGTCAACCATTGGACATAGATTGACTTATGTGGGTCCCACCAAGTCAAAGGTCAACCCATAATAATTTGACCAAATTAGTTTATTCCAAAAGCTTGAAATAATTAAATGAACATGTTTAAACATGAATCTAAAAAAATTTAAATTTAATAAATATTTAATTAGGCTAATTAGGTCATTTGATCTAAATTGGCCTAAATGGACCTTATTGAACTCAAACTCAAATTAAATTGAAATCAATCCAAATTGAATATCCAAAATCATTTGTACATCATCACTAAGCATAATTCAATCAATTATTGAGTTTAATTTGACTAATGCAATCATTTGACCCAATCAAATCCATGTTAAATCATTAAAACTAATTTGAATCAAAGTGGGTATTAAATTTAAATTCAACATCAAATAAATGAAGTTAAATAACCCAAATCATCCCAAATTTGATTTAGATGGTTAATTACCAATATAAATTAATAAATAATGAACATTATCCATATTTAGCCTAACCAAAATCAAACCAAACCCAAATGGACCTAATAGGAACATTTGAACTCAAACCCAAACTAATTACATTGGATTGCATCTAAAGTCATCCTAAGATGGGTTTAAAGTGATTGATAGACAAAATTAATATATATATATAAGCTTTAAGTCCATCCAAAAGAAGAAAATATTCCATGGAAGGGTAAGGTCAAGCATATAAACAAATTATTTCCAATCCACTTCCTCTCCTCCATTCCTCATCTCAATTATTTTAGACTGACCTCAATTAATTGACCACCCCTTAAAGCTAGCTTCTAAGGGTGGCAATCACCATGGCCAAAAAAGGTTGACCTCCCTCTCAATAAAGCTCTCGGCCATCTATGAAAGAAAGGAGAGAGCCTTTCTCAAGTCATCTTAAGCACACCCAAATCTTCCTCAAGAAAAGTGAAGAAGAATCCACCCTTTCCCTAGTCTGCATGCCACTAGCAAGCTGGACTTTGATCAAAGCTGCCAAAAAATGGGTGGAGCTTAGCCTATAAAGAAATTGATGAGGAGGCATTCTAATTCCTTTAACCTAGAGTCATGTCACATCCATACAAAGCTATTTGAACTGTCTCCACCGCAAAAGATCGTCAACGATGATGTATAGGTTCAAACTGACCACTTTAGCATTCGGTGTTGGTCCTTTCTGAAATGAAATTAATCTCAAGTGAGATCAAGCCATATAAGACATTCCAAATGAACTCTTGATGGATTTGCAATTGAAATCGAGCGATTCCATCACCTAGATTGCTAGAAGTCACTTCAATTTAATGGATGGCGCTTGATTCTCACAGTTGATGGGGGAAATATTATCTACGCCATATGTTCCTTTTGTTAGGATCAAATGGTTGAGATCTAATCAAATTTCTAATTAAAACCTATATAGGAAACCACAGGTTGATTCTGAGCCATCCCATCTTGGATCAAAAGTCATGGATCAAATTGCATCATACAATTATTTTAACGCCAGATCCATTTGGATCCTACGTGGACCAATCCATAGCCACCACACAAAACCTGGTGTTGCATTAGTGCCACATGACATTGACATAGATAAATAGGAAAATCATTTTTTTTTAAATTTAAAAATGTAGAAAAATAGCAAAAACTTCAAAATTTAATACTAAATAAAATACTAAACCAAAAAAAATACAAATAAGAGCACTGTGGATTCATCTTAGTGAGGATAATCCATTAAATCTAAAATCCTTAATTTTTATTGGATATTTTTGGGTTAATTTGAGTTTAAATGAAAATAATCAAACTCAAATTAAACTCAAATCATTAATCTAATTAACTTGAAACTTTGGGGATTTGAAATAAAAATAAAATACACCATAAGTAAATTTTCCAAGATTTATTGGCAAGTAAATCTTAAAATAAAAAATTTTCAAGCCATAGATCTTAATTTATTAAAATAAATTAATATTAAATTAGGAAAATCATGAAAATTCATAAAATCAACTTGAATCATCATAATAAACCTTAATGAATCTAAACACATCATTAGAACTTTTTGGATTCTAATTAACTGTAAAATAATCTAATTTGACAATTAATTGAACTAATTAAAATCCTAATTAACCATAAATTATACATATGATTAAGATAAAAGTTTATTAAACTTTAACTAGCAAGGAACCACACTTTCCATAAAACTTTCAAGTTCAAATGATCTCTGGATTAGAAGTTATTTAATTTCTAATCTATAGATCAAAATAAATGAAAATAATATATTAGAAAATTACATAAATTATAAAATTTATAAAATCACTTTAAAACATTTCCATTAACATCATAACACCTAAGAAAAGTTTCTTAACTCTCTCAAGTTAAAGAATTTAATTAATAATACACTTAGGGTTTAAGGTTTAATGAAATGATTAAGAATATGTAATTTAATTAAATCTTAAGTCATTAATTTGATACATTTATAATATTTCAATCAATTAATTGAAATTCAAAATCAATCAATCTCTAGATTTCATACTCAAATATGAACTTTAATTAATATGAAAGTCCTCAAACCCATGAATAACATAATTCCAAACATAAACAAAAAAAATTATATAATTAGTTGAAACAATTGAATTTAAATGGCCTAAAGAAGTAAAATGGCATAAATTTAGGTTGAAAATCCAAAGTAATCTATTTCTTAAATTTCATAGGTTATGGTTAGTAATATAAACTTCATCTTAATAAATTGAATTAAGTAATAAAACTTTAAAATATAATTTTTCCATTAAACTTAATCTAAATTATGAAATAAAATGCATAAGATAATGAATTCCTAAATTGATGATATCAAAACTTCCTAAGGATTAATTTAAATTAATTAAGATAATTTATAAAAATGTATAAGTATAAACATTAATGAAATGAATGAATGAGATCATAACTTGAAACTAATTAAATTAACTTATCTAAATTCATTAACAAAACATTAATAAAATGAATAACATCAATTTAAATCAAATAATTAAAATAAATAATATAAGATTAACTCTAAAGCTAAGTTGTAAAATAAATGAATCAAATTATTTGAAGAAAATAACACTTAAAAAATAATATCTATATTAAAATTAATCATAATAATAAAAACTTTTATTTAAATTTTTAGAAAAATCTTAAATTCTAATTAAAAATAATAATTCAATTAAAGATATAAGAAATAAAATGAGAATGAACACTTCAAAATCTTAAAAAAATTAGATTACATAGACTTTAAAACCTAAAAGGAAAATTAAAATACTCATCAAATCAAACCCAATTTAAGATAAACTATTCAAACTAATTAAAAGAGGTTAATTAATATACTTATGATCTTAGTTTGACTCTTTAGAATGGATGAAAATCTCATTCTATTAGGATTTAGTATGATGGATAGGATAGATTCCACCCAAAGTGAAATTTATTTTACTTTTCATTCTTGAAAATTTAAATTCAACTTTAAGATAAAATGGATTTAAAAAATGGAATTAAATTATAAAATCAATTAAATCACTTAAATTGAAACCACCTAATAAAAAATTCAACAAATTTTTTGGATAAAATAAAAAAAAAATCAAAAGAAAGAAAAAATTTTTTTTATAATTACAAACATATGGTATATAGTATGAACCACCAAAGTCGTAGGGCTACTGATCAGATGGAGTTTTTGATACCTTGAACTTGTAATTTAATAATAACATGTACCTATAAAGTAAAATTATTAAAAGTGAAATATCAAATCTCAAATCAAATTAAACTAAACTTTAAATCTAAAAAAAAGGCCTACTAAAGTCATACCACACAAACTCCTTTTTCACACACTAGATTATTAAGTCACCGACCCTAGACTTATGTTAGAATGATGATTTATAATGTTCAATTATGTGAAATATTTTTATTTTATTTTATTGTGTAGTGTTTTGGACTGGATGGCTAGAATTATTTGCCTACTAGATTGGATGGTTGGAGGTTCTTTTTAGGTTAACACTATTTTGCAGGGACTAAGTTAAAAGGGACTATCATAATAAAAATTTAAATAAATTATTCTTTATTTGTAGGTGCTACTTAAGTCCCTGAGCATAGCCTAATAGGACAGGTGGGTTGGTAAGCAACTAATGCTAAGCCTATATGTTTGCATTATAACTACTGATGTGTTGTGTGTATTTTATAACGCTTATTTTGCAAAGTTGAAGAATTTATTTTTGAAATTTTAAATGTAATTTGAGCATAGAATTAGGTTATGATCTATGGGATCTAGAAATAGTAAGAGTTGACCCTACCAGTGCATGGTCTTAGTGATCCCTTATGAGGCCCATGGAGGTCTCTGAAGAAGGTGATGATCCTAGAAGATGACCCCTATAGGTTAAACTTTTAGTTTTAAGTTGGGCTATATAAGGACAAAGCTCGGCTACTCATTTTTCTCTTTCTTTTGGGGTGTATAATAGTACCCATTCGTATTCACCTATTTTAGGGTTTGATTTACTTTGGGTGTGCAATAGAAATAATGCTTTTCTAAGTTTCTTTCGTGATGAAAATGCACGGAATGTCAGTCTCCCAAGAAAACTAATTTTTTCCCCATCTAAATCTAAACAAATTGAACATAAAAGTAAAAAAACTCATAACTTCACATAAATTAAAGCCCTAGGAAAAACTTAAAACAAACTAGAAATAATTATCTTTTATGAAACATGATAGCACATTTTTTATTCTCCTTGAATTGGGTGCTTCGCCTATTGAACATAATGGGTCATCTAGCTTTTGACGATGACCACCCTTCTTGGTGAAGTGTGCCTTCTCTTTATGATTTGGCCCACAATCACTTTTAACCACATATCATTGTAGGCATGAATCACACACCCTAGTCTTAAAATAAATTATGAGTTAAAAACATAAAAGATGAAACTTATTGCATTAGTTAGGAGCATAGCATACCCAACATTATCTTAGGGTTAGGGAGAGAGTATAAGTTCTTAGAATCATTCTTAAATATAATAACTAACCATCTTGCATAACATGAAGACTAAACTCATGGATTTAAAAGTTCTTAGATGGTGTTAGTTAGTAATCTTTCTAGGTGATAAATCTAGAAGAGTCAGGGATAGATTCATTTCCTCAAATGAGAGAAAGAACCCATAAATCTCATAAATTGTATTAAGTCAATCCTCTAATTTATATCAAAAGTATTTGTAGAATTAGATTCTAAAGAATCCTTCTAGGAATAAGTCTTCAACTCTATGTATTTTTGTAGTCTTGTGCTGCTAGAATCTAAGTCCTACATTCTAATAATATGTTAATTCAAACCCTACAAAATTCACTCTAAAAATTATAAAACCTAATGGTAGATTAGTTAAAATACCTGGCATCCCAATATCTATAAGCATTTCATACATAATCCCAATTGGCCTCCAAAAAAAACTCTTTCTCCATTGAAAGTGTTTCCTATTGAATTTTTAAATTTTCATCCTTTTAAGATAAGCTTTAAAATTTATATAAACAAAAAAATCTTTTTCTTTAATCAAAAATATTCTTAGGAAGAGATCATTCATTCCTATGATGTAATTAACTATAAGTGCGCTTTCCCTTATAGCGAACTAGAACCACAATAAAATAAACTCATCTACTTCTCCATGTAGTTCAAGGAAAAAACCTCTAGTATATTTAAGACTCATTAGCCTTAGGAGTCTTTATTAAGTAATCAAATCCATTATAAGATAATATGTTTATATTTTGAGATAACATATTTATCCCTTAATGTCATATTTGATTACCCAAATAAGTACCCCCAAGATCTATGTGGTATTCCAAATAAAATTCTAACAAATTTAGATTATAATTAATTTACATATTAAAAAAAAATTATGGGCATCTTCATTTCTTGGATTTGAGCACTATAAGCATCATATGGTCTCTTAGGTTTAAACCTTCTATCTACTGTTCATTATAAACTCCATAGCTCTAATCTTAAGCTTATTATTAAAATTACATTTACATGGAAATAGAAATCTAAGTACACCTATAAAGCAAACATAACTTAAACATACATTCACACTATGTAGTTATATTTCATACATACATTAGGCTTAACATTCTACTTTGGGTCTCTAAGCTCACTTATCAATGGATTATGCTATGGGACTTAAGCACCTGCAAGTAAGAAACATTTATAACTTTATCATTATATCAGTCCCTTAAGCACAATCCCCTTTAGAAAATACTATTAGTCTAATATCACCCTAACATCTAGAATACACATAATCAATCCTAACATTTAGTCTAAAATAATATATCACAATAACAAAATAATACAACATCATAACAATCACTGACCTAACCTAAGATTAGGATCGATGACTTAATATTCTAAGCAGTATGTGTTAGGCTTAGTGTGGTATGTCATGATTATTATTTAGAATCATCTAATGATGAATATCAAAATTTATTAGGGATAATTGCATTTTTGTGATTAATGATTTAAATTGAATTTTAAATTTAGACTTTTAATTATATTCTTATGTTTCATTCTAATTTTAGATTATAAAGAGAAGAAAGAAAAATAATCCACCTTAATCCCTAACCTTAAGTTGAATCTAAGAGATGAATTTTGCAATTTTTAATCATCTTAATGAAAGATCATAAATCTTTTATTAAACTATTTGTTTGGATTTGACTTAAGAGATTTTATTTAAATATGAAAGATATCTTAAGATTAATAAAATCAAACCATGTCATGGTTAAATTGGTAACATTCTCTTCACTTTGCTACATTATTCCTTAATATTCATTTAATTAGATATCATATTTAATTGAATATATGCATATGTATGTGGACATATGAATGAAATTATGAAATCTTTAGGATGTTTCAAATACATATGAATGAAAATAATTTAACCTTAATATAAATTTTATCACAAATTTTAAGATACTACATGTCGTGTTATACTAAAGGTATGAGCTATCAAGATGTCCTTTGGACTACTAGCCCTCGAGTTTCCAAGATATATACCATTTCAAATTTTGGTTTATACATATAATAATTAGATTTAGCTTTTAATTATTCATATTAATTTATTAGATTAATATATATCTTTTTGATTAATTAGAAACATAATTTGTGATTTATTTGTGATAATAGCCACTTAATTTAACATAAAGTCATGCAATTAAAAGCAATCTTTCATTTCATTTTTAAAAATATGATTGCATGAAAACATGAACACAAATTTATGAATAATTGAAGCAAAACAATTAAACATGGTCAAGTGACCCATTTGGATTCATTAATTCCTAAGGGCATTCACATTAAGATAAGCACCCTTAAGCCTAATCAAATTCATTAAGGGCTTTTTTTTAATTTGGTTTACTTAATCCTAAAGATGTGATAAAATTATTTAAATTATCTCTTGACCCATCTCTATTCATTAAATCATTTAAAAGTAATTTAGATAATTTTTATGAATAGTTTATGGTTAAATAATTATTTAATCAATTAAGCTCAAAAGAACCCATAAATTCAAACTTTAAGTATGAGCCCAAACATTATGATAAAATTACTAGAAATGCATAAACATGTCCTAAAATTCTAATGCAATTAGGCTCATACTTAGGGGTTAATTAAATAAAGAAATAAACTCAAAAATCATCAATTACACTAAAAATATCTCAAACCAATTGGCGATTTTTATTTCATTGGAAACCTCTTAGTTAACTGAGCATAAGAAGGATTTGGTCAGAATTTTTAATGATCTACACTAATTACTATGATTTATCTAAGCTCTAAGTTAATTAGTTATTTAATTAATTAAATAAAAGCCCTTTTAAGGTGATTTTGAGAAACAATTAAAACCAAGAGTCTTAATTAATTTCTTTGGTCACCCTTATTTTTAATGAATAATTAGTCTTCCAAAATTAATTTTAAGAGTTCTTATTTCTAAATAATTATTAAATGCATAAAATGGCTAATTACGATTTGAAAATTTGAATTTCTAAATTGCTTGGCAAATTACCTTAGGAAAATTATAAGATGCAGGGGTCATCCCAAAAGAAATTCACATCAAGTTTCAAGCTAATTAGTTAAATAATTAAAACTTAATTAGTAAAACTTTAAATCCTAATTACTCATTATTAACTTAATAAAAATTGGACTTTTATTTTTTTTCAAGATTCTCATCTGTCTAAGCTTTCCAAAATAGATTTATTTATATTTTTTAGATTTTTCTACAATTAGTTATGATTTTTTTAAAGTTTTGGATAATTAAAACACATTTTAATCCTTAATTGATTCATTTACATAGTTGATGTTGTGTCAATGTGGAAGGGCCAGTGCTTTCCATGAAGCGTCATGAGATGGGTTATTTAAATCATCTCATCTAGCTATTGACCGTGGTAAAGATTAATCTCATGGTTTAAATAGAGATTTTTAATATGATTAACTTTGATCGTATGTTATAATCATATGAAACAAATGGTCGATGATCTGTGGTCAATCTTTGGTGAGATCTAGACATAGTTGGTCTTTTGCCACTTGATTCGAGCTCATTGGATCTCATTAGATGGCAAAAATGAATGTAAAATGTTCAAGAAGTGATTCTAAAGGGGATCCTATGATTTGATCAACGCCAAATGTACATTCACTTTAAAAAAGAACTAAAAATTCTATGATTTTCTACGGTTTATTAAAGTTTACCTTGCCGAAGCTAATGATCGATGGCCCAATGACTAAGGTAGCTTCACCTTGAAGAGGTGAAGCCTTGCTAAGAAGATCACGAGCTTCTTCCCCATCGATCATCCTCTAGATCAAGCACTGTTGTAAAGCTTGTCGGAGTTCATCAAGGACTGGTCTCCACAAATCAAATCGAGTGTTTCTCAACTCGTCTTGACCGCTAAAGTGAGGGGGAAGGTGTGGTTGAGTTTAATTTAGGTCTTGCTAAGGATTTGGTAAAGTGAGATATGATAGGGGTTTGAGCTCACAAAGGAGGTGGTCTTGCTAAGGATGGGTTGTTCGAGAGTCTCTAAAGAAACTTGGGGACTATGGTGAGAGCTCTGGTGAATGTGTGTCTCAAGTTTGAATAAAGGAGAGAGGGAATACTCCCTTCTCAAAGTGAACTAAGCCATAGGATTATTTTATCCTTTGGCCAGTCCACAAGTGGCAAATTGGTACCCATGAAGTGGAGGAATTCTAATGGTGATGCAATTTGGTGGAGTGCACCTCCTTGCTAAAGTAATGGTCGACCAAGGGGAGGAGGTCCTCCCTTTATTCAAGGGTTGAGCCTAACAGCCTTGGGTTAGGTTGGGTCAGTGATCCTATGTCCCAAAATAGCTAAAGATGGCTGTCATGGGCTAAGGGGGTGGGTAGACCTTCCAAATGAGAATTTCTTTCATATTTGAAATCCTTGACTCACTTGGTTTAGGTCCATGGATTGGGTTCACTTAGGCAGGTCAAGGGGAACCTAAGGGTGAGTCATGACAAGTATGGTTGGGTTTAGAGTTGGTTTGATTAGGTTCACTATGTAGGTCAATTTGGGTTCAAATAGGTTGGGTTGACCAATTGACCCAATTGGGTCAAGTGGACTATTGAGTTAGTATCAAATAATCATTTGAAATTTATTGGTGCCTTTAATTTGATTTTATTTAAATTGGATTTGAATTTGGCTCATATGGTTCATTTGGGTTAAATGGGCTAAGTTGACTAATTTGGACAAATTAGCCAAATTGGGTTGGATGAGGGGTTGAGTTGTATTTTATTGATCATTTGAGAGTTATTGGGGCTTTGATTTGAATTGATTTGGATTATAATAGGTTTTAGCTTAATTTGATCCTTTAGGTAAAATTAGGCTAAATTGGTCAATTGGGTTGGTTATATCAACTTGGTTTTAATTGGTGCTTACAGAGAGTAGTCACTAATCAATTTATGATTAATTAGGGGAATTGGTTCAATCCAATTTAATTTAGAATGGGTTTTAGCCCAATTTGACCCTTTAGGTCAAATTAGGTCAAGTTGGGCCAAGTGGTCAAATTTGCTCAATTGGGTTCAATTGATTGTAATTAACGGATTGGTTATGATCATCAATTATTTTGGAAATGATTGGATGGATTGATTTGGTTCAATTTGAGTTGAATTATGATTTAATTAGACTGAATTTGATCTTTTAGTCTAAATTAGGTCAAATGAGTTAATTGTCTTGAGTAAGTCAAATTGTGGTCAATTAAATGTTGAGAGGTATTCAGTGATAAATTTAAAATTGATTAATGGCTTCGATTGAAATCAATTTAGTTAGATTAGATTTTGGCTCATTTGTACCCATTAGGCCAAATGGGTCAAATTGGGCTAATTGAATGCATTGGTGAAATTAGATTGATTGGAATTAATGGGAATGCTTAATTGAGGCTTTAAAATTATCATGAGGCTTGGGTTGATTCAATTTAGCATAAATCAAGTTGTATTGAATTTTATCCTATAGGGTTCAAATGGGTCAACTTGGGTTAAGGGCCAATTGGGTTCAACTAGATGGAGTTGGATTGCAATTATGGTTTTATCAAGTTTAATTAAAATTCAAATGAGTTTGGATGAAATCCATTTCAATTGGATTGAATTAATTTTGGATTTAGCTCTCTAAAGCCCAAATGTGTTAAATCGGGTCAACTTAGCCATTAGGCCAAATTATTGGGTTCATAATCAATTGGTTTTATTTAAGGTTAAATTTTTGATCAATTGGTTTGGCTTTAAAGAGTTAGTTTAACATATGGCATAATTGGGTTAATGGTAGGTGTGCCCTACCTACCCTAAACTAGGATCTAACCCTAGGGTTGAACTCTATAAGTCTCTAGCCTTAGGATTAGGGTTCTCTTAAACTACTAGAAGTGTACTAGTCCTAGGAAGGCCTTAGTTCCTAGATGAGTCCTAGGTTTAAGAAGAAGATGATTAACCTCACTTGAAAAGTGAGGTCAACAACACCTAAAAGCATGTTAGTAAGATAGGTTTGATAGTTTGTCTTTTAGAACCTCATATGTGATTTTATTTAATTTGAATTATAATTTTTACACACTTTAATACATTACATGGTTTATTTATTTCTAGGCCCAAAAGTACTTGGGTAGCATATACTCGCTAAGTATGAATTCGGTAGCTTCTATAAGTGTCTTATTCTTATGTTTTGTTACCCCATTCTGTTGAGGTGTTTTAGTGGCTGAGAAATTATGTTCTATCATTGTTTCATTATAAAAAATTTTAAAATATTATATTTTCAAATTCCCCAACATGATCACTGTGGATAGAAGCAATGCTACTACAATCTATTATTCATTAAATACAAATAGCATGTATTTTAAATTTCAAAAAAAAGTTTTTTCCCTAGAATTTTACCGATGTAAATCTTGTGTAATTGTTAACTTTAATAAATTTATACGACTTTCTTCCAAAACTAGTAGTGTAGAATAGCCCAAATAAATCTGTGTGAAGAATTCTAAGGGTTGTGAGGTCATTATGTCCTTGGTTGTCCTAAATGCATATTTAGTTTCCTTTCCAAGCTAATATGTGCCACATAAATGATCATCAATAAAATGTAGTTTTTGTATCCCTCCAACCATGTTGGACCATGCAATTTTTATGACGGTGTGCATGTTAGCATGTCATAGTCTCCACTGCCTCAACCATGAATCATCAAGTGTGGACTTAAATCACAACCTTAGAACACCCTAGGTTATCTTGGTCAAGCATATAAATGTTATTAATTCTAACACCTTTTAAAACATTATTACCATTCAAATCAAGTAAACATTTATTACAAAAAGTTTATAATAAAACTTTTGACATATAACTAACTAATACTAAATAAATTGTGCTTTAATCCATCAATAAAAAAACCCTTTTCTATTGATAAATAATTTTTCATACATATGGTACTTTACCTAAGTATCAAGTTGTGTTGTCTCCAAGTGTGGCCTTTTCTCCACATTTAAGCTTCAATAATATAAATTTTATTTTGTCCCCCGTAATTTATCTTGAGCACCTACTGTCTAAGTACCACAGGTTTCCACTAGCCCCTGAGTGAATGTATACCAATAAATAATATTTAGGTTGGATGCTTGGGAGCATACACTTACTTTGGCTCTCACCACTAGAAATAAGAAAACTATGAGAAAATTTACAAGACTATGGTATCCATGCATGTGTTATATTTGTGTGTGAATGATATGTGCATAAATATGTTATATCTCCAACCATGCCACATAAGAATTGCACATTTAGGAAGGAATGCATGATATTATTTGATTTAAAATTTCTTTTATTGTTTAGTGAAGCATGAGAAGATACAAGAGTGGGTGTATGTGTAGATATGCACTTTTTACAATCTTCTACTTCATTTCAGAATTTTCTATTACACATTCAAGAATACCAATTTTTGCAAGTAAATCATGTTCTTTTCAAATAAATATGTATTTCATTTTATTATATTCATTTTCTAGACTAATGCATGATGAGTTTTTTATTTTCTAATTCATTTTCAAATTTTCATGCTCATGTAATTGTGTGCTATGATTCTTTTCTAAACTTTCTCTTTAAACCTAAAATTTTCTTTTTAACAAGCTAAAATTTTTCATGCTCATGTAATGGAGTGCTATTATTCTTTTCTAAACTTTTCTCTTTAAACCTAAATATTTTCTTTTTAACAATTTAACTATAATAGGTAACTGATCACAAACATTAAGGAGTTCATAGTTAAGATCATTTACTTGCTCATCATCAAAATTGCTAAAATCTTTTTTTTTTTCCATCAAACAGAGATTTGTAACCTCTTCTTCAAATTCTTCTTCCAATGTGTTTGAATCTGAATTTATCTAGAAAGTGTGATGATTCCTTCTATTTCCCTTTTTAGCATCACCTTTCTCCTCTTGTTCATTCTTTTGATTAGTGCTTTTAATTGAAGGGCACTCCCATTTGATATGACCTGATTTATTTACATTCATAATACATAAGCTCAATAACTTTCAAAAACTTTTTACCTTTACCTTTACCTGTACCTTTATTTTGATCAATGTTTTTAAAAAGATTTTGGATTTCTTTATCATGTGTGCTATTTCATCAACAATGCTACTTTTCTTCTCATTACTATTAGCGGTATTCATCTTCAAGGTGATAGGCTTTTCCTTTCTTCTATCACTTGCATCTACAAATATTTGTAAAATTTTTTATTCATAGGCAATAAAAGAACCAAGAAAGTGATCAATAAAATAAATATGTAAATCCTTAGACTTAGATATAGCTCTCACCTTCACATCCCAAATTTAATCAAGCAATGCAACTTTTTTAATATTTTTAACATTTATGATTTCTCTCTCTAAAGAATGTATGAAGGTGATAACTTTTGTAAAATCTATATACATATTAAAAAGAAATTCATGGGGTAATAGGAAAAAAGTTCCAAATTATGTAATTGAATGGTAATACATGATCATTTAGCCTCAATTGTTCTTTCATATGTAGCACATAATTTTTCTTTGAAATGTGTTTATGAATTTTCCAAGTAGAAACATGAATGTAATTTGACAATTTTAAAGCACAAGAAAAAAATTATCATATTTTAAATTTAATTGAGCAAATTCCCTATCTTATATTGACCAAAGATTGTATGGGGTTCGTGCACATTTATAATTGACAAAATTATGTGGTGGTGTTATCTTCTACCATGTTTCACATGTGATAATCAATTGATTGAATAAATGTATACATAATTTTTTTTAAATCAAAAGATATATCTTCAAACAATGGTGACCAATTAATTGAATACCTTTCCAAGGAGTTCTCATTCCCTACGTGTGCCATTACTAGATCTAGTTGTGTTTGTTAGACTATTAAACAAGAAAATGTCTCTAATGCCATAAGTGAGGATGGCACACCAAAGAGTGGGGAGAGTTGGTGTGTGCTTTCAAAATTTCAAAAAGTAAACTTTAATTTTAATGAAAAAAATATTTTTATAATAAAAAATATTAATCAAAAAGAAAAATTTCTAGAAATAGGAATTCATTATTAGATAAGCTCATAAGATAAGATTTTTAATAGGATTTTATAAAAGTTTGATTAAGAGTAGTTTAAAAAAAATTAACCATCATAAGTATTAGTGTAGCATGTAAGTAATAAGTAGTAACAAAAAAAGGAAAAAGAAAGAAGGTTGCACAAGTTTTTATAGTGGTTTGACCTGGCCCATGTCCACTCCCTAAGACTCCTTCCACTTGCTCCCCTTAGACACCAAGCTATGGTGGAGATGTATCTCTCCTTAATGGGTATTGAATATACCTTACACCACTCCCCTTCTTCTTTAAGGCAAGAAGGCTAGTACTATTTTTATAAGGAACAAACTATCCACAAAAAGATCTCACTTAAGTTCTCTCAAAAAGAACAAACTCTCATGTTTTTGCTCACAATAGTAAAGTGGACAAGACAAACAACTAATTATGTGCAATGTCACTAAATACTTCTCTCACAAAAAAATTCCTAAAAGAAAAGCATCCCTTCTCTAAGTCTCTCTCTCTCTCTCTCTCTCTCTCTCTCTCTCTCTCTCTCGCTCTCTCTCTCTCATTCAACTTAGTTTAGGGAACATTAATGAAGGTACTAAATTTTGAATTAAAAAATTAATTTAAACTAATATTTCCATAATCATATTGTACGATCATAAGATTGTACTATATGATTAGTCCAAACCAAAAAATTGGCCTATATTTATTCTTGCTAAATGATACCATCATATAGTATGAACTATACATTGAATTATGTTGTTAAAATAACTCATTAATTATGGGACTTCAATCAAGAAGGTACCATATATGTTTGCACTAAATTATCCAAATTATAATGTACAATTAGTTCAAATTTAATTTAACCAACTTAACCATGATGGTTATTAGTTATTAGCATAAATAAACAATCATATAGTATAATGTACCATCATATAGTACATTGACATGGAAAGTTTTTAATTTTGAATAATTTTGAAATTGATCTCCTGAAAGATGAAAAAATTATATAGTATGATCCATATCATACACTATAATCAATTGAAATAAATCTAAATTCTTTTGTATTTAAGATAATTTTAAAATTATTATTTTTTCTAATCTCTCAGATGTGTGTGTGCTTGGTTGTTTTCCAACATTCATATGCCAAGTACAAATAGTGCATAATAAATATATATTCTAATAGAATACAGCTACAGCTTGATCTAACTCTTTGTCAAACTACAAGTAATATGTTTTCTTAAGCTTCAACTAATGATCTTCTTACTTCTGATACCAACATGGGTTAATAACTTATCGTATCATGCACATACAACTAATTAGTATAAATAAATGGTCAACCAAGAATAGTTGTGCCCATCAAAACCTAGAATAAGAATAAAGGCTCAAGAAATTAATATTATTTATGAGCTTATTATGAAAATATGCATGGGATACCATATAAAATTTTAAGACACAATAAACCTTAAATAATCTTGAAGCACATGTCAATAGATTTATTGCACTTATTTGATTCATTTGAGATGATTTCATTATTAATTTATTCATCAAGTAGGCATGCATATTGAATAATCTATAATTGTCATGAGTTAAACTATCATAATTGTAATCTATCTAAAACATTTAGTTAACACACTATACATCTACGCATTCATTTCTTATTATCAAAATCAAGATGATGAATCATGAAGCTTATGGGTTTAACAATAGAGCATTTACTTTCTACATTTTTTAATCCATTTATCATTTTGCTTATATCATTTTTATAGGTACTATGGCTTTTATCCTTATATTTTTATTTTAGTAATGAAATCCATATCATTATATTTGAAAATTAATACTTAAAATTGGTATAGATAGCTTGATTTAGATAAATGAATACATGTTAGTCCTCTCTTTCTCTCTCGTAAGTAGTTTAAACATATGCTATATAGAAGGAAGTAATGAATGACATCATCACTTTCACTTATAATTCTTGAATGGTAGTTGTATAACCTTTGAAGCATCTATTTATAATAAAAACATGTTGATACTATATGATAGCATCAATAAAAATCATTCTTATATAATTTATTTAATTAAAATCTTAATTTTTAAAGCATAAATAGCCTTTACAAGCTAATATTTAATAAGCCATTTACAAATAAATGGTTTCTTTCAAAGAAATAAATATTTTGTTATTAAAATTATCCTATTATCATCATTTTTAGTTATCCAAAATTTTGGTAATGAGATTTCTATGAGCGATTCACATAAATTCAATAATTTGAAATTTGATAAATCACCTCTACTAGAGTCTTAGCATTTATATTTGCAAAATGGTATATTCATTTAACTAATCAAAGTCATAATTGGTGGTAGCCACTATCAAATCACTATTTTTTCATCGAGTAGCTCATGCTACCATAGTTTGGGCTATTCAATAGGTTATTCTAAGGGCTAACAAATTTGGTGATGTAAGACAAGTCAATCAAGTCTATTTATCATTGATATGAATCATTAATATTCATTTTTATTGATAACTAAATTATGCTACTAAAAATCTATAAATAAGTACAAATATAATTTATTTAGAACATTTAAAACTACAAGATACTATAAGTATTTTTACAACCCTTATTATTATCTTTCCTTATAGGAGGAAAATTTATCTAATCATCTTTAGTGATAAATTTGGTTGATTTATGATATCTTGTATATTGCTTGTGAAGATTATGCCTCAATAACCTCAAAAAGCATTATAACCCATTCTTGATTTTTTTTTTTAATTAGAAACCTTAGGTTGCACCTCCTTTACCTCTACAAGTTAGATAATCTTGTATACTCTTACAAACCTTCATTATTGATAGCATGATCTATAGTCTTTTAATGATCATAAATATAATTTAATTGACCTATCTTTTACTGACATATTCTTGTGTAGGTGTTTAGTACTAACATTCTCTATATACTAAAGATAAATTTGAGTGTTAGGTATATTTATATGCATACTTGACTCAAAGGATGTTTGTAGCTTAAGCTAGCAAAGGATGTCAATGAACAACATAAATGAAATGTTACAAAGTCAAAAAAATTAAATGGGTTAAAATAAAGCAAGCATGGAGCTATAAGAGTCAAACTTATACTTTTTATATATTTTTAAGCCTATAATGCATTGTGTTATGGTTAGGAGATTGAATAACAATGAGTATATAAACACATAAGAAGTTTAAGCTAAAATTACAAAGTTAATACCAAATTGATCATACTATATGATACAAATTGTATTGCACAATCTAACTTAATCTATGATTCGATATATGATTAAATTTGTAAAATTAATGATATTCAAAGTTTGAGCTAATTATAATTCATTATTACGAGTATATCATCAATTAGTGTTATTTTAAAAGGCTAAACTTCATAATTCATTTTTTAATTAGATTGATTTATAATTTAAAATTACAATATGGGATTATATACATCATACTATACAAAATGATTTCATAATTAAGATAATTATGAAATTAAAATTAAGGGTCGGTGAGATGCAATTTAGTTCACTTAATTATAGTATATGATATGTAACATACTACATGATCATATAGAATTCTATTTTGATCAAAGAATTAGAGTTTTTGGCATATGACATTTCATATAAATGGATTTTTCCAACTTTAAATTTTTGCGATAGTGGAAAGACCAAGAAAATAGTGAGAAGAAATTTTTTTCTAGAGAGTTCTTTATTTTTTTTATTTGTGCGTAATAAGTATTTTTTTTGTTTAAAATTTTTTCTCTTCTCTAACTCCTTATACCCTTTAGATTTAAAATTTATGGCTATTGAGACTTATAATTTTTATTTGTATGAAACATTATGATGAAATAGTGCCTATGTTGGCTTGGTCGACTATTATGTGGAGTAGATTAATGGCTTCTTGGTTAGATAGAAACAAATGTGAAGAGTTTCTCTAATATCTATTGAGAGATGGGTTTCTTTGTCAATCGGTCATTGGAAGTGATGGTGGTGAAAAGCTTAGGTAGAGAACTTGAGGAATGGATGTAGGTGTTAGTATCGAATCATGATAATCAATTTATATCTCTCTTCTCTTTTACTTTTTTTCTGACCATTATTTTATTTTTATATCTCCTTTCTTTATATGATGTGATGAAAATTTGTATAATGACCAATATCTCATGTGATTGAAATGCTTGGAATGATAGATTGACTTGCTTTACTCATCATGAATGTAGTGGATATACTTAGTTGTGTAGGATCAATAGAGTTCTTTTGTCACATAATTATTTTAGAAAATTCTTGCGTTCTTAAATATCTTTTATTGATGAAAAAAGATAAAAAAATATTATATTCATTATATTTATTTATTTAAAATGAAAAATATTTTGAAGCTTTGAAATTTATTTGCATAGCCTAGACGCACCTGGTGTGCTGTAGACTTCAGTTCTAGAGTTTCCTCGATCATTTCTTCAATGTCACTCTCTCTTCACCTGAATGAGCTGAACCATCCTAGTCATCCTTAATGATCCTTGACCTTTCAGCATCTCCTCATCACCCCTACGTGTTGTTGATCCATCAATTCTAAGAGGGCCATTTTTGAAATTCTTAACATCATTCTTGACAGCAAATTTTGATATTTATTAAGGCAGTTAGTAATATGAGTCATCATTAATATTTTTATAAGCATATAATTGTAGAAGTTCTATTGTGGAAACACCCCAATATTCCTCAACACCATGATGCGTATCAACCCTATTTATTCACTATCCTCTCATACTAAAATGCCACCACATGCTTCTTAGTCCTACGCTTCTCTGTAATAAATGCGAAACAACAACCAAATAAAGAAGTGCGATCAACCTCAACATGTTTTCCAAGCTGGTCATTTAAGAAAAGCATATAAGTCCAAATAAAAAAACCACTTGACTATATTACAATATCTCATTTAAATGCTACGTCGGAGTATTCCTCTCCATGATCCTGAATTCTTTACGTAATGTGTATAATATATGTTTTCCACTTGGTGATAAGTAATTCTTATATTCTTATTCATAATAAAAATCACTGTTATCAATAGAAAACGCGTGATTATTTTTTTTTTAGCAGTCATGCAGCGATAAGAAGACAAAAATCGCCGGCCTAGGCATATAGCTGTATGGAAAAGTATCTTTGGTGATATCAAGTTTATAGCCGATAAAACTCAGAGTCCCGAGGTGTTTATCATAGTACTTGCAGCCAATTTTTTCAAGGCGACGATATAAATAAACTTTGATATGTCTTATTTATCTCGGTGATGTATATCCTCCACTCATGATACTAAACAAATGGCATGATTTTCAACGCTTGTAATGGTCAAAAACAAAGCAGAATCATATAATTGCAACGGTTGCAGGCATTTGCGATTTACTCAGAATTTTGATGGGGAAGGGGAATGCTTTTGCTAGATGGAATATAATGCTAGAGGTTTTCAAAGAAATGTGGCTGATCAGAATAATTCGAATTAAATTAAGATGAAGATATATTCTTTTTTCGTTCATATGATTAAACATAAAGTATGAAAGTGAACAAATGAAGTAAAATTTGTTTGATTTTAATCTGATTCCATCAGTCTTAAACTATCAATACAAAATACTGGCTTTATATAAAATGGTGGTCGAAGATTTTAATCCTCACAATATATATATATATATATATATATATATATAAACAAAGAAAAAAAACTACATTTCCTTTTACTTAGAAAAACCCTGTAAAAAGAATATTCCAAACTCCAATTTAATATAAATTTCATGTGTATTTTCACTCAGATCACCACATGCTTTATATTCACCTTTGATGACAGATTAAGGATAAATAATAACAAGAAATTTATTTTTTTTTTAATTTGGAAAATTTAGTTATTGTACATAACACTTTAAGAGTTTTAAAACATTGTAGCCCATTATTCCAAAAATATATCCTTAGTCAACGAACCAGACATTCAAGTAAGTAGACCTAGATACCTTGAATCCAACATAATTTATGGATGAAAATTTCGACTCTCGAATAGTCTATAACAAATACAAAAAGTTTTGTATATGTAACCTTAAAAGTTGATGATAGTCATACATTTTATATCATATTGTCCACAAATTGTTGCTGAAATAGTTTTATATAGAAATAGTAGGAGCTCAAAAAAAAAAAGATTTGTAAATGTATTACATCAAAATGAATGTGCCTTCTTAAGATCAAACACTAGCATAGTGAAGGACATTATGAGAGATATTTTTAAGGGCCTCTCTTGGAACTAATGTAGGCCAACAATGGGGCCAATGGAAAACACCTTAAGGTGTGATTCATATTTTTATGCCTAGGGTTGATATAGAATTAATAGGTTGTAGGACTTGTTAGCCCAATTAGGCACCGGCTAGTTTAATCCATTTAGAGGTCCCTCATAGGCATGATTTGCATGTTTTGTAGCCATTAGAATCATCATGACAAGATTGTAATTTGTTAGCTGATTTTCATCAATTGGAGCTCTTTTGATCATTGAAATAAATTTTGAGAATGATATTAATAGTTGTTTAGCTTCTTTTTTGAGTTATTCTAGATTCATTCTTTATGATAAAATTTTTTTTGAACAATCGAGACTTTTGTGATCGCCATAGCTTTTATTATTCTGAAAAAAAATCTCTTCTCAAATTTAAAACCTAAGGCAAATATTAAAGTGTGTTGGCACCTTAAAAATCAATTTTTTTGGTACCTACTTGTTCAATAATCTAATACCATTTCTAATTTATGTATATTTGTTATGATGACCATCTTAAAATGCTTATGCATTTTCCCTTAACATGACGATTATGTCTGAAATCCATAATTTTTGAGGTAATAGATCAATGGATGATTATATACATGATCATGGTCATATATATAGTTATCGGTCATATATTTAATTGAATAATTAACCCGTAAGGTTAATAAATGATCTATTGAACTATAATGATACAATTAGGATTTATTTGCATAATTGTATTTTATCTATTGTTTAAATCACATATACCATTTTATTATCAACACATTAATTATATTAAGCATATTTATTCATGCATTGCATCTAAATGATGACATGTTGCTTATTGTATTATTTTTCTTATCAACTATTTTTCGTTTTAGAACTTATATAAACCATATCCTCTTAAAAGATAAACTTGGTTGTCCATATATAGTTTTCATAATTAATGTTTGGAAGAATTTGGAGAGCTAAGGAGTTTAGAAGAGAGAGAGAGAGAGAGAGAGAGGCAAAGCTTTATAAGTTTTTAGTTATCAATGTTAAGCTAAATTTTATAATGCTTTATCTCTTACCAAGGTTAGGGATGGTTTCATATCGTAGAAGAAATGATTTAAATTCCTTGTATGTGATTTCATGTTCTATTTATGAATCTATACATCAAATGTTATTTTTTAATCTGTTTTTGATGACTTCATAGATAAAATTTATATATGTAATCTTTTTAAGTATCCTACAGATTTTCACCATATCTTAACTAGAGATTTGAATTGTCATAGGACATGTTACCCACACTTTCATTTTTTTTTTTTTTGGGTGTTCTCATTTATATAAGGATAGTAAGATGTAATTTCATCATGATTCATGATATTATTCTGATGATTTAATTTGTAAGACCATGCAAGCATCATATTGATTCCATTAAACAAATGTCATTTATGTATTATTGCAAGATAAATGATGTACATGTGATTCTTTTGTATTTTAAATTTATGAACTCATGCGATAATCTTACTATTATCTCACATAGGCTTTAAAAGCCTTATAAATCTACTTTTAAGCTCTTGAAGATGCAAGAGAGGGGGTAGACTTAGAGATAGGAAAAAAACCCTTGGGGATTTAGCAAATTAATTAGATAATATATTCACATATATTTAAGTAGGACACCTAGCCCTTATTATAAAAAGAAATGGTTAACATTTATTACATTTTCTTATGTGATTTGTTCACTTTTATCTATGAAAATCTATGAAAAATGGTTTTGAAATTTTATGATGGATATTTAAGAAAACATTAATATATTGCATATTTCATGTTCATATGCATTTTCATCTTGTATTGTCAAGTGATTTATATTATATGTATGTCATATGTTTTTATTTTTAATACAAAACTAAAAATTCATTAATAAACAAAATGAGCACAAAGTCTAAAGCATACAAGAGAAAGGATTAAAAAATAAAGGGTCAATCCCTCAAAAAGAAAATAAATCAAAAAGAATATTACAAAAATTGTATTACACCTAAAAGTGATTAGTCCCAAATATAATAAGGATACATAAAATTATGTAAAATATGTTGGAAACATCTATACGAAGTAGAAAAATATTTAGAGTCCAAATGGTATTGAGGGTCTTCTTTCAATAGTGCTTTGAGAGCCTTGTCCTTGAGTGTTGCACAATCATTGGGTCTTTATGTCCACTTTCAAAGTTGAAATCTGCCAACTTCGAAATCTTTTTTGTTCTTATATTTTGTGAAGCTCTCCTTGATTACTTGTAATCCCTAAAAGAATATGGGCATTGAAAAGTATAAATGATCATAACACCATAACAATTAATATTAAAGAATTCATTCATATGTTAGATTGACAAAGTTGATTAGGTTGAGGTTTATTTGTATTGTTTTGGTGCCTTAATCTTGATATTTTACATCTTATTTACCAAAGAAGATATGTGCCAATATACAAAGAAACCACTCAACAAATAAAGTAACATTTAAGAAGTGATGAAAGGCGAGGGGACTTAGCTGTATAAATTGTTGATATTGTTTAAGAAAAAAATCTCCACCAAGTTCAAAATCAACATATTAAATAAATCAAGTGAAGGCAATGAAAACACTAAACAAGCACAAGAGATATAACCAAATTTCCAAAGGGAATCAATCTACTTCAAAAGCCAACATATTAAACATATAAGATGAAGACAACAAACAAACCAAGCATGCATAAGCGACATATCCAGATTTGTTGAATTATATGAATATAGTCATATTAACAATAGATTGTAGATGATAAAAGCAAGCAAACATGAATTAAGAAACTTATATTTTTTAAATTTAAAATGATTGGTATAAAAAAAACTCAATGAAAATACTAATACAACATGTTGTTTATACTCTGTTTCTTACAAAATAAAATAGCTCAATTGTTGCATCCATTATAATTAATCATTATGCATATAGAAGGGACAACACAATCTTTGGGAAGTTCCTAACTTCAAAAAAGAAAAACATCTAGACCAATAATTAGCCTCCAACTTCAAATATAACATGCTCAATAAGATAATTGATTTATCAATGCCTTCATAACACCTAAAATCAATCTCATGATTATTAAGCTCTTCACCCATCCAAGCTGTCAAATTTAGAGTTAAAAGAAACACCTTCAAAGGAATTTGCATAGATTCATCAATCCAAATATCAATCCTTATAAGAACATAACGAAACCTTTAGTTTAACTACAACAATCCAAAAAAGCTAAAACTTAATTAATAACTTATAGCATCACTTTAGCATTCTATAAAATTGCAACAATAAGTCCATATACAAAATCCTATAAAATTAACTCACATCAATGTAAATTATATTAAAATTAGGTTTTAAAGGTGTAATGATATAGTCATAATTCCATAAGAAATAATTCATCGGGTTAAAAGAATCACATCTAAAATTACCTATAAACTTATATTGATATAAGCCAAATAACCATGCAACCATCTAAAAATTGGCATAAATCAACACAACTAGAAAATGATCGATATTCATATTTTTCAACTTCCTCATATAAGGAATACAAGTTTTATTGATTGGTACTTTTTACCTTGTATGCAACTACATGTGTCGAATGAAATAATAAAGAATGAGTAGAGTATTGTTCCCATGAGGATTAAAGTAAAATTTGATATTAATTTATATTAAGTTAACTACTAATCTTTTAAAATTTATTTTTTATCCAACAAAATATAAGTGCTTAATTAAAATGACTATCTACTACTTTGTAAGATATCAAAAATTCTATTTTTTTATATTTTTATAAAAATATAGGTATTTTTTTTAATTTCAAAAGTAGTACTATGAATTTATGGAGTCTTCAGATTATGTATTATATTAAATTAAGTAGGGAATTAATTTTAACTTCTAGCATCAACTAGGAGCAAAAATGCTACACCCTCTATAATTTGACAAGTATAATTAAACCAATCCCTTTACCAAGTTTTCTCCCTAGTGCCAAGTAAATTTAGATTGATTGCATTACCCATATTTCCCTTTCAATGAGTGTGAATCCTAAGAATAATCATATGTTTAATGGTTGTTTAGCACTTCTAGACTATTTAGCACATTAATGATTAGTTAGTACATTCATTTGCCTTTTTCTTAATTATTCTTCTAGGACTCTATCGATATCTCTAAAACACACTTGATTTTAACTTTAACTTGCAATTAGCTAGATGACAAGTAAATGAATCATGGAAAAAACACCATATTCATTAAAAGCACAAATAATTCTCTTATATTAATACACAAACAAAGGTTAATACAACACAAACATCCAAAAGCTCACATATATTTAGATCACTTTATAGATTAATACTCCATAATAGAGAGAAAGAAGAAACTCTCATTAAACATTATAAAATAAGATGTAGGATAACCAAAGAAGAAATGAATGAGCACACTAAGTAAGTCTTCAAAGTCCACTCTTAGCGATCCTCTACTACTTCCTCGTAGGAATATTCAACATCCCTCGTTGAAACTTCTTGATTATTGATCTCCTTCTCCACCTCCTGCAGAAACACTCTTTCACACACCCTTACACTCTCACAACACTTGGAGTGTCACTCCAAGTGCTTCACAAAGAACTCACACACACTTACACACACTCCATCCTCTTGCAAAAATAATGAAAAGAAAAAAAAGTCTTTTTCCCTAGGAAATATCCCTTATATATAGCCTAGAAACATACCTAGTTAATTTCCCTAGCGGTCCTTCCATAACTACCTCGAAAACTACTCAAAACCTTCATTGAACCATCATGAATCTATTCTGTCTGGTCGTAGTGCTGCAACACTACTGATGTAGTTCTGTGACGCTATTGATCTAGTGCTACAGCTTTGTGCTTATTGCCTCTGTTTCATATTTTTTTCTCTAGTACAGTGTTGCGGTGCTACTTATGTACCGCTGAGCTTACTATAAAATTGTCCCAAAATGAGTCGACACTCACTCTTTGGTTTTATAATGCATAGGCACTATCCTTACTATAAAATTGCCCTAATTTAGGTGATTTTCAACATTGCTTTTATAGCCCATAGGTAAGCCTAAGTTTCTTTTTTATTATTTAAAAAAAAATTGTTACAACAAAAAATATACTTAAAATAAATAGGTTTTAACATATAAAATATGATAAAGGCATTATAATTATATAAAATTTTCATAATTTTAACACAACATTTATTTAGGTTCATAAGGCCATGTAATTTCTTAAGAAAATTTCCTTGGAAAAATTTCACAATGTCACTTCTATGGCAACCATATTTAACTAACTAGCTAGCATAAGCATTGCCCATTCTCCAAATATGAGAAATATAAAAATTAAAACAATTTAAAAGAATTTTTTTTCAAAATATAAAAAATTTTAGCATCCCCATCCTTATTAGAATTTATAAAATGTAAAATAGTCATTGCATCAACTTCAATCTAAATATTATGAATACTTAAGTTATGGTAGAACTCTGAAGCATAATTTAAAGAAAAATGTTTAGCGATTACAAATGTACTTGTAGAGAACGAGAAAGGTAATATAATATTACCAAACCAATCTCTAATAAGCCCACCATAACCAATCATATGATTATACATAGCGTCATCAGTATTGACTTTATAAAACTTATGTTAGGTTTTAACATGATAAAAAGTTTTAGATGATTTATCAGAAGTTTCCCCATTGAAATTAATATTAAAATGGGAGGGTGAATTTAATAGGCTTTACATTTTTTTTTTTTTTGTTAATGAATGTAACATTAAACAAGGCTTTAATTTCATCATGCAGTCTTGCAACAACCTAAAAATGATTCATAAAAATATTGCAATGTTTAGCATCATTATGATCCATCCAGATAAACACAATATACATAAAAATAATATAACGCTTACATGACCCATACCACTAGGCATAACTGTAGTAATCCAATTATGTAAGAAGGTCTTTATAAAGTTAAATCTCCCATTTATATTAATACCAAATAAAGCATCTATCCAAGCCCAAACATGAGAAACAATAGGGCCTAATAATAAAACATGATTAATGGTTTCTTAAACATATCATTCTTAACATTATGATGTAATATAAATGCCTTTCCATCTAAGAGCATTATCAACAGGAATATAGCCATTAAAGATCCTCTAACATAATATAGAAATAGTAGTTGGGATCGAATTATGCCAAATATCTTGAAAAATATGTGAGGTATCTTTTTTAGTTCTAATGTTATCTCAAACCTCTTTGGGAAAACTTGTCTAAATTAATCTCACTTCCTTAGTTTAACAATGACACATACTAGCTTAATTTTATTTATACGTATACATGTGCTAGAATATAACATAAAACTTCTCTTTCCATGTCATTAAATTTTGCATGAATAAAAGATTTTGTATATAACCTTTGCATGATTTTGTTTTTATGCTTATGTATATGTTTACATGTGTTTGAATTAGCAAGTATATAGTTTATACATCATGGGAACATGAGGATTTAAGTAGCCCCAAGAATATTTTAGATAATCTCACTTCCCTAGTTTTATAATAGCATGTACTTGCTTCTAATACATGTTTGCATATGCTTAGCTATGAGATTAAATGTCTCTTTTCTATCAAATTTATGCATTAACATTCATTGAAGTGTGAAAAATATGGGTATATTGCATGTATATATGTTAAATCAAGTATTAAGAAGGCTAAAGATGAAAGAATATGAATGTTATTGGTAATGAAAGTAGTGGAATATTACTCATGTGAGGGTGAATTAATTTCATTAATCCCAAGATACCTTTCATGTTTGAATAAGATTCCTTAAAACTAATCTAAACTTAGGCTCAATAAAAGAAAATTCATAAGTTGTTCACTAAGAGGACTAAAGCTATAAGAACTTACCTTTAAAAATAATTTTGGATAGAGATGAAGAGGCTAAGTCTTTTTCTTCCATTTATAATAGTTAAATGCTAAGTAGGTATTAAATAAAATGAGAACATGCAAATTTAAATCAATCAATCTACGAAAAGGATTGAAATGAAACAATCCCTAATGACTAATTTAAATAATTCAATAACTTTAGACAATCATACTTTCAAAGCTTAACCAAGACATACCACACTAAAGCCTTAACACACACATTAGAATGCTAAGTCACGATTCTAGTATTAAGTAGATGTATGTTATCATAATGTGTTTTATTTTATGATGTAATCTTTTAGACTAGAGGTTAGGATTATTTATGTGTAGACTAGATGCTAGGTTGTTAGTAGCCTAATGAAATTTTATGCGAGGCATTATGCTAAAGGTGCTATAATAATAAACAAATATAAATGTTCTTGTTTTGCAGTCTTTTAGGCCCCTAAGCATAATCCAATTAGGGCAGGTGGGCTTGGCTACCCAAGTATAGGGTGTTAAGTCCAAATATATGAAATATAATTGCTTGGCATGTATGCCTATTTAGCTAATCTCTATTTTATAGGTGTAGTCAGATTTTATTTTTCATAAAAATATAATTTTTGTAATAGGATTAGGATTAGTTCTATGGGGTTTAGGAAGAGCAGTGGCTAGAAGGAAAAGACCTAGGAGGCCCTATTAAGCCTAGAGCGAACTAATCTAGAGGAAATAAGAGCAAGAATTGAATACCTCGATAATATTCATTTCATTTATAAAATTTAATTGTAATCTGGGTTGTATAAGGGTAGAGCTTGACTACCCAACTTTTATCTTTTCTCAACGTACAACCCTACATCGACCTTTTATTCTTTTATGGAATTCAAATGTTTGATTATTGTGTTTAGTTTGTATAATAGAAATGTGCTTTTCTTATGTTTCTTAAAGTTTGATGATTTGATGTGTGGTCCAATGGAGGATCTTTAATATAGAATTAAATTTTTTATCCTCACTAAATAACTCATAACTAAATTTTAATGCAACTCATAACCTTATTTTAAAACGTAGGCTTTTAATCAAGATAATAAAAGATTTAACAACCTCTTAGCTGAATGATTATATGTTATCACACCATGCATATCATATTATTTCACTCTTAAAAATAGGGGATCTCCATTCTTGCACAATAGGGGATAGGCTTGACTTATGAGAGCAGTCCCTTGTAGTGGAGAACACCTTTTCTTGCTGATTTAGCCCACAACTTAATTTCTTCATGCATTTAGACATAATTATCCCAAGCCTTAGTCTAAAAATAAATGTGTCAAATGATTTTAAAACTAGTAAATTTTTAACATTAGTCTAAGTCAAGTTTGTATACCAAACATTATCTAATCTCTTAGGAGTGAGTTTAAGATTTTGCATCCTACTTAATTAAATAATAGCTTAACTATCATGCATCTACATAAGACCACCCTACATGATTTTAAAGTGTAGGAGGTGTTAGTGGTGCCACTCTAGCTTGTAAGTCCAGAGTCGGATGTATCTATTCTCTCTTGTGAAGGTATACCATTATATCGCATTTTCTCGATTAGACTTAGGTCATGCTTCTAGCTGTTAAAGCATTTTAGATTTTAAGTTCTAAGGCTACTTATTTCTTTTGAGCTACAAGTTCTCACATACTAGGAATTTCTACAATCTTGTGCTAATGGAATGTGAGTCCTAACTTTCTAATAAAATTTCAACTTAAATAATTAAAATCTCTATTTCAAAAATATAAAGCCTCATTATAAGGTAGATTGAAGCACCCAATAAGCTTCCTAGTATCTTGGGTTCTCCCTACTTGTCTTTCTATAGAATCCATAAATAAGTCCTTCCATTTGAGCTCTTCCCATTTGATTTCCAAAAATAATAAATTCTTTGATAATCTACCCTTAAAATTTTTGGGGATACTTGGTGACTACTTTAATCAAGAGTATTCTTAGAAAATTTTTATTTCCCAAAATGTAATTAACTATAGAAGCTTGCTTCTATAGAGAACTAAAGAATCTGGCATAAAATAAACCCTACTTATCCATGTAAATTAGGGGAAAGATCTCTTATATATGTAGACCTATTTGCCTTGGGAGTTTTTTATTATGAGGTCCATTATAGGATGATATTTCTATCTTTCAAGATAATACATCATCTCTTAATGTTTTGATCACTTCAATAAGTACCCCTAAGATGCATAGTGTCCCTAACTCCAAATTAAAACACTACACTTCCCATTCATCCAAACTCACTAGAGAGCTTCCTTAGAGTATTCCACATAGTCCCACACTCTCTCCTGAGCTTCCCATGCACCCTACCGCCAGTGAGACTAGCTCCCGATTGGACCCGAGAGCTCTGTTCCTCCAAACTCCCCAAACCTACACCAAACTCAAATTAACTTTTCCCACACCTTCACCTCCCTCTGATGAATCAAATTGAATCATTTCTCAAGCAATTGATGACAGATGTCCCTAGTAACTTCTGTGAGCTTTGTGGTGGTATTTGGTCCACGTCGATCGTGGGGAGGCGCTTGAGATATTCTCAACATGGTCTCTTTAAGATGAAGCTATCTCATCGATGGACCCACTAGTCTTTAGGTCCCATGAGGTAAAATCTAACAGCTGTAGTTTAACCTCTTGGTGTTGGTGTTTTTTGAAACAAATTTCATTTTCTTGCGATTTTCATAATAGGATTTCCCTAGATTTTTCCCTTTGATCATTTTGGAGTTATTTTTGCTATCGAACGAGCTCTAGCAGCTAGGATCGAGTAGCAAAAGGTGGACGGTGTCTGTCTTTCAGTGCTTGTGGAATGATGGATCACTGGCATATGTTCCATGTGATTAGAAAGGACAGTCGTGATTAATCACATTAGAAATATAAATTTAATCCCTTCAAAATCACAAGATTAATCTCGATCATGGGGTCCAAGATTGGACGATCGAGACAAATTGCATTTGATGCCAGTTACTCAGCTCCCACATCAAACAATTTAAGTAGCTAATATCGCGATGCCATATGGAAAGTGTTGCATCAGCATCGACGTGCAAGGTTTAAAATGATTAATTAATGTTCAAAAATGTCAAATATCTAGAACTTCAAAAAGTCATAACTAATTGTAGAAAAATCTAAGAAATACAAATAAACCCATTTTACAAAGCTTAGATAGAAAATAATTTAACACAAATAAAATTCTTAATTAATACCTAATGAATAGTGCTTAATTAAGGTTTGGAAGTCAGGCTAATTACCTTAATTAATGTAAAATTAGTTGGCTAATTAATTCCAAATTTGGTGGGATGATTCTATGGGATGTCCTCTCCCTCCCATAATTTTCTTGGAATTATTTTAAATGTGGTTTGAAAATTTTAAATTTTTAATTACTTTTTTTAATTAATTAAAAAAATATTAAAATTAATGAATAGTAAAAAATTAAGCAATTTGTGTTAATTAATCAATGTAAATGGTCTAGATAATGAGGGAATTAATTATGACCCCTTTCCTAATTATTTTTCCAAGTGTATTCCCTTAAGAGGGTTTAATTAATGTGTCTAATAATTAAGGAAAAATTAAAATTAATGTTAAAAAGAAAATAAAAATAAAAATTGATTGAAATAGCTCAAGTGCAATCCATTAATCCCTTTATGTGTTTAATAGCATAAAGTCATTAAAGAAATTATGATTATCCCATTAGTGTGGAGAAATCATAAGAGTATTTAACTTAAATATTTCTCTTTTTAATTTAATTTACTCTTAAGCATGAGACTAATTATATTAGACTCCTTTAGGTGCATTGTTGATTTTATTTTCCTGAAGCATATCATTGAAGGCTCATGATCAAGTGGTTAATTAAATTAAAGAAGCTTGGGGAAGGGTAATCAAATTGATGTGATTAATGTCTTGAACTTCATCAACTCATAAAACATATTTAATTTTTCTCCTTAAAAAAGTCAAATAACTGACATGGAATGGGGAGTGAATCCTAAGTATCATTTCTCCTCTTTAGGTTTTAATAACTTAAACATCAAAATTAAATGTTATAAAAGCTTTGATTTGTGTTAAGAAATGTTTATTTAGCTTGATTATCCTTAAGATTCAATGAAATTTGAGTATGTTATGTGGTAACATTTAATTACTTCCTTTCAACTATTATAAATGTGCATGCAATTTGTTTCATGTGTTCATGTTTTAAAAAGAAAAATTAAAATAATATGATTGAATTTAAATTGTATGAGTTGGATAAATGCTATTATGTTATGTGACTATTATCACTAATAAATCTCAAATTATTTTAAAATTTATAAGTTAAAAAAGAGTTAAATAGTGTGAAATTTAAATTAATGTTTGTTGTAAATATTTAATGAAGTTTCCATTTAGTTGTTATTTAAAGATGGTAATGGATTGTTTTATCTTTATGTTTTAGTATATGTTGACATGTAATTCAACTAGCAAGTGTATAGTATAGACATCCCGGGAACACGAGCCTTTAAGTAGCTTTAAGGAGGTTATAGGTAATCTCACTTCTTTGGTTTAAAAATGGCACTTACTTGCTTGATTTCATTTATGTGTATACATGTGCTAGAATATAAGGTATATCTTTTCTCTTCATACCATTAAACTTTATATAAATAAAAGATTTTATATTACCTTTGCATGGTTTTGATTCTATGCTTATGTATATGTTTACATGTATTTGAATTAGCAGTATATAGTCTGGAAATCTCAGAAACATGAGGCTTTAAGTAGCCCTAAGGAGATCCTAGATAATCTCACTTCCCTGATTTAACAATGACACATACTTGCTCAAATTTCCAATACATGTTTGCATATACCTAGCTCTAAGATGAGATCTCTCTTTTCTACCGAATTCATTCATTAACATTTATTAAGTGTACAAAAATAAAAGTATATTGTATGTATATGTATGTATTAAATCAAATATTAAGAGGATTAAAAATGAAAGAATGTGAATGTTATCGATAATGAAAGGAAGTAGTGGAATATTACTCATGTGATGATGGCTTAATTTCATTAATCCTAAGATGCCTTTTATATTTAAATGGAATTCCTTAAAACTAATCTAAACTTAGGCTCAATAAAATTTTTTTTATAAATGGTTCATTAAGAAAACCAAAGCTATAATAATTTGTCCTTTAGAAAATAACTTAGGATAGGGATGAAGGGGACTAAACCTTTTTCTTCTCTTTATAATAGTTGGATGGTAAGTATTGAATGAAATGAAAACATGTATATTAAAAAATCAATTAAACTACTAAAAGACTTAAAGTGAAACCATCATTAACAATTAATTTAAACAATTCTAAAACTTTGGACAACTATACTTTTAAAGTTTATCCAAGACATACCACACTAAGCCTTAGCACACATATTAGAATGCTAAGTCATCAATTCTAGTATTAAGTTAATGTATATATGTATGGTGATGTGTTTTATTTTATGATGTAATGTTTTAGATTGGATGATAGGATTGCTTGTGCGTAGATTGGATGTTAGGTCATTAATAGTCTAATGATATCTTATGTAGCATTTTGTGCAAATGGGCCGCTATAATAATAAATGAATATAAATGTTCTTGTTTACAAGTGTTTCTTATGTCTCCAAGCATAATCCAATTAGGATAGGTGGGCTTGGCTACCCAAGTGCAGGGTACTAAGTCCAAATATGTGAAATATAATTATTTTGGCTTGTATGTTTGTTTAGCCATCATCTCTTTTATAGGTGTAGTTAGATCTTATTTTTCATAAATATGTAATTTTTGTAATAAGATTAGGATTAGTGTCATCGGGTTTAGGATGAGTAGTGGCTAGAAGGCAAAGACCTGGGAGGCCCTGTGAAGCCTGTAGTAAACAGATCCAAAGAAAAGAAAGAAGAACAAATGATCAAAGACCCCCATAGAATTTATCTTAATTGTAACATTCAATTGTAATCTAGGTTGAATAAGGGTAGAGCTCGCCTACACAACTTTTTCTCTTTTTTGGGGTGTATAGCATTATCGGGCCGCATCGGCCTCTTATCCTCTTACGAAATTCAAGTGTTTGATTATTATGTTTAGATTGTGCAATAAAAATGGCATGTTTTTATAGGTTTCTTAAAGTGTGTATGTTTCATGTGTGGCCTCGATGTGGTAGGCTCTTTAGGATAAACTTAATTTTTCTACCCTATCAATAACTCATAACTAAAATCAAATCAACTCATAACCTCATCTAAAATCCTAGATTCATAATCAAGATTAATAAAAGATTTTATAACCCCTTAGTTGAATGTTGTATGTTATCACACCATACATATCATATTATTTCACTCTTAAAAATAGAGGATCTCCACTCTTGCATGATAGGGATAGGCTTGACCTATGAGAGAAATCCCTTATAGTGGAGAATACCTCTTCTTGCTAATTTAGCCCACAACTTAATGTCATCATGCATTTAAGCATAATTATCCCAAGTCTTGATTCAAATTAATATGTCAAAATGGTTTTTTGTAAATTTTGCATTAGTCTAAGTCTTTTTTTTATACCAATCATGATCTAGTCTCTTATAGAGTGAGTTTAGGATTCTAGCTTCCTTCTTAAATAAATAATAGCCTAACTATCTTGCATCTACTTAAGATCAACCTACATGATTTTAAAGTGTAAGAGTTGTTAGCTAGCAACCACTCCACATAGTTGTAAGTCCAAAAGAGTCAGGATGTGTTCATTCTCTCTTGTGGAGGTGAACCATTATATCTCATTCTTCCTGATTAGACTTAGGTTGAGCTTCTACCTTATGCTAAAGCATTTTAGACTAAGGTTCTAAGGCAACTTGTTTCTCTCTTATTAAGAGTATAAGTCCTCACCGCTTAGGCATTTTACAATCTTGTGTTATTGGAATGTGAGTCCTAACTTTCTAATAAAATTTTAACTTAAACAAAAATAAATTCTCCTCTTCAAAAATATAAACCCTCATCATAAGGTAAATTGAAGTATTCACTAGACTTCCTTGTGTCTTGCATACTCCCTACTTATCCTCCTATGGAATCTGTAAATAAGTCTTCCTATTTGAACTCTTATCATTTGATTTCCAAAATTAACCAATTCTTTGATAATCTAGCCTTGAAATCTTTAGAGACATTTATTGACTACTTTAATTAAGAGTGTTCTTAGGACACTTTTATTTCCTAGGATATAATTAACTATGGGGGTTTGCTTCCATAGAGAACTAAAGAATCCAACATAAAATAAAACCCACTTTACCTATCCATGTAAAATGGGGAAAGATATCTGGTATATATGAAGATCCATCTCCCTTAGGAGTCTTTATTAGGTGATCAAATCTATTGTAAGGTGATGTTTCTATCTTTCAGAATAGTACATCATACCATGATGCCACATTTGATCATTTCAATAAGTACTCCCTTAAATCTGTGTGGTGTCCCAATGACAATCAAATTAAAACACCATAGATTTTTCTAGCACTCCACTTGGGAAAGTTCATCTCTCCATATTTAGTAGTCAACCATTATCTCAGAACATCGATAGTGGACTTATGCTTTTTTTATGTAAGTTCCACACTATCATTCTTCTGTTGGGCACTTTTTCTATTTCACCCTTAGACAAGTGTGGCCAACATACTTTAGGTTTTAGAACCTCACTATAGTAGGTTATAATACCTCTACTAGATCTCTAGTAGGCAAGAAGAATTAATCAAAGAAATTGCCTAAAATAAATTAAATAAACTCAATCTAAAATTTTCAAGAACCTCTTACCATGAGCATGGCAAAGTAAGGTTCATCGACATTTCTAAATTTCATTTGAGCTCACTCTGAAGTTCAAATTAAACAAAATCTTCCCTTAGAATTAAAAAATCTCTCCAAAACATATAAACCCCTATCTAACATAACCAAATTTGTTGAATGAGAGTTTCAATCCAAAATTAAGTCAAAATAACAACCACTAAAGCCTAATCATATGTCTTTCTTCTTCAACAATAAAGAAGTAAAACCAAGCCTTCTCTCTCTTAAACACTCAATCACCATATCTTCAAAAAAGCTCATTTTCTCGCTTGGTGAGATTTGGCCATGGATCAGGTACTCACCTATTCCCGATCATCAAGTTTGGCCTTGGATTTGCGCACTTCAAAGTTACTTGTGATGGCCCTACCCTCGGCATAGTGAATAGGGATGAGGTGGCCAACAGGAAGCCACTTCTATAGTTTGATCTTTAGTCAGACACTGAGTTACTATCATTGAAGAAGAAAGCCTTAGAGGTTCCCATGCCATAAGCACCACCCGTCACCATAGTTTCTACTAGGACTACTACCGCCTCTATCATAGCCCCAGTCATTAAGGGGAAATCAGTCTTAACATCTGAGGTTGTTTTCCCCACCTTTGAGGTTGATACTAGCTCCCTCCATATACCTTTGACTAAGACCCAATGCTAGAACAAGAATAAGAAGATCAAGAGGTATTATGGGCGCATATCCAAGGAGGTTGAGGAAGCCTCTCATGTAGCTAAAGAGGGATCCATTCATGAGACCTCTCCCCTTCTTGGTAGTAGTAGGTTTTAGCCCCTCTCAGCTGCAGAAGGAGAGGAGGATGTGAGAAAAAAAGTAGCATCACCCCTATGACCCGTAGAGTATAAGACACAGGACAGGGAGAGGAGGAAGCCCTATGTTGGTCTGAGGTTCGTACTTAGTATGGTAGGGAGAGTCCATGGACAATCTGAGTTTACTACCAATCATGATCTAAGATGAGTGATCCCTAGGAGTATGAGAGACCAAGTTTAAAGAGAGAAGGCCTCGGAGGCCAAGGTTGATGCCCAAGTGAGCAAGAGAGACAGGAGGAGATTAGCAAGATAGTCGGCAACCTCAGCATTGATTGACCATTCTAATCATAGAGCTGACAGAGCAAATCATTCAGACCAGATAGTCCTTACTAGTTCTAGCTATAAGAGGAGACCTTCAGCGGAGTGGCAGCTGGTTTCATCACCACCACACCACTCCACTCACTGACCACCATCATCAGTTCATGTCCCATCATCCAAAGTTCCTGCTAAGTACCATAAGTCAGCATCTGGGGAGAAGTCATCCCCCTTGGTGATTCGATTATGTATTAAAGACCACACTCCATTCACTTTACCAGTTGATGTGAGGCTGAGCTCTCCCACTCAACCTTCTGCCTCAATGGTGGAGAGAAAGGAGTGGTGGCCCAAGAGTGTCATAGTCACCCCACTAACCCAACCAGAGAAGAAGGAAAAAGGGAATTCCAAGTTGGCTCCTTTGGTGGTTAAACCAGTCATAGCTAACACCCTCGTCCAAAATATGCGGTATCACCTCTTTCAACATAGTCCAAGAGGAGTCATCAACATATGTTTAGTCCTGGGTAGAGTATATGACCAATCCTTGGAGATATTGGAAGACTATCATGCCCAGATGAAGTTGGAGATCACCATTCGACCAAGAAGAGGACATGATAGACTTCAATACCATTGAGGATAACCTCTTAGATGATACCACTGAAGTTCACATGGTTGATACCCAAGGATCTTTGCTTAGAGTACAACCTACCTAAAAAGAGGTGAGGCATCAGACTCAACTCAATGTTTTCTCCAACAAATCAAACTTAAGGATGATCATATTGATAGAATGGAGAGGAGAGTAGAAACATTGATGGCAGTAGTACTGACATTATAGGATTAAATGTGTGTCCCTCAACCCACTCCTATGGAGGTTGGTAGACCCGAGTTGGTACATATCTTGGACCATCATAAGAGCACTACTCTAATGGATGAGGATATTGGTAGGCTGCATAGGAAGACAGCCGATAGCACCTCCATGCATGAGAAATACATCAAGCAAATGGTAGAATAACAAGTGAAGGAAGCGTTGGCATATGCCCAAGGGAGTTCATCAGTTCTAGATGGTAGACCCTACCTGAAGGAGTTCAATGTAGTTCAATACCCCCAAGGTATTTAAAGGTATTTGAAGGCAATGGGAACCCTAGGCAACATATAACACACTTCAAAGCCAGTTATTGCAATGTTGGTGGTAGTGATGCCCTACTTTTCAAGCAATTTGCAATAGCCTTTCTAGTCTCTGATTGGTATGCTAAACTGCCTAATGGTGTGGTGAAGTCCTTTGCAGAGTTAGAGCAGTTTTTTATTAAAATATTCACAGGAGCTCAGCAGAGAGTGACAGTAAGGGACCTCATTATAGAAAAATAAAAAACTAATGAGTCCCTTATTTATTATATTCTCAGGTGGCAAAACGTGAGTATGGAATGTGAACCATAGCTGCATGAGCAACATGTCATTAAAATTCTTCTCAAGAATACTCATGGCCCGATCACTTTCATGCTCAAGGGCTTTACTATCAATACATTTCAGAAGTTAATCAATCTGTCAACTAATCTATAAGAGGAAACCAAATAGTTACCCTTATCAGACCAATCATACAAGCCTAAGTCTCAAAAAGTGTTTGAGAAGAAGCCAAGGATGGTAGTAGTAGTGGATAAGGGGAAGCAGCTAGTGTGAGCACAACTCGAGAGGCCAAGAGCTAGCGACCTCCACTCGGCCTCCTTTTCCTACTTCACCACCATAATAGCATATATAGCGGTGATACCGGATCCACCACCGGGGTATGCTATCCTACTCTTATCAATAAGCTCAACCAATACTCATTCAAGAGGGAGGTAGTCAAGAAGATTTTCAAGAACCTTCTTAAAAGCTTAATTTCTAGCTACTGAGCCTAGAAAGTTAGGAAGTGGGTAGGAGTGATGATTCTAACTACTGCCCCTAAGACCACATGTTAGACCATGTCTTAGAGAATTTCTTTACATTCAAATATTGGCTTGAGTGTAGCTACAAGTCGAGTATAGTGATCCCCAAAGAATACCTAGTAGAACAACCTTTTGGTTCCATTAAAGTAATCTTTGAGGAGATATGATCCTATTATGACAAAAGAAAGTTGGGATATCTTTTTATTTCATACCTTTAAGAAGATCATCTCTAAAATCAAGAAACTTTTTTTGCAAGCACCTGATTCAGTTCAGACCTCCAATGCCAAGGAAGGTCTGCGAGTTGTGAGGGACAACTCGGGGAAGGCAGAAGCCCAGCAACAGCAGTAGCCACCACATGCCCAAAATAGTTCCATAGCATGATCACCATCTGAGTCCAGCATTTTCTCTTCCACCTTTGTAGCTACCACATCTACTAGCTCCAACGCCACTAGCAAGAGTGTTGTATTTGCAGATGAGGGCACTAAGCTACTCATACTGCTTACTTTGCTTGACTTTTGTCATGTACCTCCAAAATTGAAAAAAATTAATGAAGAAGAATAATTTCACTTACATCTTGTCTACTTTTGAAGATTTTAGTGATTTCATTTCTATTGATAGCTCTCCAAGACACAATAATAACAATTTAAATAATTTCAATCAATTCCATTCTAATTCAGAAATAAATTGCTCTTTACTGAATCACCATGGTTCACCACTTGAGATAGATTTGGAGTCGTCTGACTCCAATGATCCTTTAAGAGAAGTTATAGGTATACCTGACGAGCAGGTAGAAATTTCTACAAGTCCCTCATCACAAGAAGTCATTGAAGTCAACCTCCTTAGTGGCAAAGTTCTACCTCCTATGGTAGTACCTCAAGATAAGAGTAAATAGGCCATTATTTTCAGTGAGCAAATAGCCCCTCCATAGAATGTTCCACCCTTGGATGTGCTCATGGAGGATCAGCCTAAAGTTGACTACAATATCTTGGCATATCTTAGAAAGTTTTCAGCTAAGCTAAGCATATATGACACTCTCATTTTATCCAAAGAAATAAGGGAGTCACTAATTAAATTATTGCTTGACCCTAAAATATGCTTAACTCGGTTGGTTGCTATTAATCATGTTGTAGAGGTATGTTTTCAAAGAAGACCTAGGAGTTACCTTCTCATATGAAGACTTACTACTAGAGATAATAAAGTACAAATATCCTCTACATCACAACAGATGTTGGCAAGTTCAAGCTATCTAGAGTATTGGTTGATCCGAGTGCATCAGTGAATATTATGAGTCTAAGAACCCTTGTCTACTTAAGAATCGAAATCTCTAAACTTCAATATGAAAAGCTGATGTTGAAAGGATTCACTGAACAAGGTGAGAGGGCCTTAGGCTCCATAATGTTGCCTTTGGAGATAGATAATTAGAAGACTGATGCCAAGTTTCACATAATAAATTTTGATACATCCTTAAATGCTTTATTAGGGCCACCTTGGATTCATAAGAACAACATGGTTTCATTTTTCCTACATCAGTGCATCAAGTTCATCAGGGATGGGATTGAATATGTGTCAAAGGAGATCTCAAATTATTTATAGTACATGAGGTCAGGATATATAAGGATGTGACCTATGATCTCCCTAAGAAACAAAATGTCTTCTTATGTGAACTCAACCAAAATGTAAAAGAAAAAGAAAGAAAAGAAAAAGAAAAAAATAAAAATAAGATGAAAAAGAAAGATAAAGAGAGTGAGAAGAAGATAGTAGAGAGGAAATAGAGCCTGAGAATAGATTCCACCCATAGTTCGTTACTCCATTTGAGAAAGTGGGGAGGATGACTCGACCTCCATCAAGATGAGGAAGAGGCAAGTCTAGAGGGAGCCCTAGGGGTGGTAGACGTCCATGCCAGCTACTAAGAGATTCATTCCAACATCTAGGAGTACACTTGCCATCTACATTGACTTAGAATCTAGTTCAAGGGATGAGTCCTATGTAGTGAGTACATTAGCTACATCTCTACATCAACAGACTCCATTGGAGGTGATACTAAAGGCCGACAGTGATGAAGACTAGGTCCCAAAGAAAAGCATAAGTATATCTGAGTCTTCTTTATGTGAAATTATCGACAACATGTGGGCACTTTAGCTATAACCACACTTTTCTCATAAAATTTGAGGGTTTGATAGTTAAAGAAGGCCATAAAATATATATAAATGCTAAGCCTTAAAGGTTTTATCCAGAAACATTATCCACATGCCAAAAAGTTGATGTAGAGCTTGAGGATGAGTCATTCAAAGAATTAATAGAATTATCATTTGATTAGTATTCATCTTGTGTTCTTAATTTAGCAATAAAAGGTTTAATTTCATATATATTGTCTAAGCACGTGTAATACTTTGAAAAGTTATGGGATAACAAATTCAAGAACTCTCAATCAAGACCCAAACTAGGCTTCAGCATAGTAGGCCCAATGGACAATGATAATTACTGCTTGGTCATCACAAAACATTTGAAATCTAAAAGGTTCTTCTCAAATCACACTAACTCGTATGAGAAAATGTGTTTAAAAACTTTAGATGATCCAGATGATCTTCAAGATAAATAAGCACCGCCAAAATTTGAAGAAGAAATTAAATCAACCGTCAACGAACTCAAAGAAATCAACTTGGGCATTGAAGACAATCCACACCTGACATACATCAGTTCCTTGTTGAATGAATCTAAAACCAATGACTTAGTTAGGCTACTCATTAACTTTAAGAATTGCTTCATATGGAGTTATGAAGAAATGCTAAGATTGGCTCCTGAAGTAGCACTTCATAAGTTAGCAATACAACCTAATGCTAACCCGTCAAAGCTCTTCTAAACGCATGCGATTAGACATTGAACAATAAGTCATTTCTGATGTCAAAAATTGATCGATGCTGGTTTCATTTGGGAGGAAAAATACCTCACTTGGTTAGCCAGTGTTGTCTTAGTTAAGAAAAAAATGGCCAAATTCGGGTATGCATTGACTTTATGGATCTTAGCAATGCATGCCCAAAAGACAAATTTCCACAACTAATACTAGAACTGATGTGGACATCACCTTATCTCACATAGTTTTCTCTTTCATGGATGGTTTATCCGATATAACAAAATAAAGATGGCACCAAGATGAAAGGAACACTACTTTCAACCCGATTGGAATTTATTATTATAACATCATGCCTTTCAGCCTTAAAAATGCTAGTGCCACGTACCAGCAGGCCATGACTCAGATTTTTAATGAACTCATTCACCACCAAGTTGAGTGCTACGTTGACGATCTCGTGGTCAAAAGCAAAGAAAAGGAGGAATGTCTCTTTGACTTGAGAGTAGTTTTAGAGCGATTAACATAATATAACCTTAAAATGAACCCTCTAAAGTGTGCATTCAGGGTAACTTCAGGGAATTTTCTGGGGTTTGTTGTCCCACACCACAAGATTGAGATCGATTGGAGAAAATCAAAGCAATATTGGAAATGCCACTATCTAAAAGTCTAACTCAACTTAGATCATTCCAATGGAGGTTGGCATATTTAAGATGATTTATATCAAACCTATCAAGCAGATGTCATCCATTCTCGGCATTAGTCAAGATAGACTCCAAGTTCAAGTTGGATAAGAAATGCCAACATGTATTTGAAAGTATCAAGTAGTATCTTATAACACTACTAGTCCTAGCCATCCCTATCCTAGCAAACTCCTCATACTCTACACTACTATGCTAGTAAACTCCTTTAGCACTTTGTTGGCCAAGGCCAATGATGAGGGAAAGAGTACACTCTATCTCATTCATTTCCGATACCTACGAGGTAAACTATCCACCTATTAAGAAGCATTGCTTAGCCTTGATCTTAGCTAGAAGTCGTGACATTATATGATCTCTCACAAACTAAACTTGATTTTTAAAGTTAATCCACTATAATATCTCATGACATGAATAACGCTATCTGGATGGATGACACAATGGTCCATGATTTTATCGCAGTTTGATATCATATTTGTACCCCTCCGTGCAGTGAAAGGATAAGCATTTGCAGACTTCCTAGCAGCACATCCACTTCCTGAAGATTCCCCTCTAAGTGATGATCTTCCCGATGAATAAATCATGAATCTAGGGGATACAAATGTTCACCATTAGAAGATGTACTTTGATGGTGTGGCTTCCTCTCAAAGAGGAGAAGAACCATAATCTATTCTTCTAGGTAAGGTAGGGGTAAAGATAATCCTCCTAACACCAGACCGTGATATGATGAGACTCTCATATCATTTCTATGAACCCTGCACCAACAATGAAGCTAAATATGAGGCTCTGATCATCGATCTAAAGTTAGCAATCTCATTAGGCATCCAAAGAATCAGTATTTTTGGGGATTCATAGCTGGTTGTCAACCATATCATTGGGTCCTACAAGGCTCTAAAGCCTAAACTCCATCACTATCATAAGTACAACATGGAGTTACTATGCCAGATCCTAGAGGTCATAATCTATAAGATCCTCCAAGGAGAAAATGACATACTTGATGTCTTAGCCAAGCTTTTCAAACAATTGGCATGCCTGGAAGATGAGTCCATATCAATAGAGGTTCACAATAGACAAGTCCTACCTTCTATTGATGTTGAGCTCATCAACAAATATACTCTTGAAGGGGAGGTTGTTGTTTCCTAAAAGGATGAAGAGCTAGATTGGAGGTAACCCTTCATTTACTATCTAAATAAAGGCAAACTACCTTAAGAGAAATCTCAAGTCCATCAAGTCAAGCAGAGGGTACTATCCTACACCCTCATCGATGGTGTCTTATACGCGGTCCTCGATCATATGTGGTTACACTACTTAGATAAATGTGAAGCCCGTAAGATCATGATCGAGGTGCACTTAGGACTATATGGAGCTCATCAACCCGGTCCCAGGATGAAAGCCAAAATCAAGAGACTTGGGTATTACTAGTCAATGATGTTCATTGCATGGATGTAGCGAAGCACTACCACCATTGTCAAGTGCATGGAGTAGTTCTACATCAACCACCCAACATTCTACATCAGACTATAGCCTCATGGCCATTCAAGTGTTGGGATGCGACATAGTTGGTTTGATTGATCCTCCATTGGCCAAAGGTCACCATTTCATTTTAAGAACGATTATTTCTCTAAGTGGGTAAAGGTGATTCTGCTCAGGGAGATCAAAGCTCAACATGTGCTCCAATTTTTTAGGGACCATATCATGTATAAATTTGGAGTACCCCTTGTTGACCTCACTTTTGGACTAAAGACTCATCCTTCCCATCTTAGACTTAGGGATCTTCTAAGCCCTAGGATTTCCTTCATCATAGGACACTTCTAGTGATTAAGAGAACACTAAACCCATGCATTGAGGCTTAGGAAGGCATACCCAAAGCTTAGGATACGCCTTAGGAAAAATAGGTCTTACCCATCCTATGGCCTAAACCAAACCCAAAACACATATGAATGAAACAAAACCAATGTCAAGCCTATCCAACCAACCTCAAATTGAATTTTATTTCTTATCCAAGCTCCAAGCCAAATTAACTTAACCCCCAACCTAAATCAACTCCACAATCATCCTATGGATCCAATAAAAAGCCCATTCAAGTAAACCAAATCCAATTGATTTTCACAAAAAGCACTCAAACCATTCAGTGCTCTATTTCAAACCCTTCTAACATTTGCAATCAAGCCAATTGAACAAATTAAATCCAATTAACCCAAGTTAGCCCATTTAACTCAAAGGGTCCAAATGAGCCAAAATCAAATCAAACCCAAATCAATTTCAATCAAAGCCATCAATCAATCCTAAATCCATCAATGAACTCTTCTCAACTCCCATTTCAATCCAATTCAACCTAATCAACCCATTTGGTCCACTTGAGCCAAAGTTTCCTAAATGACCAAATTGACTCAAACTTCAATCCAACCCAAATTGGATTGAATCAACCATCTAATCTCTCTATAATGATTATTGATCATTTTTTTGTCCAATTGCAATCATTTGGGTCAAACCAAGCAAATTTGATCATTTGATTCTAACCCAATTAACCCATACGGGCCAAAATGAACCAAATCAAATTCTAAGCCCAATTGATTGAAACTAATGACTCCTGTCAATCATAAATTGAGTATTGAACATGACTCAACCACCAATTGATTCTAACCAAGCCAATTTAACCACTTAACCCAAGTTGATCCAATTAACTCATATGAACCAAAATGAATCAAATTAAATCCTAAACCCAATTAAAAAACCAATACCTCTAATCAATTATAAAGTGGTTATTGAACATGACCCCAACATCCAATTGATTCCAATTTGATCAAATCAACCCAATTGACCCATTTAGACCAAATTGACCTAAAGGGTCAAATTGAACTAAATCATTCCAAATTCCAAATTAATTCTAACCAACACCTATAGTCATTCTCAAATGATCAATTGAACCTAAATCAACCCTCCTCCCAAGCCAATTTGGCCAATTTCAACAAATAGGTTAACTTAACTCATTTGACCCAAATGAACCCATATGAGTCAAAATCAAATCCTCTTCAAATTAAACCAAACCAATTGAACCAAAACATTCTAAATGATCATTTGAAAATTTTTAAACCCTTGTGTTGACCCAATTTGACCAATTTGGTCAACCTAGCCCAATTGAAACCCATTTGACCCATATAGGTCAAATTGAGCCAAACCTATCCAAACCAAGTCCAAACCCAACCAAACTTGGCATGCTCATCCTTAGGTCACCATTGGTTATCCCAAATGGGCCCAACCCATGGTGAACCCGATTTAGGTCGAAACACATGAACCAACCCACCCAAATGGGACAAAATTCTCATTTGGATTGTGTCACCTACTCTCTAAGCCATGGTAGCCACCCTTAGTTAATTTTGGACACTAGGACCATTGACCCAACCTGACCCAAGGCTGTTGGGTTCAACCTTAAGTCATGAGAGGGTGAACCCACCAAGGCACCCCATTGGTTCACTTGGAGGATGAGGTACACCCCATGTTAGCCCCATGCCACCTCTGACACCTCCACCTTAGTTGTCCACTACCATCTACCTACCCCGACTACTAAATGCTGAGACAATCTCAGCCCTTGGTTCACTTAGGGAGGAGAGTATACTCATCACCGGCCATTCAAACTTCACACAAAGCTTCTTTAGGGTATTCCGAGCAGTCCTAGAGCTTCTCCTGATGCCCTAGTGCAACCCATCGCCGGTGAGACCAACCTCTATTCAAAATTGAGAGCCCCGTTCATCCAACCTAACATAAACCTCACCAACTCAAATTAACTCTTCCCACACTTTCCCTCACTCTCCAGTTGAAACTTGATCCCCAATCGATTTGATCACCGAAAGCTACTCCAAGACCAACTCCAGAAGTTTCTTGAAAGTGTTTGGTCTACAGAAACATCACAAGGAGGCAGCTTGAGTTCTTCTAAACAGGGCTTCATCTCTTCAAGATGAAGCTACCTTAGTCGATGGACTGTCGGTCTTTAGCTAAGTCCATTAAGTGTTGCTCTTTTGTGAAGCGCAGTGATTGCATGAGATTTTCACCATAGGATCTCCTTAGTTCTCCTCCCAACACATTTTGGAGTTAATCCCGATGTCCCACGAGCTATGGTGAGCTCAAATCAAGTGATGGAGGGCAGACGGTGTCTATCTTTTGACACTCGGGGGACAACGGATCATCAGCCATACGTTCTGCAAAATTAGAATGGACGACTGTGATTTAATCCATTAAAAAATCCAATTTAATCTATTATAGATGACATGATTAATCTTCATCGTTTGATCTGAGATCGGATGGAGGGGGATAAAATCACACCCGTCATCACTGACTCAACTGCCATAGGGGACATTTTAAATAGCCTATCCCATGGCACCACGTGGAAAGGACTACCACATCAGCTCCCATGTGGTGTAGATGGGTTAGGGGAATAATTAGGTAATTAAATGGCCAAAATTTAAAAATTTATAACTAATTGTAGAAAAAACCCAAAATTATGAATAAACCCATTTTGGAAAGGGTAAACAGAGGAGAATTTAATAAAAATTAAATTCCTAATATTTGATTAATTTGATTAGTGATTAATTAGAGTTTAAAGTTTAGGCTGATTGCCCAAATTAAGGCTTAATTACTTGGCCAATTTGTCCCAAATTGGATAGGTTGATTACATGGGATGTCCTCTGCCTCCTATAATTTTCTTGGGAATTATTGGCCAAGTAATTTGTAGAATTTTAAATTCCAATCTTAATCACTCTCCTTAATTAATTTGATGATTATTAAAAATACTAAATAAAAAAATCTAAATAATTAATGATGGTTAATCATTGTTAATAGTCGAAATGATGAGGGAAAATAATTAGGACCCCTTTCCTAGTTATTTTCCTAAGTGCATTTCCATGGGAGAGTTAATTAAAGCATGTGTTAATTAAGGTTAATTAAGTGGATTAATGGGATGATAATTAGATCAAATAATTCAAACTAAATTCATGGGTTCCTCTTTATGCATTTAATAACATAAAGAACCATAAGGAACATATAGTTAACCCATGAATGTGGGAAAACCATATAAGTACTTAATCTAGATTCTTCTTTAATTTAATAAATTCTTAATCATGAGCCTAATTGCATTAGGTCCTTTAAGAAGCATTGCAAATTATAATTTCTCATTGGCATGTCATTGAAGGCTCATGATTAAGTAATTAATCGAATTAAATAAGATTACCTTACTTCCCTAGTTTAATAATGGCACGTACTTACTTAATTTCATTTATATGTATGCATGCATTTGAATTTGGATAGATTTTTTACTTTACATGAGTAAATAAGTTGATAACTAAGTTTTTGCATGATTCTCATTCTTATGCTTATGTATATATTTATGTGTATTTAAGAAAGCAAGTATATAATCTAGATATCCCAGAAACATGAGGCTTTATATAGCAATAAGGAGGTCATAGATTACCTAACTTCTCTGGTTTAATAACAGTACGTACTTACTTAAATCTCTAATACATGTGCATGTGTACGTAGCTAAGGAATGGAGTCTCTCTGTTCTATCAAAATATATGCATTCACTATCATTTAAGTGTGCCAAAAATACATTAGATGTATAGGTATGTTAAGTTAAAAGTGATATGCATGCTATTGATGATGAAAAGGAATGATGTAATATTATCCATGCGATAGTAATTCAATTTCATTAATATTAAGTTGCCTTTCATGATTGAATAGGATTCTTTAAGATTAACCCAAATGTTGGATTAATAAAAAATATTTAATAAATCATTCACTAAAAGAAACCAAAAATTGTAATAGCATGCCTTTAGAAAATAACTTAGAGTGGGGATGAAAGGGGTCAAATCTCTTTTCCTCTCTTTATAAGAATTAGATGATAAGTAAATACTAAGTGAAATAAAAGAAAATATAAATTTAAAATCCACTAATTCTTTTAATTACTTAAGGTGAAACATCCCCTCATGTCTAACTTTGACAATTCCAAACTTTTAGATAATCATAATTCAAAAGCTTAGCTAAGACATACCACACCAAACCTTAGCACACACATTAGAATACTAAGTCACCACTTCTAGCACTAAGTTGCGATGGTGTATGTTGAAATGTTATGCTTTGTTTTGTGATATAATATTGTAGACTGGATGTTAGAATTACTTTTGCGTACACTGGATGTTAGGCCACTATTAGCCTAATGATATTTTCAACAGGGGATCATCATAAAGGGATTTTAAAATAATAAATAAATATAAATATTTTTGCTTACAGGTTGCTTATTCCCCTAAGCATAATCCATATTAGGATATGTGAGCTTAGTTACCCATGTGCAGGGTGTTAAGCCCAAAATTTTGGAATATAATTGCTTGGGTTTATATATTTGCTAAGCCCAATGACTCTAAATTAAAACACCATACCCCACCAAATCATTTTTGATAATGGTACTACCTTCAAAAGCATCAAGATCAATAATTTTGCTTGAAGACACAGCATAGATTGGAGATACTCTATCAACTACTATCCATAATAGAATAGTTTAGTGAAAGACTTCAATGAAACTCTCATCCAAATACTCAAGAAGACACTGGATAACAACAAACAGTAGTGGCATGAGTAGTTAGTTGAAACTTTGTGGGCTTATCGCACTACTTACAGAACTCCAACATATTCTATCCCATTCTCCTTAATGTATGGGTCTGAAGCTATTCTTCCCTTAGAGGTTCAATTCCCATCATTAAGGATAGTTGTGGGTGGTAAAATCACAATAGAGCAAAATGATAAACTACAGCTGGAGGAACTCGAAGTTCTGGAGGAGAAACTCCTGCGAGCATGTCAAAACATTGAGTTGTATAAAGTTAGAATGGTTCAAGCTCATAACAAGTTGGTTAGCCCTAGAGTTTTTCAAATTAGAGAGTTTATTTTTTTTCTAAGGAGACCAATTGTTTCCCATCGTAAGATGGGAGGCAAGTTTAAACCTACTTGAGAAGGCCCTTTCACCATAGAAAAGGCCTACTAAGGTGGCTCCTATCAACTAATCAGTCATAAAGGTGAACGCCCAAAGCTTCCAATCAACGGGCTTTATCTAAAGAAATATTTTGCATGAACAATGTCCCAAATAGTCTTTCCATTAATAAAAATTTTATTTTAACCAAATTGTTCCCCAAATTAGATTGTTTTCAATTATCGAGCTCTCGATGTGCTTAGGATAGGTGTAAGAGAACTAATGTGGCATCCTACTTCAGTAAGCACAACACAAACACAAAATCACATAGAGTTACGAATCATAAATGCAAAATTTAATTATTTCAAACTACTTTGAGTTAAGATAAGACTACTCACGAACCTTGCTCAGTAGTTGCTCTAGGTCAGGTTTGATTCATTACTTGACTGAAGAACCACCCCAACTGTTGCCCCTGCCTAGAAAGATGTGAGTCCCCATGGTTTCTTTCAGACTTGACCACTACAAATCAATGGGCCCCTTCTTAGCCTCGTAAGTCTTATTGCATGACCAATAGACTATCCCAATGGTCGATTATGTTTTAGAAAATGTGAGTCCAAGAGCTTTTTTTTTGAGCTGACCATTGTGTACTGATTAGGTCCGAGTATATACATCTGAGGATTAGGGTAATACCCCCAATGGCTTCTCTTTCTTTTGATTACTTCAAGTTTGGGTTCAATCTCTTTTGTGACTCCCCGCTTGGTAGTCACCCTAAGTCGGATTGCATCTGTCTAGCCGATGATAGACTGTCCCGACGGTTAGTTCCTCTTAGCTGTCTAGCCAATGACAGACTGGCCCAATGATTTCTTCCTAGATTGATTATCCTAAATTGATGGGCACCTTTGGTTGGCTGGTGTTCGCCTTGCTGATGACAACCCATAAGGTGGATTACACCGCTTAAGTAGATGTGAGTCCCTGTGCTTTCTCCCTAAGTTTACCACCGTATACCTATAGGCTTTATATATTTCAGGGATTAGGGTAAGAGCCCTAGAGGAATCATCACTATGGGAGTTTTTTTGGATTACATCTTCACAACCTCATTTAGACATGACCTAGGTTACTATCAAATTGGACAGGTCCCATTTTCTAGAGCCACCCCTTTGGTTGGAAGCTATGTATTGAGGGTGTACAAACTATTCCTTGGGCCAATAAATCTAAGATAGGCCAAAGACCCATGGCTCCTTCTTAGTGTGGCCCATCGCAAACTAACAGGGTCCACACTAAACAAACAAATAAATAAACAAATAGATAAAATGAAATCTCTTATGGATTAGGATAAGATCCCGAGTGGCACCTCTTCCCAAATGGGCATTGTGGTGTTTATTTTTGAGATGTAGGACACCACACAGATCGTAGAGGGTACTTATTGAAATAATCAGGTATGATATTAAGAAATGGTGCACTATCTTAAAAGATAAAAATCACCACCCTATAATGGACCTAAACACCTAATATGGACTCCTAATACATGATGGGTCTTCGAATGTACTAGAGATCTTTCCCCTACTTTATATGGAAAAGTAAAGCATGGTTTATTTTAATCTGGGTTCATTACGTTCCCTATGAAGGCAAGCCCCCATAATTAATTACATCTTAAGAGAAGAAATCCCTTAAGAATACTCTCAATTAAAGTAAACAATTAGAGTCTCCAAAGATTTCAAGGCTAGACTATCAAAGGATTGCTTGTATTGGAAAATCAAATGAGATTGTTCAAGGAGAAGACTTATTATCAAAGCCAAAGGGAATGAGTAGGAAATGCTCATGATACTAGGAAGCCTAGTGAGCATTCCAATCTATCATATGGTTAGGCTTTATATTTTTGAAGTTGAAGAGATTAATTTTATTGAAGTTGACATTTTATTAGAAAGGTAGGACTTATAATCCCACAACAGAAGATTGTGAAAATGCCTATGAGGTGAGAATTTATGCTAGTAAATTGAAGGAAATAGCCACCTCAGATCCTAAATCTAGGGAGCTTTAGTAAGAGCGAATGCACGATCTAAATCTAGGCGAGAAATGGGTATATGGTCTATCTCCACAAGAAAGGATAAAACACTCGACTACTGGACTTACAACTACTTGGAGTGGCCACCAGCTAACTCCTCCTATCCTTTAAAACCATGTAGGCAAGTCATATGATTTTACAATATAGTTAGGTTATTATTAATTAGAAAGAGACTAGAGTCCTTAAACCCACTCCCTAAGAGACTAAAGCATGAGTGGCATGAATAAGGACTTAATATAATACAAAATCTTTTCAAATTTTATTTAATTTTTGATTCTTCATTTTTGACAAAGGCCATAGGATTTCTTATGCCTAAATGCATATAAAATTGAGATTATGGGCTAAATCAGAGAGAAAGAGGTGTTTTACATCATAGAGCAGACCCTCAAAGGTCAAGTCTTCCCCTATCGTGTAAGGATGTAAACCCTCTCTTAGCAAGAGTGAAGCAATATGAATGCATGATGTTAAACATGCAACATTCAGCTAAGGGGTTGCTAAATTTTTTAATTATCTTATTTAATTCCTAGGCTTTTATTGTGAGGTTATAAATTATTTAAAACTTTAGTTATGAGTTGTAGTTAGATAAAAGATTTATTTTTCCCTAAGATCCAAATTGCATCCATACCATATAACAAACACCAATCATAAAGAAACTAAGAAAAGGCATGTAATTTTCTAATGCACAAGGTAAATATAATATCAAACATTTTATAGCTATCACAAAAGAATAAAAGGTCGGGTACCACCGTACAGTCAAAAGAGAAAAATGGGTAGCTAAGCTCTACCCTTATACAACCTGAAAATATGAACGAATAATTACAATTTACAAAGAATGAATGCTATGGGGGTCTTCATATCTTCATGCTTGTAAGTCTTTTTGTATCTTCCTCCTTCTTTTATTTGGTTTTCTCCACTTCAAAGGCATTACATGGCCTCCCAAGACAAAGCCTTCTAGCCAATGCTCATCCTTACACACCCCCCACCCCACATAACACTAATCATAATTCCTAATGCAAAATTACATTAAAAATAGGAAAAGTAAATCTAAGTACACCTACAAAATAAAGGTTAGCTAAACATACATACAACTAAGTAATTATATTTATAATTTGGACTTAGCACCCTACACATAGATAACTAAGCCCACCGGTCCTAACTTGGAATATGGTTAGGGGCTTAGGTAACCTGCAAAGAGAGCATTTATCTTTATTTTTAAGTGATCCTTAAGAATAATCTCCTGTAAAAAATATGATTAGACTAATCATGGCCTACCATCCAATCTACGAAATATACACCCTAACATCCAGTATAAAATATTGCATCACAAAATAAAATATACATTGTCCAAACATAGGACTAGAAGTAGTGACTTAGTTCTAATGTGTGTGTTAAGGCTTGTATGGTATGTCTTACTAGGCATTAAGGTTATATTTTTCTAAGTTTGGAAAGATTCAATTTAACCATAAAGGATGATTTTACTTCAAGTTGTTTAGTTGATTTGAGAATTTTAATTTTTGTTTTGTTTGGTTTCATATGATTTATACTTAGCATCTAAGTGTTATAAAGAGAGGAAAGAGGATTGCCCTCTTTCATCCCTACCTTAAGACACTTTCTATAGAGCATGTTAATTTTATTTAGTTCTCTTTAGTGAATGGCTTATTACATATTTTAAATTAATCTTAAGTTTAGGTTCACCTTAAATGATTACATTCAGCATGAAAGGCTTCTAATTTGAGTGAACTACTAACACATGGCATACATCACATTATTCCTTTCCACCATATGTAACATGCATATGATTGAATCCTAAGTATAACTATACATGCAATATATCTTTTTTAGCACACTTTAAATGAAAGATGCATGTGTACATTTTTATAGAAAATGAGATCTTCACTCATTAGCTAAATACACTTTCAAGTGTATAAAAGTTTTAAGCAAGTACTTCGCCATTGTTAACTAGGGGAGTAAGGTAAAGACTTCCTTGGGGCTACTTAAAGCCTCGCATCCCTGGAATGTCCAAACTAGATATACCACTATTCTTGAATACATATGAATGTACAAATGACTACAAGAATAGAAAATTATGCAAAAAGTTTATTAAGTTGGAAAGAAGATTTTCATTCATTAGCTAAATGTACATACAAGTGTATAAAAATTTTAAGTGGATACTTCACCATTGTTAACCAGGGGAGTGAGGTAAAGACCTCCTTGGGGCTACTTAAAGCCTTGCATCCTCAGAATATCCAAACTAGATATACCCACTATTCTTAAATAAACATGAATGTATAAATGACTACAAGAATGGAAAATCATGCAAAAAGTTCATTAAGTTGGAAAGAAAATTTTCATTCATTAGCTAAATGCACATACAAGTGTATAAAAGTTTTAAGTGGATCCTTTTCCATTGTTTGTCAGGGGAGTGAGGTAAAGACCTCCTTGGGGCCACTTAAAGCCTTGCATCCCTAGAATGTCCAGACTAGATATACCCACTATTCTTGAATACACATGAATGTACAAGTGACTACAAGAATAGAAAATGATGCAAAAGTTATGTCTCTCTTACTTGAATTTATTTATACATATGAGTTAAAGTTCTATCTGAATTCTATTATAGAAATGTGCAAGGATGTATTCAAATAAGTGTTGTGTCTTTTTAAATAGAAAATACACCTATGAATGTTGAAACTTATACAAATCTATATATGAATTAAAGAAAGAGAACTCCACATCATATGTTTAAACTAGAACACATGCAAGCTTACATATACTTATGACTAATATCACTCCAAATATTGTAATTGATTTGTAAACTTTTTAAAAATAATTTTTGATTTAATAGTGATAATAGCCACACAAATTGTAAATTAAATTCAACACATGCAAGCTCAACATAAAGAAAATTTCATTTGATTTATTTTTAAAATACATGAATGAATGATTCAAATGACATACAAGATTTAACATGATCGGAAAGGAATTACTGAATGTAGACACATGATTTCATTCAACCAAATTAATTCCTAAGGACAATCATATCAAATAAAAGCATTTAAGGAAAACCAAAGCTTGTTAATGCCATTTTTCACTTTATGTTTGGATTTGATTTAATGAAATGAGTGGAAGAGTTTTCTGGTCCTAAACCATTCCCATGTTTGTGAATTAATTTGGTTTAATGCAAAGGTAATTAAGTTGATTTTATGGGTTAATTAAGTTTGATATGCATTAAATCCATTAATTAACCCTTGCCTATGTTACCTCAAAGTAATTAATTAAATAATTATGAGCCAACATGATATGCATGGAAATTAACTTGCAATGATCCTAAGAAATGAAAGGGCCTAATGCAATTAGATCACAATTAATAATTAATTAGGTTAGGGAACTTAATTAAGTACTTTTATGGTTTTCCCATACATGTGGGTTAACCATAATTTCCTTAAATGTCTTTAGGTTATTGAACACCTAAAGATCTACCCATGAATTGATTAATTAGGTTCTAATTTGTTTTTGATTTTAATTAGATTAATGAAATCATTAATCACTTAATTAAACTTAATTGCCATATGGGTTAACTATCCTCCAAATGAAGTAGACTTAGAGAAAAGATTAGAAAAAATGTCCCAATTTAATCTCTAAGTCTCCTCACTATTAAATAGTGACAAATGAGCCTAATTAATTAACTAATTTACTGTTCATGTGATTAATTAACCTTTAATCAAGTTAGGAGAGTAATTCAGGCCAAATTAGCTAATTATCTTAATTAATTAACCAATATATCTCAAGAAAATTAAAAGAGTCAGAGGTCATCCCCCTAAATAAACTTAAAAAATTTGTGGTTAATTAATAATTAATTAGGGAGTTATTAAGATAATTAAATTTCTAATTAAACCTAATTAAGCTTTAATTATTGCCCAAAATTAATTAAAAATATTTTTAATAAATTTTTCTCTCAAATACCTTCAAATTGAATGTCTATTTCTATTTTTATAATTTTTCTATGATTTGTTATAATTTTTCAAAGTTTTAGCTGATTTAACTAAATGTTATAAAGTCTGTTAATTTATTTTTAATAAAATAGACTATTTGAGCTTCAAAATTCAATATCTCCCAATCCAAAAGTTATTTTGATTTGAAATATTTATGGTAGGTAGATTTTAACTTTAATTTCAATTCATGAAAATTTCAACACAATCTGATTTATATTTTTAGAGTAATTAATAAAATTTTGTTTTCACTAAAACTCAGATTAAACTCAATATATTTAGTGAAATTTGGAGAGTTTGGATTTGCTGGATTCCTCTCAGAAAGATGAATCCAATGAGCCCTTATTTACAATTTTTCATTAAGTATTTTATTTTTATAAATTTTTTAAGTTTCAAGTGATTTAAATAATTTTTAAAAGAAGAAAATTATCCTAATTTCCTACCTAGTGAGCACCTCGCGATGCTGATGGAGCAACACAGTACCATGCGACACAGTGCGATTGGTCATGCGGTTCCACATGGCATGTGGCGCCATGAGATTGGGTGGCGCGGTGCCCCATCAGCAAATGAGCGAGAAATGTGGAGGTGGCATAGTTCTGATCGGATAGTCTGATCGCTGATCAGACAGTATAGATTAAATCTCGATGATCTGAGGGTCCGGAATGCATGGATCTAGCGTGAATCTCAGCCATCCATTTCCCAGCCACGGGATCGGATGGCTACTACTAGCCAGCCGGCAAAAAAATAGCCATGACATTGTAGCAAGCGAATCGAACACGAATATAGGATTTGAATGAAATTTCATCTAAACGAGCTCGATTTTATAGCGATCTTTGTAGAAAAAACTTCTCAATTCACGTAGGGATGATATAAAATGAAAAATCCAAGGTTTATCTAAGGAAAATTCTTAATATTGTGCAAAAACTATCACAAATAATATTAACTAAGGACTGTTATGATTTTTTTGAAGATTACCTCACCGAGGATGATTTTTAGTGGCGGTAATGTCTCGAGCAAGCTTCTGAATGCAAGAAGAAGCTTTGGAATGGATCTAGACCTTTGCCTCCCTTTGGAATGATGTGTCCACCAAATTTTATCGCTTCCTCACCAGAATCCACTTGATTTTGATGGATTTTGCTCAAAAACCAAGCAGGAATGGTTGTTGGTTGGTTTGGGAGCTTTAGGAGAATAAAATGAGAGTGGGAGGAAGAGTTTTTGCCTCTCTATTTTTTGTACTTTTGGAATGGCCAAATATCACCTCATTCCTTGTGATTTTGGCTTCTAGTGGGTGTCCTTAGCTTGGGGTGGTTGGGATTCTCCTTAGGTGGCTTGATTTGAGTGGCCAAGGCATGGGAGCTGGCTTCCATGAAGGACTAATGAGTGTCCTAGCAAGGGGAGGTGGAAGTCCTTCATGCCAAGTGTTCCAATGGGAGAGGTGAGGTGAATTCACCTCCCCATGAGTCATGGCTACCCCAACCACCTCTTGGGTCAAGTTGGTCAGTGTTCTTGGAGCCTAGGTGGACCAATGAATGAGTGTCAAGTGGCCAAGGAAGAGAAATGACCATTTGGGCAAGTGTCTTTTTTCTTGGGATGCCCATGACCCAAGGACAAAGTGGTCATTTAGAATTGGATATTATTTGGACATATTTGAAATGAGTCAAAAGTGCGTTGGACCAAATTTCATGTCATTTGGAGTTCATTTGATTTAATTTGGGTGAATTTGACCCAATTGGGCCAAATTGGATCAAATCAGGTTAGGTTAACCAATTTGTCAAATTGGGTCAAACTAAGAGTTGGATCAAGTTCAAATGATCATTTAGAGTGTATTAGTGTCATCTATTTGGTTTAAATTTAATTTTGGTTCATTTGAGTTCATTTGGGTTCATTTAGGTCAAATGGGTAAAGTTGATCAATCTAACCCAATTAACCAAATTGGCTTGAATCATGGCTTGGTTTGGGTTTGGTTGATCATTTAAAATATATCGTAGGCTTTGGTTAAGTTTAATTTGGATCTGATTGGTTTTAGGTTGATTTGACCCTTAAGATCAAGTTGGGTTCAATGAGTTTTGGGCCTAGTAAGTCCTTTTATAGCTCAATTGAGGCTTTGGTTAAGTTCAATAGTCAATTTAGAATGAACTTGAGCCATTGGTTGCAATCAATTTCATTTAGGTTATATTTTGGCTAGTTTGGGTTCATATGGGTAAAAGGGTTGACTTGGCCAATGGGCTAGAGCCACTTGGTTTGCCCCAATTCATGATAATTGATTAACTTAGGATGATCAACAATCATGACATGAAGTTTGGATTGGCTTAATTCACTTTGATTTGGATTGAATTTAATTTTGGTACATGTCGGTCAAATTGGCCACTTTGGGTCAAGTGAGCTAATTGGGTTTAGTTGGTTTGATTTTGAGTTGAGTTTGATTTATTTGAGTTTAAATATAGATTTGAGATTGACATATAAATGTAATTGTAATTGGTTTGGGTTCAAATGAGTTTTGGTTTATTTGAATATTTCAAGTCAAATGGGATAGTTGGGTTTGACTTGAGTTGATTTTGATTTAGGATTTAGATTTTGGATTTGGTATTTGTATTTGAGCACAAATTGAAATTGAGGTTATGTTTGAAATTTGGATTTGGTATTGGATTTGAATTTGAGTTTGAGATTTGAATTTGAATTGAATTTAGGAAGGTGCACTTGGATTAGGTTCAGGCTATAAGGTAGGTGATTTTCCTAAATCCCAAAGGCATGGCTTAATCTTATAATAAACCCTTCTAAGTCTCTAGGCTTAGGTTAAGTGTTCACCTAATCACTAGAAGTTTCTTATGACTAAGGAAATCTTAGTGACTAGAAGATTCCTAAGTCTAAGAAGAGGAGATTGAGAACTCACACCAAAAGTGAGGTTAATAAAAGGACCCCCAATATGTGTGGTGTAACTGACAAGGCACACCACACGTATTGGCATTGACCGAGATGATCAACAATGTCCAAAGGATTGCAAGTGCTAATGGAAACCATCTAATCCTAAACCCGAAAGGTTGATAGAATCATGATCTTAGCATAATGTAACTCAACTTATGCTAGGGGCATAAGAGAGCAAGGAAGATATTGATGAGAATTCCATGTCAAGGACATGGAGGGAGATCTGCTAGGGGATCGCACATGCATTGGACATGACATATGAGAGGCTATGGCAAGGGTATAAAGGAGGAATCCTCTAGGGATTGGAGATGTGAACCTTCCACTAGGGAAGCAGGTCCAAGCTATCCGCTGGGGATATGGATTTGAGTTTGATTATGATTATGATTTGTTTCAGTGTGTATCCACTGGGGATAAGAATCTATAATTCATTAGGGATTGAGAATGTGAACCTTCCACTATGACGGCAGGTTTGAGCTATCCACTAGGGATAAGAGTTTAATGAGATCTCTTATGGCTCACTGGGGAGATTAATTTGATTTGTGCCTCACTGGGGAGAAGTATGTTTTGTTTGATATGTTTTAATTTGGCTCCACTAGGGAGGTTAGTTTCAAATTTAGTTTGTTATGGACCCTGCCGATGTGCAATGGACCCACTGAGAAGGGACTATGTCAGCCTTATCCTATCTTAGATTTATAAATCCAAAGGGATAGCCTACCATCCACAAGGTAGGACTATCCGACCTAAGGGGTTGCCTTTCGGTGTGCAATGGTTGTACTTAGGAAGAAATCATAGCAAACTTACATCTTCCAATGCAAAGAACAGCCACTGGGGTGACCCATTAGATGCGCAATAAATCGAACCTGACCTAGGGTGGCTACTAAGTGAATGCTGCTGGGGGACTTATATCAACTCAAAAATAGTCAAGATTATTTCTTTAATTTCATTTATTTATTTTAATTTGATTTTGTTTGTTTTCATTTGTTATTTTTTTCATTTGATGAATCTCATCAATGTGCGATGGACTGCACTGAGAAAGGGCCATGTCATCCTTGGCCTATCTTAGATTTACCAATCTAAAAGGGTAGTCTACAGGCTACAGGGTAAGACTATCCAACCTAAGGGGTGCCTTTTGGTGTGCGGCGGAGAAAGCGTAGCAGACTTACATCAAAATCAAGGGACAACTGCAGGGGTGACCCGTTGGATGCTCAACAAATCAAACCCAACCTAGGGCTACCTGTTGGTGTGCAACAGTCATTCTGGAAAGAATGTGAAGCAGACTTACATCTTCCAAATCCAAGACAACTGCTAGGGTAACCTGTTAGTGGCAGAACATATTGAACCCGACCTAAGGGCGATTATTGAGAGAGTGCCACCGGGGACTTATCTCAACTCAAGAGTAGCCAGGCGATTCCTATAGAGAGTTTTGCTGACACTGCCCTAAAGAAAGGATGTATGCTTGAGAAAGGTGTTGCTAGGGGCGTTAATTCCTAATCCACAAGTGAATTTTTATTTTGTTTGTTTGTTATCGTGGACCCTATTGGTTTGTGAGTGACCACACTGAGAAGGGGTTGCGAAGGCCTTGACCTATCTCAGATTTACTGGTCTAAGGGAGAATCTATGCATCCGCTGAACAAACTCTCTAACCACAGGGGTGGTCACTAAGAAAGGGGGACTGTCCAATCCAAACATAACCCGGGTAGTGTCTAAATGGGGTCGCAAAGGATGTGAGCCAAGTAGTTCCATTAGGAGCGTTATCCTGATCCCTGAAGAAAATAATGCCTATAGGTATTCGGTGGCCAACTCAAAAAGAAAGCATAGCAGTCTTACATCTGCCAAGAGTGATGTATCCATCGGGTGGGTCACTATTAGCATAGTGAACACCAACCAACCTAAGGTGCCCTTCAATTTGTGACAATCAGTCTAGGAAGAAGGCATGCAGACTTATATCTCCCTAAAGTGGAACTTATTGCCATGATAGTCTATCATTGGCTCAACAGGTGCTATATGAACTAGGGTTGCCCGTCAGTGTGCAACGGCTATACTTAGAAAGTGTATCAAACATACATCTTCTAAAGTAGGGATCAACAGCTGGGGTGACCTATTGACAGTGCAACAAATCAATCCGACCTAAGGGTTATTACTAAGTAGGGAGTCACAAAGAAGGACTGTAACCAAACTTGATGTAGTCAAGGGGAAAGGAGCCACTGGGGGACTTACCCTAATCCTCAAATACTCGACCTAATAAGTGCATGATGGCTAGTCTAAGGAGAAAGCGTATAGTAACTTATATTCTCTTGAACGAGGCCAACATGAAGGTAGCTCATCGACCACCAAGTAAGGCTAACCATGCTAACAAGGCACTCGTCAGTGTGCAATGGTCAAGTCAAAAATGAAAGCATAGCAGACTTACATCCTCCTAAATAAGGGACCACTAGGGTGATGCACTAGTGAGGTAGCACGTCAACTTGACCTAGAGCAGCTAATGAGTGAGGGCTACAGGGGACATTATCTCACATCAAAGTAGCCTGAGATAAAGAATATGTGTATGTTTTATGATGATGTGTAGTTTGTGTTTTTGTTTGTGTTGTGGAAGAAGGAATAGGATGTGTTTGTGTTCTCCTACACCTACCCTAAACACATGAAGGGTGGATGAAATGATGCTACAAAGGGCAGCTGTGACTCCACTATGAAAGGATGCTGCTTGGGTTCTCTTACACCTAACTTAGTTGTACTAGTCAAAATAGGATGCCTCTTGGATTCTCTTACACCTATCCTAATAGCACCAAGAATTGTGTGTAGTTTGTGTTTGTGTTGATGAAGGATAGGATGTCGCTTGGGTTCTCTTACACCTATCTTAAACACGTCGTGGCAGATTCACAAACAAACAAATAATACTTCAAATGAAGAGAAGATTTGTTGAATGGAAAGAAAGAATTTTTATTGATGATAATTATTTTGAAATATTGTTCTAAGGATAATATTTCCTTAAATAAAGCTCATTGATTGGAAGCATCGGGCACTCTCCTTTATGGTTGATCAACTGATATGATCCTCCTTAGTAGGCCTTTTCTATGACAAAATGGCCTTCCCAAGTGGGTTCAAACTTGCCTCCCATCTTGCGACGGGCAATAATTGGTCTCTTTAAAACTAAAACAAGCTATCCTACTTGAAAAGCTCTAGGAAGGATCAACCTGTTGTGAGGCTAAATCATTTTGGCTTTGTACAACTCAAGGTTCTAGATGCCCGTCGGCATCTCTCCTCCAAACCTTCAATCTGTTCTAACCGCAACTTGGCATTTTGCTCCGTTGTGATCTTGCTACCCACAACTATCCTTAGTGATGAGAGTTGGACCTTTAATGGTAGAACAGCTTCAGATCCATACACTAAAGAAAAAGGGGTGGACTATGTTGGAGTTTTGTATGTGGTGTGGTGCACTCACAAGGGTTCAACTAACTGCTCATGCCATTGTCATTTATTATCGTCGAGTGTTTTCTTTAGTATCTGGATGAGAGTTTTGTTGAAAGCTTCTACCAAGCCATTTTCCCTCAGGTAGTAGATGGTAGAGTATCTCAATCTATGCTATGTCTCTTTGCAAAGTCGTTGATCTTGGTACTCTTGAATGCAGTACCATTATCAAATATAATTCATCTAGGCACCCCGAACATATATATGATATGGTTTCTAAAAAATGGAGCACATGTTGAACTGTGACCTCTATGAGTGGAATTACCTCTGCCCACTTGGAAAAGTAGTCAGTGACAGCTAGGATGAATCGATTACCCTTGGAAGAAAGAGGATCAATTAGACCCACTATGTCAGTACCCCAACACTCGAATGGCCATGAGGCCAATGTTGGAAGTATAATGTTGGGTGGTTGATGTAGGATCACACTATGCACCTTATATTAGTTGCATCTTCTAGCTACGTCCATGCCATCTGTAATCATTGATAACCAGTAGTATCCTAGTCTCTTGATCTTGGCTTTCATCTTCAGACCGGATTGATCAGCTCCATATAGACCCGAGTGTATCTCGATCATGATCTTACGGGCTTCATGTTTGTCTAATTAGTGTAACCATATATGATCAAAGGACTGTCGGTACAAGGTACCATCCACGAGAGCATAGGAAAGTGCTCTCTTCTTCACTTGATGTGCTTGAGACTTCTTTTGAGTAGTTTTCCTTTGTTTAGGTAATCAACGAATGGTTTCCTCCAATCCAACTCCTCATCCTTTTTGGCAACGATAACCTCCCCTTCAAGAGAGTACTTATCAATGAGTTCAGTATCAATAAGAGATAGGACTTGTCTATTTTGGACTCTTATTGATATGAACTCATCTTTCAAACATGCTAACTACTTGGCAAGTTTGGTTAAAGCATCTGCTATGGAATTTTTCCTGAAGAATCTTGTAAATGGTAACCTTTGAGATTTGAACCAATAACTCCATAGTATAGTTGTGGTAGTGATGGAGCTTAGGCTTGAGGACTTTGTAGGACCCTATAATTTGGTTGATAACTAACCGAGAATCCCCATATATGTTGATGTTCTAGACGCTTACTGTAACAATTAACTCCAGATTGGCAATCAAAGCCTTATATTCAACTTTGTTATTGGTACATGGATTGGACATGTGATATGAGAATCTCATCACATCGCCATCTAGAGTTAGGAGAACTACTCCTACCCCTATCTTTCCTAGAATAATAGATTGTGGTTCTTCTCCTCTTTGAGAGGAAGTCACCATCAAAGTACATCTCCCAACAGTGAATGCTAGTGTCCCCTAAGTTCATGATTTGTTCATCGAGGAGGTCATCACTAAGCGGAGAGTCAGCAGGAAGTGGGTGTGATGCTAAGAAATTCATTGGTGTTTATCCCTTCACCGCTCAGATGGGTACAGAAGTAATATCAAACTGGGATAAAATCATGGACAAGCATGCCAACCATCCAAATAGTATCAGCTGTGTCATGATATATTATAGTGGATTGATCTTAGAGATCAAGTTCACCATATGAGAAAGTATGTAATGTCGTAGCTTTTGGGATGCAAATATTAAAACTAAGTAGTGCTTCTCAATAGGTGGATAATTGGCTTAAGTGAGGATTAGATGACTACTGAGATAGTAGAGAGCATTCTCTTTCCCCTCATCATTGGTTTGGGCCAATAAAGTGCCTAGGGAGTCATCTAATTTAGTAGTGTAGAGAATGATTGGCCTGCCTAGGATAGGGGCTACTAGAACTAGCGGTGTCATCAGGTATTGCTGATGTCTTCAAAAGCATGATATCACTTATCATCCCACTTGAACTTAGCATCCCTTTTGACAAGTGCTGAGAATGGCTGGCATCTCCTTGATAGGTTGGATATGGAATGCCTTAGATACGCTAACCACCCTTGGAATGATCTAAGTTGTGTTAGACTTTTAGAGGGTAGAATTTCTAATATCGCTTTGATCTTTTCCAAATCGATTTCAATTCCTCGATATCAGATAACAAATTCAAGGAATTTCCTTGAAGCTACTCCGAATGCACACTTCAAGCAGTTCATTTTGAGGTTGTATTATCTTAACCGTTCAAAAACTACTCTCAAGTCAAAGAGATAGTCTTCCTTTTCTTTACTTTTGATAATGAGATCATCGACATAGAACTCAACTTAATGATGAATGAGTTCATTGAAGATTTGAGTTATGGCCCGCTGGTATGTAGCACTTGCATTTATAAGGCTGAAAGACATGACCTTATAACAATATATTTCGATCAGAATTCAAAATGTAGTATTTCTTTCATCTTTAGGGGCCATCTTAATTTGGTTATATGCAGATGAACCATCTATGAAGGAGAAGATTGCATAAGATGAGGCAATATTCACCATCAGTTTCAGGATTGATAGTGAAAACTCTTCTTTTGGACATGCCTTATTTAAGTCCCTAAAATTGATGCATATGTGAATTTGACCATTCTTCTTATTACTGGGATGATGCTAGCCAACCGAGTAGGGTAGTTTTCTTTCTCTAATAAAGCCAGCATTGATCAATTTCTGGACTTCAAAATTGACCTATTGTTCAATATCTAATCGCATGTGTTTGGGAGCTTTCTTGATAGGGTTAGCATTAATTCTATTGCTAGTTTATGGACTACTATGTTAGGAGATAAACTGGGCATTTCTTCATAACTCCATGCAAAGTCAAGAACTTCATGACTCAGTCAATAGCCTAACTAATTCATTGGTTTCTTTTTCTTTCAAGAAAGAACTATTGTATGTCGGGCATGGATTCTCTTCTATTCCTAGGTTGATTTCCTTGAGCTCATCGATGGTTTACTTGATCTCCACTTCAAACTCTAACGGTACATCTTTGACTTCAAAATTATTTGGAGTATCTGAAGTTTCTAAGCACACCTCCTCATATGACTTAATGTGATTTGAAAAGAACTAATCATATTCAAATGATTGGTGATGACTAAGCAATAATCATCATCATCGACTAGACTCACTCTATCAAATCTTAGTCCTAGTCTTGATTGAGAATGTATGCATTTGTTGTCCCATAACCTCTTAAACTAATCTGACATGTGTTTAGACCAAGCATGTGGAATCAATCCTTTCTTTACTAAATTTAAGACACACGGTGAGTACCAATCAAAATGTAATTGTATTAAATCTTTATATGAATCATCCTCAAGTTCTACATCAACTTCCTGACTTGAGGATGATGCTCAAAAAAGAACCTCTGCACTTTCACATCTGTGGAAGATCTAGGGGCTTCCCTAACTACCTAATCCTCAACTTTTTGAGATGAAAGTGGGGTTAGAGCTAAGGTTTCCAACTACTACCTAATAGTTTCACACATAAACTGGGATACAATAATGTTTTCCTTTGGAGGCGAGGCCAGTCTTCATCACTGTCCAGCTCAAGTGTCACCTCCATGGGGATATGATATCTAGAAGCGCTAGCTGGCATACTAACCATATAAGACTTGTCCTTTAAACTAAATTCCAAGTCTACATGGATATGTGGTGAATAAATTTCTTATAGAAGTCGCCTTTCAAATATTTTGGTGAAAAGAAAGAGGAGACCTATAGAAATTCATCTTTTTAGGATGCCACACAGATCCGTAAATGTGCTTATTCAGGTGATCAAGTACGTCATCAAGGAATAGTGTACTATCTCGAAAGACAGAAATCACTACCCTTTAATGGACCTAATCACCTCAATAAGAACTCCTAATGATGATGGGTCTACATATATACCAGAGATTCTTCCCCTACTTTATATGAAAAAGTAAAATGGGGTTTATTTTAAACCAGTTGTTAAGTTCCCTACAAGGGCAAGCCCCCATAGTTAATTACATCCTAAGGGATGGGATCCCTTAGGAAAACTCTCGATTAAGGTAAATGATCTTTGTTTTTGAAGATTTCAATATGAAAGAACTACCAATCGATTGGTTTATGTTTGAAGATCAAAATGGGATTGATCAAAAGAGGTAGTTATTATCAAATCCAAAATAGAAGATAAGTAGGAAATGCCCACAATGCTAGGAAACACAGCGAGCATCTCAGATTGTCCTATAGTTGGGCTTTACATTTTAGAAATTAATTTAGTTTATTTGTGTTATTTTTCATTAAAAATTTAGGACTTAAGATTCCTTAACATAAGATTAAGGAAATGCCTAAAAGGTGAGGAATTATGCTTATGGCCTGCAAAGGGGAGAAGCAACCTCAGAACCTAAATCTAGAGAGCTTCAGTGATGACCAGAAGCAAAACCTAAATCTAAGGTGAAAAATGGGTATTTGGTTTGCCTCCACAAGAGAACAAACCAGATATGGACTTGGGGTAGCCAACTAACTCCTCCTACGATTTTAAATATATGCCAACAAGTCTTTATGCTTATGCAAGATAGCTAGGTTGTTATTTTTTTAGAAAGACTAAGTCTTTAAACTCACTCCATAAAAAGACTAGATCATGTAAAAGGACATGCTTCAAATGACCTAAATCTAATGCATTTCAAATTTCATTTTTTATTTCATTTTGGACAATTATTTTTGACTTAGGTTAATAGGATTTTTATGACTAATGCATGAGAAAGAAGGTTACTGGCCAAAATTAGCGAGAAGGGAGGAGGTGAGTTTCACCATGGCTCTTAAAGGTCAAGCCAAGATTCTCTGGCAAAGATGGAAGCCTCTAATCAAGACTGAAATAAAATACATTTGTGCATGATATTATAAAGAAATGCTCATCCAGCTAAAGGGTTGTTAATTTTTTTATCTTGATTTTAAATCTAAGCTTTAGGTGAGGTTGAGTTCTTTAATTTTAATTTAAGTTGTTATTGTGAATGTCACTGGGGCACTTATATCATCTCAAAAGTAGTTAAGAGGAAAGGAGCCTCTAGGGGTACCTAAACTCAAACATACTCAACCTAGTTAGTGCATGATGGTTGGTTCAAGAAGAAAGCACATGGACTCATATCTTCTTAAGCAAAGTCAATCATGAGGTAACTTGCTGGATCAGCAGTGAAGACTACCAAACTAACAAGGTGCTCATTGGTTTGCAATGATTAAGTTAGGAAGAAAGCACAGGGACTCATATCCTCCAAACAAGTTACCATTGGGGTGACATACTAGCAGAATAGCATGTAGACCCGACCTAGAGCAGTTAATGAGTGAGTGCCACAGGGGGCTTTCTCCCATATCAAAATAGCCTGAGATAAAAGAGTTGTTTTTGTTATTGTGCATGTGTTAAAAGGAATAGGATGCCTCTAGGGGACTCTTACACCTAACCTAAAAACACATTCGAGAATTTGATGAAATGATGCCGCGGATGGCAAACAAGATTCCTACTAAGAAAGGATGTCGCTGGGGGACTCTTACACCAAACTTAATTATGCTAATAAAAATAGGATGTCTCTTGGGTTCTCTCACACCTATTCTAAAAGCATGGGGAGATTTATGTTTATGTTTTGAAAAGGGATAGGATGCCACTGGGGGACTCTTACACCTACCCTAAACACATCACGGTGAATTCGCAAGACAAGCAAACAACACTTCAAAAGAAGAGAAGATTTGATGAATGGAATCAGATTTTTATTCTTTTTATTAATGATTATTTTCAAACAAGTTTTGTTTCATGGGTAATATTTCTTTAGGTGGAGCCCATTAATTGGAAGCATCGGGTGTTCCCCTTTACAATCAATAAGTTGATAAGATCCTCCTTGGTAGGCTTTCTCTATGACATAGGGGCCTTCTCAAGTAGGTTCAAACTTGTCTCCCATCTTTCGATGGGCAATAATTGGTCTCCCTAAGACTAACACAAGTTCTCCTACTCAAAAAGACCTAGGGTGGACTAGCTTGTTGTGAGCTTGAATCATTTTGGCCTTATATAATTTGAGGTTCTGGCACCCATAGGTGACTCTCCTCCAAACCTTTGAGCTCTTCTAACTACAACTTTACATTGCCCAATGTGATCTTTAGTGACAGGAGTTGAACTTCTGAAGGAAGAACAGCTTCAGATCCATACATTAAGGAAAACAAGGTAGACTATGTTAGAGTTTGGTATGTGGCTCAGTAGGCCCATAAGGCTTCAACTAACTCGTTTACTTGCTTTGTGTCATCAAGAGTTTTCTTCAGAATCTGGATGAGAATTTTATTGAATGCTTCTGCTAAGCCATTAGCTCTAGGATAGTAGATGGTGGAGTATCTTCAATTTATACCGTATCTTCTAGTGAAGTTATTGATCTTCATGCTTTTGAGTGCAGTATCATTATCGAATATAATTCGTTGAGGCACCCCAAACCTATATACGATATGATTCCTGAAAAACTGAAGCAAATGCTGAGTTGTGACCTCTTTGAGTGGGATGGCTTCCGCCCACTTGGAAAAGTAGTCAGTGGCAGCTAAGATGAATCAATGCCCCTTGGAAGAAGAAGGATCGATCATACCTACAATGTCGGTACCCCAACACTCAAATGGCCATGAAGCCAAAGTAGGGTGTAGAATGTTGGGCGATTAGTGGAGGACCACACCATGCACCTGACATTGATGGAATCTCCTAGCTACATCCATGCAGTCTATGATCATCGAAGGCCAATAGTATCTAAGTCTTTTGATCTTCGTTTTCATCTTCAGACCAGATTGATGAGCTCCACATAGACTTAAATGTACCTCAGTTACAATGCCACAGGCTTCATGTTTATCTAAATAAAGTAACCACATTTGGTCAAAGGACCGACGGTACAGGGTGCCATCAACAAGAGCATAGGAGAGAGCTCTTTGTTTCATCTGATGGGCTTGTGACTTTTCTTGAGGTAGTTTTCCAGTGTTTAAGTAATCTATAAACAGTTTCCTCCAATCTAGCTCCTTGTCCATTTTGGCAACGCAACCTCCCCTTCAAGAGAAAGTCTCTTAATGAGTTTAGAATCAATAAGGGATAGGACTTATCTATTTTAGACCCTTACTAAATGGACTCATCTTCCGGACATGCTAATTCTTTGGCAAGTTTGGCCAAAGCATCTGTTACTACATTCTCTACTCAGGGAACCTTGTAGATGGTAACTTCAGAATTTAGGCCAACAACTTCATGGCATACTCATAATAATGATGAAGCTTGGGTTTGAGAACCTGGTAGGACCTGACATTTTGGTTGATGAAAAATTGAGAATCCCCAAAGATGTTGATGCTCTTGACACTGATGGAGATGGCTAACTCCAAACTGCCAATTAAAGCCTCATACTCAGCTTTGTTATTGGTGTAGGGGTTGGAAAGATAATATGAGAATCTCATCACATCATGATTTAGAATTAGAAGAACTATTCCTACCCCTACTTTTTCTGGGAGAATAGATCATGGTGCTTCACCTTTAAGAAAAGAAGTAGCACCATCAAAATACATCTCCCATCAGTGGTTGTCGGCCTCCCCTAAGTTCATGATTTGTTCATCGGGGAGATCGTCACTAAGTGAGAATCAGAAGGTGGGTGTCGCTAAGAAATCTAGTACCTATCCTTTTCGCAGGAGGTACAAAAGTGATGTCAAACTGTGAGAGTATCATGGACCAATGAGCCAAACATTCGGATAGCTTCGGCCATGGCATGAGATACTGTAGTGGGTTTATTCTATAGATCAAGTTCACCTTATGAGAAAGCATGTAATGTCGTAGCTTCTGAGATGCAAATATCAAATCTAGGCAACATTTCTCAATAGGTGGATAGTTTATTTCAGCAGGACTTAGATGACAACTGAGGTAGTAGAGTGCGCTCTCTTTTCCTTCGTCATTAGTTTGGGCCAATAGAGTGCCAAAAGAGTCATCCAATGTAGCAGTATAAAGGATGAGTGGCTTGCCTGGGATAGGGGTTGCTAGAACTAGTAGCTTCACCAAGTACTCTTTGATGTCTTCGAAAGCATGTTGGAACTTGTCATCCCACTTGAACTTAGCATCCTTTTTTACAAGTGCTGAGAATGGCTTGCATCAATCTGATAGGTTTGAGATAAAGCATCTTAGATAAGCCAGCCATCCTTGAAAGTATCTAAGTTGAGTTAAACTCTTAGGAGGTGGCATTTCTAAGATATATTTGATCTTTTCAGGGTCTATTTCTATTCCCCAATGTCGAAGAACAAACCCAAGGAATTTTCTTGAAGCAACTTTGAATGCACACTTTAGGGATTCATTTTAAGGTTATATTATCTTAAGCATTCAAAAACTACTCTCAAGTCAAAGAGATGGTATTCCTTTTGTCTACTCTTGACTATTTGATCATCAATGTAGCACTCAACCAGATGATGGATGAGTTCATTCAAGATCTGATTCATGGCCAATTAGTATGTAGCACCAACAATTTTAAGGCTTAAAGGCATGACATCTTTAGGAGACATCTTGATTTAGTTATAGCCAGATGACCCATCCATGAAAGAAAAGATTGCATGAGATGAGGCAATGTCCACCATTAACTCTAGTATTGGAAGAGGAAACTCATCCTTAGAACATGCCTTATTTAAGTCCTTAAAATTGACACAAATGTAAATTTGGCCATTCGTCTACTTAACTGGGATGACACTAGCTAACCAGGTAGGATATTTTTCTTCCCTGATGACAACAGCATTGATCAGTTTCTTTACTTTAGAAATGACATGTTGTTCAATTTCTAATCGCATGTGTCTAAGAACTTGCTTAATAGGGGTAACATTAGGATCTATTGCTAGCTTGTGGACTACTATGTCAGGAGATAATTCGGGCATTTCTTCATAACTCCATGTGAAGTAGTCTTTAAACTTGGTCAATAGTCTAACTAAGTCATTGGTTTCTTCTTCATTCAATAATGAACTGATGTATGTCGGGCATGGATTTTCTTCTATCCCGAGGTTGATTTCTTTAAGTTTGTCAATTGTTGAATGGATTTCTTCTTCAAATTTTAGTAGTGCCTCTTTGACTATGAGATCATCTGGATCATCTGAAGTTTCTAAACACAGATTCTCATAAGATTTGGTGTTGTGTGAGAAGAACCTATCAGACTTGAAATGATTGGTAGCAACTAAGCAGTAATCTTCATCATCGTCTGGACCCACTATACTGAATCCTAGTCCTGCTCTTGATTGTGCTTCCCTACCTGTATTAATTCATAGTTTTCGACTGTGCTTGGACCATGTGTGAGGAACTAAACCTTTTTGTATAAGATTTTGAACACAAGGTGAGTAAAAGTCAAAAGGTAGTTCCATTAATTCTTTAAAAGTATCCTTCTCAAGTTCTACATCAGCTTCTGGACTTGAGGATTACGAACCCAAAAAGAACCTCTTCTACTTCATGTCACTAGAAGACTTAGAGATTTCCTTAACTATCAAACCTTCAACTTTCTAAGATGTAAGTAAGGTAAGAGCTAAGGTTCCCAACTACTGCCTAATAGTTTCACATAAACCAAATTCAAATAATTTGCTTTGCTTGGAGACCTGGTCTTCATCTCGAGTTAAAAGTCACCTCCAATGAAACCGAGAGGGGTTGGCTGGTATACTAATCACATTAGACTCATCCTCCAAGCTAGATTCCAAGTCAATGTGAATAGTAGGGGTACTTCTATGAACTGGAACACGACCTCTGTTAGCTGAAGGCCAACTAGGGGGTCTCCCACCTCTGGAACTGCCTCTGCTTCTGACTCTGCCTCTACCTAGTGGAGGTTGAGCCATCCTACCCACATATCCATATGATGGAATGAGCTATGGGTGGAATGTGATATGTAGATCTATTTCTTCTTCATTTCCCCTTTCTTGTGTACTTGGACTTTTATTTATCTTTTCTTTTTCTTTTGGGTTTCTTTTTGTTCATTTTCTTTACTTTTGTTTTTGCATTTGAATTTTTTCCAAGTTCACAAGAAAGGGTATTTGGAGAAAGATAGTAGGTCTCATCCTCATAAATCTCAACCTCTTTAACTGAAAATGGCTTTTCATCTCTATTGACACGGTATTCAATTCCACCTTTTCTGAACTTCATGCACTAATGGAGGGAGGATGGAATGATCTTGTTCTGATGTATTGAAGGCCTACCAAGCAAAGCAGTGAACGAAGTGTTCGAATCAATGATGTAGAACTTGGCTTCAGTCTTCTAGTCACCTATCTCCAAAAGTAACACTATAGAACCTAAAGCCCACTCACCTTGTTCATTGAATCCTCTCAACATCATCATCTCCTTGGAGTGTAGAGATGTCGATCTCAAATAGGCTAGTCTTTAGACTCATAATGTTCATCGATGCACTGATCCATGAGAACTCTAAGTGGTGTCCATGTCATGTGATGTAATGGGGACGTTGCTCAAGTCCCCTAAAAGAAGGTCTTCATCTGTGAAAGTGATCACTTGGGCTTTTTTTGCATAATGTGCTTCCTCACCTATAGCGGTCAGCTGAGCTAAGCATATTTCAAGATCAAGGAGATCCTTGATTAGTGATTCTCTCATCTCTTTGGATAAGACAAGGGCATCGTATATGCTTAGCTTAGATGGAAACTTTCTTAGATGAGAAAGGATGTTGTATTCCACCATCGGTTGATCTTCCATAAGCATATCCAATGATGTAGCATCCTATTGAAGGGCTTCTCGATATTCAGTACCAATGACTTATTTCCCTCTATCTCGAGGTGCTGCCCTAAGAGGAAGAACCTTGCCACTACGGAGGTTGACTTCGGTGATCTCTTGAGGTAAGGTGGTGGAAGGTTCTACCTGCACTTGGGATCACCATCTTCCTATGGGACCCTCAAATCGATGATTCCAAGTCTATCTCAAGAGGTGAACGAGTATTGAGTTGGAAAGTCCAACTCAATCGAAAAGAAGATCAAAATTGTTATAGTTATTTACACTTGAAGAGTTATCGTTAGGAATAGAAGAAGACAACTCAACAAAAGAGACACAGATGTAATTCAAATTAGCTTTATTCTTCAATTTCTTGGAATTATTTGGAGGTACAAAGTAGAAGTCAAGTAGAGTTAGTGGAGTAAGAGATTTAATACTCTTATCTGCTGATACAAGAGTTCTACTAGTAGAAGAAATAGAAGAGCTAGCTGAAATGGAAGAAGTCACCGGTGTGGAAACTACAACTAAAGGTGGACATGGTGGGTGCTGCGGCTATCAGGGCTAACATGCGCACATCTTTGCTTCTTGTTGTTGAGCTCCCACTTTCCTAGAGTTGCACTAGCAACTTGCAAACCTTCCTTGGTGTTGGAGTTTTGAGCTGACTCAAGCACTTACAAGGCAAGCTTCTTGATCTTCTGAATTAATTTCTTAGAGGTTTTAGTCAAAGAAATGTCCCAACCTTCTTTGGTTTTGGTAGGATCACATGTATCCTTAAGAATTACTCTAATGGAACTGGAAGGTTGTTCCACAAAGTATTCCTTTAGGATAACTACAACACCAGTCTTGAAATTATGTTCAAGCCAGTCCTTGAATGTGAAGCAATCCTCTAAAATATGGCCTAGCATATGGTAAGGCAAAGTTTGGATCATGAATTTTCCCTACTTCCTCAGTCTCTAGGCAGGTAGCTGAAAATCAGTTTCTTAAGAGATTCTTAAAGATCTTCGATTACCTTCCTCTTAAAAGAATAAGATTTGTTTAACTTATCTAAAAGAGTAGGTGGACCATAGTGGCAGATGCCACTTCTTGCTAGTGGTGGTATGGTGGTGGTTATGTTGGCCATGGAGGCTATGTGGAGGTGTAGCCTCTGGTGGAAGGAGGTGGAGGCTCAGGTTGTGGCCTCTAACCCGATCTCTAGGCACTTCCCCTGTCAATCATGTCACTACTCGCTTCTTTTCATAGACCTTCTATGACTTCTACTTTGGCAACTGATCTTGAAAAGGAAACTGTTTGGCCTCTCCTTATAGACTATCCACCTTGTTGATTATTTTCTTAAATGTTTTGATAGTGAAGCCCTTAAGCATGAAGGCAACCGGGCCATGGATATTCTTCAAGAGAAACTCAATCGCATGTTGTTTAGATAGCTGTAGTTCACACTTCATACTCAGGTTATGCCATCAGAGAATATAATAAATAAGTGACTCATCGGGGTGTTGTTGTGCGAGATCACCTCTGATCATTCTTCTTTGAGCTCCAAGTTCTTGATGAAGAGTTGCTCGAAATGTCTTTACTGAACCATTAGGCAGTTTAACATACCAATCAAAAGTAATACCCACTAGGCTACTAACAAAGAGTCTAAAAGTAGCATCACCACTGCTTGCAACAAGCGGCCTGAAATGCTTTGTGTTGCCTCGGTTTCACGCCATCAAAGCTTTTGAAGAAAGGAGGCACTAAACCCTTGGGATACTGGATAACATTGAATTCTTTTGGGTAGGGTCTACTCTTTGGAACTGATGATCCTCCCCAGGCTTGAGCCAAAGCTTCCTTCACCTGTTGCTCAACCATGTATTTTATATCTTTTTCATGTATGGAGGTACTTTCCACTACCTTTCTATACATGCTAGTGCTACCTTGCTCAATGGGAGATAAAGTCTTGGGGTCAAGACATGCACCTCAGTGACTAACATTGATGTAATAGGATGAGGGAGGCTTATTTTGAAGCACTCTGCTAACAAGTCCCTCGAGTGCCATCCTATCAATCTACTCATCCTTCTGCCTTAATTAATGTCGGAGGTGTTGGGCTAATTTTGTGGTGTCCTCTTGATTAACCTCATCACCTTCCATGGCCTGTTGTTCCCTAAGAAGAGATCCTCTAGTATCAACAATGCATACTCCAGCTGAATCCCCCATTAAGTAATCTTCATTGGGATCAAAGCTGACTTTCTCTTCATCACACTAGGCATACCCCAAGATCTCCTTCTCCATGAAATAATGTGCAACTATCTCATCTAAGGAATGATCAAACTCGGCAGTATATAATTTAGGATCGGTGATCACTATGCATCTTGAGAGGCCGGACCTCTTGGAGTCAATCCTGGTTCTCACTAGATGAATGATACTCCGATACTAGTTTGTGGGTAACAATCCTAGGATGTTCCTCCTGCTATAATTGGGATCATCCGAATATCTCTGTCACCATCTTCATACCGGGCTTTGTGTGTGGAGTTGGTGAAGGAACGACCACGATGCTTCACGGTCGCCACTCCTTCCGCACCACCACTGGGGTAGAAGGTCGAGCAGGGGAGCCCGGCTCAACCACAATGGGTTATGTAGGAGGGGTAGGATCCCTTGGTCGTAGCCAGATCACCAATGGGGTGCGCTTTTCCCTAGATTTGGTCTTCATGGCCTTAGATGGAATGGGAGATGTTTTAACCTGTACTGGCGATGAGGATGAGGGGTAGAAGTGGGGTGGAGACACCACTGACTCTTTGTGCACAGGAACTACCCTCCTATGGTGGTCCCAATAAGAAGAATACTATCAGTATGGTTGGCGCAGGTAGCGCACCGAGCTGGAAAATCAACCAAAGAAGAAGCAACTAACTGACGGATGAACCTCCGTCGCTCTCTGCTAATAATGTGAGATGTATGGGCCTCACGGGCCCTCTCCTGATGAATCTGCCTCCCTACGATGCAAGGGATAGGTCAAGGTCAAAGCTGTGTTCGCATCCATACTTTTGCTATATAATAGATCAAAGGTGGCATGACCTCCTACTCTAGAAAGCTGGATGGGCGCACCACGGAGGAGGTGATGAATGATCCCTCGACATCCTCTCTATCTAATCCCAAGAGAGGATGGGGTGGTTTGTAACCGGTGGTGAAGTGATGATGGGAGACTCATCCATGGTGATTGGCTGCCCTCCCACCTCCACAGTGTGACCGCTTGAACATACTATTCTTGTTCCTATGCTGAGTACGAGTAGGAAGGGAGGAGTGCAAGCTAGACCCATAGTCAAATGTCAGGGAGGTAAGCCCTGAAACTAGGGGAGCCTTACCCTTGGAGGGTACAGATGGTAGGGTACTAGCCCACACATGGGCAACTCGAATGAACCTGGCTGGGCTGCTACGGATGGCACTATATTATGAAGTCAGGATACCCATAGCTTTTCTCTTGAGGAGACATCATCAAGGAAAGTCTATCGATGACCGGCTTTGGTCACCTTCATCATTGGTGAGGGGAATGCCCTCACAAGTGATCTTGGCCCTCTCAAATTCTCGGCCAAAGTGAATCTCGTGGGTATGGTCTAGACGGGTGAATTTACCCTGATCTAAAGCTAGATCCATACCGCAGGGAAAAGTAAAGACAAATTTTTGAGAACCAGCCATTTCCAAAACTGAAGTAAATTGACACTGAACTGCACTGCACTAATTAAAAAGAATCTACAATGAGAAATGAACTTGTATCAATTTTCTATCTTCCATAATTTTTTTGAATTTTGAATTTTAAAAATTTGAACCCACATCCAACAACTTGGAAGTGTTAAGTGGGGTTCAAATGAATTTGAAGAGATTTATTGAAAGAGGAATTTGAATATGAATCCAACTCCAACAAATTTGGGTATGTTGAAGTATGGATTCAAATTTTTTTGATAAGGATGATTCCATAGGTTCATTGTTATTTTGAATTTGAATTTTTTTAATTTGAAGGACCCTTTCCTTTAACAAATTTAGGTATGTCAAAGTAAGGGGTGATTTTATTTTTATTTTATTATTTTGAACAATTCATTTACTTAGCAAATTCAAGTATGCTAAGTGAAGTGTTTTGAGAAAGATTATTTCATTTTGTGAATTTTGTTTTGATTTTGAAAATTTTGGAATTCTCACTTAGCAAATTTAGGTATGCTAAGTGAAGAATCCAAGAGTGTTTTGTTTGATTTTTTTTTTTGAAAATAGGATTCTTAGCAAATTTAAGTATGCTAAGAAAATCCTAAGTGTTTCATTTGTTTGGAATGTTTTGATTTTTTGAAAAAGGTAGGATCCTTAGCAAATTTGGTATGCTAAGGGAATCCTAAGTGTTTCATTTTGTTTTTGAGGTGATTGAAAGTGGAGACTTAACTTTAGCAAATTTGGTATGTTAAAGATGAAGTCCCACTTGGTTTTGTAAAATGGAAGTTTCATTTAGAAAATTTGGGTGTCATAAGTGAAATTCCAAATGGTGTATTTAAATTTTTTATTTCATTTTTGGTTTTGAAAAATGGAAACTTCTCCTTAGCAAATTTGGTATGCTGAGGAAAGAAGTTCCAAACGTGTTGGAAAATTTTGGTTTTGACATTGGAAATTCTCTTAACAAATTTGGGTATGTTAAATGAAGTTTCAAAAAAATATGTTTGAAAATTTTTATTTTTGGGATTTAGAGACTTCACTTAACAAATTTGAGTATGTTAAATGAAGTTCCAAAATGTGTTTAGAATTTTGAATTTTGAATTTGGAATTTCGAAACTTCACTTAGCAATTTTGAATGTGCTAAATGAAGTTCAAAAATGTGTTTTTTTAAATTTTGTTCGATTTTGAATTTGGAGACTTCACTTAACAAATTTGGGTATGTTAAATGAAGTTCCAAAGAGTTGTTTGAAAATTTTTGGATTTTAGATTTGGAGACTTCACTTAACAAATTTGGGTATGTTAAATGAAGTTTTAAAATATGTTTCAAAATTTTGATTTTAGAATTTGGAAACTTCACTTAACAAATTTGAGTATGTTAAATGAAGTTCCAAAATGGTGTTTGAAAATTTTGTTGATTTTGGATTTGGAGACTTCACTTAGCAATTTTGAGTATGCTAAATGAAGTTCCAAAATGGTGTTTTAAAATTTTGTTGATTTTGGATTTGGAGACTTCACTTAGCAAATTTGAGTATGTTAAATGAAGTTCCAAAATGGTGTTTGAAAATTTTGTTGATTTTGGATTTGGAGACTTCACTTAGCAAATTTGAGTATACTAAATTAAGTTCCAAAATGGTGTTTGAAAATTTTGTTGATTTTGGATTTAGAGACTGCACTTAGCAAATTTTGGTATGTTAAGTGAAGTTCCAAAAAGTTGTTTGAAAATTTTTGGATTTTAGATTTGGATACTTCACTTAACAAATTTGGGTATGTTAAATGAAGTCTCAAATGTGTTTGAAAATTTTGATTTTAGAATTTGGAAACTTCACGTAGCAAATTTGAGTATGTTAAATGAAGTTCCAAAATGGTGTTTTAAACTTTTTGGATTTTAGATTTGGAGACTTCACTTAACAAATTTGGGTATGTTAAATGAAGTTCCAAAATGTGTTGTTTGAAAATTTTTGATTTTGGATTTGGAGACTTCACTTAACAAAGTTAGGTATGTTAAATGAAGTTCCAAAAATGTGCTTTGAAAATTTTCAAATATGATTGTTTAAGTTTTAATTTTTGAAAAGGGGACTTCCATTCCACAAATTTAGGTATGTAGAATGGAGATCAATATTAGTTTTGAAATATAAATTTTTTTTTGTGTGTGATTGTTGCTTTTTTTGAAAGAGAGGAATTCCAACTTAAAACATATATGAGATATGTTCAAGTGAGATTTCCTAATGATATTATTTTTAGTTGGGAATAAAATATTTATTTAATAAATTAAATGAAGATGTTCATATGTACCCTTTGAAAAGTTTAATTTTATTTGAAAAATGAAACTTCCATTCAATAGGTGTGAGTATATTGAATGGAAAGGTTCATGTGTGCTTTTTGAAAACTTCATTTTTGATTTTGATTTTTGGGAAGATGATTGTTCAATTTTATTTTGAAATGAAATCTTCATCAAAATGAATTGAAAGAAGATGTTCATTTGTGCTTTTGGAAAATGTTGTTAATTTTATTTTTGGAAATCTTACATGTAATAATTATGAGAATTGTTAAATGGGGGTGACAAAATTTTGGAAAAATTTTGTTTATGTGCATTTTTGAAAAGGTGCTTATGAAAAGAAAAATTCTTTATGGAAGATTTATTATTTTAGGATGAATCTTTCCTTATCATAAAGATGATAAGGAGGAAGTTTTTAAAATATTTTTTCTATTTTATTTAGGTATTTTCATTTTACCCATTGAAGAACCCAACGGGAGTTTTAAGACCAACAAGGAATGCGGTCCTAAAACCTAAAAATGTTGGCTAACTCAACACAAGAATGAAATGAGCTAATTGCCAACAAAAAGAAGGATAGTCTTGAATTCATACTAAAGTATAAACCCACTATTGATACTCAAATACAATGATCATTTACCAAAGATGGAGAGAGGAACCATCCCCAGCGGAGTCGCCAGAAAAATCTTTGATGAATAAATTTCTTATTGGAGTCACCTTTCAAATCTGTTGGTGAAAAGAAAGAGGAGACCTATAGAAATTGATCTTTTTAGGATGCCATGTAGATCCATAGATGTTCTTATTTAGGTGATCGAATACATCATCAAGGAATAGTGTACTATCTCGAAAGATAGAAATCACTACCCTTTAATGGACCTAATCACCTTAATAAGGATTCCTAAGGATGATGGGTCTACATATATAGCAGAGATTCTTCCCCTACTTTTCATGAAAAAGTAAAACAGAGTTTATTTTAAACCAGTTCATTGTTCTAGGCAAGCCCTATAGTTATTACATACATCTAAGGGATGGGATCCCTTAGGAAAACTCTCGATTAAGGTAAATGATCCTTGTCTTTGAAAATTTTAATAGGAAAGGACTATCAATCGATTTGTTTATGTTTGAAGATCAAATGGGATTGATCAAAAGAGGTAATTATTATCAAAGCCAAAATGGAAGATAAGTAGGAAATGCCCATGATGCTAGAAAATCTTGCAAGCATCTCAGATTATCCTATAGTTGGGCTTTACATTTTAGAAATTGATTTAGTTTATTTGAATTTGATTTTTTATTAGAAATTTATGACTTAAGATTGCTTAACATAAGATTAAGGAAATTCCTAAGATGTGAGGGATTATGCTTATAGCCCGTAAAGGGGAGAAGCAACCTCATAACCTAAATCTAGGGAGCTTCGGTGAGGGCCGGAAGCACAACCTAAATCTAAGGGGAAAAATGGGTATTTGGTTTGCCTCCACAAGAGAGGACAAATCACCCGATAGCTTGGACTTACAACCGCCTAGGAGTGGCCGCCAACTAACTCCTCCTACAATTGTAAATAGATGTTGGTAAGTCTTTATGCTAATGCAAGATAGCTAGACTGTTATTTATTTAGAAAGAGACTAAGTGCTTAAACTCACTCCCTAAAGTGACTAGATCATGTAAAGGGACATGCTTCAAATGACCTAAATCTAATGCATTTCAAATTTCATTTTTTATTTTCATTTTGGACAATTATTTTTTACTCAGGCTAATAGGGTTTTTATGACTAATGCATGAGAAAGAAGGTTGTTGGCCAAAATCAGCAAGAAGGGAGGATGTGAGTTTCCACCATGGCTCTCAAATGTCAAGCCAATATTCTCTAGCAAAGATGGAAGACCTCCAATCAAGAGTGAAATAAGATGCATTTGTGCATGATATTATAAAAAAATGCTCATCCAGCTAAGGGGTTGCTAATTCTTTTATCTTGATTTTAAACCTAAGCTTTAGTGAGGTTGTGAGTTTTTTAAATTTAATTTGAGTTGTTAAGTTGGGTAAAAGATTTATTTTTCCCTAAAGAGCCTAATCCTCATCCAGGCTATACATAAAGCAAGGAAGAAAGTAGGAAAAACATGCCACTTAATGCAAAAGCTAAACAAATCATCAATTAATTTATAAAGCTAATCGCAAAAAGAATAAAAGGCCATTGTGGTCGGGCACCACCGTACAAACCCAAAAATATCAAATATGGGTAGCCGAGCTCTACCCTTATATAACCCGGATTATAAATAATTATTACAATTAAGCAAGACATTCATTGTTATGGGGGCCTTCAAGCTTTATTCTTCTTTCTTCTTTTCTTCTTTCTTCTTTGGTTCATTTTTTTTGGTTGGTTGGAAGGTGGATGCTCCAAGGCTTCACATGGTGCATAAGATAGGATCTTATGACCAATGTTCATCTTAATCCCCATAACAAATCATTCCAAAATCTTAATTATACAAATTCTTACATGAAAAGGAAAAGTGGAAATCTAACTAACACCTACAAAATAAAGGTTAGCTAAAATACACCACACAAATCCCAAGCATGTATATTGGATTTATCAGCCCACACATGGGTGACGAAGTCCACCTGGCCTATGGATTATGCTTAGGGGTATAAAGCATCTTCAAGCAAAATCATTTATATAATTATTTATGATAGTGCCCCTTAAACACAATCTCCTGCAAAAGAATAGTTAGACTAAGAACGTCCTACCATTCATTCTACAAGCGTACACCTTAACATCCAGTCTAAAACATACATCACAAAACAAAACAAACATCAAACCATGCACCAACCTAACCTAAGGCTAGAAGTTGTGACTTAGGCTAATGTGTGTGCTTTGAAGGATTGTATGGTATCCTTAGTTATGGCTTTAGGTTTAAATTTTTTTTAAGTGTGAAGAACATGTTCAACTTAGGGGAGGATTTCATTTAAGTTGTTTAGTTGTTTTGGGTTGATTTTATTTCATGTATTGATTTGGTTTTAGTGGATCCTACAATTAATTACTAAGCTATGAAGAGTGGGAAAGAGAAGAGAACTTCTCTTTCCTTCCCTAACCTAAGTAATCTAAAGTAGATTCACATTATAATTTCATTTAGATGAATGTTTTGATTAAATTTATTAATTAATCATAATTTTAGATAAACTCTAAACAAACCTATTCAAAAAGAAAGGTATTTTAAAATTAAATAAAATGAATCAAATTCGCATAACACACATTACTTCATTTCTTTCCCCAACATATATAACATGCATATGAATGGACCTTAAGCATATCTATACCTACAAATGAGAGTATCTAACACACTTTATGATGCATGCTAGGTAATCCATTTAAGAAAATTTAGAAGTTGGATATGCATGATTTTTTTTAAAGTAGAAAAGGTTTCCCTTATCGAAAATTTTACATACACACATGAAAGTAAGAAAGGCATAAGTGAGTACAGTTCCATTGTTAACTAGAGGTGTAAGGGACAAGACTTACTTAGGGCTACTTAAAGCCTCGCAACCTAGGGGTTGTCCAGACTATTATACCACTTTCCTTAAGTACAAACATGTGTATAAAAGAAATCAAATGGAAAAGGAAGATGCAAAAGTTGTTTAATAGATTTGTTTTGTTTATGCAATTTATGTATGCAAGTGTAACCTTAACAGATGGTAGCATAGGGATGAATAGGATATGAAATTAGGTGAGCATTAGGTCCTTTTCAAATGAACCATATACTTCACCAAATTCCTATTCAAAACTATACCAACATAAGAAAGAAAGGAAACCTATACTAAGCATACCTTTATAATCTTTCACATGCAAGCTTATGATTAAAGTATAAGTAGAATACTTTTAGATTTGCTATTTCATTTATGAGTTTTGAAAATAATTTGGATTTAGTAGTGATAATAACCACTCATATTTCTACTTTAGCCAACACATGCAAATTTGACATAAAGTAAACCATTTCATTTTAAAATTTGAAAAATTAAATTATGAATGCATGAAATTACATGGCATACAACTTAACATATTGGGAAAGATCCAAATCAATGAAAGCATGTAAATAAATTCACTTCACTTAAATCCTAAAGACGTTCTTATAGAATAAGAAAATTTATAATAAATCAAAGTGAATTTCAAAATGATTTTTGTTTAGTTTGAAGTTTGATTTAATTTTGAATAGGTGAGATGAGTTTGTTGTTCCTAACCCATTCCCACATGTGTTTGACATTTTTTTAATTTTTAGATAATTAGATCCATTTTTATGAGTTGATTAGGTTGAGGTATGCATTAAACGACTTAATTAACCCTTACCTACACCACATTAGAAGAATTAACTAAATAATTATGAGCCAATGAGATGACATAAAACCCCCCAATGAATTTAAATTTGTAATGCACCAAATATTGAAAAGGCCTAATGCACTTTGGCTCACAATTAAAAGTTAATTAAGCTAAGAGGTTTAGCTTAAGAAATTTCAAAACACCCTTTCACACATGTGAATTGGGTTCTGATTTTCTTAAGTGAACTTAAGCTATTAAACACCTAAGCATCTACCCAAAGTAGATTAATTAAGTTCTGGAATCTTTTAGAATTTTAGAAATTGATTAAGGGAATAATTAATGAATTAACCCTTAATTAAGAGGATATTAAGGAGAGAAAAAGGGGTTTAGGGAATAGCCTAGGGAAAATGCCCTAACAATATTCCATAAACCTCATACTTACTAGATTTGACCTTAATCAACCCTAATCATAGGTTAGAATCACTAATCATACCCTAATTATGCTTAATTATATAAGAAGGGTAATTAACTAAATCATATGCAATTATTCTAATCAAGTCATTAATAAATCCCATGAAAATTAGCAAAGGCAGAAGTCATCCCCTAAAACTTATCCAAGAAATTTGGGATTAATCAGAGACTTAATTAAAAAGTAATTAGCAAAATACACTTTCCAATAAAACCCAAATTCAAAGAAAAGCATAATCCAAAACTTATCAAAATTTATTTTAAATTGTTTTAGGTCTTATTATCTATCCAAAGGATTTTATTTCATATTTTTTTGAATTTTCTAACAAGAGTTATGAATTTTTAAAATTCTCTAAGTGAATTAGAATTAATTAATCCATTTTATTAATCCCTAACTAATCCCTGGCTCACAGCATGACACGTGGCGGCAGCAGTCAATGCACTTTACATGTGTCATGATGTGAGGAGATAACTTAAGTTGTCATGTCATAGGTGGCGGTGCACTTTAATCCTCGACCATCCGATCAAAGATCGGATGGCTAAGGACCCACCACAGTTTATAAAGGGTAAATAGATTTCTAAACGTGTTAAATAATCTAAAACATGCGGATGGATGGCTGAGATGATCCAAGTTCTTCTCCTTGATCAATAGAGACAGTCCATGATCAAGGGGAAGATCCAAGCTAGATCTAGCATGGAATCAAACCAAATTTAACCCACACCATCTAAAGACAGAGTGTGGCAAATCCAATACTCAAAAATTGATGGGGTGAAGATTTCCTTCATAAAGCTCCACACCACATTGAGTTTAGTGATCCCATACTTCATCGGAGGTGATCACTAGCGCTTGATTCCCTTGGAGGAGCTTCGCATGGTTGAGACAAAGCCTTGCTAAAGATTTGAGCACTTGAGATGGAGGTGATCTTTCTATGGGTCACCTCCTCCTTGCTTGAGCTTCAGCTTTGATTGAATTTGATCATTCCTTATTATGGGAACTCCAATGGAAGCTTAGGTGCACTCAACTTAGCTCCTAGATGAAGTATGCAAGAGCAAGAAATCAAGTGTGTGGAAATTTATTCTCTACATTTGAAGATAGAGATTCAATGGCTCCTCTAGCTTCCTATTCTTCAATCGACCTTGAATGAATTAAAATCGAAGTGAATAAGGGGGAGTATATCTCCCCCTTGAAGGATCATATGGCCAGCAGTGTCCATGCCATTTTGATCCAATTGATTAGATTGGAGAGTTTGTTTTGCCTATTTTGAGTGTTCACATGGTCGGTTTGATCCAAGGAGTGGATTGTCAACCTCCCATGTGCCTTAATTTGAGCTTAAGAGGGAGTTTGAAATTTCAATTTTAAGCTAGGGGTCGAGTTTGGTCTAGGTACCAAATGGGCTGACCCAAACCCATTGGATTAGGTGCACCACACATCACTAAGTCCCCTTGAGCTTTTAGGAAAGTCTCAAGTGATTGTGAAGAGAGTATGAACAAATTACCCATAGGTTAGGCCAAAATGTTTTCTATGGGCTAGGGGTAGGATAGTCATTTTGTTTTTTTTTTCCCCTTTGGACATGTTGGGTATGTAGAGAAATTAGGTTTGGCCAAGTTTCATGAGGTTTGGAATTCATTTGATAGGGTTTGGCTCATGTTGACCCATTTAGGTCAAATTGGGTCAAACCAAGGATTGGGTCAAGTTCATATGACCGCTTGAAATATTTTGGATGTTTTGGTTTTATTCAATTTGGTATATATATTTGGTTTTGGCTCATATGACTTCACTTAGGTCAAATGGGTCAAGTTGACCTATTTGACCATTTAGGTAGGTCAAAGGTAGGTTTAGGTTATGTTAGTCATATGGAGTGGATTGGTATCTTTGTTTCTAATCAATTTGAGTTAATTTCAATTTTTGCTCAACATGATCCCTTTAGGTTATGTTGGGTCTAAGGTCAATTGGGCTAGGTTGGGTCTGGTTAGCCAATTGAGGCTTTGGTCAAGTTCAACAAGTGGTTTGAAATGAACTTAACCCATTGGTTTGGATCAATTTGGCTTAGATCAAGTTTTGACACATTTTGACCCTTTAGGTCAAAATGGGTCAACTTGGGTCAAGTTGCCAAATGAGCTAGGTTAGGCTCAAAGGTTGACTTGGTCAAGTTCAAACATAGGTCATGAGTGAACTTATGGTTTTTCAAAAAACCCAAAAAAAAAAATGACTTGATTGATTCATCATCCCATTATGTTTGGTGATCATGATGAGAGGGAAATATGAGTTTGGTTCAATCCAATTTAATTAGGATCAAAATTTGGCTCATAAGGGTACTTTAGGTCACTTTGGGTCAAGTGAGCCTAAGTGGGTCAAATGACTTTGTCAAAGCTTGATTTGAAGTTGGTTGATCTTGTATATGGACTCATGATTGAAATATAAATCCATTTACAAGTGGTTTGAAGTCAAATGGGTTTTGATCCATTTAAGAATTTCATATTCAAAGCAAGAATATTAAAGGCTTTGGGTTTGATTTTTGACTTCGGTTTTGATTGAGTGATTGAAGTTTGGATTTATAAATGAGCTCATGATTGTAGGGTTGATTGAACCATGAGAGAAAATCAAGAGTTTGGCTTGATTTGAATTGGCTAAGTTCAAGATTTTGACTTGAAAAGCTTAGATTGAGTGAATTTGAGTTTGATTTTGGAATTGGATTTGATTGTTTGAATTTATATTTCATTTATATATGTGAATATAAATGAGAATATAAATGGATCATGAGAAAATTTCAAGAATTTGAAGTGATTTAATCATTATTTGGGTTAAATCAATTAAAGGGAACTTAAAGGATTTAAAGAAATTTTTAAATTGAAATTTAATATTTTGGATTGGATTTTATTGATTTATATTTATATTTCATTTATATTTTAGAATATAAATGAGGATATAAATAAGTTTTGATAAAATCCCAAGGATTTGAATTGATTTGATCATGATTTAGGTTAAATCTATTAAAGGGAATTTAAAGGATTTAAGGGAATTTTAAATTGGAATTTAATTTTTGGATTGGATTTGATTGATTTATATTTATATTTCATTTATATATGAGAATATAAATGAGGATATAAATTAGTTTTGAGAAAATCCCAAGGATTTGAATTGATTTGATCATGTTTAGGCTAAGTCCATTAATGGAAAATTAAGGGACTTAAGGAAATTAATCATGAGTTGATTTTGAATTTTGAGTTTGATTTGATGGGTTTGAATTTATATTTCATTTATATATGTGAATATAAATTCATCATGAGAAAATCTCAAAGATTTGAATTAGTTTTGATCATGATTTTGGTTAAGTCTTCAAGGGAAGATTAAGGACTTAGGCAAAATTTGAACTTAGGAATTTTTGATGGATTTTGATCATGGGCTTCAATCATCAATTTTAATCCTGGATTTCAATCATGGAATTGATTTGAGGTTTGGAGAAAATAAAATATAATTGATTTTGAGTTTTACTTGAAAGAAGGAAAGTGAGGAATGGTTTAGGCTAAGGGTAGGCAAATTTCCTAACACCCCTAAGGAATGATCTATTCCTATGGCTAACTCTTCTAAGTCTTCTAGGGCTAGGTAGAGTGTCCACCTAATCACTAGATGTGTCTTAAGACTAAGGAACTCTTAAAGTCTAAGAGGAGTCCTATGTCTAAGTTGGAGGGGTTGAGAGCTCATCCTAAAAATGAGGTCAACAGGATAGTAGGTGTACTCTTGGTGGTAGAGACATACCTCCTTTTGGGTGGCCAATAAGGAGGTCTTCCATCCTTGGGAATGCCTCTAGATCTACCTCTTCCTCTGCCTGGTGGAGGTTGGGTCATCCTACCCATATGTTCAAATGGAGTAATGAACTGTGGGTGGAATCCAATGGCAGGCTCTACTTTCTCCTCCAAGTATATTTCTCGCTCCCATTTATTTTCTTTTTCACTTTCTATTTTTTTTCTTTTTCTTTTTCACTTTCTTTTCCTTCTTCTTTTTTTGTTTCTTTTTCTTTTTCTTTTATTTATGAACTTTGGCCAAGTTCATGAGACTAGACTTATTGATTTTGAGGGAGATAGTAGGCTACATCCGTATATATTCTGATCTCATGAACTGTGAATGGCTTGAAATATCCTTTGACACAATATGAAATCCCACCTCTTATGAACTTGATGTGCTAGTGTAGAAAGGATGGAACTAGATTATTTTCATGTATCCACGGTCTCCCTAGCAAAGAATTGAAATATGTATCCGATTCTATAATATGAAACTTGCCTGCAGTCTTCCAATCATCTATCCCTAAAGGTAACACTATAGAACTAAGGCCCTCTCACATTGTTCATTGAATCCTCTCGACATCATCATTTCTTTTGAAAGTTTGGAGATGTCGATCTTCAAGTAAGCAAGGGTTCTTAGACTCATAATATTCATCGATGCACCTGGATCAACCAATAGTCTAGATAATCTGAATCTTTCCATATCAATCGTGATGTATATGGGAAAATTATGCTCGATCATCCCTGAGAGAAGGTCTTCGTCTATGAATGTGACTCCTTGGACTTCCTTAGAGTAATGTCTCTCTTCTCCTATAGTGATCAACTAAGCTGAACATATTTCAGGATCAAGAAATCTATGAGAGAGCTTATTTCATCAAATTGAAGCTCCCAACACGTTCTCGAGGATGAGGCGAGCTCAAACAAATCATCACCCTGATCCCTCTCCATCGACAAGCTAAAAAATTACTAATGACATCAAAAAATTGAGACTATGTTACCCTAGAGAGCAATCCACGGGGAGGCAAGCCACCATACTTCGTCCAAGTGTTAGTTGGGTCGAGTCGAAGTTGATGGAGTCAATCTCACCGCTAGTGATCACTGGAATCTAGGTATGCCCCCTCTCCAATCCACTAGGTCATCAATTTTAGATCTTTTTAAAGAAAATTTCATCCCCAATTGGATATAGCCGATGGATAGGCCCTAAATCGCTCGCTGAATGATTTGGGATCGAAATCGCAGTCCAATTTGCCAGCGATTAGGCGAAAAAGATGGACAACATCCGTCTCTCACCAGTGAGCTGCGAAAGTAAATCTTGACCATCTTGACCTAGGCAAACGGTTTGATTTAAATCCGTAAGAAACTGCATAGTCGATCTGGACCGTCTGATCTTCGATTGAATGGTCGAGGATCAAATTGCGTCGCACCGCTTTCCTGGAGATCACGTGGCTCACATCATACCGCTACCAAACTTAATCTCCTATAAAATTAATTAGAAATTAATTTAAAATTACATAAACTTTAAAAATTCACAGAAAAAGGAATATAAATCCAAAAAATGAAAACTTGGGCTCTATGAATTCATCTTGATAAGAGAAATCCATAAAAATTAAAATCCCCATTTAATTTTAGATATTTTAGCCTTAATTTGAGTTTAATTTAAATCCATTAAACATTAATATCAAACCATTAGTCTAATTAAATTGAAATTTTAGGGAAGAGAAACTGAGGTTAAAACATATCTAAGGAAAATTTGTCATGATTTATTGCAATATAATTCATGAGAAATGGAATTTCAAATCCTAAACCTCCATTTTAATTAAATAAATTAATATGAAATAAATTAATTAATGAAAATGAATCTAATCACCTTTAGTCAACTTAATGAACCCTAATGAACATTAAAACACTAATGAAACTCATCCAAACTTAATAAATCACAAATTGGCTTAATTAAGTAATTAAATGAATTAAATAATTCAAATAATTAACAAGAACTTAATTAAATCATAGTAAATCAATAAATTGTCCAAAAATTATGAATAAACCCTCTTTGGAAAATCTTTCAAAGAGGAATCAATGAAAATGAAATCTCTAAGTAACCCTCATTAAATTAGGCTTAATTTGGGTTTTAATGAAATGACTAAAACCTTAATTACACCTAATTATGAAACTAATTAATATGAAACTTTGGAAACATAAAATTGGCATAAAACCACACTTTCCATAAAAATTTCAAATGTAATTGACCTTTAGATTAGCAATTGTTGATTTCCTTAATATCTAGGCCAATATTAATTAAATAATGGATTAAGAAAATTCATTAATCTATTAAGTTACAAAATAAATTGAACTAAACTTAATCAAACACCATAAATACTTAAGGTAGTTCTCTAAACATCCTAAGTTAAAGATTTTAATCAATTTCATTATTAAAGATTAATGAAATTAATAAATCATATTAAGAGAAATTAAACCTAAAGTCAATAAATTCATAATTAAACAACTTAAATCAAATAAAATAAAATCAAATCAAACCTTAACCTAAATACTCTAAGTCATCATGAATCAAACTAAATGAAATTAACATAATTGAATCCTAAACATTAATACAAATCAAATAAAACCAACATAACTCAAAACCAAAACACCAAATCAAACTAAATCAAATAAACAAGTGAAATAAATTAAATAAAATAAATCAATTCAAATTAAATGAAATGAAATGAAATAATTAAATCAAGCCAAATTAGAAAATAAAATAAGAATTAAATGAAAAGGAAAGAAAACATCAATCCAAATCCAAACAAACTAAATAAAATCAAAAGAATTAAATAAGATACTTAAGGATCTTAGTTAAACCTTCAGGATAAGGATTTCATTCTATTAGGAATTAGGATGTTGAATAGGATGAGTTCCATACAAAATTGGAATCCATTCTACTATTCATTCTTAAAAACCTAAACATCACTTTAACCAAATAAAGTGAAAATAGAAATGGAAATAAATCACTAAATCATTTGAATTGAAACCACCCAAAGGTAAAATTCCAACAAACTCAAACTCCAACTTGAAACTTAAACTAAAGAGGCCTAGGAAATTCTTGCTACACAAGCCTATTTACTTTGCACACTAGATCATTAGATCTTGGACCCTAGACTTAGGTTAGTCATTCTGTGATTCTTTATGATTCATTGTGTTGTATTTTGATATGATGTGCTTCATATGTCTTTGTGGAGTACTATTTTAGACTACATGTCTAAGATTATTTACCTGTTAGACTGGATGGTAGGATATTCTTTCTAGATCTAACATTGTCTTCTGTAAGGGGCTATGCTAGAAAGGATTGCTATTATAAATAAAATTAAAAATATTGTTTCTAGCAGGTATGCTTAAATCCTTAAGCAAAGCCCATAGGATAGGTGGGCTAGGCAAGCCACTAATGCTAACTCTATATGATTGTGAAATATAACTGATGTATGCTGTTTGTATTTCCTAACATTTATTTTATAAGGCTTAGAATTAATTTTGAAATCAAAATGTAAATTTAAGCTTTGAATTATGTTCGGATCTATGGGGTCTAGGATTTGCAGGAGCTGACCCTACCAGAAGATAAGTGCAGTGGTCCCCTATGAAGCCCAATGGATGTCCCTAAAGAAGGAGGCTATCCTAAAAAGAAAACCCATAGATCTAGACTTGTAGTTCTAACCCGGGTTGTATAAGGGCAGAGCTCGGCTACCCATTTTTCTTTCTTCTGAGGTGTACAATGGCACCCGATCGCATTGGCTTTTTTCTTAAATTAAATTGGCTTGATTTATTTTGGATGCACAATAGAATCAACCTGCTTTTCTAGGTTTCTTTCTATGTTGTGCTTTCCTGTGAATGAATGCCTAAACGATTAGGCTCATAAGGAAAACTAAATTTTATACCTAACTTAAATCTACAAAACTAAAACAAAATTAAATAAAACTTGAAACCTCACATAAACTAAAGCCTTAGGCAAAACATAAAATCAACTAGAAATAATCAGGTTTTCAAGCCATGAAATCATATTACTCCAATCCTTGAACTGGGAAAATTATCTCATTTCACATAAGGGGCATCTAACCTATGAGGATGACCACTTTCTTGTCGAAGCCTGCCTTCTATATTGATTTGGCCCATGACCATTTCTAATTACTTGGCATTAGGCATAAAAATACAAATCCAAGACCTTAAATAAATCTTGAATCAAAATATTTAAATATTTAAAAAATGTGCATTAGCTAGATGCATTTCATACCCTACATGATTCTAGGGATTAAGAGTGAGTCTAGGCTCATAAATTCCTTTCTTAAAAATATAATAGCCCATCCATCTTGCATTCATAAGACTTGGCATCATGAATTTAAAATGCACTTAGGTGGTGTTAGCTGGTATCCCTCTCCAGGCGGGTTGTAAGTCCAAAAGAATTAGGGATAGGTTAGTTCCCTTTAGTGAAAGGAATGACTGATAATTCCTAAAATAAAATTAGGTCGAGTATCTGACATGTGTCAGAAGCACCTATAGACTATGCTCTGAAGCATTCTTTTCAAGAATAAGTATTTAGTCCTAGGCATTTTTGCGGTCATGTGCTGCTAGAATCTAAGTTCTAAACTTCTGAAAAAATGTCAATTCAAAATCTAAATTAAATTCCAAAACTTAAAGCCCAATTACAGGATAGTTGAAATGTCTACTAGACATCCTAGTATGAATAGGCATTTCTTACTTCAACATGTTTGGCCTCAAAAATAACTATCTCTAGTTTGAATCAATCCCAATTGAAATTTCAAAAAACAATCCTTTGAAAACCAACTTAGAAATGTTTAGAAATGACAACTCATTTCTTTAATCGAGAGTATTCTTAGGAAGAGACCCTTCTTAAGATGTAATTAACTATAGGGCTTGCCTTTATAGAAAACTATGAACCCAGTTTAAATTAAATCACGTTCTACCTTCCATGTAGTTCAGGGGAAAAATCTCCGGTACATGAAAGACCCATTAACTTTAGGAGTCTTTTATTAAATGATCAAACCCATTACAAGTAAAGAGGTTTATCTTCTGAGATAATATATTTATTCCTTAATGATGCATTTGATCATCCAAATAAGAAATTCCTAAACTCTATGTGGTGTCATAAATTTTCTCCACATCCCCGAGCTTTCTTCTTAATTCAATCGATGGACAACCCATAGGTTGGATAGTTTCTAATATACGATTAGTAAATTGTCCTTTGAGTTAGTAAGTCTAAGGTAAGTTCAAGCTTTTATAACCTTTCCTTAGTGTGACTCATTACAAAACAACTGGGTCCATTTTCATGTGTTCAAGTTAGGATCATGCCCTCGAGGCTCCTTTCCCAAGTGACAACCTTATGTTTGGATTAAGTCATTATGGCCCCCTTCCTGGTAGTTGCCTCTTTAGGTTGGGTGGCATCGTTCTGTAGATAAGTAGGGTACTCATTTGGTATCTAAAATAGGTCTAGACACCTATAGCCCCTATTTAGTGTGGCCCATCGCAGACCAACATGGTCCATATCTATATAACAATCAAATATAAATCTAAATCAACATGAATTATCAAAGTCAAACAAAAATTCATTAACTAAACTAATTAACCAAACTAAATCAATCAAATCAAACCAACTCTAATCCAAATATCATATGTCATTAACAAGTCCTCATTCATGCTCTTAGTATGATTCAATCCCCAATGAATTCTTCTTTAAGTGCTTAACACAAAGACAAACTTCAAACAATCATTATTGGCAAATCTTCATTCATGCCCTTGGCATGACTCAATACCCGACAAGATCTTTCTTTGTGTCCTTGACAAGAAACCAAACTACAAAATAAATCAAACCAAATTCATACAATCCTCTCCCCGCCCCTATCATGAAACAAAGTGAACCAAATTACATTAAGATCTAAGTTTCTTATAACCCTCCACTTAGGTACGAAAAGTCTTCATTGATGTTCATAACCTTCTCGGATGCTTTTGATCATCTTGGTGAATGCCAATATGTGCTGCCTTGTCAAGTACACCTCACCTATTGGGGGTCTTTTTGTTGACCTCACTTTTGGAGTGAGAATTAATCCCTCCCATCATTGACCTAGGAGCCTTTTAGACACCTACACTTCCTTAGTTCTAGGACACTTCTAGTGATTAAGGGAACACTAAACCTAAGCCTAGAGACTTATAGGCAATAACCCTAAGACATAATTTTACCTTAGGACAAATAGGTTTCACCTACTATAAGTTCTAAACCAAGACTCATGCCCATCAACTCATACAATCATAAGCTCATGTGAGTGAAACTAAACCAACCCAAACTTATTCAATTAATCCTAATTGAATTTGGTTTTTTGAATCCAAGCTCCAAGCCAAATTAACTTGAGCCTTAACACAAGTTAACCCACCACAATCCTATAACTCCATTCAAATCCCTTCAAGTAAACTAAATTCAATTTGATTTTCTCAATCAGTCTACTTATTTAATAGATCATTTCAAACTACTCCAACACTTACAATCAAGCTAATTAAACCAAGTGAATTTGATCAACCTAAGTTATTCCATTTGACCTAAAAGGTTCAAATGAGCCAAAGCCCAATCAAGCCCAAATCATTTGTAATCAAAGCCACCAATCAACTTAAATTTATCATTGTACACATCCCAACCATCCATAACTCCAATTGGTCCAAGTTGACTTGACCATGCCAGTTGACCCAAAGTGATCTAAAAAGGCCTAATTAAGCTAAGCTCCAATCAAACTCCTGTTGGATCAAACCAAGCCATCAAATCTCTTCATTGATGACTATAGGTCACTATTGAACACTCCACTATAATCAAGTGAATCTAATCAAGCCAATTTGACCCTTTGACCAAGTTGACCCAATTTGACCTAAAGGGTCAAATTGAACCAAATCAAATCCTAGACCAAACTGATTGAAACTAATGCTTCCAATTTGTCAGCAATTGAATATTAAACATGATCTAGCCTTCAATTGAACCCAATTGGGTCAACCCAACCTAATTGACCTACTTAGCCTAATTTAACCTAAAAGGTATAATTGAACCAAATCAATCCTAATCTAACTCAATTAAAATTAACTCTTTTTATCAATCACCAATGATCAATTGAATATAATTCTAACCCATGCCCAAACTAATTTAGCCAATTTGGTCAAATTGGTCAACATAAACCATTTGACCCAAATTGAACCATATGAACTAAATTCAAATCTAACTCAAATTGAATCAAACCAATTGCAGTCACTCATTCCAAATGACCAATTAAACTTACCCAAACCCTCACTTTGACCCAATTTGGTCAAAATGGTTAACTTAGCCCAACTTGGCCCATTCAACCTACATGAATCAAATTGAGCCAAACCTAACCAAACCAAGCCCAAACACCACCAAACTCTACATGACTCATCCTTGAGTCACCATTGGCCTGTCCAAGTGGACCCAATCTATGGTGATCCTGGAAGGGAGAAAATCCCCATTTGGATGGGTTCTCCAACTCCTAACCCCTTAACAACAACCTTTGGCTCTTCTTAAAGAAATAACCACTAACACAACCTATCCCAAGTCTATTAGGTTCAGCCTTTGGCCAAGCAATAGTGAGTTCACCCATGGGAAACCATTGGTCCATCTAAGGAAGTGTGTACACCTCATGGCAGCCCACTACACTCCGTTAGCCTCTCATACTCATCCACCTCAGCAGTCCCCTGCCACCTCTGACCACCTACCCTGCCCAGACAAATGCTAAAGGGTGAACCAATCTCACCCCTTGGTTCAGTTAGAGAGGAGAGTATACTTCTCCCCATTCATTCAAACTCACAATAGAGCTTCCTCAAAGCAATCCATAAAGTCCCACACTCTCTCTCAAGCTTCTCATGCACCCTACCGCCGATGAGACCAACTCCCAATCCAAGCTAAGAGCTCCATTCGTTCAAACTCCCCAAACCTACATAAAACTCAAATTAACTCTTTCCACACCTTCACCTCACTCTGACGAATCAAAATGAATCATTTTTCAAGTGATTCGATCACCTAATGACATCCCTATACCAACTCTGATGAGCTTTACAGTAGCGCTTGGGCCATAGATCGATCGGCGGGGAGGCAACTTGAGATATTCTCAATAGGGCCTCATCTCTTTAAGATGAAACTACCTCTGTCGCAAGACCGCTAGTCTTTAGCTCCAATGAGCTAAAAATCCAGTAACCGTAGTTTTGTCCTCTAGGTGTTGGTGTTTTGTGAAACAAATTTTATTTTTGTGCAATTTTCATTATAGGATTTCTCTAGATTTTCTTCTTGATCATTTTGGAGTTTTATTCACCATTGAATGAGCTATGGCAAGCTTGGATCAAGCTTGTCGGTAGACCGCTGGTCTGCTCTAGTCGTCAGTTCCACGTGATTAGAACAACCGGCCATGATTAATCATGTTAGAAATCTCAGTTTAATCCCTTCAAAATCATGGAATTAATCATGATTGTTTCATCTAAGATTGGACGACTGAGATGAAACTACGTCCACCACTGATAAGTCAACTACAGCGTTAGATCATTTAATTAGCTAATACTATAGCACCACATGGAAAGAATTGTCGCGTCAGCATCCGCGTAGCATAAACAGTTTAAAAGGATTAATTAAGATTTAAAAATATAATTAAATAGCCAAAAATTCAAAAATCATAACTAATTGTAGATAATTTTAAAAAATACAAACAAACCTATTTTGGAAAGCTTAGATAAAGAAAATTTTAATGACATTAAAATTTCTAATTAATACTTAATGAATAGTGCTTAATTAAGATTTTAAGCTCAGGCTAATTACTTTAATTAAGGCAACATTATTGGAATAATTAATTCCTTTTTTGGTGGGATGATTTTATGGGATGTCCTCTCCCTTCCATAATTTTCTTCGAATTATTTTCCATGTGATTTGAATATTTTAAATTTTTAACCCTAACTACCCTCTTAAATTAATTAAATAATTATTAAAATGAATGAAAAGTAAAAAATTAAGCAATCAGTCTTAATTAATTAAGGTAAACAGTGGGGATGATGAAGGAATTAATTAATACCCCTTTCCTAATTATTTTTCCAAGTGTATTACCTTAAGAGGGTTTAAATAATGTGTTTATTAATTAAAGAAAAATTAATGATAAAATTAAAAAAATATTAAAATTGATTTAAATAACTCAAGTGTGCAACCCATTAGTCCTTTATGTGTTTAATAGCATAAAGTCATTGGAGAAATTATGTTTATCCCATTGGTGTGGGGAAATCATCTCTCATTTAATTTAATTAACTCTTATGAATGAACCTATTTGCATTAGACTCCTTTAGATGCATTGCTAATTTTATTTTCCTGGAGCATATCATTGAAGGCTCATGATCAACTGGTTAATTAAATTAAAGAAGCTTGGGGAAGGGTAATCAAATTGATGTGATTAATGGCTTGAATTTCATCAACTCATAAAACATATTTAATTTCTTTCCTTAAACATGTCAAATAATCGACATGGGATGGGGTGAATCCTAAGTATCATTTCTCCTCTTTAGGTTTTAACAACTTAAACATCAAAATTAAATCTTATAAAAGCTTCGATTAGTGTTAAGGAATATTTATTTAGCTTGATTATCTTTAGGATTCAATGAAATGAGTATGTTATGTGGTAACATTTAACTACTTCCTTATAGTTATTATAAATGTGCATTCCATTTGTTTCATGTGTTCATGATTTAAAAAGAAAAATTAAAAGAATATGATTGCTTTCAAATTTTGTGAGTTGGATAAATTTATTATATAGTGTGAATATTATCACTAATAAATATCAAATTACTTTTGAAATTATAAGTTAATAATGAATCAAATTGTGTGAAATTTAAATTAATGTTTATTGTACATACTTAATGAAGTTTTCATTTAGTTGCAATTTAAAGATGGTAATGGATTATTTTATCCTTATATTTTATGTATATGTTTACATGTATTTGAATTAGCAAGTATACAATATGTACATCCTAGGAACACGAGGATTTAAGTATCCCCAAGGAGGTCTTAGATAATCTCACTTTCCTGGTTTAACAATGGCACGTACTTTCTTAATTTCATTTATGTATGTACATGTGTTGGAATATAGGGTAAACTTTTTCTCTTCATGCCATTAAACTTGATATAAATAAAAGATTTTATATAATATTTGCATGGTTTTGTTTATATGCTTATATATATGTGTGTTTACATATATTTGGATTAACAAGTATATATTATGGACATCCCGAAAATACGAGGCTTTAAGTAGCCCCAAAGAGGTCCTGGATAATTTAACTTTCCTAGTTTAACAATGGCACGTACTTGCTCAAATTTCTAATACATGTTTGCATCTACATAGCTATGGGATGAGATTTCTTTTTTCTATCAAATTTATGCATTAACATTTATTAAGTGTGCAAAAACATGAGTATATTGCATGTATATGTATGTATTAAATCAAATATTAAGAGGAATAAAAATGAAAAAATGTGAATGTTATCGATAATGAAAGGAAGTAGTGGAATATTACTCATGTGATGATGACTTAATTTCATTAATCCTTATATGCCTTTCATGTTTAAATGGAATTCCTTAAAATAAATCTAAACTTAGGCACAATAAAGAAAATTTTATAAGTGGTTAATTAAGAAAACCAAAGCTATAATAATTTTTCCTTTAGAAAATAACTTAGGATAGGGATGAAGGGGGTTAAACCACTTTCTTCTCTTTATAATAGTAAGATGCTAACTAAGTATTGAATGAAATGAAAACATGGAAGTTAAAAAAAATCAATTAAGCTACTAAAAATTTAAAGTGAAACCATCCTTAATGATTAATTTAAACAATTCTAAAACTATGGACAACCATTCTTTTAAAGCTAAACCAAGACATATCACATTAAGCCTTAGCACACACATTTGAGTGCTAAGTCACCTATTCTAGTATTAAGTTAGGTTAGTGTATGTTATGGTCATGTGTTTTTTTTTATGATATAATGTTTTAGACTGGGTGTTAGGAATGTTTGTATGTAGACTAGATGTTAGGTCGTTAGTAGCCTAATGATGTCTTATGTAGGGGATTGTGGGGCCACTACAATAATAAATGAATATAAATGTTATTACTTGCAAGTGTTGATTATGCCTCTAAGCATAATCAATTAGGACATGTGGGCTTGGCTACCCAAGTGTAGGGTGTTAAGTCCAAATATGTGAAATATAATTGCTTGGCTTATTTGTTTGTTTAACTAATATTTATTTTTCAGGTGTAGTTTGACCTTCTTTTTCCTAAATATATAATTTTATAATAGGATTAGGATTAGTGCTATAGGGTTTAGGATGAGCAGTGGCTAAAAGGCAAAGACCTTGGAGGCCCTATGAAGCCTGGAGCAAATAGATCCAAAGAAAAGAAAGAAGAACAAAAGATCGAAGACCCCAATAATATTTATTTTAATTATAACATTCAATTATAATCTGGGTTGTATAAGGGTAAAGCTCTGCTACCCAACTTTTTCTCTTTTTCGGGGTGTATGGCGGTACCTGGCCGCATCGGCCTCTTATCCTTTTATGAAATTTGAGTGCTTGATTGTTATGTTTAGATTATACAATAGAAATGACATGTTTTTATGGGTTACTTAAAGTGTGTATGTTTGATGTGTGGCCTAGACATGGTAGACACTTTAGGATAAAATTAATTTTTCTACCCTATGAAGAACTCATGACTAAAATCAAATTAACTCATAACCTCATCTTAAAGCCTAGATTAATAATAAAGATAAATAAAAGGTTTAGGAATCCCTCAGCTAAATGTTATATGATATCACACCATTCATATCATATTGTTTCACACTTGAAAATAGAGAATTTCAACTATTACACGATAGGAGATAGGCTTGACCTGTGAAAGTAGTCCCTTGTATTGGAGAACACCTCTTCTCATTGATTTAGCCCATAACTCAATTTTATAATGTATTTAGGCATAATTATCCCAAGCCTTAGTTCAAATTAATATGTCAAAATATTTAAAAATTTGTAAATTTTGTATTAGTCTAAGCCATGTTTCCATACCAATCATGATCTAGTCTCTTATAGAGTGAGTTAGGATTCTAGCTTCCATCCTAATTAAATAATAGTCTAATTATCCTGCATCTACATAAAACTAACCTACATGATTTTAAAGCGTAGGAGGTATTAGTTGGTAACCACACTAGGCAGTTGTAAGTCCAGAAGTGTCGAGATGTGTTAATTCTCTCTTATGGAGGTGAACTATTATGTCCCATTCTCCGCCAATTAGACTTAGGTCGAGCTTCTAGCTTTTGCTAAAGAATTTTAGACTTAGGTTCTGAGGAAGCTCATTTCTCTCTTGCTATGAATATAAGTCATCATCGCTTAGGAATTTTCATAATCTTATGTTGTTCAAATGTGAGTCTTAACTATTCAATAAAATTTCAACTTAAAGAAAAATAAATTCTTCTCTTCAAAAATATAATGCCTCATCATAAGGTAAATTGGAGTATTCACAAGGCTTCCTAGTGTCTTGGATACTCCATACTTATTTTCTTATAGAATCTATAAATAAGTCCTCCCATTTGAACTCTTCTTATTTGATTTCAAAAATAACCAATTCTATGATAGTGTAGCCTTGAAATCTTTGGAGACATTTATTGACTACTTTAATTGAGAGTGTTCTTAAGAAACTTTCATTTTTTAGGATGTAATTAACTATGGGGGCTCACTTTCAAAGGAGACAAAAGAACCCAACATAAAATAAACCCCACTTTACCTATCCATGTAAAATAGGGGAAAGATCTCTAGTATATATGAAGACTCATCTACCTTTGGAGTCCTTATTAGGTGATCAAATCTATTGTAGAGTGATGTTTCTATCCTTCGAGATAGTACATCATACTTTGATGTCACATTTGATCACTTTAGTAAGTACCCCCTAAGATCTGCGTGGTGTCCCAATGAAAACCAAATTAAAACACCACGTGTATAAATTCAAATATTATTATTGATTTGTAAAACTCTTAAAAAGTTATGTGCTTCTATGTTCCAGATATATTACAAATTCTTTATAAGGTTTATCTAAAAAATGCTTGATGAAATGCCTTCTATTGAGCCTTTTAAAGAGAAAATATGGGCTATTATTGAAGCCCTGATCCACGTAGTATAGCTAGGATACATGACAGTCTATTATGGCACCAATATATGTTAAGAGGCATAGATATTTTTTGATCACATATCCCACTATCTGACTCAAAGTCTCTAGCTGGCTATAACCCAATTGAGTGGGTATCAATTTAAAATTAAGACATAGTCATGATATCCCTTTATAGTGAGTTGCAAATCACCTTAATTTTGATGATCAAAATGTGCTCCAGCTAGCTGAAGACACTACTCCACCTACAAGCATAGTCAGACAACTGAGTTGCGGTATATTACATCATGAAGTAGAAGATTAGGATCTAAAGTTAATTTTTGACACTCCATTATCAATTGTCAATGGGTACGTATATTGGGCTCAACACCACCTATAGATGCAAGGTGAAGTTCTTAGAAAGGTTGGCGTATATCGGGCAGTCTATGCTTCACTCTTTGATTATAGTCTCCTTCCTTTAACATGGATCAAGAACATAGCAGAACACTGGGATAGGGATACGAATACTTGTTGGATCGGTCTACATGAGATGATAGTAACTATAGTAGACATGCAAGATATAATAGGACTTCCAGTTATAAGGACTCCTTATGAAGAATGCATCCCACCAGATCACAAGCTTTTCCAATGTCAGTCAGATGGCTAGTGTGGGAGAGGTAGTTATACATATTTTTCTGGGCTACATCATGCCTTGGCTCATTTTCAAAGACTATCCAAAGAATGGAGGACAGGTCATAGATGTTAGAATATGATCACTCTGGATACATGGTAAGAAAGCTTCCTCCGTTCAGAGATACATCTACCACAGTTTGTACGATTAGAGGACCTATTTGACAATGGATTCCATACAACTATTATTACCAAATTTGAACCAAAGGGATATTAATGATGGGCTATCTTTAGTAGCTTTCATTGCCACTTGGCTATGCTACTTTGTATTCCATAGACATAATAGACTATTTTGTCTTTCTACTTTATTGATGGATAGCTTACTCGATCGTGGTGAAAGGATATCATTTGCGCCTGCAGCACTGGCCTACTTATGTCACAAATTATGCAGAGTAAGTGTCCTGATTGATTCCCAATGCTATGATACGGATGACATTTGACACTATCTACATGGATGGATTCATGGTCATATTTCAGGAGCCTTCAATTATCTTGAGACACCATCCAATTTTAGAGCATAAAATTTCCCCATGATTATACAACTGAATAGAGCTACAGTCTCTATAGATAGAAATCAGATACAAATTTCATGTTAACCCTAGTGCGCATGATAGATTGCTTTCAGATCATCCTTCTATAGTCAATCTATTCAAAGTATGAGATAGAAATTTATAGATTCTCTCATTGATAGAGGCACCTCATTGCTATCATCAAAATCTAGATATAAATACATTGCAAAATATCTTATTCGGCTGAGATCCACTTTGCTATGCTATGATCACCATGAATATATAATCTTGGAAGATTACAACCTTAAAAGGGTGGCTAGACAATTCAAATTTACTTAAGCTACATCTATATATGGGCTACCACCGATAATGAATATAATAGATCCTCATTATTTGGGAGCACTTCCACTAATAGTTCATTTTGTAGTAGCCTCTATAGCATGGACCTTCACACTTCATCTACAGACTCATTCTAGTTTCTATATAGCTCCACAAGAGACTCACAAAGGAGTCAGTCATTTATGATTGATGTGGATCCACCACACCTTCTCTTCCTTCTTTGGGCTAGGCTTTCACATATACAATCATAAAATATGAAATAATAGACTGATCAAATCTATACCACATATTACTAATGCTCCTAAAAGAGCATTAGATGACCAAAAAGGTAGTAAGAAATGATGGCATCAAAATTCAGCTACTTAACAGAAAGATGATAGGGACCGCCATAGCTCCCCCACCAATTGATTCTAATATATGAGTTGTAGATATAGACAACTCTATTTATATCCCTACCTCACCAATAGTAGATGACTCGCTAATAGTAGTTGAACCACCACCAGAGCGAAAGGAGAGTGATATCATGCTGGTACTATCCATAAATATTACTGTAGTTTCTCCAATGTTTATTCAACTTATTAGTACTGATCATATATATACTAGAGAAAATACACATACAGAGAAGTCTAGAACTGTGGCTATTAGTGTTGAGCCACTTTTATCAAATTCAACTTGGGTGATGGTGAGTGCGACTCAATATGACTCCTCATACATAGATTCTTATGTCGAGTTTTATCCTATTTCAAACCCAAAACATATAGTTCAGAAGTAGTTATCTAGCCAAAAAAATTTCATGTTTTATTTCCAAAATATGCCCTAGGGCTTCAACTCCCTTGCATAGTAGTCCTTTGAAAAGCTTATATCATATAATAGTAGCCATACATTAATTACTTCTATGTGTCAACTTAGAAGTTTTGTTTGATCTTTCTAGCTTCTATGTAGAAGTAAATTCTTTACTAGATTGCACTACCACTCTATATCTTGAAGTGGAAGAATTCCAGTTATGGGAATCCCTCTATATAGACGTTGAGTGCAAACTATTCTCTTTGCACACTACCTACAAGGAGGTCTTGTTAGATACACTTACTACTATAGAAACATCATCTAATACTATTTTGCATCAAGTCTCCCTAACTCGCTAAGATCTAGAGCACCGTCTCAAAGCCTTGATATCCTTCCAAAGGAAATTTCTAGAGCACAAATGGAACTCCTCGATATCTCTATTGAATTGAGAGAACTATAGCAGAGAAGACAATATTTGCTAGAAAGGTGATCTATGGTTAGATAAGCTATCACAGCTATAGAAATAGATTGCTCACAGGTAGATGCTCAAGTGTTTAAACTTGAGCAAACCCTTTCTTTATTGGAGTGTGATCAAGTGGCTGCCCTTTAAAATCTCCATAAAGCATGAGAGAGATAGGCTACTATAGCTTATAGAGCTCATACAACCTTTGTTTACATTCAAGAAACTCAGGCTTACTATTGCAGCTAAAAAATTTTCAAGTAAACTCTCTCTATTATTGTGTAATACATGAAAATTATTAGAGTAATACATCAAAGGCTTTAATTTTTTTAATTATATCTATATATGTCTGATATAACTAATAAATAAGTAAGGCAACAAATGCATCATGTCTTAATGATATGACACATTTGTTGGGAGGCAATTTTGTTCACCAAAAAATATAAAAATAATAATAATATTTTTTTATTCTTCTAGCCACAATGCTGCAATGCTGTGTTCAGGGCACCACGGCATTGCCCTAGCCTTCCAGTAGAATAACTACTCAGAGCCAGTTGTCAAAATTATGGTACATTACCAAGGCATTGTAATCTTTCCGCCAAGGCACTACACTAGGTATTGAGAGGGAATAGTTACAGGAAACACTGCTATAAATAACAGTGTCTAGTCCACTTTCTCTTCCCCTTTTTTTCTCTCTCTGAAAACTCTTACTCTCACTGCACTCCAATATTACACTCGTCCCGTCGATCTTCTTTTGTTCCAAGACACTCTGTTCACTTCACATAAAAGATTTATGCCATTATCTTTAAGAAAGCATGTTAAAACATACTCTCACTGTTGATCTTAGATTCGATCAGAAAAAGAAGATTGTAGATTTGAAGACCTCTATCGTTGAACTTTATTTCGATGCAAGATGAAAAACCCCTCCCCTTCATTGATCTTAGTTCTGGAATATAAGAGAAGAGTGAATCATACTATGATTTTGAAATCTAGCACTGCTAAGGTAAAATGCTGTTGAAATTTCTAAAGAATTTTTCTAAAATCTCACAATAAACTCAATTTTTGACTCACAGCGCCTTGGCATTGAATATTAGCGCTCAATTTTTTTCTCTCAGGTATTCCTATTATAACGAGCAGTACAAAGATGCCCAAGAACTAGTGTTGGGGTGCCCTATGGAAATCACCCTAGCACCGCAGCATCATGGTATCAGTGCATGGCACCATGCTTACTTGACACTAGAAATATGACTTAGAATATTTTCTGATAAAATCTCCTAGTGTTACAGAACCACAGGACTAGCACCTCAGTGCTTTATCTCCCCAACACAAGTAAAAAGGACTTAGAAAATTTTTTCTACTAATGGGAAAAAATATCACCCCAATGCTAAGCCCTTAGGTTTTTCATTCTATTCATAGTGTCGAGGCGTTGTGACTCATATATCATTTTTTTCATATATGTTCGAATATTTTGTATTTAATCTTGGAGTGATAAATCAACAATATTTCTCACATTCAAGCATATAACACAAAAATAAAAAAGGAAAATTTTATTTCTAAATTCAAAAGAAAATTACAAATTATAAGAAGGGGAAAAGTACAAAAAGGGAAACTAATAATCATACTCATCACCCTCTTCTTTTTTTATTCTTCATCCTCCGTGCTTAATACCGGTGGGGTAATTACACGAGGCTAATACTAAGGTGTTGTAGGGAAGAAGGCCTGGTTCGAATTTGCAAGATTGCAATTCTGGAACATGTTGATATGTGCAGTGTTAAACTGGGCCATGTAAAATAATTGCATGTGCTATTGACCCATATGATGATCAAACTTACGCTCCAGAATCTCCTGCCTATGACTACTCCTATCCACCATTTTTCTTAAGCATGTGACCTAACTTCCAATCTCTTTAAATTGCTCGACTAGGGACTTAGAAGATTGGGGTCAAGATCTTGGGGCATGTGACCCTTCCCCCACTTCAAACCTCAACCCAAATCCCCCAATTACCCTCTTTATTAGTGGAGCCTTCTAAATGAGTATTTTTTTCATCAGGCCCCTTTACCGCTCCTACCATGGCACATAAACCATAAATCAAAAAAAGGGTGACCGTGCTAGATAGTAGTACTCCCCTTCAACATATAACAAATAGGATTATAAATAACTTTCTTGATATCGATTGTATATCCACTCTGAATAGGAAAATTTAAAATAACCCTATCTTTGGTAACCTCACAAATGTTTCCAATGGGCATAAGCTTCACAAAAATGAAATAGTGCTAAGCTTTAGATTCAACAATGAGACCAGTGATACAAAAGCTGATAATTCTTTCCTCTTATCATTTTCATTGCACATTTGCATTTCCACTAGAAAGAAAATGGAGAATCTAATCAAAATTAGAATGATCATTATAATAAACAAGATATTGGTTATAATCAATATCTTGGAGATTGTAATATGCGTTAATACCATTATTATTAAAACTTAGTAGTTTTCACCATTTATATGCTTTATTGTCCTGGCTTTCTCATGCATCGTAAAGAACTCGTGCACCACAGGGACAACGCACGAGCTGTTATCATAAGCCAATTTGGCCCAGCCTCATCTCACGACCACCGCTTCGACACTGCTTCGAAGATCCTAGAAACTCCTCTCCGGGATCAAGTGTTTGTGGATGAGGGCGTGTTTATGCCGCTCCTTGGCATCCACACTAACAAATCTGTCGGTATCACCGGATGCTCTCTTCCAACTCACTACTCTTATGAGAGGCATGATGGATATGTTAACTGGAGAGAAAAATAGAGCTGAGAGAGTGAAAGGAAATCATTAAGGAGTGAAACTACTGAATGAAAATTCTTAACAACCCAAGGTCCTATTTATAAATTAGACCTAACGTCGTAGCTCCCAAACATAGATCCGGCCTCTCGGGTTGTAGTACACGACATCGGCTCCATAGCACCCACATGTAGCACCGAGGCACTAGTCCACCTATCCCATCAGTTATTATGTGGACAAAAAAATAAATTTAATTATAATAAATTTCATAGCTGACACATATTAAAAGCATTGCAATGCCACAACTCCAATTAAAATAATATTGTCATTTATTTTTTAATCGACTGCACAGCTATCAGGAATCTTGACTAGCACCGCACCACTACAAGGTGACACTACGATGCTGCTCAAACAGTCAAATGGACCAATAATGCTAGCACAACAATGTTACCCATGAAGCATCGAGATGTTGGACGTCACAGGTCACATGTACACTTAGACTGCCACCTAAGCAGGGGCTCCTAGGTGCCGTATTCCAGTGTCAAGGCACTACCCCTTAAGTGAAATAATAAAAAAAGAAGGGACTTCCACCCTAATTTTGGCATTTCCAAAGGGATGTAAGCCCAGCTTTCTATTTGTTTACCATGTGAACATCTATCCATTCACTATGCAACTCCCTATAATTTGTTCACCACACGAACAAATTCACATCCATCAACCATGTGGACAATACTAATTTTGGCATTCCAAAGGGATATAAACCCAGCTTTTTATTCATTTTCTATGTGAACATCTATCTGTTCGCCATGCAAACACCCCATAATATATTTTCCATGTGAACAAATTTATATTCATCCATCGTGTGGACAACTCTAGTTTTGGCATTCCAAAGGGATGTAAGCCCAACTTTATATTCACCCACCATGTGAACATCTACATGTTCACTTTGTAAACACCCTATAATCTATTCACCATCAATTTTAGATGCCCATGTGAACCACATTGTACCCTACCTGTAAGACACGGATGCATATCAGATAGATATGTCTATTTCTAATCTTAATCGAGAGTGCTCTCTTACTGTGATAAGAGGGGTAATTAACTTTGGAGGCTTGCATCCATAGAAAGTAGAGCACATATCTAAATAAACTATAACATGATGATAGAAGAAATCTAGTTGAATATATATATATACTAATGTCTCTCATGAAAAAAATATACTCTTACCCATCTCATGCAAAGATGGCAGAGCATATCCTCATAGGTATTTTTTTTCTGAGTGATCAATGCTATTTTATTTCTACCAAGCTGATGCATATTGGTAATATCAGTGAAGTGACCAAGGATAGTGTTTTCAATTTTCCAATTATAAAAAGCTTTATAATTTATATAAGGAAGATTATTTATAATTTTATTTGTAATATGCTTAGGGGTAGTACTACTATAGGGTATGGTCGTCCATCTCTTATTTATGGTTGATGCATTTAGATGTATTAGGGGAGATTGATGAAAAAGTATTTATTCAAAAGGCTCATATAATGAAAAGGATTATTGAGTGGTTTTGTTTAAGGTATGAAGTGGGGGAGAGCTCACATGACCTGCGACCTCGACCCTAATCCTCAAAATCCTTAAATGAGAAAATTTTGGATTTAAGGAGAGAGGTGGGTGAGAGTAGCTGTAGGCAGTGGGCTTTAGAAAAAGGTTTGATTAAATAATTTTCTTATCACATGGTTCATCAACATAAATAATTTTTTTTATATTTCCTAGTTCAATATAGCACTCGTCCATATGTTCAAAAATTATGATCTTGGGGATCCATCTCAAGCTTCTTTTACTATGGCACCTTAATATTCCCTTTATGTAGCTACCTCGATGGAGCTAGAAATAGAGGAGGAAGATGATTATGACTACTAGTTTCTCCCTCTTTTTTCTTTTTTTTGAATTTTCTATATTTTTTATTTTTATTAAAATAATTTTTAATAGATTTTTTTATTTAATCAATATGTTTTTTTCTTCATTTCTACCCCATTATATTTCTCATTGTGGAATGCTCTAAGTTTTAAAATTTTAAGAATAAAATTTTTCTACTCAACATTAGGGGCTCAACGCTTCGATGTTGGTGAACTAACGCCACGGTGCTGTTAAGCTGAAACTGACTGATTCAAAACCTAAGATCTTAGTGACTTGACACTATATTTGTAGCGATGTGGGTATAATTTTGATTATGATATGAATGTCTTAATATTATCGATTGGGTGTGGAAACATAGTGCTTCGATGCTAGGATACCACCACCATGGCATTATGAGATGCCTGCCTAAGCTTAATTTTTTTAAAGGATGTAGAGCCTTGGCACTAGGCCTTCAGCGTCACGGTGTTGTTTCAATGATGTCTAAGATTCAATAATTTTTTCAAAAAATTTCAATTTTGGCGACATAACACCTTAGTAGTGCCAAATTTTTATATTTTTTTTAGTGCCAATGCACTCATCTCCTATATTCTAGATCTAGGATCGATGGAGTGAGGGTATTATTTCATGTTGGAATCAAGTTCAATGATGGAAAGGAGCATTTTAAGATAAAGTGTCTCAACGCCATGTGAACTACACTATAACATTGATTTAAAGATATGAAAATTAGGGTTTACGCTGCGGTGCTGAAATACAATATTGTGGCATGGCAAGATTGATACCAAAAACTCGATAACATCGTACAACGATGTTAGGATTTTCATGCTTTGGTGCTATAGAACAGAGCATTCAAGATTTTAATCCTGAGAGCGTAACACCGTGGCACTATACTTTAGCATTGCGATGCCATAAGATGGGAGTCCTATTTTGAGCTAAATTCTTAGGGATTTTAATAATAAATTTAGTAGCATAACACCTTAGCAGTGCTGGCTTTTTATATTTTTTTTTAGTGAAAATGCACTCTTCTCTCTTATTCTAGATCCAAAATCAATGGAGGGAGGCTGTTCTTCTCACGCTGAAACCAAGTTTAACGATGGAGATTTTTGACATTCAAGATTCTAGAAATTTTAGTCTTATGGATTGTTCTTTTTAATCTGGATCCAAGATCAATGGAGACACACTTATTTTCTCACAGGACCCAAGATCGATGGTGGAACCCTTTTATCTTTACTTTTTAGAAAGAAAATTTGTGTAAAAAATTCTTTTTTAGAAATCTTTAACTTAGAGTAGATGAGAGAGTAAATGGCAGGGTATAAACACTCTAAAAGCAAGAAATGATGAAGAAGAATGGAGTGAGTGAGTGGAAGAGAGAGAAGAAGTTAGGGGGCTAGTCTCCCATTTTTATAAGCAATTTTCCTCCAATAGGGTGATTTTTGCTACTGTAATCATTCCCCTCGCTCCCCTAGGCACTTATTGTTGTTGAGGTAGGGATGATGGCTTTCTTGATTTTAAAAATTTGAAGATCGCCATGATAGTGTCTCGATGTTGTGCCATTTAATCAGGCAACAGTTAAAAGCAATTTAAGCTTCTAGATTCTTTAAGGTGGCAACAACGCTTAAGCACTATGATTGTAATGTTGCGGCGCCCTAAGCCGGGATGTCCAAATTTCATCATTTCTTTCATTGATTTAATTTCATCCTCATTTTTAGATGCAAATAAAATTATCCCTTGATGAATGTGCCATGTCGATTGGACATGATGTATTTATTATTTTATTTATTTATGATTATATGCAATGATATAATGAGAAGAGAAAATAGATAATCTTTTGAAAATCTCTAATCATTTTTCATTAATCATATATAATAGTAACATAAAGTGTTTGCAGGTATAACCTTTTATCCTGTAATTCACTAATATAGATAGTCTACCTCTTTTTAGCTTCATGGAGATGTTAAAGAGCAGCTTCCTGGTCATGGACTAATGAAGAAAGAAGTTGGTCAAGTTTGGTCACCTGAGCATCTGTTTGTGAGTAGTCATCCTCTATGGCTGTGATAGCCTATCTGAGCATAGATATTTTTTCCAACATATATTATCTCCTCATCTATAATTCCCTCAATTCATTAGATATATTGAGGGGCTTAATCTATGCTCTAGAGAGCTCTATATAATAAGATCTCAAAGTTTTGAGGTTGTGCTTTCTTGGTGAACTAGAGAGACTTGATGTAAAGTGGTGCCGAATGAGATCTCTGTAATAGTGATTATATCTGAGAAGACCTCCTGATAAGTACTATGTAATAAGAATATCCCAAATTCAACATCTTTACATAGGGATTCCCAAAGTTATAGCTCTCCTTGGTTCAAGACCTAAGGTGTCAACACAATCCAATAAAGAGTTTGCATCAATGCAGAAGGTAGAAAGCTCAGGTAAGAGTTTTGGTTCAACACTTAGAAGCAAATAGTGTAATGTCATTATTATATGACATAGGCTCTTTGAAGATCCATGATGTAATGAATTTAAGGGTCTGTGGCATATCCTAGAGACAAAGCATGAGATCTCCAGACCAGATAGCTTGTGAGTTATATCTCTCAAGCTAGATATGATGACTCTACATAGAAATCAACATCTGAAAAAATCATCCTGAGTACTGCTCACTATCACCCAAGTTGAATCTGACAAGAGCGGCTCATGCCTAATCATCAGAGTGATAGATTCCTCTGTGTGTGGGATTTTCTCAATATGCATATGGTCACTACTAATAAGTTGAATGAGATCCAAAGAAGCTCCACTGGTAACTATCGATAAGACTAATGTAACATCATTATCCTTCTATCTTGCGGGTGGCTCAGCTGTTACTGGTGAGACGGTGTGGTGTTTTAATTTGGAGTCATATGGACACCACATATATCTTAGGGAGTACTTATTAAAGTGATCAGGTACGACATTAAGGTATGATGTACAATCTCGAAAGATGAAAATATCACCCTAAAATGGACCTAACCATCTAATAAGGACTTCTAAGGTAGACGGGTTGAGCTATTTATTTTTGGATGTCATGAGGGGGGGACACCACGTAGATCGTAGGGGTACTTATTGAAGTGATTTGGGTTAAGATTTGGCTAAGCTCATGAAGGTCGATTCATATGGCTTAGGAATTTGATTTAATTTAGTTTAGTTTGATTTAATTTTGATCATTTGAATGTAGATTTGATGTATGTTTAGGAAGATGATTGAAGATATGATCGATTCATGATAAACTCAATTGATTTTGGATTGATGTAGATAAGATTTTGGCTAAGTTCATGAAATTGATTCAAAAGGACTTAAGAAAGATTTGAAGTTTGGATTTGATCATGGGACTTCAATCATTTGGTTTGGAATTTGGATTTGGATTTGCTATTTGAATTGAAATTGAGATTTGGTTTGAGAAAGTGAACATGGGTTAGGTTTGGGTTGTAAGGTAGGTGGATTATCATAATCCCTAAGGTATAACCTAATCCTAGGGTTAACCCTTCTAAGTCTTTAGGCTTAGGTTAAGTGTTTACCTAATTACAAGAAGTGTCTTATGACTAGGGAAGTCTTAGTATCTAGAAGACTCTTAAGTCCAAGATGAGAAGATTGAGAACTCACTCCAAAAGTGAGGTCAACATGGGTCTTCGTATATACTAGAGAACTTTCCCCTACTCTACATGAAAAAGTAAAGCAAGATTTATTTTATGTCTGGTTCTTTAGTTCCCTATGAAAGCAAGCTTCTATAGTTAATTACATCCTAGGAAATGAGGATTTCTTAAGAGCACTCTCAATTAAAGTAGTCAATCATATCTCCAAAGACTTCAAGGTTAGACTATCAAAGGATTAGGTATTTTTTTGGAAAATCAAGTGGAAATGTTCAATTTGGAAGACTTATTTTAGATCCAAAAAGAGGATAAGTAGGGAGAACTCATGATACTGGGAAGCCTAGTGAGCACTCCAATCTATCATATAATGTGGCTTTATATATTTGAATGAGAGAGCTTAAATTTGTTTGAGTTAAAATTTTATTAGAATGCTAAAGCTTACAATCCATCAACTCAAGATTATAGAAATACCTAAGAGGTGAGGATTTATGCTCATAGCCTAAAGGAAATAAGCAACCTTGAATCCTAAATCTAGGATACTTTAGTACAAGCTAAGAGCTCGACCTAAATCTAAATGGAAAGGGGGACATAATTGTTCACCTCCACAAGAGAGAGTAAACTCATCCCGACTCTTCTGGGCTTACAACCGCCAGAAGTGGCTGCCAGCTAACACCTCATACGATTCAAAACCATGAAGCCCGGTCTTATCTAATTGCAAGATAGTTAGACCATTATTTAATTGGAGAGGGGGCTAGAGTCATAAACTCACTCCCTAAGAGACTAGATCATGATTGGTATGAGTATATGACTTAAATTAATTGTAAAATTTATAAACTTTTTATCATTTTGACTCAATATTTGGACAAAGGGCTTTGGAACAATTATGTCTCAATGCATGATGAAATGAGATTATTGGCTAAATCAATGAGAAGAATGTATTCTTGACTACAAGAGATGCCCTCACAGGTCAAGCATTCCCCTATTATGCAAGAGTGGAGACTCTCCTTATTCAAGAAAGAAATAATATGATATGCATGATGTTAAACGTTAAATATTAAGCTAAGGGGATGCTAAATATTTTAATTATCTTGATTATAACCTAGGCTTTAAAGTGAGGTTATGAGTTGATTTAAAATTTATTTATAAGTTATTAATTGGGGTAGAAAAAATAATTTTATTATAAGAGCCTACCGCATCCAGGCCACACATTCAAACATCATTCTTTAAGAAACCTATGAAAATCATATTGTTCTATTGTGGAATCTAAACACAATAAACAATCAATCATAAATTCCATAAAATAATAAAAGCGTCGGTGCAGCCGGGTACCACCATACACCTCAAAAGAGAAAATTGGGTAGCTGAGCTCTTCCCTTATACAACCTAGATTACAAAAGATTATTATAATTGAAATTAAATACATGCTATGGGGGTCTTCATTCTTCATTTTTCTTCCCACCTTCTCTTTGATTTAATTTTGCTCCAAGATTTCACAGAGCCTCCCAAGACTTTGCCTTCTAGTTACTGCTCATCCTAATCCCCATAGCACTAATCCTAATTCCTATTGCAAAAATTATATTTTATATGGAAAGTAAAATCTAACTACACCTGCAAAATAGATGTTTACTAAACATACATACATCCCAAGAAATTATATTTCATAATTTGGACTTAGCACCCTACACATGGGTAACTAAACCTTCATGTCCTAATGTGGATTATGCTTAGCGGGTAAGTAACCTATAAGCAAAAGCACTTATATTTATTTTAGCGGCCCCATTAGCATAATCCCTTGTAGAAAACATCATTAGGGTAACAATGGCCTAACATCCAGTCTACAAACAATAATCTTAACATCTAGTTTAAAACATTACATCACAAAATAAAATACAACATCATTACATACATCTTCCTAACCTAAAGCTAAAACTGGTGACTTAGCATTCAAATGTGTGTGCTTAGGCTTAGAGTGGTATGTCTTAGCTAGGCTTTAGAATTGTAATTACCTAATTTTTGGATTATTCAATTTAATCATGAAAGGTGATTTCACTTTTAAGTTACTGAAAGGATTAATGAGTTTTAATTTGCATTTTTCTTTTGTTTCATTTGATATTCACTTAGCATCTAAGTATTGTAAAGAGAAGGAGGAGGCTCAACCTCTTATATCCCTATCCTAAGTTAGTTTCTAAAGACATATTATTATGATTTGATTTCTTTTAGTGAATGAGTTATTAAAGGTTTCATTAATCTTAAGTTTGGGTTTATCTTAAAGAATCATATTCAACATGAAAGGTATCTTAAGAATAATGAAGTTGAATTGACATCATATAGATAATGTTGCATCATTCATTTTCATGATCAATAGCATGCATATGATTTAGGACTTAATATACCTATACATGCAATGTATTTTGGCACACTTAAATGATTATGAATGCATATATTTTAGTAGAAAAGGGGAATTTCATTCCTTAGCTAAATGTAAATACACATGTATTAAAGATTTAAGAAAGTACGTGTCATTATTAAACCATCTAATCTAATACCTCAGGGGATATACTTTATATCTTAAATACATATGAATGTATACACATCCATGAGAATGAAAATCATGCTAAAGATTTTATTTTAGTGATTTATTTCTACATGTGAAGTAAAAATTTATCCAAATTCTAGCACATGCACACATATGAATAAAAATAAGAAAGTACGTGCCATTGTTAAACAAAGAAAGTGAGGTAATCTAAGACCTCTTTGGGGCTAATTAAAGCCTCGTATTCTTGGGATGTCCAGACTATATACTTACTGACATTCGAACACATGTAAACATATGCATAAACACAGGGAAGAAAGCAACACTTTAACATGCTTAGGCTATAAGCATATGTAGATTACATATATATATATATATATATTATTCATAGCTATTATCACTTTAGCTTTTCATTATTAATTTATAGCTTTGAAAATAATTTTGAAATTTATTAGTGATAATAGCCACACATATGATAGGTTTAATCCAACACATGTGATTTTAGATATAAGTATATTCATTTGATCATTTGATTTGAAAGACATAAATTCATGGTCAAATGACATACAAAATTTATGATGATTGAAAAAGAATAATTAAATACTTCCACATAATTCATTCAACTATACTAATTCCTAAGGATGATTAAGTTGAATAAAATCATTTAAGGAAAACCAAAGCTTCTTCTTGAGTTTGATTTTGCATTTGGATTAAGAAACTCAAAGATGAGAAAATTTCAGGAACTTCTCAATCGCTCCTTTTAGTCAGGTTTTATAAGTTTTTAGTTAGTTTTTTAGTTATTTTTCTTAGTTGGTTAGTTTTTATTATTTTATTAGTTTTATTAATTTTTTATTATTTGGTTCGTTAGTTTTATTAGTTATATTAATTATTAGTTTAGTTATTATTATTATTATTATTATTATTATTATTATTATTAGTTAGTAATTTATTTTATTAGTTATTATTAGATGTTTTATTAGTTATTGTTTATTAATTATTTATTAATTTTAGTTTTATTATTATTATTACTAATTAGTTATTATTTTATTAGTTTAGTTTAGTTATTTTTATTAGTTATTAGTTTTTAGTTTTAGTTATTTTTTGTTTGTTATTATTTAGTTATTAGTTTAGTTATTAGGTTTAGTTATTAGTTAGTTAGTTATTATTTAGTTAGTTAGTTTTTAGTTTAATTATTAGTTACTTATTAGTTTTGTTGTTATTATTAGTGAGTTATTATTATTAGTTTGTTAGTTAGTTATTATGGTTCTACTTTGTATCGCTTGTTCTACTAGGTCATTCAAAGGGGATCTGCTGCGCCATCAGCTCAGTGTTTCTCTTTATTCCTTGTCTTTTGGTTAATTTGCTCCCTAATGAGAAAGCTTCATGATCATGCTTTCCGGGTACAAAAGGTTCAATTCAAAGCAAAATGCTACTCGAAAGTCATCTTTAGGGCTGGCATTGACTAAAAGCTTCAACCGTAAAAAAGCTGAGGGGCTATTTGCTTTTTCGATTACATCAACTCGAAAGATATATGGGGTGTTACTTAATTTTAATTATGATTAAGTAGCCTTTATGAATTAATTAAATTTGGATCTTTAAGCAAATGATTTATTATCAATTTCCTATGTCTCTTTAATTCAATTAAGCTTTTAATTATGAACCTCCAATGATATGTAAATGAGAAATTAAAATTACAATGAATTTAAGGACCTAGTGCAATGAGGCTCATAATTAAATGTTAATTAAGTATTTATATGATTTTTCCCAAACCCATGGCCTAATCATAATTTTCTAAAGGGGTCTTTATGTTATTGAACACATAAAGAGGAGCCCACAAATTCAATTAGATTATATGATCTAATTACCATTTTAAATTGATTTAATTTCATAATTAATGGCTTAATGAATTCCTTAATTAATTATTATTTAATTACCCTCTTTATGAAATGGATTTAAGAAAATAATTAGGAAAGAGGTCCTAATCAATTCCCCTTCACATTTCACTGTAATCAGTGTCTAATCATATTTAATTAATTAATTTTTACTATTTGGTATTTTTAAAAATTGTTAAATTACTTAAAGAGGGTAATTAACATTTAAATTTCAAATTCTCTCAATTATCTTGTTAATAAATCTCAAGAAAATTATGAAAAGCAGAGGACATCCCATAGAATTGATCTATCCAATTTAAGACTCATTAGCCAAGTAATTAGGACTTAATTAAACTAATTATGAAAAATGTCAAACCCTAATTAAGCATTGTTCACTGTTCAAAACTTAGGAAAATTATTTTTATTAAAATCTCATCTATTTACCCTTTCCAAAAATGTGTTTATTTATTTATCTTTTTTTTCTACAATTAGTTATAAATTTTTGAAGTTTTGATTGATTAATTATATTTTTTTAACTTTAATTAATCCCTAATCCCATCAGCACCATGTAAGAGCTGATGTGGTGATGTTTTCCATGTGGCACCATAGGATTGGCCACTTAAACTATCTAGCGTGCTGAGTCAGCGGCAACGAACGCGCTCGTCCCCGCCATCCAATCTCGAATCAGATGGTGGGGATTAATCTCATGGATATTAAAAGATAAAATTGAATTATCTAGCAGATTAATTTGTGGCTCTCCATTCTAATCACGCATAATGGATGGCGGCGACAAAAGATAAATACCATCTACCCTCCTCCTACGATCTGAGCTCACTAGAGCTCGTGAGGCATTAGGGTCGACTCCAAAATATTCAAGGGATAGATCTAAGGAGATCCTATGGTAGAAATCGCACGAAATCAAGATTTCTTTCACAAAAGACCAACACCTTAGGGGATTTTTATGGTTTGCCAAAAAAATACCTCTCTGGAGCTCAAGACTAGTGGTCTAATGGCTGAGGTAGATTCATCTTGAAGAGACGAAGCCCTGTTGAGAAGCTCGTGACTTGCCTCCTTGTTGATGGCTCTGTGGACCAAGCACCATCGAAATAGTGGCCAAAGTTGGTCTAGTGGTCTCTAGTGCTCAAATCGATCAAAAATTGGTTCATTTTGGATCGTTGGAGTGTAGGGAAAGGGTGGGAGAAGTTAATTGGAGTTTGGTGAGGTTTGAGTGGTGTTGGACGGATAGGGGCTCGATTTTGCTCTGGTTTGATCTCGCCAATGATGGGAAGCTCAAGGGAACTTAGGGAGGATCTAGGGAAGCTCGTCTTGACTCAATGAAGCTTGTGTGTGATTGGAATAAGATGGGGAGGAGTATACTCTCCTTCCCAATTGATCCAATGGATTGGATGGGTTCAAGTTTTGGCAAACGTCCGGCCAGCATTGGCGATCGTGGATGTCAGGGATTAGCTGAGGTGAAGCGTCTTGAGTGGTTGAAGGAAAGGAATGGGTTGGCAGGGGCTGAGGTGGTGTGTACCTCCTCCCCCAAGTGCTCCAATGGGAAGGCTTGGGTTAGCTCACCATCTCTTGGCTCATGGCTGACCTAATCAAGTTTTGGTCAGGTTAGCTAGTGGTCCAGATGTTCAAATCAAGCTTAGGGTGGCTACCAAGGGTTGGAGAGTGGGTTTGATGATCCAAATGGGGATTTTATCCCATTTGGAGGGGTTTACCCAATGGGTTTTAGCCTAGTTTGGGTCAACATGGGTTGGGTTTGATTTGGCTTGACCCATGGTGACCCAAGGATAGTCATGCAAAGTTTGGTTAGGTTTGGACTTAGTTTGAATGGGTTTTGCTCAATTTGACCATATAGGTCAAATTTGGTTAGGTTGACCAATGGGTCAAATTTGGTCAAATCAAGGGTTGAGACATGTTCAAATGACCATTTGGGATGTTTATGTTCAATTGGTTTGATTTGATTTGAAGTGGATTTGAATTTGGCTCATATGGATTCATGTGGGTCAAATGGGCTAAGTTGATTAATTTGATCAAATTGACCAAATTGGCTTGGGTTAGGGGTGGGTTTAGGTTCAATTAATGATTTGAAGATGATTATAAGTGTTTATTTCAATTAATTTGAATTTGAGAATGATTTAGATCAATTTGACCCTTTAGATCAATTTGGACTAAATGTGTCAATTGGGTTCAATTGATCAAATTGGGTTTAATTGGGGCTTAGATCATGTTCAATGATGAATTTGTGATAGATTTGGATCATTAGTTTGAATCAATTTGGATTGGCTTGAGATTTGATTCAAATTGGTCTTTCAGGTCAAATTGGTTCAACTTGGGTCAAAGAGTCAATTAGATTTGGTTAGATCCAATTGATTGCAATTGAACAATCAAGGGTGATTAATAATCATTGTAGGAGGTATTGAATGGGTTGGTTCAATCCAATTTAGGTTGTATTGAGGTTTGGATCAAATGAGTCCTTTAGGTCACTTTGGATCAAGTGAACCTAATGGGTCAATTGAGTTGAATTGGGTTGAGTTTGATGATTGATTTAGGATTGATTGATGGCTTTGATTGTAATTTATTTAGATTTAATTAAACTTTGGCTCATTTGGATCATTTGGGTCAAATGGGTCAACATGGGTTAATTGAATAGATTTGGTTGGTTTGATTTGATTGTAGGTCTTGGAGGGGTTTGAAATAGAGATTTGGGTAGTTGGAGTGCTTCGATGAAGTTCAATTGGATTTGGTTTAATTAAATAGGCTTGAGTCATAGGATCATGGGATGATTGTAGGATTGGTTTCGGTTAATGGTTAATTTAGCTTTGGCTTGGAGCTTGGATATGAAATAGGATTCAATTAAGTTTGATTGTATTGATTTGAGATTTGGTTTTGCATGAATGGATAGGTATGGGTTTGGTTTAGGCCATAGGATAGGTATGACCTAAGCTCGGGGTATCCCTTCTTAAGTCTCTAGGCTTAGGTTTAGTGTTCACCTACTCACTAGAAGTGTCCTATGACTAGGGAAGTTCTAGTTTCTAGAGGATTCCTAAGTCTAAGATAAGAATGATGGATTCTCACTCTAAAAGTGAGGTCAACATACGGGAATACAAATAGGCTCATATATCCCTACTACTCCTATATCATGACCAGCTATCTTGAGACTGTGAATATCTCTATCGTTTCTCTCGTAAGCGATTAAGACTTTCGTTGTTGCTTCCTACTGTTGCTCAAATCATCTAAAGATATTTTAGGAGCATGAGTCACGTGTTTTGGGCGATGCAAATGTTGTATCAGTTTGGTTCTCCCCAATCTATCACTGTATATCCGAAAGCCTAGTCCCATGAAGGAAGAGTATGTATAGCAAATCCACAGTAACCATAGGTGATTAACTCCTATGTAATTCTTCTGTGAAGCTACATAGAAACCCAAATCAGTCCTTAATATGAAAGCCCATACTATAGACACTGCTGCTAACTGAACAGATAGTGGGAGCATCCTGAGGGAATGAGTATATGCTATATCCAACATATGTGGTAGTCTATATATGGACATAGCCTGAGTGAACCCATATTGTCTAGCCACCTTATTGGGATTGTATCCCTCCAATATCATAGACCCATGATGCCTATAATAAAGCCAAGCAGATCTCAGCCTAATAAGATATTCTACTATGCATCTATATCTTGGCATTAACACTAGCAATGGTGTTGTTCTATCAGTAAGAGAATCTATGAATCTCTGCCAAAAGCTCTGAGTAGGCAGACTATGAAAGGATGATATATGAATGAGCTGAAAATGATCCATCCTGCATGATGGAGAAAACGTGAAGGTCCTAATATGATCTATGTATAAGGAGAATGTAGCCCTACTCAACTACATGATCATGGGAAAGTGTTGCTCTCTGAAATAGGATGGCATTTCTGGATAACTAAAAGCTCCTGAAATATGTGCATGAATCCATCCATGTAAGTAGTGCAAAGGAGCATCTACATCATAGCATCGTGAGTCAGTCATTATGCTTACTTTGTAGAATCCATGGTATAGGTAAGCTAATGATGCAAGAGCCAGTGATATCCTCTCGCCCCAAGCAAGCAAGCTGGCCATCAAGAGAGTCGAAGGGCTGAAAAGTCTATTGTATCATGGAAATATGAAATAGCATGACCAAGTAGCAATAAAAGCAACTAAAGATAGTTCCTTGTCTATGTCCCGTGCTAATATTCATTGTAAACTAACTCTTCCTTCTGGCTCAAATCTAACACTGAATGATTCTTTAGCTAAATGAAATCTCATATCAAACGGGTGCTTTAATCATGTGAAATGAGGCAAACATATTGCTGCATCAAGGAAACTCTTAGACCATGTGTCTATAGTAATTGTGCCCCATTGCCTATGACCTGATTTTCGCTTTCTGAATAATCTTTGGTAATGAACTAGAGCAGGATGGAGACCTGAGGAGTATACATGGATGCCACTCCTATGTTGACCAGCTGGCTGAAGCTAAAAGAGCTCATGATCTGGAGGTACACACTCCTCATAGGGAATGCCTATAATAGGGAGACTTGCTATTTCTTGCATATCAGCCAAAGTAATCATTATCTTATGTGGACCAATCCAACAGGTATTGGTGATCCTGTCCCAATGTTCTGCTATATTCTGGATCGAAGTAAATGGAAGGCGACTATAGTCAAAAAGTGATATGTATACTGCATGATATATACCATCTCTCTTGAAGATGTCACCATGCATTTGTAGGTGATGGCATGCCCAATATACATAGCCACTAATAGCTAATAGCAAGAATGTAAAAATATCATAAAACTATTGAGTAAAGTAGAGAATAGAACCTAATATCTAGTGGTTCATAGTTTTCATTTGAAGCAAAGGAACAAAAGCATGTAATTAATCTTATATTCTCTTTAAGGCTTCCTTAATCATAAGTCATAAGTTCTCATAATAAAAGTCTTTATATACTAGCTTAGTAATATTAGCTTAGTCCTTAAAAGCCTTGACCCTTATATAATTGCACATAAAGGAAACAATTGCTAATTATAGCAAGCAACAGCTAAGATGGGTCAAGTTTAGATTTCACATATGGCTTCATTTTCATAGTAGCTATTAGTGATAGGAATGTTCTTCTACAATGTTTGTTAGTCAACACAATATATATATATATTCTTTGTCAACTTTTGCTAACTTGCCAGAGTATAAGTATGGCATGTTTCTTAGAGCAAGCCACTAATTTAGAAAAATATTATGGCATGTTGAGATGCTATGAGCTTAGCCAAATCATATTGGTTATGATAAAGAACATAATTATTTTCTTTCCAATGTTTTATAACATTTTAATACAAGCATGTTTTGTTGTTAGTTGCAAAAATTTCATATGTTATTATATTCAGTAGTCATTATTTATGCCACATATTTAAATTTAAGTTGTTGAATATTAAAATAACATATATATATATATATATATATATATATATATATCATTAATCTTGAATCATAATTTTTCATAGCAAACATCTCTATAGAATAGCTTGGTAAGATAATCCTTTCCCACTTATATAATGGAGCATCAAGGAGACAATTGCTAGCTATAGCAAATAGTGGTTAAGAGGGGCTTCTTAGTTAGCCTTTTATGGTAATGGATACTAGTAATATGACATATCTTCAATTGTTTTCACAAGCCAACACAGTTTCTTTAACTTCATCCTTTTCAGCTCTATGTAATTTATCATAATGTGATCAATAAGACTTGTTTAATGGAGCAAGCCCACAATTAGTCAAAGTATGATGCCATGGGATGCTACATTCTTAGCAAAACTCAAGTGGAAACCAAAATGATTTTTCCAACCCAATCTACATGATCAAACAATGACTCAGAGGGCCAAATACAAAATGCCTAAATCTTGATGCTGGGTTAAATTTGAGCAAGTTAACCGATTGGCTCAAAGCAAGGTAACAAGAAATGATCAACCTACTTTTCAAAAAATTGTTCAACCGAAGTTGTTGCATTATTCTGGTAGGACACCTTCACCCGTCAGGCCACAAAGCCTATTATGAATCAACCCACTAATTGAGCTCCTAAGACCAGCTCATAATTTATCTATAGTGTCACTCTATTATGAATCTTTTTTGGGTTATTAGAGCTAATTTAATGATAAATTTATACACATAATATATATGTAAGCTTTGAACTTAAAAACTATTCACTAAAAATCTATACTTCAACCATTAGACTAAAATTATTTAGCATACATGCCTTTACATATTGCTTCCCCTTATACTCTTTGATTTTGGTGATTTCTTTGCCACAATTACTCTCCTTCTCTGAGCTCCTGAGCCATCCTTTGCTTGTTCCCTTTTTGGTTAAATTGGTTCTTGCAGTTAAGTCTTCATTTTATCTATTGCTTTTAATCTTTGCATTTTAATCTCTTTTTATAACGTATTTGCAGGTTGTTTTTGCTCTTTTTTTCAGGTTTGCTGATTCCTTTGGGTGGAAGTATTTGTTGCTAATCCTTCTAAAGCTCCTACAAGAACATTCTTGATCTCGTTATGAGTGTTTTGTTGCTGCTTCTACTTGCTTATCTGAAGCCTGTTGTTTGGCCTTCTACTAGTCTACAGATTAGATCTATTTTGTTTTCTTTTGTCTTTATTCTGTTGTTTTATTTTATGTGCTTAGATTTGGGACTAAACTCTTTAGGCTTTCATGTAGCTCTTTGAGCATTAGATAAGAGTTTGGTTCCTTCTTAAGGACTCTACTGTATCCTCTTTTTTTGAGCAATAAAATTGTTTAGATTGTTTTTTTTTTTTAAAAAAAACCATTAGACTAAAATTACTTGCATCCCTATCATGAATCTTATCTGCTAATCTTTTGAGTATCGCAATTCGTCAATGCTCACCCAATCACATAGCGCGCCTTAACAGTGTATTAAAGAAAACAAGAATTTTTGTTCAAGCGATGCCTCTCCCAAAACTGTTATTCTTGGAGTTCTCTACAAAAGAAATATAGGAGTGTAACGAGAATGAATGTCACGTGATTGTTCGATCCAATAAGATTGGAATGAAGATGAAACAAAATAAGGATCCAGTTGAAAACAGCCAGCAAACGTTTGATCTCCACATTTTGCACACATGTGACGATATTTTGTATGTTGTTCTGCCTGCTTGGCAAGCTGACAAGCTCACGGGAGTACTAGGATTCGAGCTCAAAAGCGAAGTCCCCCAAACAACTAAAGCAAAAACAAAACAAAAAAAAAATTACGTGTGATTTCTGTCTTAATATAATTAATAAGTTTAATGAATTTGAGTATCAATTATAATATGAATTAATTATATATACGTTATATTTCTATATACGAAACTTTTTTTGCTTTATTTAGTTATAATCTATATTTTGCATGATAATATCAAAAATGTCTCAGGTAATTTTTCTTTGGCCGTCCTATAGTGCACTCACTTACTCGCTTGCTGTGTCACGAGACTGCGTTGAGCATTTCCCTCACCCTCCCGTTGCAACAAATGGAATTTTCATGGACAGTAAAGTCTGGCAATGCTCATGCGGGAAGTAGAATCACTTCGACTAATTTGTAGCTGATAAGACAAAAGCGATGCTCTCGCATTAAATTATTGAATAGATCGCGAGTCCTTTAAGATTGACCCTATTTCTAGTTACAATCTTTAGAAGTCTATTTAATTAAAAAAGAATCCGATATTTATGCATGTTCTCAATTTTAATATAATTAAGATAATAATATGTATAAATATTTTATATGGATCTACCTAGTAGTTACATGAAGGAAAAAAGATATATTTGATGCTTATTTATATAGTGAGCAAGAAGAGGGAGGGAGGGAGTTTGTTCCCTTCTATGAACATTGGATCTTGATATATTATAAACTTAAAAATATGACTAATCAAGAAAATATAAATTTTGGCGATTGAATATTAATCTTTTTTTTTTTTTGTTTACTTCTTGTTGTGTGTTAGAATATTAAAATAATTGAGAAAATTTTATTTTAATATTAAATAAATATATAATAGATAAACATATTTTAAAAATAACTCATTTAAAACATTAGATTTTATGATAAATATTAAGTAGTGCCGGAAAATATTATAAGCACATCTAATTAAAATAATTATCTTAGGGGAGCTACATACAAAAGATATGATTTCTCATAATTAGAGAAGATATTAATATATATAGTAGATATAAATATTGAAGATGGTAGTGGAAATATGAGTCTTGTGATGCTTTAGTTTTCATCATGGATTAGCTGGGTAATTGTCTTAGCCACTTTCTTTACAATAGGAGAGATTAATAGATCAATTCAATAGGCAAACATCAAACATCAATAGTTGATGGATATCATATATTAGTCATAAAAAATTGTTAGATGATTATAGACTATAAATCCCATACAGTATCTAATAATTTGGATCATGCTAATTTGTACCGCTTAGAAGATGGGAGATAGGAAATGTGGAAAGAATGTGTTAGATATTAGTGACTAATACTAGTTCTTATTAGGCATTGAATGACAATCTACAAGGAACATCAAAATCTAGTGATTGTAGTGATTTATTTTGTCATTTTTTATAATATAAGAATCAGATGATTGATAGATGATTAGACACTAGCATGCATTAGAGAATGGATAAATGAACCAGTTGGATGTTGAGAAATAACTAGTGAGTGACTCATTCAAAAAGAGGGGAGATTAATTGCAAGAAAAGTTTGCATTGAATACTAAGAGTATAAATTGTTAGGGTTGTTAGATGCTAGACATTGAAAGGTGATTGATGATAATAAACTGAGAATAAAGATGTTAACTTGATCTTTTTTAATAGAAGAGAAGGTTAATGGCAAGAATGGGTGTAAAAATATTAGAACTATCATATATAGAATAGTGGCAAGCATTAGCTAATAGTGGAGTAAGATTGTCAGATGTTAAACATTGGTTGATAGCATGGTCATTCTCTCTAAAGGATGGGGATTAAATAATTAAAATTTTGACACATGAAAGGTGACTAGTAGATGTCAAATGATACTTCTTTGTATAACATCATCATGCAATCCAACTCAGTTCTTATCCTTATAGAAAGAGATTAATTAACTAGGAAAATGTGCATCAAACATTGATACTCAAATAACAAGCTATAATGATTGTGGGTATATATGTTTTATTAATTAGTGGGCATCAATGTTGATCGATGAGCTAGTGTTAGAGTCAATTAATGAATATGTATCAATATTGTTCAATGGTGGGCATCAGTTTTGTGACAACGTATGCCTTATGAAGGTGATGGCAAATGTTGGTATTATTGATGCACAACATTCATTGTTCATAAGTAAAACTCTAATTTTTTTTTTGAATTCCTAAATTTCTCCATAAAAATCCTTTAATAGATTCCTATGATATATAGAATCAATGTGTATTTATAGATTTATAGAGTAACATAGATTACCTTTTAAATATTTTAGAGGTTTAATATATTCATAATTGGTTGAATTTTATCTAATTATATTTATATTATTGAGATCCACTTATTGGCTATAAAAGTGAAAAATTTTAAGATTAGTTGGTCATTCAAATAGTAGCATATAATTTTAATTAGGCTTTCGTATGCTTGAATTGGCCAATTTGTAGTTAGATCAAGATGTTCCTTATATCATTAGTTATGTCTAATTGATATACTTATGCTGACTATAAATTTGCTAATATTAAAGTTTGAATTATTTTGATTTTATTTTCAAATTAAATGAAAATTAACAATATAACACATCATTAAGGATAATGAGTTAGGATTTCATCATTCCTTTTATATGATATGTAAGCTTATGAGAATCAAGTGAAATATTTTATGGATGTAGCTCTTGTGGTGAAGTTCATTGCACAAAAAAGTTTAGAATTTCCAACTAATTAGTTTTTTTATAAAAAAACTTAGAGGTCATTATTTTTCAATAATTACACCAATATATTTTTATTATCAAAAAAAATTTTTGGCAATCAAATAAGGGAGTATTCTAATATTATGGATGTCCTCAATGAAAGGACCCTTAATCCACATGCTTTCATATATTTATAAGTTTTTTTAGCATTTGTTCATTTATAATTACATTGAATCAATAATAAAAATCACTAAAATAACTAAACCATATTCTTAGGAAATCCTGAGAGCTAAAGGAGTGTGCTTTGAATGAAGTCAAAAGCTATCCTTTTTTTTTTCATTTACTCTTGTTGGGCTTTAAATCTTAAAAAATATTAAACTAATTCAAATATGCAAAATAATGAAATCTAAAGCTATTGTGTTCTTCAACAAAAAATATTTAAGTAACTTTTTCCAAATGGTCATGCTTTTTCACAAGCTAGTGATTTTTGTAAAAATAAAAGATCCTTAATTATTGGAAAGATGACTTAATGGGATAGAGAGGTCTAATATCTATGGAGTTGAGCATTATATTAAATAATTCTTAGATTTTAATGATATAATGTATTACTTAACCTAATTTATATATGCCTCTTGTGCACTTTTTTGAAAACATTATTTTATTTATACTTAGAGTTATAAACAAAGACTAACAAGCTTATGAATAATATGGAATAATGACTTAAAGAACTTTCTCCTTACTATAGCTTAAGTTCTTTAGCTATCTTTGAGCTAAATATGAAATCTCCAAGCTTAATGATAGATTCATGCTATTGATTTAACCGAATAATATTAGCCTTTAATGAAATGAGGTAGATTTAAACTATTGATTAATGAGTTGGGTAATTTTTGTTGTCTCTTAATTTATTTGCCTAATATGAGTCTATATAGAATCTATCATAACAATCTTAAATTATATTAAGTATGTTTCAAAGCTTTTGAATTAGCATACCACCCTGATATCTTAAAATAAGTAAAGATCTTATATCTTTTTAAGCTAATGCCATTTTAGATTTATTTTATACTCTTTGAAAGTTATAGTTTCAAAGGTAATTTGTTTGAATATAAGCCATGACTTTACTTACACTTAAAGAAGAGTATTCAAGGAATCATGTCCCATATTGTATATCATTTGTGCCACTCTTATTATTATATCATAGAATTTTTTTAGTAGAGATCATGTTTATTATTTGCCCTCATAAGATATTTTGTAAGGAATAATGCTTGCTTGTTATGCATTCAAAATCATTTTAGTGGAGACCAAATCTACCACTTATCTTTATTAGAACATTTAATTGATGACTAGTCCAACACTAAATTCCATTTGAAGATTCTTTATTAAAATGCTTTATAGGGATTTTAATCGAAGCACTACCTACCACTTTCCCCTATAGTGACTTTAGTTAAGACCATATCCAATACTAGGGAACCTTTATAGCCTTTTTTCCTAGCAAGTATTCAAAGATTTTTTGAATAATTAAGTCCTTCCAAAGCTATAAATGAGAATGCCATTTTCTTGAATGTTCATTTTCAATATATATATATATATATATATATATATATATATATATATATATATATATATATTTTATATATTTAGGTAAGTAGTACATCCATTCCTAAATAATCAAGAAATCAACTCAATGAGAATAAAGTTTATATAGGACCTTGAGCATATTTTTTGGTGTGTAGTTTACATCATTGTCTTTTCAGTTTATTATCAAATATCATAATTTTATATCGAAATACTATACTTGATAGTCTATGACATGACTTTTAGTTTACATCTCATTGCTTAATCAACTAAAAATTCAGTAATTTTAATGTCTTCAAATTTAACTTATCGAGACACTCGATTTAACTAAGCATGCTTAAAATTTGGATATTGTTTCGTCTCTCAAATGATCCTATGAAGTCGCTTTTGAGTGCTTGTTTAAGTCCATTGCCTCAATCAAGATAGTCTAGTGTCATATATATATATATATATATATATATATATATATATATATATATATATATATATAATGAGTATATTAAATATAACAAAAATTTAATATAAGTTTATGAATAAAAATATAATTTATAAAAAAAAGTATAATTTGTATTAAAAATGTAAATTTTAAAATATAAAATTATTTTTAAATTTTAATAGAATATATTTAACATAAAAATATAATATTTAAATTATTTATAAAATATTATTATAAAAAATATATTTTGTAATATATATATAAATTCCAAATATTATTTTTGCTAGAATTTCTGCTTTTTGAAAATAATTAAAATGATAAAAAATGCAACAGGTCACGAAGGCATCATGACTCACGATACAAAATTAGTAAGTGTCAATTTTTTTTACTTTTAATAAATAATAAATGCATAAGAACGACAAAAAAAAATCTTATAGCTTAAATAAAAAGAATAAAAGGGAACCCAAACTACTCAAACGAAACTATGTCCGTAAAATGGCCCTTCTGTAGTTTTGAGGACATCTTCTCTCATAAAGGAACCATCAGCCTAACACCAACAGGGAAGGGAAGGAGAGAGATGGTTTCGAGGGAAAGCAAGAGAGCTCTTCTTCATGAGAAGCTGCAGCTTCTCCGTTCGGTTACAAATTCTCAAGCAGTAAATACCTTCTAGCATATATTATTTAAGTTAAATATCTGCTTCTCTATCAAAGTCTGCAACAAAATACTCAGTATTAATCTTCATACTTCGTCATCAATCTGCTACATTGTTATGGCCTCATCGTCTTCCATTTTCTTTCTCTTTTATATATAGATCATAAAGCTTGCTATGACCTCATCGTATTATTTCACATACATACATACATGCATACATACACATATATTATACTTTTTTTTTTATGTGGCAGGCAAATAAATCCTCTATCATACTAGAAGCATCCAACTACATTGTAGATTTGAAGCAGAAAGTTCAAAGACTGAACAACGAAATAGCCTCTGCGCAAAATTCTATCGATGAAGAAGACCAATCGGCACCTTTAGTAAGTCTTTCTTCTTTTCCAGAAAAAAATATGAATATTACTATTGTATTTTTAATTTTCTGTCTAGTTACATAAATAGCCATTTAGATACGGTTTTTCCTAATTTTATAGGTTACTGTTCAACCTTTAGAAAAGGGATTCTTAATCTATGTATTCTCGAAGAAGAACTGTCCAGGTTTGCTCATCTCTGTTCTAGAGGTGTTCGAGGATTTGGGCCTTAATGTACTCAAAGCCAGGGCTTCGTGCACTGCCGAATTTCACTTAGAAGCTGTTGGAGGAGAGGTAAAAGCAAATTTTCTCTGTTTTTGGAATATCGCATTTTGTTCCAATATGCAGATATCATCAGATCATATATATTTATGTTCCCCCCTCAATATCAGACCATATTTCATAGTTCATCTTCGTATTTTGTAAGTAACCAGATTTAGGGTCATCATCATTCACTATTACAGGCAGGGGGTGGATTCAAGAATTTTTCTCAGATGAGGCACAACAAGATAAATAGTGAAATCAAATGAAATATAAATATTCAAGAAAAGAAAAGGAGGAAGTAAAAACTATTTATATTCTTGAAAAATCTCCATTCTTAGAATTTCACACTACTAACTCTACTAAAACTAATAATTTTTTGGCAATTTAAATATTCTGTATATTTCATATTCAACTCAATATTTATTAAAACTAAGACTTTCCTACTCGTCATTTCATTTAAAAAAAGTAAAGGTGATTTTGATGTAATAATAAAGATTTAGGCTATATAAAGAAAATTAAAATTTAAATGAAATCGTAAAATTCATAAGAAATTGCAGATGTATGTAAATCCCCCTAATTTTTTTTTAAAAAATATAGCACTCAGGGCATTCTACATTTGTTCATCAACAACTTTGCAATGCAATACTGAATTATTATTACATTGACTTCAAAGATTGAATCTTATATGAAAATTTCTTCTTTTATAATTACATAATTACAGATAATTACGTTGAGATATGAAAGCATGTAGTTCTTTCTTCTATTTTTGTTCTTTCGATTTTCTTTTCAGCAAATAGATAATTTTGTGATATTGCTATCTCTTGGAGTTCAGGAAACTTCATTTCTTCCCAAACGAACAAATTGGATGCCAGTAGCTTCGGATCTGCTTCATATATATATTTATGTCAAAGTGCATATTTTCATTTGTTCTTATTGCATATAGCATTACTAAAAATTTAGTATCTGCGCAACTGTGTCAATTATCAAACGAAACCTAAACTGACAAGATTAGATTTAAATCAATTAGATAATAGGAAGAGATTTTATCTTAAATTGTTGGGCGACGCTGACATATCGGAGAGAAAGGGAATTGTGCAGTGAACAGTGGAAGTTGGGTCAGGGGTGGGCCGGGTGGCTGGACTGTAGATACTGTGCACTTGGGCAGCGTTCGCTATGTTTTTGTGATGGCTGGTCGGCACGGTGAAGATGAGCTGTAGGGCAGACAGTGTGAGTGCGAGCGAGACGGAGGGACTCCAGAGAGCAGCAAAGGCGAAGAGTGCAGGGTAGCGCGCAGAATTTCAGATTCACCAAATCGGGAGAATGGAGAAAGCCAAGGCCGAAATTCCAAAACCTAGTATTATTTTTTTTTAGAAAAATTTACATACATACCACGGAATTCTTATGCATTTATATATTTCACACTCAAATTTAAATATTTACAAAACTAACACTTTTTCTATACAGAAAAAGATGCATTTCACTTGGAAAAAATAACGAGGGTGATATTTTTGATGTAATAAAAGATTTAAGATCTATTTAAGAAAAATTAAAGTGTGAAATATATAACGATAAGATGCAGATGTAAATTTTTTTAACAATAGTAGGGCCTGAGACCCCCCTCTACTACTACGATCCTCGATTATAAGTCAAAAGAGTTTATCTAGGTCGAGAGAGTGATAATAAGACGATTATATTAGCTCCGAAAAAAAAAAACAAATAAATAAATATGATAGAGATATTTTATGTGAAAAACTATAGGCAATAGAACAAATATCAAACTCTTAATATTACTAATTTACAAATATAAATTAGAATTTCATCTCTCGGAGGGATAATAAAGAGAACGGTGTCTTCTCCTTGCAGTGCTGTTTTGAAATTCAATTATAATATGTTGGTCAGTGAGATATCAATAATGTCTTTATCCTCGTAAAGTTCATAATAAGCAATTAGGGAGGGTCAAACATAGGAAGAGGGAATTAAAAGATTAGTAATTAATTTAAGGATTGTATCAAAGAGATGGGAAAGTTAAATTAGATCTTAAGGTAGCCTTAAATGTAATAATTTATATTTTTTTACTAAAGAAAGTTAAGTTTTCAACTTATCAAAGAAAATTCTCTATCACAGAGAATAAGAGACTTTAATTCCATCTATGATCAAATAATTATTGAATACTCTATCACTAAAAAAAGGAGTATTTTATCTCTAATATCATTTGGTGTATTAGAGACAGATTGTCATAAATTATGCAAGCAATCTTAGTCTAGTTATTGACAGCATATATTTTCAGCTAAAGGTTATTTTGTTGGGTCATTCCCTTTTCAAGTGAAAAATTAAATATTGGTATTTGAATGGCTGAAAAAAAATATAATATAAAGTTTCAATGCATTCCTTTTCACCCTTTAGTTCAAACCCAATAACAAAGAATTTCATTTGAATTTTACTTTTACTGTAAGTTACACTGCCACCGCTCATCATCAACCGCAGCTCATAGCAGGTCATCGCCACCGCTTTGGTAGAACCACCTTAGTTTCAGAGATGGGCAAAGCCCACCCTCAAATCCTCCTTTCTCCCTTTAAAAATATTAGCTTTTAGAGTTTGCCCCTCTTCAATTTACATTTTGTCCAACCAACCCCTTCAAAAAAACCCCTTTATTTAATCAAATCTACCATGGCTGTGAGATGGGACCGGTGATAAAGTGGAGAGGGTCATAACATCAAATCGAATCATTCATGAGGAGAATCTCGATTTTGGCCAAATCTAAGTAACGAGAGTGAATTGCAAATATACACAGTTCTCCTAACATCTATGATATATTTATAAATCAACTCAAAATTGTTAAATGAAGATTATACATATCTATCAGAGATGAATATTCACAAAAGTAATTAAACATAAATATATTATACAATTATAATATTTATAATGAAATAATCATGTATAATAATCATGGGAAGATTATTATATATTTATAAATCATGTACAATTAAAGCGAGAGAAGTGAGAAGTGGCTTAAGCTTTCACCCATAGTAAGAAGAAACTCTTATATATGAAAGAATTATAAATCTCTTAAGTAAGAAATTTTGCATTATTATTATTTTTTTATTTATGTTTAACCCTCATTTAAGTAGTTATGCTCTCTCTTTGTTATTTACACAAAGAAAGTGATATATATTTTTTATTTTGATTTTTAGTTTATACAAAAAATATTCAACATACTCCTCTTTCAAAATATAATAAAATATTTTATCTCTAAACAATTATCAGTTGTCGATCTAATTAAATTTATTTATCCATAAAATTTTTTGCTTATATCATATGATTGCAATATTTGATGTATTAATTATTTGTTTTTATTTCACTTTATTTAAAAATTATCATTATTCTATAATTAGTTTTAGAACCTTAGTTAGTCTTTATAAAAATTTGAGCAATAATAAATAGAAATATCAAGATCAATTAGTTTTTATGCCAAGAATTTCACAATTTAGAATTGTAAACAGAATCATAGTTTCATTAAAAAAAATCTTTATAAAAAAAATTATAGTGTTCAAGGTCTATTATTATTTATAATGATGAATGAGAGTTGATAGACAAACAAGTATTATAATTTATTATCTTTGACCTTGAATGTTACGTTCAATAGGTTTCAATTTTCTCAATAAAATGATCATGACTATCATTATAAAGCATTATCGAATATGAATGAAAATACCTCTATTATTGAAATGGTACATCTTATGCAAATAATTTTTTATTTAAAGAAATTTTTATTTCTATTTACGTCAATGAGTTCAATTAAAAGACAAGTAAGTTGAGGTTCATGGACATTACTTTGATGAAAAATTCAAGCTTCACTATAAGAAAATCGGTGATTTCCATCAGCCAAAAATGTCGGGAAATAAGAAAACATTGGGTATGGTGTTTGGGAGGACTAGGCATCATATGTCTTACCTATGAGGCAAGCCCATAAATCCTCCTCTTCTTCTTACCTCTTATTATCTGTCGTCACTAATTGCACTCATTCTATTGAGATGATGACTCCCCTTTCAATTTCTAACCATAAACAACTTTGAAATAGATGTATTCATTCAGTTAAACTTTAATATTAGTAATAGAATATATTATAATTATGTCATTCTTAAAAGTACTAATACTCACAAAAATTTATTAAGATCTAATCAACCCACTAATGGTTCTGTTGATGCTAATGAATGTGCATGTGTAGCTCTCACAATGTGGGGCTCCTTTGCTAAAATCTATTTTGCAAAAAGTTTAAAATTTAAATTTATTAGTTGAAAATTATTTTATACCATGATTACATAAATAAATAGGATTACCATCATTCCCTTATGCTAAGTATGTGGAACTTAGATCCCAGTATGCCATTCCTCCACAATCATACTCCCATTTTGCTTATTTTACTCCATCCTCTAAGTATACTCTTGGGTGCTCCAAGTTTCCAATCTACAAGGGTCCTTTCACAAACTTGCCAATGTCTATGAACAAGTCCCCTATGCAAGCAGCAAAGGGAAGTCTCTCTACATAGAAAATAAATATTGTTAAACACTTTATAAACATAATTTCTTATCTCAAACTCTCTGAAACACTTGTCACGAGCTTCAATCAATTTTTTTGTCATGAAAGTTACATAACATCAAATTTGTTCTTAATTATTTTTTTTTAATCTTATGAATGACCTAGCTTGAAGGGTGGAACCTGTATAGACACAATTTTAATATATAAAAATATTAAAAATAGTTATAAAAAATAAGCACAAAATACCTATGTTTCCCCATTCGACTCAATAAAACAATGTAGATTTGGAAAATCAATCCAACTGAATGTCTTGAATCAGTAGGTGTTGACATCCTTGCTATGTGGTGGGATATGGTAGAGGGTGGTAAGTTAGCTATGTATGGACTGGGAGGTAGTATGAAGATGGGCCAACAAAAGGTGCTAGGGTGGTGGGTGTGATGAGTGAAGGAAATATGTAGAAAGGAGTGGTTTTTCTCAGGTTAGGTGAGTGGTAAGATGGAAAATGATCTAGTTGAGTGGTATGGATGGAAGTAGTGGTGGTGGAAGCAAAAGTCAAACCTATTGATTACGCAGACAATTGGTCATCTTTCGCTTATTGAATATATTGGAAATAGATCATCAAGATAGATCATCTCCACCTTCATAAGCCATCTATAAGAGAAAAATTAAAATTTATTTAAACAATTACAATATATTACATATAAAATGCAAAAAATAAAAAATAAAAAATACTACCTGATATGCATTAAACTTCAAAACTATGCATTCTAGAAAAAAGATCATAACATTTTATTACATAGGTTAAAATAAGTGATGATGTATTTATATTCTCATGTTAGTGCAGATTAATATATAACAAAGAAGTTATAATGTATTTGAGCAACTTAGTTATCTTCTTCCTCTATCTCCTATTCAAAAGTCTCTAACTTTTCCTCCTCTTCTTCTTCATTTTCTTCACATTCATCATTTGAGGCTACTTTATCAAAATTATCATTTTACTTTAAATCACACATTTGTATCAACTAAACTAGTCATCTAATCAATATCTTAAATCGCTTATGGGTACCCAAACACTTATTCTTCTTGATAAGCTACTTCAATAGTATTTTTTTATTTCAACTCTTCCTATTGGTTTGGCTTTCATTACCATAGTCCATTCCATCTTCTCATTTACTCTATCATGATATATTGTATTGTAAACTTAACATGTATATTGGGATAATATAAATGGATCACACTTTGCATATATTATGCTTATTTCTTACTTCTGCAATTCAATAAATTTTGTGTACATTGGTTCCTAAATTTGGTGTTGGATCAAACCAATCAAAGTTAAATAGCACGATAGTCATGCATCCAAGGATATTGCGATTGAACTATCATTTGTAAAACACTGGTAGTCTCCTTCATCCTCTATGAGTATTACCTTTACACTCTCCACTATTATCTATTTTCCTTCCATTTGGCCATGCACTAATATGAACATAGACTAGAAGTATGTCACACCCCAGATGACCCCCTACCATTATTCTTGTCTATTTAGTAATCTCTTCACATCAAATTTCAAAATCTTTTCTAGCTCCAATGCATAAGTCAAATCTGGTTGTATTTCAAACTTTGTATATGGAATCTTCTCGCTCAGATTGATCCATTTTCTCAACATTGAAATGTGACATTGTGAATATCCGTTCAATGGGTAAGCAAGCCTGTAGTTTCATATCTCCTTTCAATGATTTCAAAAGGTCCTGTACCTTGGCTCAATTTACCTCCGACCAAATCTACTAATTTCTTTCATTTTGACTTTCAAGAATACAAATTCTCCAACGTGAAATTCTACTGCTGCTTTAAGTCGAATTTCTCATTTATCCGATTTTTCAATCATTAATCTAATTTTTTCTCGTAGCTTGATCAACCAACTCGACAAAAAATTTTCTCCCACTTCACCCAACTCAATGGAGTTCTACACTTTCGACCATACAATGCTTCATGAGCCATTCAATACTAGATTGGTAGCTATTATTGTAAGCAAACTCGATCATAGAATATGATCTTCCGCCTACCTCCAAAATCTAAAACACATAGCCTCAACAAATCTTCTAGACTTGTTCTTTTGATTGTCCATCAGGGATGAAAAGATACTTAAGTGTAACTGTGCCCAAGCCTCTCAAATTCTTTCCATAATCTGGAAGTAAATCTACCATCTCTGTCAGAGACGATCACTTTTGGTACACCATAAAGTCTTACAATTTCTTTAACATATAATCTGGACAATTTATCAACTGAATCTGTTTGTTTCATAGGTAAGAAATGAGCTGACTTGGTCAATCTATCCACAACAACAGATATTATCACTCAACCTTGCTAGATCTAGAAATCCCATAACAAAATCCATTGCAATTTCTTCCCACTTCCACTCGTATGTAATGATGTAATAATAATCCATCTTTGATGCTCAACTTTAACAATCTGACAAGCTTGACATTTAGAGACATATTCAGCTATGTCTTTCATACCTGACCACCAAAATGCGCTTTTAAATCTTTATACATTTTGAACTACTGATGAATAGATATCCCTACTGATGAGCCTCCGTAAAAAATTTCTTATCTCAATTTCGCATCACTGTACCCATAATTGTGAATTCTTAATAATACCCTCGATCTACAAAAAATTCGCTTAACTACTGGATTTGTTCAATGAATTTCTAATATCCACGATCCGCCATGATTCTATCAAATAAAGTTGATCGTCAATTGATATAAATGCCCAAGATCATTGAATCTTCTAACATCTAGATGTAGAACCTCTAATTCTCTGATCAACTCTGACTTTTGAGTAATAATCCAACTGACATTTCCATGGATTTACGGCTTAATGCATCAACCACCACATTAGCTTTGCCTGGACAATACTGAATATCTAAATCATAATCTTTAATAAACTCAAGCCATCTTCTTTGTCTTAGATTCAATTCTTTTTGTGTAAAGATATATTTAAGACTCTGATGATCAAAATTTCGCATTTCACCCCATACAAGTAATGTCTCTAAATTTTACGAGCAAAATCACAATGCTAACTCTAGATCATGCACGGATAATTTCCATGTTTTAATTGTCTCAAGATATAATTACTCTTCTCTCGTGCATTAACACAACCCAAACCTTTAAAGATGCATCACTAAATATTTGGAATCCCTCATGAATAGCTAAAATCTGGTCAAATGCTTTTTCAATTCTTGAAAACTCGCCATTCGCTTGTCCATTGAATTTGACATCCTTTCTCAATAAATTAGGAGGCATTGCAATATGAGAAAATCTCTTGACAAACTTTGTAATAACTGCTAAGCCGTAAAAGCTGAACTGTAACATTCTTTGGTGCGGACCATTCTAAAATTGCTTTTACTTTTTGAGGATCAACAGAAACTCCTTCGCCGCTAATAATGTGACCTAGAAATGCGACGCTATGCATCCAAAATTCACATTTTGAAAATTTGGCATATAATTGATTTTGTCTTAACAATTCTAAAACAATCTCATGATTTGCATGCTCTTCATCGCTTTAGAATAAATTAGAATATCATCAATAAAGATGATAACAAACTGGTCCACCAAGGGCTTGAAAACACGATTCATTAAGTCCATAAAGACTGCAGGAGCATTAGTTAAACCAAATGGCATAACAAGAAATTCATAATGTCCATACCTGGTTCCAAAAGCTGTTTTAAAAATATCAGCATCTTTAACTCTAACCTGATGATATCCAGATCTCAAATCAATTCTGGAAAATACAGTAGCTCCCTCCAACTGATCAAATAAATCATCAATCCTCGGTAATGGATACTTGTTCTTGATTGTCACTTTATTTAACTCCCTGTAATCAATACACAATCGCATAGACCCATCCTTTTTCTTAACAAATAATACCGGTGCACTCCACTGCGAGTTGCTCAAAAATAATCCACACCTCGCAAATCGACACTTCACCTCGCAATTCTTTAGAGCCATGTAAGGAGATTTATGTAAGTTGTACCGTTGTACATCAATCCCAAACTCCACTTCTCGTGTTGGTGGCAACCGTAATTCCTAAACACATCATGAAAAAACAACCGAATGTTTTTCACCAAACACCTCCTTATTCAACACATCTAATTTGGCTAGAAATAATTTCACCGCTTAAATATTTACTCAACTTCACCGCACTAATCAAAGAAGAAATTCTTATCACAAGAAAAATAAAATGATTTTTCAGTGCATGCAAAATTTCACTCTCCTCTTCCAAAGATTCAATTGTTGCAAAATATTTGATCAACCAATCCATACCTAGTATACGCCAAAATGTCTGATTGTAAGATAATTAGTTCCAGAGTGTTTATCTTGAATGTTAATGTCAACAACACATTTCCTATTTGTATTCAAACTATCACCGTAAGGCATTACCACATTCAATGTATGAAATAAATAGTATCAACCGGTAAACCAAAGAATCAAATGAACGAATGCTAAGCACGAATCAAATGAATCAACCCAAATGATCCAAATTTTAAGCATACGACACCACTTCATTTGATTCCTTCGCTTCTATGAGTGATAGAAAAACTTTTTACTGAGGGTTGGTTTTTCATTCAAGTTTCTCCTTTTCTTGAATTGAAGGTTTTCCCAAAATTGTGTGTTACGCTTCCGGCTTCCAAAAACTTTTTTTGTTGACCCTGTCCCTGATAATTGTATGATTTTATATCCTTTTCTTCTCCAATGGCATCGCACATGTCCAACCCCACATCATAACATTTCGATCCAAATACATTGACCAAAATGTCACTTTCCACAACAAATAGGTTTCTCCAACTGAATTTGTTTCTGTCTGTCATCAAACTTAAATTTCTTGTTAGAGAAATCTAGCCTTCTTTCAAAGCTTTTGTGCTTGCTCAGAATCCCAATCGCTGTTTAAAAATTCAACTCATTTTCAATTCTCCTATTTCTTAACTAACAGAACTCACCGATATCAAATTAATGCCAACCTTAATTGATCTCTCAAGAAATCTATGATATTTCTCTTCCTGCAGACCGATATAATGTGAGCATATCTAGAAAGAGAAGTGAACTTGACTTCATTATAGTTTTGATCCTTGAGTTAGATTGAAAATTTGTCTTGTAAAGAAAGTCAGATGGAGGAATAAACCAATCTTTGAATACTTTGACAAACTCATCCCATTTGATCAGTAATGTATCATTTCAAATCTTTCCTGTTGAGCCACCACCTTTCCTTCTAATACAAAAGTAGCCAAGATTTACTCTTCTTTTTGCAAATCATCCCATCCAGAATTTTTCTAATTTTAAGCAACCAATCTTCCACCATAGGATCACCTCCTTGAATGTCTGGTTTGAACGTTTGAAATATCCTCAAATGTTGATCCACTTCAACCAAACTCGATCTACTACCAAATTTTTCCATAGATGCTACTTATCAACAACTGGAAATCAATCAACTACTTGCAATTCATCGATCTACCTTCACCACTTACTCTACAGTTTCACCCTATTAAATTATCTCCAGATGGAGTTCGTGGTCTGCATTTAGTCTGAGACTAACCATCTAACCTTTTGCATTTCTTGAAATTAATCTATAATTATAATTATTTATTTGATACATATTTATTAAATATCATACACAAAATTAAGAACATATGAATTCTTAACCCAAAATTAATCGCCCTATGCCTGTATTGATCATCAACACTTATCCCTAAATCCAAATCATGCTTCCATATTTATTGCATCAATTTTTTTCAATTTATTTTATTTTACTGCACTGGATGACTCTACCTTATTACCAGTATAAAGGATGATTTGTAATCAAATTCCATTTACATGCTAACTTAACATTTCAAAGTGAAATTAATTTGTACCAAATTACAAAATTTTAAAATTTTATATTTTAAAATTCTTTTAATCAAAACTATAATTTTAAATTGTATAAATCAACAAAAGACGGCTTTACACCTTTTTTCCTAAAATTATCAACAAGATCATAAACTAAAGCTTCATGGAGACAAAATGTTAAAGTAAGCTCAATAAAGAGGGAACAATCGTGAATAACAATTTGCGTAAGAGTAAAAGTAAACAATGCAGAATATAAGTAAATAATCAACAATACGCCGATTCAGATCAGATTATGTCACATAGGAGTTATTTAATGAAAGTCATTTCGCCTATATCAAATCATTTTCTAGAAATGTCATTTATAATCAGATGTGACTTCATAACAAAAGCGCCACACCTACCATTTCTAAAGTCAAGGCAGGGAACCATACTATTTACCTACACCGACACTTGACGTCTAACCTCCAACCTCAATGTCGAGTCGGAATACTAAGATCCCCGCTTCACGCATTATCTTGTCGAACTTTGCCTATCTGCGCAGATTTCTATAACATAGCCTTCCTATCACAATTTTCTTGATATTTCCCTGTTTATCACATTACTGCATTTAACAACATGTTTTAAAACATTTCTATGCCCAACGAAATCATATGCTAATAAAGAAAATGAACTAACTGGCTTATAATCATTGAGCGAATTAAGATACAATACGACAGAATATCTATATGTATGTCATTCATACAATTTATAAAAAATCGAAATAATGACATTCATAGACTATAAACGAATTTAAATTAAGAATTATGTCTCACCGGTTCGTACATCGTGACGCTTCCTCGATTCTCCTCGATACACAACCTATAATGAAATAACTCTTCTAAAATACTTCTAATATATGAAACTCATAAAAGAAACTCATAATTAACATAAGATACCTTAAACCGCAATCTTACCCAAATTGATATCTCCTCATATAATCTTTCAAATACCTGAGCACTAACGGTAATCTACTAACGCCAATATTAATTACCTGATTAAATTAACAAAATAAAATTAACAAAAATGCCAATCCTAAACTCCCATTTTAATACACAATAATTCTCAGAACTCACCGAAAATAGATTTGAACTCTATAATCACGCATTTCAACACCGAAGGTCATACCGGTGAAAAGAATGGGAAAAGAAATTCAGAGTCAAATCCCATAAGCATCCTCGATCGTCAGAATAAATCCCAAGAGCAAGCATCCCCGACGGCAAGAACAGAAATCCTACCGAGCCGACGGTTCACGGATTTTCCAACCCGAGAAATTGACTTACGGATGCGACGCCCAAAGTGGACGAAGAAGGAGCAGCGAAGCGGCGGCCCGACGCGGGATTCCAGCCGAGGAAGTGATACCTCGCCGAGGCGAATTCACCGTCGGGCGGCGCAGGACGGCGCTCGGTGAAGCCGAGCGGATTCCATGGCTCGTGGCTCGGGAACTGAGCGGTCGACGCCGAGGGCAGGGAAAGGAGGAGACGAACTCGATCAGCGCGAATGAACTGAGGCCGCGGCTATGAAAGGAAATGAAATAAAATGAACGGGTATTACCTTCGATCGATCCACCATACAAGCGCCGAATGGCTTAATCCAAATTACGATGCTTAGGTGCTACAGTCATTGCTACAGTAACGACGGATTAATTAGCTAAAACAAAATTAATTAGGAATAAGCTAATTGGATATTACAAAGTATAGGTCATATCTTCACACATCTCATTTTCCCTCAAGGAAAGTCATGTAAATCCCCATTATTGAATCCATTAGCTGGATCATGAACCTAAAAGCGTGTGATTAAATTAAACAACTTATCTGATAATATTAAAATAAATCTAAATAATAATCAATCAAACTTACATATACCTAGAACCATATTGGGAATTTTACTTAAACCATCTTAGTAATATCCCCACTATTAAATGTTCCCAACATACTAACAAATAATTTGTACATATATATTAATTAAATTTAATGATCTCAAAATTTAATTCTTTCACTTGAATATTATATGGAGTGTAAAGACTTGCTCTAAGAAGTGATGCACTTCTTTATAATTACTTATTATGTATATTGTTTCTGTAATAAGCTCCTTATCTAACAAATATTTTTGTATGTACCTACCTAAAGTCTTGCTATTTATTTGAAAAATTAGTAATGAAGATTGAGAATTTTCCTAATTATCAATACTCTTGTTGAAAGATGCTCTTATTCAACCATAATGTACATCAAGTTCAAAGTAGTATAAGAAAAAAAGTACATAAATTTAATTTTTCATATTCTTTTTGATCTAATTTAGAAATTTATAAAGTTAATTATAGATTAGTAAGATTACACAAATATAAATAAAAGTAAGGAACAATTACAATGAACATATTTTACCTTTTAGATGGATCCAATGGTATTGCATAAGTCCACCAACTCTTGCCTTAAAGGATAAATAAATTGGTAAATGTTATATGAAGTCAAAAAATTCAGGTGGATAGATGCGTTGTAACTTACATAAAATGACTATAATGCTATTCTCACATTGAAATAGAAAATCCAAGTGTACTTATGTAGAATATAAATTATTGAAAAAAATATCTCAACTCCATTAATTGACACTTATACTCCCTCTTGTAATGCAATAAATGAAATTGACAACATGTATTCTATATAGATGTGACATTCGTGGCTTTACAACCCAAATAATTTACCTGACTTGATATCAATGCATTGGGATAAATTAGATGCAAACTCATCTGATATTTTTAAGGATTGGCACTTGCTCTCAACATTTTTTGGCTCAAGTATAAAGGCATACTTGGCTTTAGGCCACATGATTCTCTCATCACATGCATCAATTAGCTTTACATCTCTTTTTATAGTACTCCTATAATCTATTCTAATGTTAGATTATTCCTTGTTTTTTTTTCTTTCACATCTACTATAGTGTTGAAGATGTTTTCAAAGAAGTTCTTCTCAATATGCATCATATTCATATTATGATATATTAAATTTGTCTTCTAATATGGAAAATCAAATACTTCACTTTGTCTAATTATGTGTGACACCATGCTATGGTAATCTAGTCTCTAATAATATTGAAAGATTTATAATTTTCAGTATTGTTTGCAACATCCCTCATAATTCTTCTCCAGTCAATTGTGGAGGTAGAGTGTTTCCCAACTCTATTCTTCATAAATACATCTATATTTCTTCTAAATGGATGATTTGCAAGCAAAAACATTTGATGGAAACTAAAACAAGAATTTTCCACCATGCTTTAATGTGAATACCTTAGAATAGTCCATATGATATGGGCAAACTAACTTTCCTATTGTGCTCCACCCTGATAACACACCATAAGCAAGGAAATCATGATATTGTCCACATCAGAGCTATCCTTATTTGAAATTTTGTTTTGTTAAAACATTGTATGTTCGCATACCTTCTTCCCACAAAGTCTTTAGATCATTTATTAAGGCTGCATGTATATATCTATGTTAGCTTCAGGATCATGTGACCCTGCAATGATAAGCATAATAAATAAATAAGAGCTAATAATGAACATTTTCAGAGGAAGATTATGTGGCATAATAATAATAGTCCAATATAAGTAAGGTGCGACAGCTTGATTGTTTGGTGTGAATTCATCTACATACAAACCCAATTGCACATTTTTATGCTCAACAAAAAATAAAAACTAACAAAATTGATATGTGTGATTGAAGTTTTTCCATGCTTTCACATTTGATGGATGACTAAAAATTTGAAAATTTACTTTATTGTGATATCACATCATATGTGCAACATAACTCATTAATACATAAAGTTTATATAAATGTGGAATGAGAGATAAATAAAATAGCCTCTTCTCTAAGACTTCCTTCTTCTAATTTTATTTTCTACTTTGCTTTTGTATCTCGTAACACCATAATATTTTTACATTATCTTTATGCCTCTTCTTTATAATATAGCATGCAACCATTAATGCAATAATTTATTTTTTGTGCTGATAATCCCAACTTAGAAATCATTTGTTATTTTGATAAAAATAAGCGCGGACTAGATTATTTGACGAATTTGTCTCCATAAGTTGCCTAATAACCTATTTGAAGCGTTCGTGTGGCATATAAATATATATCTTAATACTCAGTAATCTGACTGCCATGAATAATTTCGAATGTGTGGTACATCAATACTATAGTCGTCATTAAGCTACGCTTAATGGATCCTAAATTTTTGAATTTTTGAGCTTCTTCATAACTTTTCTAAAAATGTGGGCCAACTTCATCGAATAATATCTCTTTATGTCTACTTGTTTAACTAGCAGTAGTTGATGTAATAACTTAATAACAAGTATCGATAGGCGGCACATACTCATCTTGAGATGTTCAAATATAATAATTAGGTTAAAATTCTTGTTTATACAATTCAACCCTTCATGGAGCATTAAAATTGCCTAATTTTTATATTTTGCACATGGACATCTGAACTTCTCTTCATTCATAAATAATGGTTGCAGAGAAGCAATAAATATAAAATGTACTTCTGAACTTCCCTTCAATAAACAAGAAGACTAGTCTGAACTTGACTTGTTAGATCATGGAGTGTAGCTTAGGAGAACTTACTAAGCCCAGCATGAGTCACCATATGAGATGACTTTTGCTTCTTAATGCATTGCAAGCTTTTTGAAACACGTACGATTAACATTTCATAAATGCAAATTAATGACTCAGGGTTAATTCGCAGGACTTGATGAAAAGCTTGGATGCTGAAATGGTGAAACAAGCTGTGCAACGCGCCATGAATATTTACACAGGACGTAGCACCCAAAGTTGCGAGCAACAGTAAACAAGAAGACCTATTTCACCGTAGATAGCTTTACAATATTTCAGTTTCCTGCATCCAATCCAAATTATTTTCTTTATCGTTTTGTCACTAACGTCTGCAATTCAAAAGACCATAATCTGTTATAAATTTTATTTCATTTGGAATACCTATCCGAGAATGAATCCATTGATCATATGAAATTTAAATAAAAAAAATCTGAGGCATTTACGTTGTATTGTTATGCAGAAACGGTTCCAGGAGTTACTGAATAAGGGAAGCACATCAATTCGAGTACTCTTAAGGTTCTTTTATGAGGTCCCATTTAGTTTTATGAAGCTTTAATTCCATCAAAATTCAACGTACGGTATGCAGTTTTATGTAACGCATATAATTTTCAAATGTTCTTATGGAAGAAAGAGCAGATCAATAAATTTCAAATCTATTTGGTAATGATTTTTAGTATTTAATTTATTTTATCTCTTAATTAAGTCAGAATAATAACGTTCAAAGGAGCGCTCCATTCACCGAAATGACCTCCGTTAGGCATCCATAGCCATTCAGCATGATAAAGAGTTGATATTATTAACAAAAAATTTGCAATCCACTCTTTTTATATTATAGAATAAATGCTGATTGATGAGGACATTTGAACTCCTCTAAGAGGGCAGAAGCATGAAGAACATAAACTAACTAAGCTGAAAAAGGTTTATGATTTTTTGCAAATTAATTGTGAATCAAAACAAAGGCAGTATATGAACATCTGCTTTTTTTCTTTATGCACTCATTTCCTAATGGAGCCAAATTCAAAGCTCAGAGATTAATTATTCCAAATCAACCATATTTTTTAAGCAGGTAAAGGGGTGATATCTGCAAATAAATTGCTTGGTTTTGAGTCAATGGTTTTACTTTTACACGGTTTGAATTTAACCCATGTAAATAAAAGAGTAAAGAAGTCCTGCCAGCCAAATAATTATTTATACTTTTACACGGTTTCAATTTTGTTTTTATATTCTCTCAAAGCTGGTAGACGCCATGATTTCCCATCTTCGGTCAAGCTAAAACAACTGGTATTTATTGCTTCATTTTACACCATGATTCTTTTCAAGGTGTTTCTCTGATGGCACCCTAACCTTTACTGTTGTGCTATCTATTTTCAATCAATGGAAAATGTGCTATTCTGTATGCTGATTAGAGATTAAGTAATGACATTGCTGCCCTACTTTTTACTCTCGCTAGTAGGTAAGTTTCAATTTGGTCTCTTGCAAATAGATGTTACTCATCATTTCTTTGAGAATTTGGGCTTAAAACTTATTGTTCAGTTGAGCTTTCTGATCATAGGCATATTCTTATTCAAATGAAATGAAAATTAGGGATGACTGTCCTAAATTTTTTTCTAGAGAATTTTATTATGAGAATTGTTTGCTGTTGACAATAATCAAATGGTCCGTTGAAATGGATATTACCAAAGAATCTCATACAATGATTTCCATTCCTATTTTGATATATTTTCTTAGATTGAAAGTTGGCTTTATGAATTAGAGCACATTATCATCTCTTGCATCCATTTTTAGCTTACCATTAATGATTGATACAACCAATGCGTCGTCTACAGCTAAGTTATAGCTAAAATGAATGATTCATGATAATTTAAAATGGAAGTCCATGTAGGATCTAAATCAAATGGTTATACATATAGTGAGGAATATAAAAAATTCCTATTTAGTACTAGCAGTTTCATTTGCATGGTCATTCAGGGAAAAACGTTTCAAGCTCAGCCTCACTTCGAAATTGTAAGTAAGAAAAAACCTGCAAATATAATAGATCCTATTTGGTCTTGTCTTTTTTTCATCCATGTCGCCAGATGGATTGTGAGTTTTGGCAATAGTGAGATCATTGATAATCAACAAAACTTTATGAGAGAATTATTAACTAAACAATATTTTTGATGAATCTAATGAACATAACAATGAAGCAAAATTAGTTGCTATTATTGAAGCTCAAGTGATATTGGTTCAAGTTCATGTAGTCTATGTTAATATGGAGTTAAATATGATTATAAAGAGAATATAATTAATCCATATTAAAGCATTTGTATTTCTTTAATTGATATCAGAATGGATCTCACTACATATGAAGAGAGAGTTCAGGGACCAAAGGAACTTTCTACTGATTTTACAAAAGTTGTTATTTCAATTCATATGCAATCTCACCATCCCTTACAACCTGTTGAGTTATAGACTTTAGATGCATACTACATTAAACAATGGCTAGTTGATAAAGCATATAAAAAATACAATGTAAGTTAGAAGAATTATAAGGGATATATATTAAAGCATCTATCGAAGAGGGGCTTTCGTTTGAGTGGTTGTTTGGTTGGCTATGATTGAAATACATAGTAAAAGAAACATAGTGTAAAGTGAAAGTTATGTATTTAAAATAGTTTTGAGTTGTTTGAATGAAAAATTTACAAACACAAGGGTTTACTTATTTATGTTTGGCTAAACAAAGTAATGCAAAGTAAAATAGGAGTGTAGTGATAGGCAACGATTGTTGATGGTGGGGATGGTCAGTAGCAGGGCTGGCAAGGGGTGATAATAATGGCGGGTGGTGGAGGTGTGGGCTAGTAGAGGTAGGCAGCGGTGAGTGGTGTCAATGGGTCTCTGTCGGTGATGGTAGCAATGGTAGTGGTGGGCATCGACAATGGCAGGGCAAGAACGATGGGGCCCACTAGAAGCATTTAAAATGGCATGACTATAATGTATTTAAAACTTGGCCAAAATCAAATGAGTTTGAATACAACAAATTTGAACTACATGGTGCATTTAAAATTCCTTGAAATTTTATATTTAATTCTTAATTCTTTAAAACAAACATAAAAATTTTGAAACACAACACATTCCAAAAACTTTGCACCATAAATTCATTCAAATCAAATAGCTCCTAAGTATGTTTTGATGATGTGAGGAAATTGCTTAGCTAGACAAAGAGCAAAGATCTAAGTATGGGGGGTGTTTGTTTGGTGTCATTTTGAAGTATTTTCCTAAAACTCTGCTTAATCTAGTAAACATGCTAAAAATCTAAATTCTTGATCCATACCTTGACACATAAGCAAACAAGTTCCTAGGCATTTGTTTAATAATTTTAGAATTTTTATTGCACACAAGAAATCAAAGTAGGTGTGTAGGAACCTAGCTTGGTATTAGCCTAATCTTAAGCAATTTTGGGATACATAAGCTAAATTGTTTTGGGAAATCTTGAAAAGAAAATATTATAATATTGATAAAATGTAATTAGTTTTTTCTATTCTTCTAGCAGCCACATTGGCATACACCTAAGGTAGAAAGAACAAAGAGCTTGTGGTACAATGTTTCTCTCTCTCTCTCTCTCTCTCTCTCTCTTGCTAGTTATTTTATTTTATTTTATATTTACATTTCAGGATGAACTACTTTCCTTTTTATGGGATTAGATGTTGTTGAACTATGCGATACTGTTTTAATGATTATATAATCAGTTGTCTTTTTATGCTTAATTATTACTACATATATTTAATTTGTGCTTATTTTACTTATAATTGACTTGCAACTAGTTATAAGATTTGAATATTTTTTCAAAATGGAGAGTTAGATAATAAAGTTATCATTGTTGGAATACCATAATAGATCCTATAATAAAAATGTCTATGTAAACATAATTGTTATAATCTTTGTGCTAGATAACTGAAATTTATTAATATTGAATTTCTAATAGAGTTGAAGGTAAAGTATAATAAAAGATTAGTGATTTAGGTATTTCAGAAATGGTTAGGTACATTGTTGAATGTAATTACAACAAGTTATTTTGTACCAATTATTTGACATTCATTTTAATTAATAAAACCATTGATTTATAGTATTTAGGATTTCTCTATCTCTCTTAGTTATTTTTTTTAATTTTGTAAACCTCAAGATTCTATTTTTATTTATACAAATAAGGTCAAACCTAAACCATTTTTGATGATTAATAATACGGCCTTATTGGATGTTATTCATGCTCATCATTCTATTTTTGTGTAACTTCAAACTCTTGCATCTATATTTAGAAGTATCAATTTATGTAGAGCAAATAATTTAGGAACTACAAAAGAATCTTAAATTACTAGTTGAATCATAAACTTAAAATTATGATGATGATGATGACGATGATGATGATAATGATGATATAATATTAAGGTGTATAAGAGAAAAAAATATCATCAATTCTTAATGATTATGTAGTGTTCCATAAGAATTTATTGTAGTATTGGGGCAAAATGATCTTAAGAACTTTTCATATGCTTTGCATTGTAATGATTTAATTTTATGGAATGCACCATAAAGGAAAAAATTAATTAAATGAAGGACAGTCATGTTTGGGATCTTGTAAAATTGCTTAATGAGATAAATGCCATTTAGTGTAAATGAATCTTTAAGACTAAGATGTAGTCATTAATAACTTGAAAAAAGATATAAGAGAAGATTTATTGTTAAGAGAATTACTAAAAAAGGAGTCAATTATAAAATAGACCTTTAATCTAATTTCTAAGAAAATTTTGATCATATTTTTTATTATTAATTATCCATGTTGACATTAAAATACAATAAATGAATGTGAAAATAGTTTTTCTCAATGGATGTACATATAAAATACTCATTTATGACGGTTAGCACATTGTCTACAAACCTAAGAATTTCGTGTAGGAATTAAAATAAGCCTTCTATAAACAATATTTAACTTCATAGAGTTATTTCTTCATTTAGAATTAATCAATTAGTTGAGTAAGATATATATATATATATATATATATATATATATATATATATATATATATATATATATATATATATATATATATATATATATATATATATATATATATATATGTATATATATAATTTTAAAAAGAATTGATGATTTACATATGCTAGAGAAAGAGGGATTTGAAGATTTATGCTTTTGATGATTAAGAAAACATCACAAATCTTAGCTTTGTAAATTATTAACTAAGAAATAAGATTAACATAAAATAAATAGAATAAGTATAACAAACATACAAACATATAATAATTTTTATATAATTTGCTTTGGGGCTTACATTCATGTTTAGGTGTCCACAACACTAGATTCATGCATAACCAATACTAAACAAAAAAAATCATTTCTTCTCCACACAGAGATACCTTTACAATAATATCAACTTGGGAGAACCTCCTTTTCTCCTTCTTCATTTCAAGAGTACCTCTACCAAGTGCTTTCCTCTAAAATATTTCAATAAATACAAAAGAAAAAATATAATAAAAACTAAAAACAATAAGAGAGAGTTCTTATATGGAAGATCTTCAAAGCATGAAAGTCAAGAGCATCAATGATTAAGTATTGAAGCTAAGGATTTAGTGAACAAAGCATGAGTCATATTCATGTTAGATCTTAAAATCATTCAGGTTATTATTTTGGAGAAAGATGATGGTGGTTAAGGCATACTCTCTAAAATCATCACATGTACTAATTCTCAACCAAAATTCTCTAAAATCTCACACCAATCTTACTGTGACCCAAGGAATAAAAGATATATATATATATATATATATATACACAAGGTTTTAAATACCTTTAAATTACATTAAAATACATATTTCACTACAAGAAAATATTCAATTTTCAATGAAAAAATTTATAAAAAATAACCCATTTTTTGTTGGAAATTCAAGCTTTTGATGAAAAATATCCCATCAAATATTCTTAATTTGAAATAAATCCAACAATGGAAAAAGATGCCAACAATCATTTTTGGTGGATTTTCAACAAAATTTTCATCAAAAATCAATATAGGTATTAGAAAATCCACTAGATGGGGAAATTTTACTAGAAACATCTAACAAGAATTTCTAGTGAAAGTTTTTGCCTGAAAACCTCCTTAAAATTTTTTTTAGAAATTTTCCATTCATCAAAATTGCATGTGACATATTGTATCCAGCATAGTGATGGAAAATCCATCTAGAACTTGTACAAAAGTGAAAAAAATGGAAAGAGCTTCATATATTTTTCTTTTCTTTTTTATACTTGCAATAGTATTAGATAGTAGATATATTTAAGTTTTTTGCCAATAACACATAATTGGCTATCACGAGATCACAACACCTTCACAAAAAGTTAATATTGCTAGAAAAGAAAGCTTAAATCAAACATTTCATTTTCTAGTTTCAAAATCTTAACATTGCTAACTAACCTAAAATAGTCTACGCAAGTGCATGCATTCAAGTAATAAAGTAATGAAAAGAGTATCATTCCCTTGAGGATCAACAATACAATTTTGTAAGAAAGTACTAATATTTCATTATCACAAATTTTATCCAACCAAATCTAAGTTCAGAATTTTTAAAAGTGCACAATTAAAAATATATTTTTCAAAATAGGATTTTTTTTTTTTTGAAAAAAAAAGTACTTTGAATTTATGAAAAATTTGACTACTATTATGCATTAAATTACCATGAGATTTTAAAAAACTATTGTTGCCAATTAGGAGCTTAAATATTGCATCATATATACCTAGATCAATACAACCAAATCACTACTTTTAACTAGTTATATTCTTATAATCAAATGAAAATTAAGTCAACGATGTTATGCATTTCCCATATCTTTTTAGAATGATTGCAAATTGAATCATATGTCTATGTATTCTTACTAAATATGATTGCTTTTCTTTATTGATCCATTAGGTATTTTTCGATATCACTAGATCGCAATAGTTTTTTTTAACATTCCAATTGTCTAGATTGAAAGTAACTAGGTATGGAGAAAACAAAATAGCATAAAAGTTGGTGCATAAATAATTTTCTTATATGTTACACAAAGTCAATACACAACATTCAACACAAAATTCTACATAAATCCAAAACACTAGAGATTTAGTTGCTCATGTTATAAGAAGAAGAAATTTTTTGGTATCCATACATGTAATATCAAAAGAAGGGAAAGAGAAAACTAAGTAGTTCTGCTAAGTTCACCTTTAATCCAATTCATTTCCCACCCAGTAATAAACTTCCCTTCTAACGAATCATCTTCTCCTTTAATCTCCAATGCCAATAGCACAAAACCCTATGATCATAAACAAGGACTACACAAACACTACACTTGGAACCTCACACTCCAACTATAACACACTCAGTCACATTCACACCTGATACACACACTTCCAAAACATTTTTACATTGCAAATACTCTCCTATTTATAACCTCTAATCTCTCCTAGAACTTGCTCTCATAGCCTACCTCATAACTCCTTCAAAAAGCTCTAAAAACTACTAGAATTGTCACAAATGGTAGACAAAATTGCTCAGTCGGGTCATCACACGGTGACACTATGAGTTCAGTGTTGATTCTTTAGCATCAATGCGCTCTCTTCTCTGTTTTAGACTAGAAATTTTTATGGATTTTAGAGTCGTGGACCATTTCTTCAGTGCCAAGGCATTCTACTCATTATCTGAAAGCCCTCCTTGATAAAAATTTTCTAAGTGCCAAGTGCTATAATGTCGGTCAACTAGTGCGTAGGCACTTTTTTATTTGTCTCTAGCTCAATTTGAGAAGGATATTGGTGTTGTAGCGTTGTCTTCCCAGCTCCTAGGTTTAGTGTTCACTATATGTGATTAATTTGGAGGCTTTTGGGGCCTTCTTTAAGCACCTCAACTCTACCATTATCACCTAGACACAAAGCTCTCTATCTTAAGTCTAAAAATGCTCCTATTTCAACACCGCAACATTGGTTTCCTAGTGCCCGGATGTTTTCTCTAACTTGTTGACCTCACTTTTAGTGAGGTTAACATTTATTACTCCTTATACTTAGGATTTGATCTAAACATTGAGGCCACCCTTTAGTTAGACACTAAGACACATCTCGTGGTCAAGTGGAAACCCAAATAAATCCAAAGACCTATAGGAGTCGATCCTAGGGTTGAACTCATTAAACTAATGGACTCCACTTAGCTCAATTAACCTAAACCCTCATATGCTACTCTCACTTGTTCTTGAATCAATTTTTAACACCAATCATTATCACCCGATCATAAAATAAAATCTAATTGTTCCCAAATAGGTCACTTGGCCCACTTAACCTATGTTAGCCTAAACATAACCTATAGGGACAAATCTTGAGCAAGCTTGAGTCATGCTAACTTTATTTAACCCAACACCTCAAAATTATCCCAAACACATGACCAAACATATCTCATCCAAATTTACAACCAAATTTGTTCTATTGGTCAACCTAACTCAAATTGATTTAATTAAACCCTTTAAGGTCAAAACTCAATTCAAACTCTTTGACAAAAAAATTGAGCCAAACCAATTATGCCAAAACATCCTAAATAAATTATTAAGCATAACTCAAACTCTAGTTGAACTTTATTTGGTTAATTTCCCACATTAACTAAATGCCTTATTTAATATATGACCCAATTAAGTCAACACCCAACCTAAATCAAATTCAACCAAATCGATACCTACAATTAATCCTCAATTGACACATTTCAATAATCAATTGAATCCAATTTGGTCAACTTAGGCAAATTAACTCTATTTAGCCCAATTTGACCTAAAAGGTCAAATTGAACCACAACCCAATTCAATCCAAAATCAATCAAACTAATACTTACAATCATTTCCAAATTCATGATCAAACATACCTCAATCATCAATTGAGCCTAATTTGATCAAATTGGTCAAGTTGGTCCACTTAGCCCAACTTGATCTGAAGGGTTAAATTGGACAAAACTTTAGCCCAACTCAATTAGATCAAACCAATCATTGCAATCAATTTTAAAATAATTATTAATCTTGATTCAACATCTAATTGACCCACCTAACCCCATTTTATCAAATTTGACTTAAAGGATCAAATTGAATCAAAACCCAATTTAGTACAAATTGGATGAAACCAAAGCTTAAGATCAACTCCAAATTGACAATCAAATATGACTCAATTTCCAATTGCACCTAATTTGACCAAATTGATCAAGTTGGCTCACCTAACCCAGTTTGACCTAAAAGATCAAATTGGGCCAAATTCCAATTTATTCTAAATTGAATCCAATCAAAACATGGAAGCTACTCTAAATCTAATACTAAACATGACTCAACCTTAAATTAGACCCAATTTGGTCAAATTAAGCTAATTGGTTAATTTGACTCACTTTGTTTATATGAACCATATGAACAAAATTCAAATCGACTTCAAATTAAACTAAATGAATTGTACTAGAATGTTCCAAATTATAATTTGAACTTAAACTAATAACCCCTTGGGCCCATATTGATCAAATGGTCAACCTAACTTAATTAGATACAAATTAACCTAAATAGGTCACCATGAGCCAAACCAAAGCCAAACTCATTGGCATGATTCATCATTACACATAATTTTTCCAACTGAACCCAACCCTTGGTGAATATGCTTCAACTTAAACCAACAAATTCCAAAATAGGAAGGTACAACCTATCCCTTTGGCTAAGGCAATACCTTTAGCATATCTTGAACTCACCCCAACTAGCTAAGCTAACCTAAGGCTGGCTTACTTAGCTATTGACTAAGGTGAAGTCCCCTTCACCTTGGATAACCTATGGTTGGTGGCAGCCCTTGGTTCACCAATCATGGGCTATCCACTTCACCATTAGCCACCAAACTCTTCCAGCCATTGAGGTTCACATCATTAGTCTCATATCATTTTCAACTACCCCCACTGCTTGGCCGATTGGAAAAGTGAACCAACTCAAATGGTGTTTCACATGGGAGGAGAGCATACTTCTCCCCATATCTCCAAATTTCACACACACTTTCACAACACCTCAGGCCAATCCCAAGAAATTCTCAAGCACCTTGAGCATCTCACATATATTGTATTGTATGCGCTTTAACTTTATTATTTTTGTCTCCCAAATTCTTTATTTGTTTTCCAACTTTTTTACATGAGGAATACTTTTACTATTAGGGTTGTCAAATATAAATAATTTGAATAAAAAACTTTAAATAATGTGTATTGTCATATATATCTATGCATCCATGTGGACTGATCCTTCTTAACTTCGATTGCATCATAGTTATAACAATTTAAAGTTAATTCAACCAAAACAAATTTTAATTTACATAATATGAAAATGTTTTTGCACAGTATGCTTGAATGCTCATATAAATCACAAAGAAATTCTTAGGGCTTGTTTGGGAACATTTTTGTTTAATATATATATATTTCAAATTAATTTTAAAAATATATTTATTTAGTGTACTTTTTAAGCATTTTTTTTATTTTTGAAAGAAAATTATATTATTTTTAAAAATGCTAAAAATAACTTCTAGATGTTTTATGTATTTTAAAAATAATTATTTTAATCAATTATGTTTTATTTTAAATCAAAACACTAACTAAACAAAATAATTGATAAAAAAAAAAAATACAAAATCAAAAGAACCCAAATTGCATCTTAGCAACAATGGTTTCATAATTATTATGTAAGAACAATTAGAATTTGGTATCAAAACTCTATAAAATTTGTCAAATTTCATGTTTGTTAATTATTCTTCTGACATTTTTGTTGTTAGATCTGCTCGCAGTATGTCTCACTCAATCATTTACACAGAGAAATCTATAAGCCTTCAACAAAACCAGTAAATCTCAATCAGAAAATGAAAGTTCAAAATTGAAGTCATCGAATACCATAGCAAACATAGCCCAGAAAGCCAAGAAAAAAGGAAAAAAATCCAACTCCTCTCAATGCGACTCCCAAACCTAGGCTGTTGGAACGTTAGAGGCCTTCAGCCTAAAGGCCGACCTCAAGATTACGTCTTATCAAGGAATTTCATCTTGACATCTTCTGTCTTATACAAACAAAAATTAGTTTGGAAACATTTGATGACATCTCTTAGTACAATAGCTTTAAAATTTCCTCTTCGAGGAGAGCTATAATAATTTTGCAAGCTATCCTGGTGGTCAGATTTTGATTAAATGAAACTCTTCAAAAATCTCTTTCCAGCCAATTATCACATCTCCCCAACTCATCCATGGAGAATTTTCCACTGAAAACTCAAATTAGTTTGTTTATGCATGATGTACTATGCGCGAAACATATCAAGAGAGTAAGAATCCACTACAAATGTTAGAGAAAAGAAAATTTACCCTTCTTAGCTTATCTATTATTTGCTACTTAAACTGGAAAGGAAAAAAGAATGAGAGGAGATTTGCTCATCATATTTCTAGCTGCTCCACCCTCATTTACAACATTAAAAAATGTCTTCTATCTATAGTGATTAATTGGAAGCATCATGGAGAACTCATTTTTCTGCACACCCAGCTTCTTAACCTCTTTCCACACTATCTCTAACTTCAATTTTTGAGTTTAGGACAATGATATTTTTGGTCGAATGGATCTCAATGTCAGATGCTGGTTTATGGCCTTTGGTGTTCTCCTATTGGACGGTCTGCTAAAATATTATGTGCGGAGTCTGGATGTAGCTTTACCTCCGGATGCCAATTGCTTTGTAACACATGCCCAGTATTAAAATATGACTTTTTTTATTTAACGATCAGTAACTTGAAGCCTTAACCGCCGTTTCGTTATCCCGGCCCAAGTCCAGTTAAAAGGAGAGAAAATATTACGTGCGTCGTTTCAGATTCTTCGCCATAGAACAGTTTATAGATTCCTTTTTTTCACAAAAATTTTTCTCAACTCAGCTCCCGCTCTCTCCCGGCGTGTGTCCGACCTTCCCTCAGAGATTTGGTAAATCTTGGGCATTAAAAATTGAGGTATTATAGGCGATTGCATGAGGTATTTCTTCATGCATTCTTGAACTTTAATAAATTTAGGGTTTTCATAATTGTTCTCATCATCGAATAGGAGAACATTTGGAACATTTGAGTTCTTTAAAGGAAAGGAGACTGTTTTACTAGATTTTGGAGATATTTTGTATGTGTACTCTCTGTACTCTCATGAGAGTACATGCCAATTTTTTTTCTCAAAATTTTCAACTGTGGGGTGTATCATATGTTTAATATATCCAATTGTAAGATGTTTGGTGCTGTTTGATGAAGGATTTGATGAATTCTGGGGCTTTTTTTTGGAGATAATATGTTTAGTAGATACCTCTACAAGCAGTTTGGAGGCTGATTGGTTGATTTTTAAGATAGTTTTATATGTGTACTTTCTGTACTCTTATGAGAGTATACAACATTTTCTCATTTTTTTAATTTTTTTACCTTGTTTGGAGATAATATGTTTAGTAGATGACATTAGAAGCAGTTTGGAGAGCTGATTGGTTGGTTTTTATGGATATTTTGCATGTGTACTCTTTATACTCTCAGGAGAGTACACCCCATTTTCTCAATTTTTTCAGCTTTTTTACCTATTTAGAGATAATATGTTTAGTAGATGCCATTACAAACAGTTTGGAGGCTGATTGGTTGAATTTTGAAACTATTTTGTATTCGTACTGTATGTACTCTTATGAGAGTACACCTCATTTTTTTATTTTTTTGGGTTTTTTTACCCTATTTGGAGATAATATGTTTAGTAGATGTCATTACAAGCAGTTTGGAGGCTGATTGGTTGATTTTTAGGGCTATTTTTCATGTATCCTCTCTGTACTTTTATGAGAGTATACCCTATTTTCTCATTTTTTCAGCTATTTAACCCTGTTTGGAGTTAATATGTTTATTAGATGCCTTTAGAAGCAGTTTGGAGGCTGGTTTGTTAATTTTTAGGATAATTTTGTATGTGTACTCTCTATACTCTCATGAGAGTACAACCTATTTTCTTATTTTTTTCAACCTTTTTACCCTGTTTGGAGATAATATGTTTAGTAGATGCCATTACAAGCAGTTTGGAGACTGATTGGTTGGTTTTTAGAACTGTTTTATATGTGTATACTTTGTACTCTCATAAGAGTACACCCCATTTTTTCATTTTTTTTTCAACTTTTTTACCCTGTTTAGAGATACTATGTTTAGTAGATGCCTCTACAAGAAGTTTGGAGATTGATTGGTTGATTTTAGGCAGTTTTGCATATGTACTCTCTCTACTCTCATGAGAGTACACCCAATTTTCTCATTTTTTCATCTTTTTCATCCTGCTTGGAGTTAATATGTTTATTAGATGCCATTACAAGCACTTTGGAGGCTGATTGGTTAGTTTTTGAGACTATTTTGCATGTGTACTCTATACTCTCTTTAGAGTACACCCCATTTTCTCATCTTTTTTTAGATTTTTTTATTATGTTTGAAGATAATATGTTTAGTAGATGCCATTACAAGCAATTTGGAGGATGATTGGTTGGTTTATGAGATAATTTTGCATCTATACTCTTTGTACTCTCATGAGAGTACAACCCATTTTCTCATTTTTTTAAAACTTTTTTAGCTTGTTTGGAGATAATATGTTTAGTATATGCCTCTAGAAGTAGTTTGGAGGTTGAATGGTTGGTTTTTGAGACAGTTTTATATCTATACTATCTGTACTCTCATGAGAGTACAACTCATTTTGTCATTGTTTTTAGCTTTTTTAGCCTATTTGGAGATAATAAGTTTAATAGATGCCTCTAGAATTAGTCTAGGGTCTGACTGGTTGATTTTTTAGGCAGTTTAAAATCTATGCTCTCTATACTCTCATGAGAATACATCCCATTTTTTCAATTTTTTTTAGTTTTTTTACCATATTTGGACTTAATATATTTAGAAGATTCCTTTACAAGCAGTTTGGAGGCTGATTGGTTGGTTTTTGAGATAGTTTTGTATCTGTACTCTCTGCACTCTCATGAGAGTACAACCCATTTTCTCATTTTTTTAGCTTTTTTACCCTATTTAGACTTAATATGTTTAGAAGATGCTTTTACAAGTAGTTTGGAGGCTGATTGGTTAGTTTTAGAGCTATTTTGTATGTGTACTCTCTGTATTCTCATAAGAGTATACCCCATTTTCTCATATTTTTTTAGCTTTTTTATTTTTGGAGATAATATATTCAATAGATGACATTACAAGTAGTTTGGAGGATGATTGGTTGGTTCTTGTTGTAGTTTTGAATCTCTACTCTCTGTACTCTCATGAGAGTACATCCCATTTTCTCATTTTTTTACTTTTTTTAGCTGTTTGGAGATAATATGTTTAGTATATGCCTCTACAAGTAGTTTGGAGGTAATTGGTTAGTTTTTAAGGTAGTTTATATTTGTACTATCTGTACTCTCATGAGAGTACATCCCATTTTCTCAATTTTTTAGCATTTTTACCATGTTTAGAGATAATATGTTTAATAGATATCATTGCATGCTGTTTGGAGGCTGATTGGTTGTTTTGGTTCAATTTGTATCTTTACTCTCTACTCTCATGAGAGTACACCCTATTTTTTCTTTTTTTCAGGTTTTGACCATGTTTGGAGATAATATGTTAAATATATATCATTACAAGCTATTTGGAGATTGATTGGTTACTTTTTGGTTCAATTTTATATCTATACTCTCATACTCTCATGAGAGGACACCCCATTTTCTCATTTTTTTTAGCATTTTTACCTGTTTGGAGATAATATGTTCAGTAGATGCCATTACAAGCAGTTTGGAGGCTGATTGGTTGATTTTTTTAGGGCTATTTTTCATGTGTACTCTCTATACTCTCATGAGAGCACACCTTATTTTTTCAATTTTTTTAACTGTAGGGCTTGCCATATGTTTTGTATATCTCATTGGAAGATGTTTAGAGATGTTTCAAGAAGAATTTGCTAGTTTTAGGGGCTGTTTTGCTTATGTACTCTATGGGCCTCCATTGTGCTGATAATGTTCTCATTAATTAACTTTTCATTTTGAAGTTTAAAATGTCTGAGAAAATGATAACTTTCAGATGCAGGACAACTAGCATTAGAGCGGTGTTCGATACTATTTCAACATGCTTTACTGATTAAGTTCTTGATATTTTAATGAGGCTACATTTGCATCAATTCATTAGGTTGCATCGAATTCAGCAAGACTCAGTTGACATCATTTCAATCATGTCTTGCTGGGATATAGAGAAGTAGACATTCTATTTTGATGGCCAATGCATTTCTTTCACCCCAATGAAGTTGCTTTAATTGTATGGATGCTAAATAGAGGGGAGAAGGTCATATGATAAATCCCCACTTTAGAAGTTCAGCTCATTAAATTTTAAGAATAATGAGAATTTGGATCACTCATTGACTGCGGCACAATTTGTGCAGTTGTACATATATTTTTTACTTTCAAATATTATTTATATATATATATATATATATATATATATCACAATTATAGAGTGGCATCAGAATTGGTAGCCCATGGACATAGAGATTTGTTGACTGATTGGCGAGAGGCCATTTTCCTTTGGTTTCACAATTGATGGTATTACATCAAATTTTGACCTGAGAAGGCATTTACATGAGTGGCTTTGTCACTCTTCTAATGGTACATTCTACATCTTTAGATTTATATTATTTGATGCATTGAAGTTAAGTTATATAAATATTCATTGCAGATCTTGGCGGCAGAGCACATAGGCATCATACGACCACCCTTTCCTTCTATAAAGCCACGTATGTTATGGTCAAAAATAAAGTTGCAGATAATTCCTTCAGTGGGTGACACAAAATAAATTCACTTTATTTATCTCAGAATATATTTATTCATATTATAAATCATCATATTTTCTTATTGGTGTAACACATGTTTTCTTTTTTATTTAGGACATATTAGAGGAGACACGGCTCCTTGAAGCGATGCCTATCCATGACAACCCAGTCGGGCCCATAGCACCATTCCAGTGCAAGAGTGGATCCCACAATCTCCATATGTCTCTCCTCAATATTCTCCCCCTTCCAATATCTAGCCTACAATATGCTAGTACCCATTTAGAAAGCTTTGTGGTATAGAGGATACTTGCAGGTTTCAGGGCCCTGGGGGAAAGAGTAACTAAGAGAATTGATGAAATTTACTTATAGGTAGCTTCTATTGAGGCAGTGGTTGCTGGGTAGAAGGGTCCAAGTATGGGGGAAGCTCTTGTGGAGGCTACCACAGGGGAATCTCTTGAGGAGGCTATCATAGGGGTAGCACCTATGGAGGCTATCACAGGGGAAGCTCCTATGGAGGCTGCCACAGGGGAAGCTCTTGTGGAGGCTACCACAGGGGAAGCTCCTATGGAGGCTTCCACTAGGGAAGCTCCTATGGAGGCTACCATAGGGGAAGCTCTCATGGAGGCTTCCATTGGTCATGAAGATGCTGCTCAGCCTTTACTGGGAAGCATTGAACGTGGTGTGAAGGCTCGACAACTGAGGAAGAGGAAAGTTGTATCCTCCCCTTCACACAAATGTACAGGAAGTCATGCAGCAGAATAACTCTTGTGGTAGCCTCCATACAGGATGTGTAGACAGTAGAAGAGTACTTTTACTTTGATTTCCTTTTAGTTTAACCTAATAGAAGTTGATTTCACTAATTTTTTATGTAGGTTAACAAAGATATTAGATGAATCGATGACTGTTGTTGTGGTGGTTGAGGAGCATCAGGCGGAGGTATTCATCATCTTAATAGATTCCATCTTAATTCACAATGAATCTTGTTCTTCATTATTATTTTTCTTCATCACTAATTTCATTGCAGTTAGCTGAGGCACATGATATTGTTGACTTCTCATCAAAAGATGTCCTGCCCAAGCCAATGTTATAGCTTATTGACACCTCATGCTCCCGATTCAAGGACAAGCAAGTCATTTTTTACTTTATCTCATTCTGTATACATAAAATCACCTATTCATTTAGAAATGCTCACTTTCCCATGATTCTCACATGCAGGAGTGATAGCATATTCGTGGCTGTGAATATCATCATTGTGCGAGGCCAGATTGATGAGTTGCTGACATATCAGTATCTGTCAGATGCACATATCGATGTCTTCACCTTTTTACTAGCCGAGAAGTATACTCTATGTCTTGGGCTATATGTCCCCTATCTGTATGTTTCATGCCTACACTGGGTGAGTTACTACACATAATTTTGGGTAATATGATCCATTCCTAGTTTAGATAGTTAGAAGCTACTAATTATAAACTTTTTCTTGACTTCTTGTAGAGTTATGCTAAATATGGCCTACCAAAGGAAAGCAAAATGTTCATCCAGCATGTTACTACAGATAGTGTTTCAAGAGCTGAATTACTCTTACTTCCAGTTATAAATAATCAACATTGGACACTCCTGGTGGGGCATATTAAGCAAGAGGCTTGATATTTTTATGACTCATTGCCAAACCCAGCTCATAAGGCCATTCTTCCTGATATTGTAAGAATTCTTCTCATTTTTAGTTTGCCTAAAGTGCATATTTTGTGCCTAATTATTGACTTTATTTTTTACTCTTTAGATCAAATTACTCATCGAAGATGTTGGCCAGACTTTTAAGAGTGAACCTTTAGAATGGCCAATTGAAGTGATCAGTGGGCTACCAGTCCAAGAAAATAGTGTTGACCACCAAAATTTGCCAAAGAAAATGAATTGATTCAAGGTTGAGTTCGCTTACGCTATTTTTTATTTAGGTATGAAAAAATTGAGCTGAAAATATTGAATTGAAGAAGTTTGTTGTGTTAAAAATGATTTGGTTTAGAAATGTATCTGTGTAGTGTATTTATGGATGCCATTAGAAGCTATTTTTCAGCTTTTAAACCTTATTTGGAGATAATATGGTTAGTAGATGCCATTACAAGTAGTTTGGGGGCTGATTGGTTATTTTTTAGTTTAATTTTGCATATGTACTCTCTGTACTCTCACTCATGAGAGTGCAACCCATTTTCTCAATTTTTTTAGCCTTTTACCCTGTTTGGACTTAATATGTTTAGAAGATGCCTTTATAAGTAGTTTGGAGGCTGATTGGTTAATTTTTGAGGTAGTTTTGCATCTGTACTCTCAAGAGAGTACATCCCATTTTCTTATTTTTTTCTAATTTTTTGCATGTTTGGACATAATATGTTTAATAGATGCCATTACAAGCTGTTATGAGATTGATTGGTTGCTTTTGGATTTAGTTTTGCATCTGTACTCTCTGTACTCTTAGGAGAGTACACCTCATTTTCTCAAAATTTTTTGATTTTTTATCCTATTTGGATATAATATGTTAAGTAGATAGCATTACAAGCAGTTTGAAGGTTGCTTGATGGGTTTTTGGTTTAATTTTGCATGTGCACTCTCTATACTCTCATGAAAGTATAATCAATTTTTTCATTTTTTTCAGCTTTTTTACCCTGTTTGGAATTAATATATTTAGAAGATGCCTTTATAAACAGTTTGGAGGCTGATTGGTTGGTTTTGGAGGCAGTTTTATATTTATACTCTCTGTACTATCATGAGAGTACAACCAATTTTCTCATATTTTTTTAGATTTTTTATCCTGTTTGGATATAATATGTTCAATAGTTGGCATTTTAAGTTGTTTGTAGGTTGCTTGATGGCTGTTTGCTTAATTTTGTCTCTGTACTCTCTATACTCTTAGGAGAGTACACCTCATTTTCTCAAATTTTTTTTAGATTTTTTACCCTGTTTGGATATAGTATGTTCATCATATGACATTACAAGCAGTTTGTATGTTGCTTGATGGCTATTTGCTTCAGTTTTGTATCTATACTCTCTATACTCTCATGAGAGTACAACCCATTTTGTCATTTTTTTATAGATCTTTTACCCTATTTGGAGTTAATATGTTTAATAGATGCCATTACAAGCGGTTTGGAGGCAAATTGGTTGATTTTTAAGGCTATTTTACATGTGTACACTTTATACTCTCATGAGAGTACACTCCATTTATTTATTTTTTTTAGCTTTTTTATCCTCTTTGGAGTTAACATGTTTAGTAGATTCCTTTAAAAGTAGTTTGGAGGCTGATTGGTTAGCTTTTAGAGCTATTTTGCATGTGTACTCTTTGTATTCTCATGAGAGTACAACCCATTTTCTCATATTTTTTTTCAAATTTTTTACCCTGTTTGGATATGATATGTTCAGTATATGACATTACAAGCAGTTTGTAGGTTGCTTGATGGCTTTTTGCTTTAGTTCTGCATCTGCACTCTCTTTACTCTCAAGAGAATACATCATTTTCTCATTTTTTCAACTTTTTTTGCTATGTTTGGACATAATATATTTAGTACGTGCCATTACAAGCAGTTTGGAAGTTACTTGATGAATTTTTGAGGCTATTTTACATCTGTACTCTCTATACTCTCACGTACAATCCATTTTCTCTTTTTTTCGCTTTTTTTGGCCTATTTGGAGAAAATATGTTTAATAGATACCATTAGAAGCTATTGGGAGCCTGATTGGTTGCTTTTTTTGTTCAATTTTGCATGTGTACTCTCTGTATTCTCATGAGAGTATAACCTATTTTCTCATTTTTTTCCAGCTTTTTTGGTCTGTTTGGAGAAAATATATTTAATAGATACCATTAGAGTAGTTTGGAGGCTGGTTGATTGATTTTTGAGGCAGTTTTGCATCTGTACTCTCTGTACTCTCATGAGAGTACAACCTATTTTTCTCATTTTTTTTAGCTTTTTTGGCCTGTTTGGAGAAAATATGTTTAATATATACCATTAGAAGCTGTTTGGAGCCTGATTGGTTATTTTTTTATTCAGTTTTGCATATGTACTCTCTGTACTCTCATGAGCGTACAACCTAATTTCTCATTTTTTTCAGCTTTTTTGGCCTGTTTGGAGAAAATATGTTTAATAGATACCATTATAAGCAGTTTAGAGGTTGATTGATTAGTTTTTGAGATAGTTTTGCATCTGTTCTCTCTGTACTCTCATGAGAGTACATCCTATTTTCTAATTTTTTTTTTTTTTTGCCTTGTTTGGAGAAAATATGTTTAATAGATACCATTAGAAGCTATTTGGAGTCTCATTGGTTGCTTTTTTTGTTCAATTTTATATGTGTACTCTTTGTACTCTCATGAGAGTCTTATTTTCTCATTTTTTTTCAATTTTTTTGGCCTATTTGGATAAAATATGTTTAATAGATATCATTAGAAGCAGTTTGAAGGCTGATTGGTTATATTTTTTTGATCAGTTTGACATGTGTACTCTCTGTACTCTCATCTATACTCTCATGAGAATGCATATTTTCTCATTTTTTTTAGCTTTTTTGCCATGTTTGGACATAATATGTTTAGTACATGCCATTACAAGCAGTTTCGACAAGCACTATAGTGGATTTAGGGGATCATTCTAAACTAGTTTTATTTTTTATTTTATTTGACACTGATTATAATTTTAAATAAAATAAATTTGACATAGTAAAAATATATTTGAAGTTTTAATAAATATTAAATATATTATCTGTATACAATAATGATATCTAGCAATGATCGAAGGTAAAATAGTTATTTTTAAAAATATTTACATAACCTTGAAAATATTTTGAATATTCCTGAAACTAAACTTTTTTTGTAAAAATAGAAATAAATGATATGATACAGATAAACTAATTAATTAAATTTTTAAATATAAAATAACAAATTTAAGATGAAAATATTTAAAAGTAATTATGGATACTTTTTTTTGGCCATAATCACTTGGAAGTTTAAATTTGACTAATCTGAAATAAGTAAAAAAATATAAGAATTAAAAATTTTATATAAATTTGAGTATCTCTTTACAGAAATAGGCAAGTCTTAGCCCTTTCAGAATAATTCAGATCCCAACCTAAAATCATTCTTATAATACTTTATAAAATACGTCGTGATAAGAGCAATATTGTTTACTCAAAATAGTTCAGATCCAAACTTACAATTATTCCAATCATGCTTTATAAAGTACGTGCATGTTAAGAGCAATTCCATTTACTCTTACTAATTCGGATCAGATCTTAAAATCATGCTTTATTTTATTTTTTTTCAAGTTTTTTTAATTGGAAAATAGTATAAGAGCACTACCATTTACCGAAACTCAATATCACGATCCAATATATTCTAATAATTTATTAAATATTATTCATTATTTTGCTTAGAGAGCTAAAATATAGTTGAAAGTTATACTAAAATAAAGAAAATTCTCTTTTGAACCTAATTGTGCTATTAGATACAGTATTTTTTATATCTTCTTTTTCATAAACAATGATAAATTTATAAGAATTAAGAAAATTCCTTTAGAGTTACAAGTTATTTGGAGGGTGCTTGTAGGATTTTCAAAGTTGCTTTGCATGTATACTCTCTGTACTCAAGTGAGTACACCCCCATTTTGTTAATTTTTTTTTCAAAAATTCTACTTTCTTTGGGGATGAAATGTTTAGTAGATGCCATTGTGAGCATTTTGGGGGCTTCCTGATAGATTTTTGGGGTTATTTTGCACTTGTACTCTGTGTACTCTCATGAGAGTACACATGCATTTCAGAGTTTTTTTAGCATTTCTACCAATTCTTTCATTCAAATTGTGGAGTTTGGGAGCTACTTTTCACGTGTACTCTTTGTACTCTCATGAGAGTACAACCCCTTTTCTCCATTTTTTACTGTCACTGTTTGGAATATAACTAGATACAAATGTAAGCTATTTTAGAGGTTTTTTGCTAGTTTCTGGAGCTACTTTGTATGTATACTCTCTGTACTCTCCAGAGAGTACACCATTTTCCCCATTTCTGTTAGATATTCAACCCTGTTTGTAGTTAAAATTTTTAGTAGAAGCAAATGTAAGCTGTTTGGAGGTTATTTGTTGATTTCGGGAGCTGCTTTGTATGTGTACTCTCTATACTCCCAATAGAGTACACCCCATTTTCTCCTTTTTCTATCAGATGTTATACCCTATTTGCAGATAAAATATTTTGTAGATGCAAATGCAAGCTATTTGGAGGTTATTTTGCTACTTTTAGGAGCTGTTTAGCACGTGTACTCTCTGTACTCTCCTGAGAGTACATCTCATTTTTTCCTTTTATGTATAATGTTCTACCCTATTTGCAGATAAAATATGTAGTAGATGCAAATGCAAGTTGTTTGGAGGTTGTTTTTCCTGTTTGGAGATAAAATGTTCGATAAATTTTGGTAATACAACACAGACTCTGTTGATGAAAATTTTCAATGGTTTATACTATAGAATATCACCAACACATTAAAACAAAACTAGCAGAAGTCAAAGTACAAAGATTAGTCTCCAAGTACAACATAATATTTACAAACTAACACATTTTTAGTTAAATTGACATTAAAGTATGTACAGTCGAAGAACACATGACAACTAAATGATATCATGCATTAAAATGTTTCCCTGTAATGATATCCATCATTAGCTTAGTGTACCCTTCAGCCGACTGATTGATTGATTGAGCTTGAGTTAAATTTCTAGAATAGAACATCGTATCAGTTATTGATATGTAAGAGTATGAATGAAGGGTTTTCCATGCATACCTCTGAAAAGCACTCTGGCATAACAGAAAAAGGTGTTGCAATGGGTGACCCTACATGGTCTCCACCCCTCTCAGGTTGTTCTTTGGTCTCTGTAATAATAAAAATATAATGGTTTAAAGTTTAAAAGTAATATTTAAAGACTATAACTTCTGAGGTAGATAGAAAATTACTCTTGGCTTTCTTGTTTCATTCCCAATATTCCTTCAACCTTGCATTTGAAACACCCTTAGGCTGCTGCTTAATTGGATCCTTTAAAATATCATTTCCTTTATCTATTATGGTTGACTTCTTCTTCTTAGTTGTTCTATCAGTTGGAGGTGAATTCCCACATAATATAAAGTCGACATTATCAGATAGTTTTTTAAGACCCCATCATATACTCCTCAACTATCTTATTATCTTGTGCATTGATGCTTATTTGATATGCATATCGACTGATGTGGTTCCGGAAAATAATTCCAATTTCATTTTTATCATTTCCTTGCACATCTTTTAACTCCCTATAAGCACTATCAAAGTAGATATCCCTCTTTACTCTGGTTGACCATCGCATGAGAAGATACTTATCCGGAATGCGCACAATATCTTCCTGGCTAAGAACTTAGATGTAGTGAGCACAAAGCAATCCCATCATTTCAAATTTTTTATAACTACAAGTTACATTTAGGCATATCTTGTCAAAATGGATAGTCCATGTTTTGGAAGCACTTTTATTCTCTAAGTTTCTCACCAAATACTCCATGGGATTGTCATCTGACACATTTGTTGCTAGTCCTCCAACTCCATGCAAAAATTCTTCCTCAAACATTATATAAGGCTTTCTTGTGTAAAACATAGCGGCTTATTTTAGAATTGAATTGGTCTTAACAACAAGAACAATTACTGACTGGTTGCACTTGAAATCTTCATCATGTTCATTCCATCTCCATGTGTCCATAATCTTCTCTAATCCCAAGAAATAATCTGTGATTAAACTTGTTGGTTTAGAGATTCTATGACATACATTATTCGTAGACTCACTATATTGCGTTGACAAGATACTCATATAGAATGAGTCTTTGCAGAATGCGCTGGACCACTTGCATCTAATTTTATAAAGCTTAGACAGCCAAGCATGATCATGCAAATTATCTTCATCTAGCATGGTAGACCAATCTTGCTCAAACTCTTTCTGTGAGTCACACTTACTCATGCATGTATAAAAGAGACTTTGTACTGTCTTATTACTATAAAAGCAATGTACCTTCGAAGGAGCTTTCTTAGAAATATGCCATTGACACAACCCATGATGAGTATGCGGTAATGCAATTTTGATAGCTCTCGCCATTGCCTGATCTTGATCAGTGAATATTGTTATAGGATGCATGTCACTCATTAATAAGAGAAATATTTTGAATAGCCATGTGAATGACTCAATTGTCTCTTTTGATAGAAAGGCTACTCCAAATAAGATATTTTGCTAGTGATGATTTACTCTAATAAAAGGGCCACAAATAAAATTATATTTATTGAGTTGATAGGTGGTATCAAAAATTATGACATCCCAAAAATAATTATATTCTATCCTTGACATGCTATTGCTCCAAAAAAACTAACCAAGCTATCTGACTCATCAACTTGGACATCTCATGCAAACATCCCATTCTCTGCTTGCCTTTCCTTGAATTGTTGTATTAATGCATTACTATCACCATTCGCAATCCTCGATCTTATCACTTTTTGGATGAAATTGAAAGCATCTCTTTTTGTGAAACCAATATTCTCCACGCCAGCAACTTCCTCACTTAGATAGCTAAATGCATCAGTTGCTCTAATTCTGGCTTCTGTCATTGTCTTCAACATAGCCGCCTTCTCATCGCTGATGCCTTTGTATGATCTGAGAAGATGTAGGTCACCCGGCTTTGCCAATGAATGATTATGACTTTCTATATATTTTTAACCTTCTAATTCCCATCTAAATCAATAGAAAATCTAATCATGGTCGGACAACCACTCATCGTATCTATTTTCTGAATTTGATTGAGCAGTTTAGATTGATAGCTTTTTTCAGACCTACTTTTGCACATAAAAAATCCTTTGATTTCAATTTCTCTGAGTTTGGCCAATAACTACTATGATCCTTCCTAACACTGAATCTAGTTTGATGTGCATAATCATAGTACAATGCATACGCCTCCTTTTCATTATGAACAGTGGTGCTAAGAAGTTTCCCCACAATTGGGTCATTAGACATAACGACTTCATCATCGCACCAGTTATTTACCTCATTCACTTGCACAGACACAAATATGTTTCATGCAAAGTGCCCCAAAAACTAGGAAATTTTTCATGAAACACCTCCAAATATCTTACAATGGGATATACTAAACATATGATAAGCCTCACAATTATAAAAAATGAGAAAATGGGGTGTACCCTCATGAGAGCACACATGCAAAATAGCTCAAAAAATTAAGAAATTCTTCATTAAATATCTCCAAACAGATTATAATGGGATATAATAAACATATGACAAGCCCCACAATTGAAATTTTTTGAAAATGGAGTGTACCCTCATGAGAGTACATAAAGTACAAATATAAAATAGCTCCAAAACTAGGAAATTCTTCATGAAACATCTCTAAACAGAATACAATGGGATATACTAAACATATGGCAAGCCCCACAATTATAAAAAATGATAAAATGGGGTGTACCCTCATGAGAGTACATAGAGTACACATGTAAAAGAACTTCAAAAATTAGAAAATTCTGCATGAAACATATCCAAATAGAATACAATGGGATATACTAAATATATGACAAGCCCCACAATTGCAAAAAATGACAAAATGGGGGTGTACCCTCATGAGAGAGTACATATAATACATATGCAAAATAGCTCTAAAGATCAGCAAATTCTTCATGAAACATCTCCAAACAGATTATAATGGGATATAGTAAACATATGACAAACCCCACAATTGAAAATTTTAGAAAAATGGGGTGTACTCTCATGAGAGAACACATGCAAAATAGCTCCAAAAACTAGAAAATTCTTCATGAAACATCTCCAAATAGATTACAATGAGATATACTAAATATATGACAAGCCCCACAATTGCAAAAATTGAAAAAATAAGGTGTACCCTCATGAGAGTACACATAGTACACATGCAAAACAACTCCAAAAACTAGCAAATTCTTCATGAAATATCTCCAAACATATTACAATGGGATATAGTAAACATATGATAAGCCACACAATTAAAAATTTTAGAAAAATGGGGTGTACTCTCATGAGAGTACACATGCAAAATAGTCCCAAAAATCATTAAAATTTTCATGAAACACCTCCAAACATCTTACAATGGGATATACTAAACATATGACTAGCCCACATTGCAAATTTTAGAAAAATGGGTGTACCCTCATGAGATTACACATGCAAAATAGCCCCAAAAACTAGGAAATTTTTCATGAAATACCTCCAAACATCTTACAATGGGATATACTAAACATATGACTAGTCCCACAATTGAAAATTTTAGAAAAATGGGGTGTACCCTCATGAGAGTATACAGAGTACACATACAAAATAGCCCCAAAAATTAGCAAATTCTTTATGAAATACCTCTAAACATCTTACAATGGGATATCCTAAACATATGACAAGCCCCATAGTTGAAAAAATTTAAAAAATAGGGTGTACTCTCATTAGAGTACAAAGAGTATACATACAAAATAACTTCTAAAACTAGCAAATTCTTCATGAAACCTCTCCACACATCTTCCAATGGGTTATGGTAAACAAATTGCAAGCCTCACAGTTAAAAATTTTGAAAAAATGAGGTGTACTCTCACTAGAGTACAGAGAGTAGACATGCCAAATAGTTCCAAAAACTAGCAAATTCTTTATGAAACATCTCAAAATATATTACATTAGGTTATAGTAAACATATGACAAGCTCCACAGTTGAAAGTTGAAAAAATAAGGTGTACTCTCATGAGAGTATAGAGAGTACATATGCAAAACAGCCCTAAAAACTAACCAATCAGCCTTCAAATTACTTTTAAAGGCATCTAATAAACATATTATCTCCAAACAGGGTAAAAAAGCTAAAAAAATGAGAAAATGGGGTGTATTCTCATGAGTGTACAGAGAGAAAATATGCAAAATAGCCATAAAAATCAACCAATCAGCCTTCAAACTGCTTGTAATGGTATCTACTAAACATATTATCTCCAAACAGGATAAAAAAGCTGAAAAAAAAGAGAAAATGGGTTGTACTCTCATGAGAGTACAGAGAGTACACATGCAAAACAGTCCTAAAAACCAACCAATCAGCTTCCAAACTGCTTGTAATGACATCTAGTAAATATGTTAACTCCAAACAGGGTTAAACAGTTGAAAAAATGATAAAATGGGTGTATTCTCATGAGAGTATAGAGAGTACACATGCAAAATATCTCCTAAAACCAGCAAAGTCCTCTTGTAAAGAACTCCAAACAGTGTAAGAAATATATAATACATAAAAGAATTTCAAAGAATATCATTACCAAATCTTCAAAAAAGTGTATATATAAAACGGTTGAGAAAATTTACCGATGCATTTTTATTTAATATATCATCCACTAAATTGGTCACAATATCAAGGCCACAACTTTCAAATTCGTTCTCCATCTTCGTGGTTCTTCCCGAAAACTGAAATGAGATTTTTTTTTTCTCTCTCTGAGTTCTGTTTGTCTGAAAAAAAAAACATATTATGCCCTAACTCTATTTATATATTATTTTTAAATTTGTCCTGCGCATTGAAACGCCGTTTCTCCTGCTGTTTTAACGGGATGGGCTGGGCTCGAGCCAGGTTAATGTAAATGGAGTCGTTAAGGCGTCGTCAAGTTACAATGGTGTTAAGTAAAAAATATTTTAATACTGGACACGTGTTGCATATTGATTGGCATTCGGACGTAAAGGCACCTCTCGACTCCGCACGTAATATTTTCTTCAACTATTGGGCCTAGGCTTATTGTTGTATATCTCTCAGCCTTTTTGGACAGCCGACTCACAACCTAAGCTGAAATTTTTTGTGCCTAGCAGTCACTTGCTGACCAGTTTTTCTCTGAGTCCTTTGGGGTTCTCTTCCCCTAAATTTGAGTTTTGTTTTCTCCTCCTAAGAGATTCTGGTTATGTTCTTCTTTTGTTTTCTGTACAAATTCCACATTGTAATCTTTTTTTTTTTTTGGTGAATAGAATTGAGCTTAGGCCCACAATTTTACCCAAAATAAAAATAAAAAAATAGAAAATTTACCCATATATATTTTTTCATACAGGGTAAGCATTTGAATCGGCCACCTTAGGATTCTTTACTTTTCAAACTAATGCGCCACATGTTTGAATACAATTTTTTCATATTTTCTCAAAGAAAATGCATGAAATTTCATGCCAATACACGAAGGTTCATGCTTGATATGTTCTCCAAAAAAAAAAAAGAACAATCATGAGACCAAATCTAAATCATAATAATCTTTGATTTGAACACTTTTGATATTAAATTTAGAGTCATATGATCTTCGATTTTAGCCAATTTATAGTTTAATTTAATATTTTAATGAAATAAACTTAATAACACTAAATGTGTATTGATCCAAATTAAAATGTTCCAAAGTTAGGCATATGAAATATAATTAGAAATTTTATGATAATATTTAAGGGGCCAAAAAATATTGGAAATTTGCATTATTATAATCATAAATGAGTGTCTCAATAAGATAAAACCAATTAGATTAGAATTGCCAAATTTCGATGTCAATATGAAGCTTAAATGCCTAGAAAGATCTTATATTATCAAAGGGATCAATATGACTATTCAATGTAGTGTTAAAATAACTAAAATGGCATTTCTAAAAACTATAAATAAACTTTTATTCTAAACATGAGAGGACATGGAGATTGATTTGTAGTTGGAGAGAGCTTACTAGACAATTGACCATGATGATCACTATTAGCAATCATTGTCGCTCAATTACCATTGATATTAAAATCAATGTGCATCATTGATCATCATTAATATACATTATTGCAACTAATTTGATGCATACAATTGAAAATAATGTCAATGCATATTCACCAATAAGATCAATATCCACCTTCAAAATTAAAGTTGATGACTAGCATCACCAACAAGATTGATCGGCAGTGTTCACACCAATACTCATGCACATCATGAAAAATAAGATCGATACACTCCATTGATATAAACATCAATACATGCCATTGCCAATGAAGTTAATGTAGGTCACCAATACCAATATCAACATACATTATTGCCAGTAAAGCTGATGCATGCTAATAATACAAGCTAATGCATGCCATCATTAATAAGGTCGACACATATCTCAACACTAACATTGATGAATACCATTTGTAACAATATTGATACTCACTATTGATACCAACATTAGCATGCATTGTCACTAAAATGGTCGATCAACATCATTAGCCCCAACTTTAGTGAACACTACTAACAATAAGGCTAGAATCTGCAATTGCAATAAAACCTGATGATCCTTGTCACCAATAAGATAATCATGCCTATCACTTTTAACATCAATGACTTAAGTTGATACCAAAGCTCATACTCATCTTATTAGTCTCTAGTCTCACCTCTTCTAAAGAGGATGATTGTACATACCACAAACAAACCTTTAAAACTAGCCATAATGCTCATCGTACTTTCACATTTCATATCTAGTGTATTACAAAATTTTCTTTGCTAATTTTGGGGAAGAGCATTCCTGGTAACTTATGCTTATTATGGAGGAATCATTTTAGTTATGACAATTTTCATAATTATTTCCCATTCTCGATTTCTTCATTAAGAGAAATGACTAGTGTCTATTATAAATATCTTCTAACTTTATCTATCTGTATAAGATGGATCATCGTATAGTACTAAGATAATAAACTGTGCTTGCTATCACCAATATTTGAATATATAATAATGCTATTTTTGAAAGGCAAGAGCTTGTACTTATGAAGTCGCATATATGAATTTTATTCTGGATTTGCTGAATAAGAAAAGCTCATCAATTCGAGCACTATTAAGGCTCTTTATGGCGGCCCATTTAGTTTGACGAAGCTTAAATTCCAACAAATTTCAATGGCATGCATTTCATCCTATGCATATAATTTTCCAATAATCAATGAAATAAAGCTTAGAGTCCTTAAGTCAACAATTCCGATTAAAAAAAGATGATTTTTAGTAGTTTTTTTTTTTTTTTGGGTGACTATTAATCAAGTCGAAATTGTAAACTTCAAAGTAGCCCCCCATTCATCCAAATTACCTCCGTTGGGCATCCATAGTCACTCAGTATGATAGAGAGTAAAGGTTATTAACATATAATTTACCACCCTTCGAAATCCAATATTATTTGTCTTATTGTAATAGGCATTCAGTGGACACGCAAAATTTTGCTTTTGATTCTGTAACTGAATGGTGATTGTACCCTTTCAGTAGAACTTCCAAGAGTCATCTGTCCATTGAAAAGCAGCCAAATAAAGGCAGTTCCACCCATATATATATATATATATATTAGGTAGAAGCAAGAACAGACACTAACTAAGCTGAAAATGGTTTATGATTTATCGCAAATTCATTATCAATGAAGACAAAAGGTAATATATTAACAGCTACTTTATCCCTGCACAACAATTTCTTAATTGAGTCAAATTCGATGTTCTGAGATTAACAATTCCAAATAAACCATAATTTTTAAAACCAGGTAAATGACCGAGTGATAAGTGCAAAATATATTGTTTGGTTTTGAATCAAGGGTTTTCTTTTACACTGTTAGAATTTCCAATATCTAGTTCTATTCCACCGAAGTAAATAAACATATAAAGTCGTCTATGCCAGCCAAATAATTGTATATTTTTTTTGCTAGTTGGTGAGATCTGTTGGAGTGATCATTGACCATGTTTGTTCAAGTCAAACTTGAATCTGAGATATCGTTTTGATTTGTGATAGTTTGGGTTTTGTTGTTCCAAAGAAACAAACGTAACCATCAATTTAACATATATCGCCCACTTGTTTGCCTACAAAATAATGTGAATGAATTTGGAATGAATAATAAATTATTTTTTGGAAAGATAATTATTGCCTTGATCTCTCTTTTTTAACATTCCATCACCACGGGTGTCAACTCAAGTTTATTAGTCGAGTTCAAGTTTGACTCGAAATCGACCTCAACTTGACAAGACACAAACTTAACTAACCTGAACCCAACTTGATTGACCCATTTGACCATGTATTTTAGGTCATTCAGGTTAAAATTGAGTTTAAATCGATCATTTTCGAGTTGGGGGGTTAAAATCTGGTCAAATTCAAATTAGCAAGTCAAAATCTGGTAAATTTGAATTGGCTTGTCAACCCAAACTGAACTTGAAAATTAAAAAGGTCATATATTTGATCTAAAACTAACTTGAAAATTGATCAGATCAACCCAAAGTCAGATTTTTTTCGAGCCAAGCTCGTGTTGAGTTATTGGGTTGGGACAATTATTGATACCTTTGGCCCATCACAAACTCATTAGCAGGTTGCCTCTCTAATCTAGCTAAAACAATTGTTTATAGATAGCATAGTATGAGTACTCTTTGTTCATCATATATGCCTTCTCCCTGGTGCATTTTCATTATGCCTTAACAACACTAGCATTGCTTGCCTCTAATGTTTCTCCCTTTGTTTTCTTTAAGGTCCTAGTTTGAGTATCGTTGGTTTAGGGGGGCAGCTCTAGCTATTTGAAAAATTAATGGTTGAGTTGATATAGAAGAAGTTATTGCCTAAAATTCTATGGTGGACATCCCAAATTTTTTATATTTAAAAAGTTTGACCATAGCTTTTTGGTAGCTACTGCACTCTAATAGTTTAGGTTGAAAAATATAGCTTTCCCACCAAAATTTTTCAATGCGTAGCCAGAACATTGTTTGCAAATAGTATTATGGTGCATTTTCATATTGTCACCACTGCCCCAAGCACACTCTTAGTCGCTATTAGCAAGGTTTTGTAGCTATTGTTAGGAAATGTTTCTTTCCTTAGTGCTTCAAAAAATATTTTTCTTTCATTTTCATATTGAATCTTTTCAAGATGTTTATTTGATAATTGTCTAACATTTACTTCTTGTGGTATCCATTTTCATTCAATGGAAAATACACTACTCTATATGCTGATTAGTGGATTAATTAGTGAACTTATTGTCATCCTCTTCACTCATTAATTGATAATTTTCAATTTTGTTACAATTGAATGGATTAACATTCTTCATTTTTTTAATTTGAGTTTAAAACTTATTGTTCTATTGAGCTTTTAGATCATAAACATATTCTAATTCAAACAGAAAAATGGGGATGACTATTACTTATTGTTCTCAACCTTTTAGATCATAGGCATATTCTTTTTCAAATGAAAAAAATGGGAATGACTATTTATTTTCTAGAAAATTTTATTATGTAAATTGTTTGTTATTGACATTTCTCGAATGATCTACTTAATTTCATGTACCAAAGAATCTCCCATCATAATTCCTATTTCTATTCAAATATCTTTTCTTAGTTTGAAAGTCCACTCTATGAATTACAAAACATTATTATCTCTTACATCATCTCTAGTTAACCATTAAAATTGATACAATCAATGAATCATTGATTATAAAGTTTTAACTTTTAAATGAATTAGATTAAAGTTGAATTACCTTTATGTATATGAAAGTTATCTTCCACAGAGGTAGAAGGCTCATTTTGATTTTCTTGATCGACCTCTACCCAAGGTCAACAAGTCATTCTTTTGGGATCATATTTATCCCCTTTTTCTTTTAAGTTGATTCTTTTTAGAATGCAACTCAAGCTTTAATTATAGTGGTAAGGGGTAATAGCCAAGATTATACCCACTTCCTTTGGTTTCATGAGTTTTCTCAAGATTTGAAAGAACTCCTTCATTTGCAATTTATATTTTCAGGTGTTTGCTATCTTTGAATATATTAAAACAAAAGAGTATCATTTTAGGAACCCTATGCTAACTTCCTTTATCTTTTGTACAAAGCCAAGATAAAATCTAGGACAAAAGGAACTTGTAATTTTCTTTTCAAAATTTGTAAATTTTTGTTTTAGATAATTTCATCATTTTTGAAGATGCTATTTCTTTTTCACAATGCAATGATATCAGATCCATTTTGACCAAAGTTAAGTCTAACAAAAATGACTTTGCTTTAATTTATTTAAATTTTTCTTAAAATTTTAAGGAAATGATTTTAGGACCTAGTCGTTTAAATGCAATAAATGAAGTGTTCTAGAACCTAAGTTAAGGATGTTAGATGAGCTCTTACCAAGAATGAAATGGAGATGCATCCAACAGAAAGAAAGGCCATCCTAACCCATCAGTAGAAAAAGTACATTATCGATATATAGAAATAAGAGCCTATTTCTAAAGACGGAGAGAGAAACTATTCCCTAGCGGAGTGGCTAGAAAATATCTCTGTGGGAAAAATCTGTGACACCATATAAATTTTAAGAATTGCTTATTTTAGTAATCAAATTCATCATTAAAGAATAAACATATTATCTTGAAATATAAATATGTTATCCTATAATGGATTTAATCACTTAAAAAAGGACTCCTAAGGCAAATGAGTCTTTTTAATATTCTAGAGATTCTTCCCTTAAACTACATAAAAAGTAGAACAAGATTTATTTATATCGGGATCGTAGTTCCCTATAAAGGTAAGCCCTTATAGTTAATTACATCTTAGGAATGAGTAAGCCTTTGTGCACCATTCTCATAAACTTAGAGTAAGCCTTTTATGGCATAACTCTTTCTTTCCATAGGTTAGGAGTATGCTCATTTGTGGTACTTTTCTATACATATCCTGAGTTGGGAGCAAGTCCTTGGTGGCACCCTTCTCATGTTTTCCTTATGAGTATGGAGTAAGCTTTTGTGCATCATTATCATAAATTTAGAGTAGGCCTTTTATGACATAACTCTTTCTTTCCTTAAGTTGGGAGTAAGCCCATTTGTGGCACCCTTATTATAACTTCCCATAGGTATCGAGCAAGTCATTCATGGCACCATTCCTATTGTTTACATGATAGGATTAAGTCACTAAGACCCTTTTCCTATCACATAGACTAATTTAGATAGAAATAAGTCATTAAGACCCATTTCCTATTAGCCAAACTTTTGAGGATTAGATTAAGTCAAGAAGACCTTTCCTCTACTTAGCTATTTAGGATGGATTAAGCCATTAAAGGCCCCATATTAATAGCTAATCACACAGTAGTAAGTCCTATAGTAGGCATCATATTAAAGTGACTAAGGTTAGGATAAAGTCATTATGACCCCTATCATTAAGTCAAAATAAGAAGTGAATTTTAAGATCACGTCATCAAAGACCCATTTTCTCTACCAAAGCATTTTAGGTTAGATTAAGCCATTGAAGTCCCTTCCTAATAGCTTGCTAGAAAGAAATAAGTCCTTTAGTAAGCATTCTTTCTAAAAGATAAGAATATGAACAAGTCATGAAGCCCCCTTTCTTGTCAAAGAGGTTGCTTAGGTTAGGAACAAGTCATGAAGACCCCTTTCTTATTAGCCAAAATTTGAGGTATAGAATAAGTCATTAAGACCCCTCTTCTCATTATGGTTATTCAAGAATGAATGAAGTCATGAAGACTCCTTCTTATTAGCCAATCATAAAAGAGTAAGTCTCTTAGTAGGCATCCTTATAAGGATAGGATAAAGTCATTATGACCCTTTTCCTTTCTAAAGCTACAAGTTGGAATTAAGCTATTGAAGGCCCTATTTCGGTTAGCTTACTTCAGTAGAATAGGATCCAAATATTTGTGATTTCTTTTCTAATAAAATAATAAAAGAAACTAAGAAATGAATTAAGCCATTGAAGGCCCCATGTCTTTGAACTACTCAAATAGAAATTAAGTCCATGTAGTCAAAATGTTGAGGATTATGATTAGGCTATTCAAGCTCCTTCTCCTAGTTTGGCTATTTGGGTTGGAATCAAGTCTCTAAAGACCCTTTCTTAATAGCTAACCAGATAAGAGTAAATCCCCTAGTGGTATCCTTTCTTGGTTAAAATGGAATAAAAGTAAGTGTCCACATTGGCATCCTTTCCAACTATTATTCTTAGACAAGAGTAAGTCCCCTTGAAGGCATCTTCTTTGAGCATAGTGATTGCATTAGGAGTAGACCATCCTTTGGGTCCATTCCTAATGACATTCCTATTCATCTTGGAACTTAGTGAATTTAAGTTCTTAAGAGTGAATCAAAATGAAGCAAGTAAAGACATACATATGCCTATATTTCATAATCAATTCCAAAATAAAAATTGAAATCAAACTCAAAATCAAAAATAAAAATTCTGAAAATGAATCTCAAGCTTATGTTTATAATGTTAATCAATTCTGTCAATGCCAATATGTGCAGTGTACTCTAGTTGATCCACTACACATATTTGGGGGAGTCCATTTGTTGACCTCATTTTTGGATGAGGTTAATATGATTATAAAATCAATAATTAGGATGCCCTAATCTAAAATAGGAATCTCTTAATTCAATGCTTAGGATATTATACCTAGTGACTTAGAGAATCTTCCCTGTATTTGATCTAGCCTAATTGTCTTAGTTGGAATCAACTAAATTTTAGATTTGGATTAACTCAAATTAACTCCAAATAAATCAAAATTAAATCAAATTAAAATAAGGAAACCAAATCCAAAGTCAAATCTAGTCAACCCATTTGGCATAGGTTTGACTTAGGTGGGATTAACCCACCAAGAATTTGACCAAACTAAATCTTACCAAATGTCTCAAATGATCAAATAAGCATGTTTAATCACAAATCTAAGGAAATTGAAATTCATTTAGGCCTTAGTTGGGTTAACTAGACCATTTAGTCTAAACAACCCTAAATGGGTCCTTTTGGGTTCAAACCCAAACCAAATTGAAATCAACTCAATTTAATTGTTCAAAATCATTTAAAAATGATAATTAAATATAATACAACTCATCATTAGGTCTAATTTGGCCAAATTGGTTATTTGACCTAAAGGAAACCCAAGCTTAACCCATTAAGGCCACTTTGGGTCAAATGGGTTCAAATTAAAATCTAATTAAAATTAAATGAAATTAGTCACTCCAAATCATCTCACACATGAGATCAAGCATGATTGGAGCCCAAACACAATTCAATTGTGTCAAATGGGTCATTTGAACCCAATTGGGAACAAACTTAACCCATTTGGGTTTAAATGGGTTGAAATGAAATGAAATCCAAAATTAATTCAAATTTAAATTGATTAATCAAATTAAAACTCAATAAATCATTAATTAAAAATGATTTAATCTAAAATTAACAAGAATTAAATTAAAACCAAGTACTTTGAGTCCAAATACTTGGTTTGGATTCAAAATCCAAGTCAAATGGGTTCAAACTTGACCTCAAAATCATTTGGATTTGAGTTGGGTAGCTATACATTATTCTAAAGACTTTGATGGTGATGACATAAACCATAAAAAGATAAAGAAAAATAAAAAGGAATGGAATTTAAAAAAAGAGAGAGGAATACTTAATAAAATAACTCATGAAAAAGAAAGGAAATTCAAATTCCCCTCTTCCTACCTCATTCCATTTCTTAATTTCAAGGGATGGTTACCATCAATGGAAGGCCACCAAACCCTCAAGAAAAAAAAAAAGAGAACTTTGCTTCTTCCCAAGGAGAAGCCAAAAAAAGAGAGAAGACAAAGGAACTTGGAAAAGCAAGAAAAGAAGCCAAATGCCATCTTCCCTTCCATGTGAATAGCCAAGTATGTTCACAAGGCCAAGGAGAATTGAACCCATCCCTTGGTCAGCCTTGCCATAATTTGTGGCCGAATTCTGGCCACTCATAAATGAAGCTCTTGGCCAAATATGGAAAGAGGGAGAGGCTATTTTCTCCCCCTTTTCATTCCAAAATGTCCACTAAGGCAAAAGATGAAAGAAGGGACCCTTCCCCAGGCCTCTCACTGGTGAACAGACCAAAATTAAGCCTCTATCATGGTGAAATCAATGGGAGTAATTTTCTCATCAAATTGAAGGTTAGAATATGTTCTATAGGGTGAGGCGACCTCAAACAAGTTTCTACCTCGACCTCTCACCACCGGTGAGCCGAAAAACTAGCGAGACCACCAGAAAATCAAGTTGACATTGGTATAGGGATCAATTCATGAGAAGGAAAGCTATCAAACTTCCCTCACACCTTCGTCTAGTAAAAACAAAGCTAATGGAGTAGATCCCATCACCGGTGATTCCTGATATTAAGGTACGCTCCCTCACAACCTCCTAGGCCATCCATTTTGGTCCTTTTCGAAAGGAATCTGATCTTTAAGTGAATCAAATGATATAGGTGGGTCGTAAATTGATCATTGATCAGACAAATTGATTTAGTCCCTTAAGGAATTGAGGGACAAATCAGGATCGTTTAATCTTCAATCAGACAATCGAGAATCATCTCGCATGGCCAAATGGCACTATGCCATGTGGCGATGGTGCCACGGCGGCTGCCACATAAACTGTGTTAGAAAATAGCTAATTCCCTTTAAAAATTAATTAAAAATCACAAAAAAATTTAAAAATTTATAGAAAAATAAATATAAATACAAAAAAAATACAAATTTGGGCTCTATGGATTCATCTTGATGAGAGGAATCTATTAAAAATAAAATTCCCAATTAATTTTGGGTATTTTAGCCTTAATTTAGGTTTAACTAAAATCAATTAAACCTTAATTAATCTCAAACCATTAATCCAATTGAAATGAGACTTTGGGGAACTAAAATTGATGTTAGAACACACCTTAGAAAAACGTTTCATGAATTATTGCAATGTAATTCATGAGAAATTAAATTTCAAATCCTAAACCTTAATTTTAATTAAATAAATTAATGAAAATGAATCAAATCACCTTAAATTAACTTAATGAACTTTAAAACACTAGTGAAACTCATTCAAATTAAATAAATCATAAAATGACTTAATTAAGAATTAATTAATTAATTAAATATTTTAACTAATTAACTAGAATTTAATTAAATCATAATAAATCAACCAAATATCCAAACATTATGAATGAACCCTCTTTGGAAACTTCTTTTAGAAAGGAATCCAAGAAAAATGAAATCCCCAAATGATTTGCATCGAATTAGGCTTAATTTGGGTTTTAATGAAATAATTAAAACTTTAGTTACACCATAATCATGAATCTAATTAACTTGAAACTTTGAAAATAAGAAATTGGCATGGAACCCCACTTGTCATAAAAATTTCAAATCCAATTGATCTTTGGATTGGGAATTGTTGAATTTCCAAATTCTCAAGTCAATATGAATCAAATAATGAATAAAACAAATCCATAAATTTATTAAATCATGTAATAACTCGAATTAATCTTCATCAACATCAGAAATACATAGGATAGTTCTCCAAACATCTTAAGTAAAAGAACTTAATAATTTTCTTTAGTTAAGGGTTAAGGAAAGTGATAAAGCATATTAAGGCTTAATTAAATCTTAAGTTAATGAACTCTTAATCAAACTAATGCAATCTTAATACACAATTAAACATTAACCTAAGAATAAATTAAATGTTAACCTAAGTTCCTTAGGTTAGTATAAATCAAATGAAACTAAACCAAATGAAACAAATGAAATGAAATCAAATCAAATGAAATAAATCAAATCAAATGAAATAATCCAAATCAAATGAAATAATTCAAACCAAATTAAATTAAATGAATAAACTAAATCAAGCATTAAAGTCAAATAAAAAAAATTGAAATGGAAAATTAAAATTTTAAAGTAAAGAATCAATCCAAAATTCAAACCAAATTAAATTCAAACCTAAATCATTTAAATTAAACTAAAATGATTAATTAAGATACTTAAGGATCTTAATTCAACCTTTAGGATGAATCTTCATCTTAGGTTGAGGATTTATTTTTATTAGGAGTTAAGATGCTGAATAAAGTAGAATCCACCCAAAAGTATGATTCATTCCACTCTTCATTCTTGAAAATTTGAATATCATTTTAATCAAATAAAATGAACTTAAAAATTAAAATAAATTACTAAATCATTTGAATTGAAACAACCCAAAGGTAAAATTCAAACAAATTCAAATCCAAATTGAAACTAGAACTAAAGAGGCCTAGCAAAGTCTTGCAACACAAGCTTGTTTACTTCACACGTTAGATCATTATGTCATGGACCCTTGACTTAGGTTAGGCCATTTTGTGATTCTTTATGATTCCTTGTAATATGTTGTGATATGATCTACTTCACATTCTTTTGTGGGTACTATTTTAGACTGTATGTCTAGGATTATTTGCTCAGATTGGATGATAGGATGTTCTTTTTATATCTAACATTATCTTCTACATGGGGCTATGATAAAAGGAATGCTATCATAAATAAAAAAAATGATGTTTCTTGTAGGTATGCTTATGTCCTTAAGCATAGCCATAGATGGCTTTGCAGCTAATGCTAAGCTTGTATGTTTGTGAAATATAAATGTGGCATGTTGTTTATATTTTGTTGATATTTGTTTACAGGGCTTAGGATTAATTTTAAAAACAAAATATAAATTTGAGCATAGAATTAGGTTAGGATCTATGGGGTCTAGGATTAACAGGAGCTGACCCTACTAGAAGATAGGTGTAGTGGTCCCCTATGAAACCTAATGGATGTCCCTGAAAAAGGAGACTATCTTGGAAAAAGACCCATAGATCTATACTTATAGTTCTAGGCTGGGTTGTATAAGGTAGAGCTCAGTTTGCACTTTCTTCTAGGGTGTATAGTGGTACTTGACCGCATTTCCTTTTTTAAAAAAAATAAATTGACTTGATTTATTTTGAGTGCGCAATATAATCAACCTGCTTTTCTAGGTTTCTTTTTATGTTATGCTTTCTTGTGATTGAATGCTTGGATGATTAGGCTCATAGAAAAAAAACTAAATTTCATACCTAATTTAAATCTAAATTAATGAAACAAAACTAAAAAAAAACTTGAAACCTCACATAAATTAAAGCCTTAAGGCAAATCATAAAAACCAATTAGAAAATAATCACATTTTGAAACCATGAAATCATATTGCTTCAATCCTTGAATTGGACAACTTCTCCCATTGCACATAAAGGGCATTCGACCTATGAGGATGACCACCTTCTTAGGGAAATCTACATTCTATGGGCCCCATAACCATTTCTAATTGCATGACATTATGCATAAAATTGCATACCCAAGATCTTAAATACATCTTGAATCAAAACAATTTAAAACTTTAAAAATGTGCATTAGTTAAATGCATTTCATGTTTGACGTGATCTTAGGATTAGGGAGTGAGTCTAGGTTCATAAATTCCTTTATTAAAAATACAACAGACCTTTTTTACATTTATGAGACTTAGCATCATGAATTTAAAATGTGCTTAGGTGGTGTTAGCTAGTAGCCCTCTCCAGGAGGGTTGTAAATCTAGACAAGTTAGAGATAGGTTAGTTCCCTCAACTGAGAGGATTGTTTGATAATTCCCAAAATAATATTAGGTCAAGCATTTGACTTACGTTAGAAGCACCTATAGACTAGGTTTTGAAGTATCATTTTCAAGAATAAGTCTTTAACCCTAGGCATTTTTATAGTCTTGTGCTGCTAGAATCTAATTCATAGACTTTTAAGAAAATGCCAACTCAAAATCTAAATTAAATTAAAAAATTTAAAGCCCAATTACTGGATGGATGAAATGCCTACTAGACATCTCAATATCAATAGGAATTTTCTACTTCATCCCATTTGACCTCTAAAAAAACTCTCTAATTTGAGCCATTCCCAATTGAAAATTCCAAAAATCAATCCTTTGAAAAATCAACTTAGAACTCCATAGAAATAACAACTCAATTTTTAATCGAGAGTATTCTTAAGAAGAGACCCTTCTTAAGATGTAATTAACTATAGGGGCTTTCCTCTATAAGGAACCATCAACCCAGTTTTAAAATTAAACCCTATTCAACTTTTTATGTAGTTCAGAAAAAATCTCTAGTACAAGAAATACCCCTTAGCCTTAGGAGTCTTTTATTAAATGATCAGATCCATTGTAGGAAAATATGTTTATCTATTGAGATAATATGTTTATTTCTTAATGGAAAATTTGATCATCCAAATAAGAAATTCCTAAATTCTATGTGATATCATAAATTTTCTCCACACTACCCATCAATTGGTCAGACCCATACACTTAAAACTTATATTTAAGGGAGCTCTAAGAACACTAGGAAAGCAATATGTTTCAAATATCTTTGAAGGGGTCATATGAAAAATCAATGTAAAGGCCAAACCTTATTTTTAGAAGAAGTTGAAAACCCAATAGATTATAATCTAGAAGAAGTTTATGATGACACCCCATTATCTAATGAAGAATTAGAATTAATTTATCACCCTCAAGTTAATGTGATGAGATGTCTTACTGCAATTAAAAATGAGACATAAGATTGGAGGGGAAAGAACATTTTATCATGTATGTTTTGCATAATGAATAGAGATGTATGTTAGTAATAGAAGGAAGAAGTGTTATGAATGTCATTTCAACACATACATTAACTCGAGCCAACCTAAAATCTAAACCTCACCCTAAACTATTTCATGTTAGCTGGGTAAATCATACATCTCATCCCATCACCAATCAATGTTTAGTTCTAATTAAAATATGAAGTTATGAAGATCAAATTTGGTGTGATGTTGTCCCTATGGATATTTCTTATATTCTCTTAGGACAACATTAGTTGTATGATATGAATGTTATTCACTATGGTAGAGAAAATACTTATGTTTTCAAACATAATAATAAGACTATTAAACTTCTGCCAATAAAGCCATTAGAAAAGACACCCTCATAGTACCACACAAAATATCTTTTGACATGCAACCTTAGCCTTTATTGAAGACAAATGCCAAACTTCAATTACTTGTCATGAAAAATCCCACTATTAGGGTTAATACTATAATATCTGATTCTAGCACCAAAACATCTATTCTTCTTTCTTTGACCCCAAAGATAGAAATAATAGGTTTTGGAGCCTTATGAAATGAATTTTATAATCTATTTCTCCTTCACTTATTACATGTAAAATAAGTCATACCAGACTCTAAAGAGACTCACATACCTTGTGTGGTCTCTTCCCTTCTTTTTGATTTTATAAATATTACACTTGTTGAGCTTCCTGAGGAACTACCTCCTCTAAGAGGCATTAGACATACCATTTAGTTCTTACCTAGTTCTCAACTTCCTAGCCTTCCACATTATAGGATGAACCCTACTGAGTATGTTGAGAATAAAAGGTAATTTGAAAAATTACTAAAAAGGATTTTATTTAGGAGAGTCTTAACCTTTGTTCAGTCCCAGCTTTATTAACTCCAAATAAAGATGGATCATGACAAATGTGTATTGATAGTCAGGCAATAACTAAAATTACTATCAAATATAGGTTTCCTATTCCCCAATTAAATGATATGCTAGATTTAATCTCAAGAGTAAATTTTTTTTCAAAGATTGAATTAAAAAGTGGATATCATCAAATTCAGATTAGATCAGGAAATGAGTGAAAGTAAACTTTTAAGACCCTTGATAGACTTTATGAATGGCTTGTCTTGCCCTTCAAACTTTCAAATGCTCCTAGGATATTTTTGAGATTAATGAATAATGTTCTTAAACCATATATAGGTAAATTGTTTGTGGTGTATTTTGATGTATTCTAATTTTTAGTCTATGCAAGAATGAACATCTATAACACATACATAAAGTCTTTGAAATACTTAGATAAAAGAAATTATACAATAATTTAAAGAACTATTTCTTTTCACAAGCTAAGGTAATAATTTTTGGAATTATTATATCCATTACTAGACTTAAACTTGATCCTTCCAAAGTTAAAGCAATCTTAGATTAGCCATCACCTAAAAGATTTACTTAAGTTAGAAGCTTCCATGGTTTAACCACCTTTTATAGGAGATTTGTCAAGAATTTTCGTACCATTATTGCTCTCGTAACTTATATACTAAAATTAGACAAGTTTTATTAAACTCCTAATGCACAAAGGGCCTTAGAACAAATTAAATTTCATATCACTTATGCACCAATCCTTAGGCTTCTTGATTTTTTAAAGCTTTTGAAGTGGCTTGCAATGCTTCAAGAATTGGGATATGTGGAATTTTGAGTCAAGAGAATCATCCTATATCATTTTTTAGTGAAAAGTTAAATGAAGCCAAATAATGATATTATACTTATGATAGGGAGTTTTCTATTGTAATTCAATTCTTAAGGCATTGGTAACACTATCTCTTATATAGAGAATTTATACTTCTATTCATGATGCCTTAAAATTCATTAATACTCAATCAAAATTAAGTCATAGTCATGCAAAATGGGTTGAATTTTTATAAGACTATCTTTCATTCTAAAGTATAAGTTTGGAATTGAGAATAAATCTGATAATACTTTATTCAAGGTAAATCCTAATGATTTTCTCTTTTGAATTGAGAATCTCAGGATTTGATCAAATTAAAGATGATTACATAATGTGTTCTAACTTTTACCTAATTTACCTTGAACACTTAGATAAACCAATAACCTTACAAGGAACATTCTTAATAATAAATGGATATTTATATAAAGGAAAATAATTATGTATTTCTTGATCTTCACTCAAAGAATTACTTATAACTAATCTACATGTTGGAAGTGTTGTGGTGTTTAATTTGAAGTCATTGGGATACCACGTAGATCTTACGGGGTACTTATTAAAGTGATTGGGTATGACATTAAGGTATGATGCACCATCTCGAAAGATGGAAGCATCACTCTACAATGGACCTAATCACCTAATAAGGACTCCTAAGGTAGATGGGTCTTCATATATACTAGAGATATTTCCCCTACTTCACATGGAAAAGTAAAGTAGAGTTTATTTTATGTCAAGTTCTTTAGTTTCCTATGGAAGCAAGCTCTCATAGTTAATTATATCTTAGGACATGGGAATTTTCTAAGAATACGTTCTATTAAAGTAATAAATAAATATCTCCAAAAAATTTAAAAGTTAGACTATCAAAGGATTAGGTATTTATGGAATTCAAATGGGGAGGTTCAAATAGGAAGACTTATTTTTAGATTTGAAAGGATAAAAAGGAGGGAGCACTCATGATACTAGGAAGCCTTTTGAATGCTCCAATCTAACTATGGTGAGGTTTTTTACCTTTGAATGGGAGAATTTAATTTTTTATTTAAGTCAAAATCTTATTAGAATGTTAGGGATTATAGTCCATCAACACAAGATTATGGAAATGCCTAAAAGGTCAGGACTTATACTTGTAGCCCGAAGGAAACAAGTAGCCTCAAACTAAATCTAGGATATTTTAGCACAAGCTAAAAGCATGACCTAAGTCTGTTGTGTTTAATTTGGAGTTGCGTGGACACCATGTTGATCTTAGGGGGTACTTATTGAAGTGATCGGGTATGACATTAAGGAATGATGCACCATCTTAAAATATAGAGACATCACCCTACAATGGACCTAATCACCTAATAAGGACTCCTGAGGCATATGAGTCTTCGTATATACCAGGGACATCTTTCTCCTACTTTTCATGGAAAAGTAAAGCAAGGTTTATTTTATGATGGGATCTTTAATTCACTATGAAAGCAAGCTTTCATAGTTAATTGCATCCTAAGAAATGGGAATTTTCTAAGAATACTATCAATTAAAGTAGTTAATCAACATCTCCAAAGATTTCAAGGTTAGACTATCAAAGGTTTAGGTATTTTGAAAATTAAGTGGGAATGTTCAATTGGAAAAGACTTATTTTGGATTCTAAAAGAAGACAAGTAGGGAGAACTCATGATACTAGAAGCCTAGTGAGCACTTCAATCTATCATATGATGAGGCTTTATATATTTGAAAGAGAGATTTTATTTTAATTTGAGTTGAAATTTTATTAGAATGTTAGACTTATAATCCATCAACACAAGATTATGGAAATGCCTAAGAGGTGAGGACTTATGCTCGTAGCTCAAAGGAAACAAGCAATCTCAGATCCTAAATCTAGGATGCTTCACACAAGACAAAAGCATGACCTGAATCTAAGTGGAAAATAGGACATAGTGGTTTACTTCCATAAGAGAGAATAAATCCATCTTGACTCTTCTGAACTTACAATCATTTGGAGTGGCCACCAACTAACACCTCTTACACTTTAAAACTATATTGGCCGATCTCATGTTAGTGAAAGATAGCTAGGTTATTATTTAGTTATGAAGGAAATTAGAGTTCCTATACTCACTCCCTAAGAGACTAGATCATGACTAGCATGAATATATGACTAAGACTAAATGCAAAATTTTACAAATTTTTATATCATTTTGACACATTCATTTGGACAAAGGCTTGGGATGATTATGCTTAAATGCATGGTGAAATTGGATTTTTGGCTAAATCAATGAGAGGAGGTGTTCACCACTACAAGGGATGCCCTCACAGATCAAGCATTCTTATATCATGCAAGAGTGGAGGCCCTCCCTATTCAAGAGCGAAATAATATGTTATGCATGATATTAAAACATACATCATTCAGCTAAGGGGTTGCTAAATCTTTTAATTTATCTTGATTATAACCTAAGCTTTAAAATAGGGTTATGAATTATTTTAAAATTTTTTTATGAGTTATTAATTGGGATAGAAAATTGATTTTTTATCTTAAAGAGCCTACCACATCCGGGCCATACATTCAAACATCAAGTTTAAGAAACCTACGAAGAACATGTAATTTCTATTGCACAATCTAAACACAATAATCAACATATTGTAAATTATCCTGAAAGAATAAGAGGCCGGTGAGGCCAGGTACTGTAGTACACCCTAAAAAAGAAAGAAATTGGGCAGAGCTCTACCCTTATACAACTTGGATTACAAAAGAATATTACAATTGAAATTGAATAGATGCTATGGAGGTCTTCATTCTTTGATTATTTCTTCATTTCTTCTTTTGATTTGATTTACTCAAGGCTTCACAGAGTATCCCAGGTCTTATGCCTTCTAGCCACTGCTTATTCTAAACTCCATAGAACTAATCCTAATCTCTATTGCAAAATTACATGTTTATGAAAAGTAAAATCTAACTACATCTACAAAATAGATATTAGCTAAATATACATACAAAATAAACATTTATATCTTATAAATTTAGAATTAACACCATACACATGGGTAACCATGCCCAACTATCTTAATGTGGATTATGCAAAGGGGCATGAGTAACCTGCAAGTAAAAGCATTTATATTTATTATTACATCACCCCCTTTAGCTAATTCCCTGTAAAAGATAATATTAGGCTAATAATTGCCTAATATCCAGTCTACACACCACAATCCTAACATTCAATCTAAAACATTACATGACAAAATAAAACACAACATCACATCATACAACATCCTAACTTAGAGCTAAAAGTGGTGACTTAGCATTCTAATGTGTGTGCTTAGGCTTAATGTGGTATGTCTTAGCTAGGCTTTAGAATTGTAATTATCTAAGTTTAGAATTGTTCAATTTAACCATGAAGGGTGGTTTCACTTTAAGGTATTAAAAGGATTAATGAGTTTTAATTTGTGTTTTCTTTTATTTCATTTGATATTCACTTAGCATGTAAGCATTATAAAGAGAAGAAAGAGGGTTACCCTCTTCATCCTTGTCCTAAGTTATTTTCTAAAGGCATGATCTTAAGACTTGGTTTCTTTTAGTGAATGTTTTATTAAGTGTTTTATTAATCATAAGTTTGGGTTATGCTTAATGAATCCTATTCAAACATGAAAGACATCTTAAGATTAATGAAATTGAATTACTATCACATGGATAATGTTACATTATTCATTTCATCATCAATATCATGCATATGATGTGAAACTTAACATACCTATACATGCAATATATTTTGGAACACTTAGATGATTATGAATGCATATATTTTTGGTAGAAAGGAGGAATTTCATTTCCTAACTAAGTACACATATACATGTATAAAAGATGTAAGAAAGTACGTGCTATTACTTAAACCAAGGAAGTGAGTCAATCTAAAAACTCATTGGGGCTACTTAAATCCTCGTATTCCTGGGATGTCCAGACTATATACTTGTTATCTTGAATACATATGAATGTATACACAAACATAAGAATGGAAATCATGCAAAAAATTGTGCTTCAGGGAATTATTAATTCATGTAAAGTAAAGTTTTATCCAAATTTTAGTACATGTGAACATATGAATGAAATTAAATAAATATGTGTTTTTGTTAACTAGAGAAGTAAGTTAATCTAAGACATCCTTGGTGCTACTTAAAGCCTCGTATTCCCTGGGTGTCCATACCATATACTTATTAATATTCAAACATATGTAAACACATACTTGAATGATAAAGATAAAATAATAGTTTAACATGTTTAGGTTATAAGAACATGTAATTCACATAGAGTATTTATACCAAACATCAATTCAAATCTTTATTATCAATTTATAACTTTAAAAATAATTCTAAAATTTATTAGTGATAATATCCCCGCAAATAATATGATTAATTCAACACATGCAACTTCACATACATAAGTATATTCATTTGATTATTTGATTTGAAAATCATGAATACATGATACAAATAACATAAAAATTTATGATGATTGAAAAGGAATAATTAAACATTTCCAAAGGATACATTCAATCACATTAATTCGTAAGGACAATCAAGTTGAGTAAAATCATTTAAGGTTAACCAAAGTTCTTATGGATTTAATTTTGGATTTGAATTATCAAACTTAAAGATGAGGAAGAACATTTGATGTTTTTCCCCATCCCATGTGAGTGATTTAATGTGTTTAAGGAAAGGTAATTAAGTAAATTTTATAGATTAATTAAGTTTGGCTCATTAAGTAATCCATTTAACTTCCCTTTCCTAAGTCCTGTTAATTTAATTAATCATTTAATTATGAGCCTCCAATGATATGCAAATGAGAAATTAAAATTGTAATGCACTTAGGGGACCTAATATAATGAAGCTCATAATTAAATATTAATTAAATTAAAGAAAGATCTAATTAAGTATTTTATGATTTTCCCACACCCATGGGTTAACCATATGTTCCTTAAGGGTCTTTATATTATTAAGCACATAAAAAAGAACCCATAAATACAATTTAGATTATCTTATCTAATTATCATTTTAATTTGATTTAATTTCATTACTAATTACTTAATTAACCCTTAATTAATCCATAAGTTAATTAACCCTTTTAAGTGAAATGGATTTAGGCAACATGATTAAAAGAGAGGTCTTAATCATTCACCTTCATCATTTCCACTATTAATAATGTTTAATCAAGTTTAATTAATTAATTTTTATTGTTTTGTATGAATTTTAAATTCTCGCAATTATCTAGCCAATAAATCTCAAGAAAATTATGGGAGGTAGAGGACATCCCAAAGAATCAACACTTCAAATTTGAGATCCATTAACCAAGTAATGAAGGCTTAATTAAAGTAATTAGAAAAAATTTCAAACCCTATTTAAATAATGTTCACTGTTCAAAACTTAGGGATTTTATTTTTATTAAATTGTCCTCTTTTTACCCATACCAAAATGAGTTTACTCATATATTTAGGATTTTTCTATAATTAGTTATGAAATTTTGAGTTTGAGCAATTAATGGCACTTTTAAGCATTAACCCCAAACCCCATGTACCACGTGGGAGCTAACGTGGCATCACTATCCACATGGATTCATGGGATAGGCCACTTAAATCATTCGATACGGTGTGCAGAGTCAGCGGTGGAGGCCGCGCTTTCATTCCCACCGACCGATCTTGGATCATATGGTGTAGATTAATCCCACGAAGTTTAATGGATTAAATCAAATAAAACTAATGGATTAATCACGATCATCCATTCTAATCATGTAAAATGGATGACGGATGATCCTTCATCCCCCGAGCGATGGAAGATGAATAATGTTCACCCTTGTCCAATCGAGCTGAGCTCATCAAAGTTTGTGAAGCATTAGGAATGACTCCAAAATGTTTGGGAAAGAGATCTAAGGAGATCCTATGGTAGAAATCACATGAAATCAAAATTTCTTTCACAAAACACCAACACTAAGAGGATTTCTATGGTTTGTCAAAAAAATACATTGCTTGAGCTCAAGACTAGTGGTCCAACGACTAAGGTAGCTTTGTCTTGAAGATACAAAGCCCTGTTGAGAAGCTCATGAGTTGCCTCCCCACTAGTGGCTCTGTGGACCAAACGCTACCGCAATAGTCATCGGAGTTGGTCTAAAATTGGTCTTTGATGCTCGAATCGATCGGGCAATGATTCATTGTGGGTTGTTGGAGCTTTGGGAAGGTGTGAGAGAAGTTAATTGAAGTTTGGTGAGGTTTGAGTGGAGTTGGATGGACAGGGGGCTTAGTTTCATTCGACTTTGGTGTCGTCGAAGATGGGGAGCTCAAGGGGGATCGGGAACACTCTGAGGATGCTCATCTTGACTCACTGAAGCTCTCTATGTCATTTGAATTGAATGGGGAGGAGTATACCCTCCTCCCTAATTGATCCAATGGCTAGGATCAAATTAGCTTTTGGTAGTCGTTCAGCCGGCACAGATGGTCGGAGGTGTTGATGGGCTGACGTGGAGGGCCTTGAATGGCTAGAGGAATGGAGAGGCTGAGGTGGTGTTCACCTCCTCCCCTAAGTGTGTTAATGAGAGGGCTTGGGTAAACTCAGCCTCTCTTGAACCATGGCTGCGAATCACTTTGGGTCAGGTTAGCTAGTGGTCCTAGTGTCCAAATTGAGCTAAAGGTGGCTTCCAAGGGTTGATGGATTGGTATGACCATGTAAATAGGGATTTTGTCCCATTTGGAAGTGTTTATTCTATGGGTTTTAGCTTAATTTAGGCCAACCATGGGTTGGGTTGAATTGGGCTGACCCAAGGATGGGTCATGCCAAGTTTTATTGGGTTTGGACTTATTTTGAATAGGTTTGACTCAATTTGACCCATATAGGCCAAATTAGGTTAGGTTGACCCATGAGTTAAATTGGGTCAAATTAAGGGTTTGGACATGTTCAATAATCAATTTATGATTGATTAGAGGCATTGATTTGAATCAATTTTATTTTATAATGAGATTTGGTTTAATTTGGTTCATATAGGCTAATTAGATCAACTTGGGTCGAGTGATTAAATTAGCTTGGTTTGACCCAATTGATTGTAATTAGATAATTAGGGGTGATTAGCAATCATCATAGAATGGATTGGATGGGTTGATTCAATCCAATTTGGGTTGGATTGAGGTTTGGATCAAATTGGTCCTTTAGGTCACTGTGGGTTAAGTGAACCAAATGGATCATATGAATTGAATTGGACTGGATTAGGTTGGGTTGAGTTTGATGATTGATTTTGGATCATATGAATTGAATTGTTCTCTTAATCACTAGAAGTGTCCTATGACTAAGAAAGTCTTAGTATCTAAAAGATTCCTAAGTCCACGATAGGAAGGATGAATCCTCACTCCAAAAATGAGGTTAACAAAAGGACCTCCAATAGGTGTGGTATAACTGACAAGGCACACCCCACATATTGGTGTTGATTAAGGTCATCGACAATATATAGAAAGATCACAAGCACTAAGGATGGCCATCGATAACAAAATGAAGAGGTACATGGAACCATGCATCTTAACATGATGCAATTCACTATCATGCCAATGGCATGAGAGAGCGATGGGCAGATTTGGTTTAATTGGTTGAGAATTGATTTCATGTCAAGGACACGAAGGAAGATCCATCGGGGATTTGCACATGAGTTTGATTGGATAAAGATTGGTTTATGCCAAGGGCATAAAGGGGGAAATCCACTGGGGATATGAGATTTTATTGACCTTGTTGATTTATGTTAATTGGGATCCACTAAGGATATAGATTTGAACTGAGTTTGTGTTGATTTGTTTGACTCGATTTATGCCTAAGATATAGAAGGAAATCCACTAGGGTTATGAGATTTGATTGAATTTGCTTGATTTAATTTGATTTAATTTTTTTTGTTCATTGATTTGATTTTGTTGGTAGATTTAATTTGAATTTGGTTGATTAATCTAGAGAAGGATCCATTGGGGATGTAGATTTGGTTGAAATTATTTGGTTTGGTTTTGATTGATTTAGTTGATTGATTCTTATTTGGTTTGAGTTTGGGTTTCATTTTGGTTAGATTTGACTCCATTGGGGATATAAGTTTGAACTTGAATCCATTTTGATTTTTGATTTTGCTTGATTGATTTAAATTAGACCTTGTTAGTTTATGATGGACCACAGTAAGGAGGGGCTATATGAACCTTAACCTGCCTTAGATTTACCAATCCAAAGGGGTAGTCTACCGACCAAAAAGTGGAGACTATTCAACCTAGGGGTTGCCCATGGATACACTAGGAAGAAAGCTCGGGAACTCACATCTTCCATAGTAGAATTAGCCATTGGGGAGACCTGCTGATGGTACAATAAGTCAAACCTGACCAAGGGCGACTATAAAGTGAGTGCCTCTGAGGGGCTTATCTCAGCTTAGAGTAGTCAAGGTTATTTCTATAAGGAAGTTTTACTGACACTGCCCAAATGATAAGATGCCTACTTGGGAAGTGGTGCCTTTGGGGGTCTTATCCTAATCCATAAGAGATTTTATTTTGTTAGTTTGTTTATTCATTTGTTTATTTAGCATGGACCCTGATGGTTTGTGAGGAGCCACATGAGAAGGAGCCACAAGGTTTTGGCCTATTTCAGATTTACTGGCCCAAGGGAAAGTCTGTACATCCTCAGTATAGAACTTCCAACCACATGTATGGCTACTAAGAAAGATGAACTATCTAATCCGGTAGTAACTTGGGTCATGTCTATATGGGGTCATGGTGCTGTAATCCAAATAGAATGCCCACAGAGAAGGTGCATTTAGGGGTCTTATCCTAATCTCTGAAATATAAAGCCTGTAGGAATATGATGACCAACTCAAGAAGAAAGCACGGGCCTCACATTTGCCTGAGCAGTGTAATCAACTTGCTAGGTTGCTGTCAACAAAGTGAACACCAGCTAACCTAAGGTACCCGTCAATTTGCAATTATCAATCTAGGAAGAAAGCATCGAGAACTCACATCTTCCTAAGAAGAACTAATCATCGAGATAGTTTGTCATCAGCAAGACAGCTACTATCCGACCTAGTGTGACTACCAAGTGGGGAGTCATAAAGAAGGACTGAACCCAAGCTTGAAGTAGTCAGGAGGAAGAGGAACCACTGGGGGTCTTACCCTAATCCTCAAATATAAACTTGGATCTAGTCAGTGCACAATGGCTAGTTCAAGAAGAAAGCTTGAGGACATACATCTTCTTAAATAAAGCTAACGTCAAGGTAGCTTATTGGTCATACAATAAGACATACCACACTAACAAGGTCCTAATCAGTTTGTAGTGGTTGAGTTAAGAAGAAAGCACGGGGTCTCACATCTTCCTATAAATGAATGACCATTAGGGAGACACACTAGCTAGGTAGTGGATCAAACCTGACCTAGAGCAGCTATTAAGTGAGGGTTGTTTGGGGTCTTATCACAACTCAAGGTTGCTCAAAGCAATTGGATTTATGTTTTATTTGTTTGTATTTTTGTGTAATTTTACATTTGTGTTGTGCTAATGAAGGATAGGATGTCACATGGGTTCTCTTATACCTAACTTAAACACACAACAAAAGTTTAATAACTTAGAAACATTTCAATTTGGAGAGCAATTTGATCAGCTGAAATTTTATTGATGGAAAATTATTTTGAAACATTATTTATGCATAGTATTTCTTAAGGTAAAGCTCCTTTATAGGAAGCATCGGGTTTTCTGCTTTATGGTTGAAGAGTTGATAGCATCCACCTTGGTAGGTCTCTTCTATGGTGAAAGGGACTTCCCAAGTGGGTTCAAATTTTCCTCCCATCATATGACAAGCAACAATTGGTCTCCTTAGAACTAAAATAATCACTTCTACTTGGAAAGCTCTAGGGTGGAACAACTTGTTATGAGCTTGAACCATCTTTTCATGTATAACTCGAGGTTCTAGCATGCTCATAAATGTCTCTCCTCCAAACCTTCCAGCTCTTTTAACCACAACTTGACATTCTACTCGATTGAGATCTTGCTACCCACACTTATCCTCAGTGATGGGAGTTGGACTTCTAATGGTAGAATGACTTCAGACCCATACACTAAGGAGAATGGGGTAGATTATGTTGGATTTCTATAGGAAATATGGTAAGCCCCCAAAACTTCAACTAACTACTCATTCCACTATCATTTGTTATCATTGAGTGTCTTCTTAAGTATTTGCATGAGAGTTTTGTTGAAGGCTTCTGTTAAACTGTTTGCCCATGGGTAGTAAATGTTAGAGTATCTCCAATCTATGGTGTGTCTCTGGGCAAAGTTATTAATTTTGGTGCTCTTGAAAGTGGTACCATTATTGGATATGATTTTGTGGGGAACCCCAAATCTATAAATGATATGGTTCTTGAAAATTGGAGACATGCTGAGCTTTGACCTCCTTGAGCAAAATTGCCTCCACCCTCTTGGAAAAGTAGTCTGTAGTAGTTAGGATGAACTGGAGACCTTTAGATGAAGGAGGATTGATCAAACCAACTATGTTAGTGCCCCTACACTCGAATGGGCATGAGGCCAATGTTGGATGCAGAATGTTGGGTGATTGATGTAGGACCACTCCATGTACTTGGAATTGGTGACAACACTTTGCTACGTCCATGCAATATGTGATCATCATCTACCAATAATATCAAGTCTTTTGATTTTTTGCTTTCCTCTTAGGATCAGATTGATGAGCTCTGCATAATCTTGAATGTACCTCGATCACGATCTTATGGGCTTTGTGCTTGTCTAAACAATGTAACCACATATGATTGAAGGATCGTCGGTATAAGATACCATCCACAAGGGTGTAGGAGAGTGCCATTTGGTTCACTTGATGTTCTTCATGTTTCTTCTAAGGTAGTTTGCCTTTGTTTAGGTAATCAATGAAGGGTTGTCTCCAATCCAGTTCTTCATCCTTTTTGATAATGAAACCTCCCCTTTAAGAGAGTATTTGTCGAGGAGCTCAACATCAATAAGAGGCAAGACTTATCTATTGTGAACCTCTTTTGATATGGACTCATCTTCCAGACACACCAGCTCCTTGGAAAGCTTGTCTAAGGCATCAGCTATAGCATTTTCTCCTCAAGGATTCTTATAAATTATGCCCTTTAGGATCTGGGCTAGCAACTCCATGGTGTACTTATGATAGTGATGGAGTTTGGGCTTCAAGACCTTGTAGGACCCAGTGATCTAGTTGACAACTAGCTGAGAATCCTTGTTGATATTATGAATGCGTAGTGAGATGGCTAACTCCAGACCGACAACCAGAGCCTCATATTCAGCTTCATTGTTGGTGCAAGGTTTGGATAGATGATATGAGAATCTCATCATATTACAGTATGGTGTTAGGAGGACTATCCTTACCTTTGCCTTTCCTGGGAGAATAGATTATGATTCTTCTCCTCTTTGAGAGGAAGCTGCACCATCAAAGTATATCTTTTAGTCACGATGCTTATATCCCCTAAGTTCATGATTTGTTCATCGATCACTGAGCAGACAATCTATAGAAAGTGGGTGTGCTGTTAAGAAATTTGTTAGTGCTTATCCTTTCACCACACTAAGGGGTATGAATGTGATATCAAACTACAATATGATCATGGACCATCATGCCAACCATTTGGATAGCATCGATCATGTCATGTGATATTGTAGTGGATTGATTTTAGAAATCAAGTTTACTTTATGAGAGAGCATGTAGTGTTATATCTTTTAGGTTGCAAATATTAGAGATAAGCAATGTTTCTTAATGGGTGGATAATTTTCTTTAGTAGGTATTACTTGACTACTGAGATAGCAGAGTGTATTCTCTTTCCCTTCTTTATTGGCTTGGCCAACAAAGCGTTAAAGGAGTCACCTAATGCAATAGTGTAGAGTATCAGAGGTTTGCTTTCGGGATGCTAGAACTAGCGTGTCATGAGGTATTGTTGGATGTTCTCAAAGGCATGCTGAAACTTATCATCTCACTTAAACTTGGCATCCTTCTTGACTAGTGCTGAGAATGGTTAACATCTACTGATAGGTTGGATATAAAGCATCTTAGATACACTAACTCTTGGAATGATCTAAGTTGGGCTAAACTTTTAGGGGGTGGCATTTCCAATATCACTTTAGTCTTCTCCAAGTTGATTTCAATTTCATGATGTCAGATAATAATCCCAAGAAACTTCTCTGAAGATACTTCGAATGCACATTTCAAAGGGTTCATTTTGAGGTTGTATTATCTTAACCACTCAAAAACTACTTCAAGTCAAAGAGATGGTCTTACTTTTCTTTACTTTTGACCATGAGATCATCGACGCAGCATTAGACTTGGTGATGAATGAGTTCGTCGATGATTTGAGTCATGGCCCGCTAGTACTTGGTGCCAGGATTTTTAATACTAAAATGCATGACCTTGTAATAATAGATTCTGATCGAGTTCTAAAATAGTGTTATTTTAATCTTCAGGTGCCATCTCTATTTGATTATATCTAGATGAATCATCCATAAAAGAGAAGACTGCATGTGATGAGGCAATGTGCACCAACAGTTCTGGTATTGGCAGTGAAAATTCATCTTTTGGACATGCCTTGTTAAGATCCTTAAAATCGATGCATATGAGAATTTGGCCATTCTTCTTCTTAACTGGATGACACTAGCTAACCAGGTGGGGTATTTTTCTTCCTGGATGAAACCAGCATCGATCAGTTTCTTGACTTTAGAAATGACCTGTTGTTCAATGTCTAATCACATGCATCTAAGAGCTTGCTTGATGGGGTTAGCGTCAAGCTATATCGCTAGCTTATGAACTACTATGTCAAGAGCTAATTTGAGTATTTATTTATAACTCCATGCAAAATAGTCCTTAAACTCAGTGAGTAGCCTAACTAATTCATTGGTTTCAAATTCATTCAACAAAGAATTGATGTATGTCGGGCGTGGATTGTCTTTAGTCCCAAGTTGATTTCTTTGAGCTCATCGATTGTTGACTTGATTTCTTCTTTAAATTTTGGAGGTGCATCTTTGACATGAATTCTTGGAAATCATTAAAAGTTTCTAAGCACACCTCATATGAGTTGATGTGATTTGAGAAGAACTATCAGATTTCAAATGATTTATGATTACTAGGCAATAATCATCATCCATCAGACCCTACTATGCCAAAGACTAGTTTGAGTCTTGATTGAGAGCTTTTGTATTTATTGTTCCATAATTTTTTGAAGTACTCTGATATATGCTTGGACCATGTATGTTGAATTAAACCTTTACTTAAATTAAGAACACAAGGAGTACCAATCAAAGGAAATTTTATTAATTCTTTAAATGAATCATCCTTTAAGTTCTACATCAACTTCTTGACCTGAGGATGATGCTCTTGGATAGAATCTTTGGATATTTATATTTTCACATGCTTTGGAGCTTTCTTAACTACCAAACCCTCAATTTTTTTATGAGAAAAGTGGGGTTAGAGCTAAGGTTCTCATTTGATACGTGATAATTTTACATAATAAAGAATTGTATACATTCATGCTTAGCTTGGGGACCCAGACTTCATCCTTGTCGAGCTCAAGTTTAACCTCCAATGGGATCTACTGTCGAGAAGAGCTGGCCACTATGCTAACTACATGAGACTCATCCTCTGAACTAGATTCTAAGTCATGTATGTAGGTGTACTCACGGATGTGAATGAATCTCCTAGTAGGTGAGTATGGAGGTCTTCCACCTTTGGGACTCCCTTTGGACTAGCCTCTTCCTTACCCTGGTGGAGGTCAGGTCATCCTCCCCACTTATTTAAATGGAGTAACAAACTGTGGGTGGAATCTTATCTCAAGCTCTATATCCTCCCTAAGATCTTCTTCTCATTCCATTTTCTTTTATTTTTATTTTTATTTTTATTTTTAATTTTCTTTTCTTTTATTTCTTTTCTTTATCTTTGTCTTTTTCATTTTGACTAAGCTCATGCGAAAAGACATTTTGTTTCTAAGGGAGGTAATAGGTCACATCCTCATAAATCTTGACCTCATGAACTGCAAATGGTTTGAGATCTTCTTTGACACAATACTCAATTTCACCTCTTAGGAACTTGATGTACTGATGTAGATAAGATGAAATCATGTTATTATCATGTATCCAAGGTCTCCCTTACAAAGCATTGAAAGATGTATCAAAATCTATTATGTGAAACTTGGTTTCCATCTTCCAATCTTCTATCTCCAAGGGTAACACTATGGAGCCTAAGGCCCTCTCGCCTTGTTCATTGAATCAGTTTAACATCATCTCTCCATTTGGAGTTTAAATATTTCAATCCTTAATTAGGAAAGGGTTCTTAGGCTCATAATATTCACCTGATCAAGAACTCTAGATACGAATCAACATCCACTATAATGTAGAGGGGATGGTTATGCTCTATCATCCCTAGAAGTAGGTCTTCATCAGTGAATGTAACTCATAGGATCTACTTTGAAAAGCATGCCTCCTCTCCAATAGTGGTCAACTGAGCTAAGCATATATCAGGGTCAAGCAAAGCTTTGACTAGAGACTCCCTCATCTCTTTGGATAAGACAAGGGCATCATATAAGCTTAGCTTGGCTGGCAACATTTTAAGATATGCTAGAATAATGTAATCAACTTTATATTGGTCCTCCACAAGCATATCCATGGGAGAATCATTTTGTGGAGGGGATATCTACTCACTAGAATTAATGACCTCTTTACCCTTATCTTGAGGTTCTACCCTATGAGGTAGAACTTTACCACTATGAAGTTGACTTCAGTTACTTCTTGGGATGAGGAGCTTGTGGAAAGTTCTACCTGCTTATCGGGTATACCTATAGCTTCTCCTAAAGGATCATCGGAGTTGGATGACTCCAAATCAATCTCTAGAGGCAAACCTTGATGATTAAAAAAGAAAATCCATTTCTGAATTAGAATGGGATTGATCAAAATTATTTAAGTTGTTATTGCTATGACTTGGAGAGCTGTCTATTGTAATGAAATCACTGAGATCATCAAAGGTAGAAAAGATGCAAGTCGAATCAGTCTTCTTCATTGATTTCTTTAATTTTGGAGGTGGTACATGATAGAAATCAAGTAAAGTAAGCGGTATTAGGAGTTTGGTACCCTCATCCACTAATACAATGCTCCTGGGTGGTGGTGGAGCTTGTAGATTTGGTAGTTACAATGGTGGAAGGAGGAGTACTGGACTCAGACGGTGGTTGCATTATGGATCTATCTCAGGCAAGTGAAGGCTGCTGCTGCTGATGGGCTTCCACCCTACCTGAGTTGTCTCTCACAATTGGTAGAACTTCCTTGGTGTTGGAGGTCTGAGCTGAGTTAGGCACTTGTAGAGAAAGTTTTTTAATTTTAGAAATTATTTTATTAGAGGTATGGGATAAAGTGATATCCAAACCTTTTTTTGTCTTGTGAGGATCAGATGTATCCCCAAAGATTACTTTAACAGAACTAGAAGGCTATTCTACTAAATATTATTTAGGAATAACTATACTCCTGACTTGTAGCTACACTTAATCCAATCTTTGAAAGTAAATCAATCTTCTAAGACATGTCCTAACATGCGGTGGTAGGGGAGTAGTTAGGATCATCACTCTTACCCACATCCTCTGACTTTCTAGGCTCGGGTAACTGAAATTCAGGCTTTTTAAGAAGGTTTTTAAAGATCTTCCAGACTACCTCCCTCTTGAATGAATATGGTTTGTTAAATTATTGGCAAGAGTAGGTGGAAAGTAACTACCTAGTGGTGAATACTGATACTGCTACTGTGTAGGTTACTATGGTGGTGGCCACTGTGGCGGCCAAGGTAGTGGAGGCTGCTGAACTCTAGGCCTCTCAAACTGAGCTCTCACAGGCTGATTCCCCTTATCAACTGCCACTAAAATCCTTGGCTTCTTCTCAATGACCTTCTAAGGCTTGGTCTTAGATGGTTGGTCTGAGAAGGGTAACTATTTGGCTTCCTCTTATAGGTTAGTTGCCTTCCTGATTAACTTCTCAAATGTCTTAATGGTAAGACCTTTGAGCATGAAGGTGACTAGGCTATGAATATTCTTAAGTTGAATCTTAATGGCATGCTGCTATTGTAGCTGTGGTTCGCATTTCATGCTTAGGTTGTGCCATCTAAGAATATAATCAATAATAGACTCATTAGGCTTTTGTTTCTCTACAACGAAGTCCCCTATAGTTACCCTTTATTGAGCTCCTACAAATTTCTTAATGAAGAGATGCTCTAACTTTGCAAAGGACTTCACTAACCATTGGGTAGTTTGGCATACAAATCAAATGTGACCCCTCAAAGGCTACTAACAAACTGCCCAAAAAGCAACACGTTGCTACCACTAGTATTGCAACAACTGGCTAAGAAGTGTGCTATATGCTGCATTGGGTTCCCACTACCATCAAAAACCTTGAAGGATGGTGGCACAAAACCCTTGGGGTATTGAACTACATCAAATTCCTTGTAGGCAGTGTCTACCCTTTGGAATAGATGGGCTCCCTTGGGCTTGCACCAATGCTTCCTTCACTTACTGCTCAACCATTTTCTTGATGTCCTTCTAATGCATGGAGGTGCTATCGATGACCTTCCTATGAAAACTATGGCATCTTCATCCATAGGAGTGCTCTTGGATGATCATGATTTAGCTTGGCTAGGTGATCACCTCCATGGGGAAGGTTAAAAGCTGCTTGGTTGCAAGGCTAAGACCACTGCCATCAACTCCTCCACCCTATCAATTTTATCATTTTCTGTTTGATTTGTTGGTGGAGGCATTGAGTTAAGTCTGATGCCTCACCTTCATCAACAACAACACTTTTGTGGCTAGGATGCTCCCTATGCAAGGATCCTCGGGTATCTACCATATGGATTTCTATAATGTCATCCAAAAGGTCATCTTTATTATGTTGAAATCAACCATACCCTCCTCTGTATTGGACTGATCATCCCAGGCTATCTACCTCACCGCAGCATGATAATCTTCTAAAATATCCTCCAAAGATCAGTCATCTACTCGACCCAATGCTACTGGAAGATAGGATGGCTGGTGACTAACCATTAAACCAAGTTTTGCAGAAGTTATACACTGAACACTCTAAATGGGAGAAGTGCTCCCTTGACTGACTCAACAACCATGGGGTCATATCGGTATACCCTCCTTCATTCTCCTCCAACTACAGTGGTGGAGCAACCACGACACTCTTGGGCCACTCATTCATCACCACCATTAAAATGGGAAGTTGAGTGGGGGAGCTCGACCTCACCTCAACGGGTGGAGAAGATGAAGTGGGGTCCTTGTATGTAGTCATATTACCAAGGGCGATGCTCTCTCTCCAGATGTGGACTTACAGAACTTGGTGGGGACTTCGGATGGTGGAACATGAATGGGTGACATTGGTCAGCGAGTGGAGTGGTGTAATGGGGGTGACACTAGCTGCCTCTCAACTAGAGATCTCCTCATACGGCTGAAATCAATGAGTGCAATCCTATTAAAATGACCGACTCTATTAGCTTGCTGTTCAAAATGATCAATCAAAGAGGAAGTCAATAACTGCCTGGCGAACCTCCTCCTATCCCTCATGCCCACTAGGGTAACAACTTTGGCCTCTGCAGCCCTCTCTCTATGAATCTGATCCCTAACACTTTTAGGGATCAACCTCCTCAAGTCATTCAAAGTGTCAAACTTTGAGCATCTGTGGGATCAACTAACTCTCTTGAACATGGACTGTAGGCCAACATAAGGCCTCCTCTTGGTGTCTCATACTCTGCAGATGGTGGGGGTGATGTAGATATCTTTCTAAAGTCATCATATCCCTCTGAGAGAGGGGTGAAACTATTGCCACCAAGAAGGGGACAAGTTTCACGAGGGGATCCCTCCTCAGCCACATGGGAGGCTTTTTCAACCTCCTTCAGTACACGCTCGTAATGTCTTTTTATTTTTTTGGTTCTTATTATGGCATTGGGTCTTGGTTAATGGAGCATGATAAGAGCTAGAACTAACCTCAAACATGGGGGAGACTATCTCAGAACCTAAGATAGTCTTACCATTCAAGACAGGAGAAACTGTAGAGGTGGTACTATTCTAGACCAAAACTACAGCAGGCACAACTGGAACTTGTGGTAGGGGAACCTCTACAACCTTCCTCTTCAAAGAGAAAATTCAGTATTAGAGTGCAAGTTAAATTGTAGAAGTGGATTTTATCTGGCACCTCCTCTCTACTAAAGGTGGTGAGGGCAGGTCCCTCAAGTGACCTTGAAATGCTCAAAGCGAAGACCAAACTTAATGAGAGGGGCGGTGGTGAGTATGGCCTCATCCAAGGCCAAATCCACACCAGAGGAGAAGGAGAAATCAGCTTGTCAGATGAAATACTTGAAGGAAGAAAGAAACGGAGCTTCTACTTCACTGTTGAAAGAGATATGGAATTAGACTTTTGCTTTGTTGTTGTTGACTTGATTTAATTTTAAATTGAAACCCTCATTCAACAAATTTTATTATGTTAAATGGGGTTCATTTGTTTATTGGAGAAGTTGAGAATTTTGGAGAAGAATCTTTTTTTTCTTTGGACTTCATTGGAATGTTGAATGAACCTTGCTTCACCAAGCTAGTGGTAAGAGGTTCTTGATTTTGTTTGATTTTTTTCAATAATTTTGTTTGATTAATTTTTTTTACCTATTGGAGGTCCAATAGGGGTTTTAAGACCCACTTTGAGTGAGGTCTTAAAACCTAAAGGATGTTGGCCACCCTTGCTTAAGGATGAAATAAGCAAGGTGTCCAATGGAAAGAAAGATAGTCTTAAATTTATACAAAATCTAAGTCCACTATCAATACTTGGAGATAATGCTTGACTACTAAAGATGGAGAGAGGAACCATCCCTAGCAAAATTAGAAAATTTATGGTGTTCTAATGTAGAGTTATGTGGATACCACAGATCTTAAGGGGTACTTATTGAAGTGATCAGGTATGACATTAAGGTATGATGTACCATCCTGAAATATGAAGACATCACCCTACAATGGACCTTAACTCCTAATAAGGACTCATAAGGAAGACGGGTCTTCCAATATATTAGAGATCTTTCCCCTACTTTACATGGAAAAGTAAAGTAGGGTTTATTTTATGTCAGGTTCTTTAATTTTTATAGAAGCAAGCTTCCATAGTTAATTATCACATGAAATGGGAATTTCCTAAGAATACTCTCAATTAAAGTAGTCAATCAACATCTCCAAAGATTTCAAGGTTAGATTATGAAAGGACTGGGTATTTTGAAAATCATGTGGGAATGTTCAATTGGGAAAGACTTATTTTGGATTCCAAAGGAAGACAAGTAGGGAGCACTCATGATACTAGGAAGCCTAGTGAGTACTCCAATCTATCCTATGGTGAGGCTTTATATATTTGAAAGAGAGAGTTTATTTTAATTTGAATTAAAATTTAATTAGAATGTTAGGGCTTATAATCCATCAACACAAGATTGTGGAAATTCCTAAGAGGTGAGGGCTTATGGCCATAGCCCAAAGGAAACAAGCAACCTCATATCATAAATCTAGGATGTTTAGCACAAGTAAAAAGCATGACCTTAATCTAAAAAAAATGGGATATAGTTGTTTACCTCCACAAGAGAGGATAACCCATCCCGACTCTTCTGGACTTACAATTGCCTGGAGTGGCCATCAGCTAATACCTCCTACGCATTAAAACTATGTAGGCTGGTCTCATGTTAGTGTAAGATAGCTAGGTTGTTATTTAGTTAGGAAGGAAACTAGAGTCCTAAACTCAATCTCTAAGAGACTAGATCATGACTTGCATGAACATGACTTAGACTAAATGCAAAATTTTACAGATTTTTATATTATTTTGACACATTCATTTATACAAAGGCTTGAGACGATTATGCCTAAATGCATGATGAAATTGGATTATTGCCTAAATCAATGGGAGGAGGTGTTCTCCACTACAAGGGATGCCCTCACAAGTCAAGCATTCCCCTATCATGCAAGAGTGGAGACCCTCTCAATTCAAGATGAAATAATATGTTATGCATGATATTAAATATACATCACTCAACTACGGGGTTGTTAAATCTTTTAATTTATCTTGATTATAACCTAGCCTTTAAAATGGGGTTATGAGTTATTTTAAAATTTGGTTATGTGTTATTAATTAGGATAGAAAAATTAATTTTTTTCCTAAAGATCCTATCACATCTAGGCCACACATTCAAACATCAAGTTTAAGAAACCTATGAAGAACATGCAATTTCTATTACACAATCTAAATGCAACAATCAAATATTTATAGATTATCATGAAATAATAAAAGGCGGTGCAGCTGAGTACCGCTGTACACTCAAAAAAAAGAAATTGGGTAGCCGAGCTCTACCCTTATATAACCTGGATTACAAAAGAATATTACAACTGAAATTGAATAAATGCTATAGGGGTTTTCATTTTTTGCTTATTTCTTCATTTCTTCTTTTGATTTGATTTACTTCAAGACTTCACAGGGCATCCCAGGTCTTATGCCTTCTAGCCAGTTTTGATCCTAAACCCCATAGCACTAATCTGAAGTCCTATTACAAAATTACATGCTTATGAAAAGTAAAATCTAACTACACATGCAAATCATACGTTAGCTAAACATACATACAAAATAAGCATTTATATCTTATAAATTTGGACTTAGCACCCTACACATGGGTAACCCAAGAACAGTTATGTTGATTAGGCAAAGGCATGAGCAACCTGCAAGTAGAAGCATTCATATTTATTATTATAGTAGACCCTTTAGCACAATCCTAAAAAATAATATTAGGCTAATAGCCTAACATCTAGTCTACTAATCCTAACATCTATCTAAAACATTCAAAAAATAAAACATCACATATACACCATCCTAACTTACAGCTAGAAGTGGTGACTTAGCATTCTAATGTGTGTGCTTAGGCTTAGTGTGGTATGTCTTAGCTAAGCTTTAGAATTATAAATATCTAAGTTTGGAATTATTTAATTTAATCATGAAGGGTGGTTCTAATTTAAGTTTTTAAAAGGATTAATAAGTTTTAATTTGTATTTTATTTTATTTTATTTGATATTCACTTAGCTTCTAAGCATTATAAAGAGAAGAAAGAGGCTTACTCCTCTTCATCACTGTCTAAAGTTATTTTATAAAGGCATGTTATTAAGACTTGGTTTCTTTTAGAGAATATTTTATTAATTATTTTATTAATCCTAAGTTTGGGTTAATCTTAAAGAATCCTATTCAAACATGAAAGGTATCTTAAGACTAATGAAATTAAATTACTATCACATGGATAAAATTACATTATTTCTTTTCATCATCAATATCATGTATATGATGTGGAACTTAACATACTTATACATGAAATATATTTTGTCACACTTGGATGATTATGAATGCATATATTTTTGGGAGAAAGGAGGAATTTCATTCCTTAGCTAAGTACACATGTACATGTATAAAATATGTAAGCAAGTATGTGCTATTAGTTAAACCACGGAAGTGAGATAATCTAAGACCTCCATGGGGCTACTTAAAGTCTCGTATTCCTGAGATGTCTAGACTATATACCTACTATCTTAAACACATATGAATGTATATACACAAACATAAGAATGAAAATCATGTAAAAGATTATGCTTTAGTGAATTATTTATTCATGTAAAGGAAAGTTCTATCCAAATTTAGTACAAGTATACATAGGAATGAAATTAAATAAGTACGTGCCTTTATTAACTGAAATGAGGTAATCTAAGACCTCTTTGGGGCTACTTAAAGCCTCATATTCCCAGGGTGTCCAGACTATATACTTACTAATATTCAAATATATGTAAACACATACATGAATCATAAAGATAAAATAATACTTTAACATGTTTAGGTTATAAGCACATGTAATTCACATAGAGTACTCATAACCAACATCAATTCAAATATTTATTATTGATTTATACATGATATAAATGACATACAAAATTTATGATGATTGAAAAGGAATAATTAAACATTTCCAAAGGATACATTCAATCACATTAATTCCTAAAGAAAATCAAGTTGAATTAAATCATTTATGGTTAACAAAAGTTGTTGTGAAATTTAATTTTGGATTTGAATTATCAAACATAAAGAGAAGGAAGAATATTTTCTATTTTCCCTATCCCATGGGAGTGATTTAATGTGTTTAAGGAAAAGTAATTAAGTGAATTTTATGGATTAATTAAGTTTGGCTCATTAAGCAGTCCATTTAACCTTCCTTTCCTAAGTCCCTCTAATTTAATTAATCATTTTAATTATGAGCCTCCAATGATATGCAAATGAGAAATTAAAATTACAATGCACTTAGGGGACCTACTATAATGAGGCTCATAATTAAATATTAATTAAATTAAAGAAAGATCTAATTAAGTACATATATGATTCTCCCACACCCATGGGTTAACCATATGTTTCTTAAGGGTCTTTATGATATTAAACACATAAAGAGGAACCCATAAATTCAAATTAGATTATCTATTTAAATATCATTATAATTTGATTTAATTTTATTATTAATTTCTTAATGAATCCTTAATTAGTCCATAAGTTAATTAACCTTTTAAATGAAATAAATTAAGGCAACATGATTAAGAGAGAGGTCTTAATCATTCACCCTCACCATTTCCACTGTTAACAATGTTTAATCAAGTTTAATTAATTAATTTTTATTATTTAGTATTTTTAATAATTATTAAATCACTTAATGAGGGTAATTAAGGTTTGAATTTGATATTCTCTCAATTACCTAGCTAATAAATCTCAAGAAAATTATGGGCGATAGAGGACATCCCAATGAATCAACACATCCAATTTGAGTCCCATTAGCCAAGTAATGAAGGCTTAATTAATGTAATTAGAAAAAATTTCATACCCTAATTAAACATTATTCACTATTCAAACCTTTGGGATTTTTTTATATTAAATTTTCCTCTTTTTACCCTTTCCAAAATGGGTTTACTCATATTTTTAGATTTTTCTACAATTAGTTATGAATTATTGAATTTTTAAGCAATTAATGGCACTTTTAAGCTTTATTAACTCCTAATCCCATCCGCGCCATACGGGAGCTTACATGGCATCGCTTTCCATGTGGCGCTATGGGATAGGCCACTTAAATCGTTTGTTGCAACGTGTTAAGTCAACGGCAGGGGACGCATTTTTTCCCTGCCTTCTGATCTCAGATCAGACAACATAGATTAATCATGTATCTTAATGGATTAAATCAAATAAAACTAATAAATTAATCATATATGTCTATTCTAATCACATAGAATATACGAGATGGTCCTTCATCCCCTAGCTAGAAGACGGACATCATCTGCCCTCCTCCACTCAATCCAAGCTCGCCAAAGCTTGTGAGGCATCAAGATCGACTCCATAACATTTGGAGTAGAGATTTAAGGAGATCCTATGGTGGAAATCATGAAATCAAAATTTCTATTATAAAACACTAGCACCTAAGAGGATTTCTACGGTTTTAGAAAAATACCTCATTAGAGCGCAAGACCGGTGGTCCAACGACTGAGGTAGCTTTGTCTTGAAAAGATGAAGTCCTATAGAGAAGATCATGAGTTTCCTCCCCACCAATGGCTCTATGGACCAAATGTCGTCATAACAGTCATCGGAGTTGGTCTAAGTGGTCTCCAATGCTCAAATCGATTGGGGATTGATTCATTTTAGGTCATTGGAGCTTGGGAAAGGTGTGGGAGAAGATGCTTTAAGTTTGTTGAGGTTTGAGTGGAGTTGGATGGACAGGGGGCTCAATTTCATTCAGCTTTGGTGTCGTCAGCTATAAGGAGCTCAATGGGGATCGAGAATGCTCTTAGGATGCTCATCTCGACTCATTAAAGCTCTCTGTGTCATTTGAATTGGATGGGGAGAAGTATACCCTCCTCCCTAATTGATCCAATGGCTAGGATCAAATCAGCTTTTGCTAGTCGTCATGCCGACGCAGGCGGCTGGAGGTGTCAATGATGGGCTGAGGTGGAGATCCTTGAATGGTTGGAGGAATGGCAGGGGTTGATGTGGTGTGTACCTCCTCTTGCAAGTGTGCTAATGAGAGGGCTTGGGTGAACTCACCCTCTCTTAACCCATGGCTAAACCCAATCAACTTTGGGTTAGGTTAGGTAGTGGTCGTAGTGTTCAAATTGAGCTAATGGTGGCTGCCAAGGGTTGATGGGTAGGTATGACCATCCAAATGGAGATTTTGTCCCATTTGGAGGGGTTTATCCTATGGGTTTTTTCTTAATTCGGGTCAACCATGGGTTGGGTTCAAATGAGCTGGCCTATAGTGACCCAAGGATGGTCATGCCAAGTTTGGTTGGGTTTGGACTTGGTTTGAATGGGTTTGACTCAATTTCACCCATATAGGTCAAATTAGGTTCAATTGGGTTAGGTTGACCCATGGGTCAAATTGGGTCAAACAAAGGGTTTGGACATATTCAATACAATATTGTGATTGATTAGAGGCATTGGTTTGATTCAATTGAGTTTAGAATGAGATTTGGTTCAATTTGGTTTATATAGGCTAATTAGGTCAACTTGGGTCAATTGATCAAATTAGCTTGGTTTGACCTAATTGCCTATGATTGATAATTAGGGGTGATCAATAATCATTTTAGAAGGGATTGGATGAGTTGTTTTAATCCAATTTGGGTTAGATTGAGATTTGGATCAATTTTATCATTTAGGTCACTTTAGGTCAAGTGAACTAAAGGTGTTAATTGAGTTGAATTGGGTTAAATTATTTTGGGTTGAGTTTGATGATTAATTTAGGATTGATTGTTCACTTTGATTGTAATTGATTTGGGTTTAATTGCGCTTTGGCTCATTTGCCCTTTGGGTCAAATGGGTCAACTTGGGTTGATTGAATTGATATGGTTGATTGTAGGAATTATAAGGGTTTGAAATGGAGGTTTCCATGGATGGAGTGCTTTTGTGAAGTTTAATTAGATTTGGTTCAATTGAATGTGCTTTAGGTCTGATCCATAAGATGATGGTGGAATTAATTTAGGTTAAGGGTTAAGTTAATTGGCTTGGAGCTTGGATATGTATCAAAATTCAATTAAGGTTGATTATGTTGGATTGGGGTTGGTTTTGGATGAGTGTACAAACATGGGTCATGTCTTAGGCCATAGGATAGGTAGGACCTACTTACACTAGGGTATGACCAAAGTTTGGGGTATGCCTTCCTAAGTCTCTAGGCTTGGGTTTAGTGTTCCCTTAATCACTAGAAGTGTCTATGATTAGGGAAGTCTTAGTGTCTAAAAGATTCTTGAGTCTAGGATATAAAGGATGAATCCTTACTCCAAAAGTGAGGTCAACAAAGTCTAAACGAGAAAATGGGATATAATAGTTGACCTCCTCAAAAGAGGGTAAACTCATCCCAACTCTTCTAGACTTACACCCGCCTAGAGTGACTACTAGCTAACATCTCCTACACTTTAAAATCATGTAGGCTAGTCTTATGTAAGTGCAAGATAGCTAGATTATTATTTAATCAAGAAAGGAAACTAGAGTCCTAAACTCACTCCCTAAGAGACTAGATCATGACTGATATGAAAGCATGATTTAAGCTAATGTAATATATTCAATCTTTTATACCATTTTAACAAATTTATTTGGACAAAGGCTTGGGATAATTATGCCTATATGCATGATGAAATAAGATTACAGGCTAAATCAATGGGAGGAGGTGTTCTCCACTATAATGGATGCCCTCAAAGGTTAAGCATTCCCCTATCATGAAAGAATGGAGACCCCCCTATTGAAAAGCAAAATAAGATATAATGCATGATATTATAACATTCAACATTCAGCTAAGGGGTTGCTAAATCTTTTAGTTATTTTGATTATAACCTACGCTGTAAGGCGAGGTTGTAAATTATATTTAAAATTTAGTTATGAGTTGTTTAATGGGGGTAGAAAAATTAAGATTATCCTAAATAGCTTATTGCATCCAGGCCACACATTCAATCATCAAACTTTAAGAAACCTATGAAAAATACATGTAATTTTATTGCACAAGCTAGACATAACAATCAAACATTTATAAATTTCATAAAAAAATAAAAGGTTGGTGCGGCCGGGTACACCGTACACCCGAAAAGAAAAGAAGTTGGGTAGCTGAGCTCTACCCTTTTACATCCCAGATTATAAAAGAAAGGATATTACAATTGTAATGAAATAGATGCTCTAGAGGTCTTCATTCTTTATCTTCATTCCACTTTCTTCTTTTGGATTAGCTTTGCTCTAGGCTTCACAGGGCCTCCCAAGTCTTTGCCTTCAAGCCACTGCTCATCCTAAACCCCATATCACTAAGCCTAATTCCTCTTGCAAAATTATATGTTTATGGAAAGTAAAATCTAACTACTTGCAAAATAGATGTTAACTAAATAAACATACAAACCAAGCAATTATTTTCTATAAATTTTGACTGAGCACCCTGCACATGGGTAACCAAGCCCACTTGTCCTAATGTTGATTATGCTTAGGGGGATAAGCAACCTACAAGCAAGAACATTTATATTTATTATTATAGCAACCCTCTTTAGCATAATCCCCTACAAAAAAATATCATTAGGCTAATAGCGACGTAAAACAGTCTACGCATATGTGATCCTAACATCCAATCTAAAATATTACATCACAAAACAAAATGTAACATCACAACATACACCAGCCTAACCTAAAGCTAAACGGTGACTTAGTAATCTAATGTGTGTGCTAAAGTTTGGTGTGATATGTCTTAGTTAGGCTTTAGAATTATGATTATCTAAGGTTTGGAATTATTTAAGTTAAACATTAGGGATGTTTTACTTCAAGTTATTAAAAGGATTGGTAAATTTTAATTTATATTTTCCTTTGTTTCATTTGATGCCTATTTAATGTCTAATTATTATAAAGAGAGTAAAGAAGTTTGACTTCCTTCATCTTATCCTAAGTTGTTTTCTAAGGGTATATTATTATGATTTGGTTGCTTTAGTGAACGGCTTATCAAGCATTTTTATTAAACTTAAGTTTGGGTTAGTCTTAAAGAATCCTATTCAAACATGAAAGGCATCTTAAGGTTAATGAGATTGAATTACTATCACATGGATAGTATTACATCATTCTTTTCATCATCAATAACATGCATATTTCTTTATTTCTTACTTGTACATACAAAATATTCATGTTTTTACACATATGATTTTAGTACATGCATTTTTTTGTAGAAAATAAAGATTTCAATATGCATATATATATATATATATATATATATATATATATATATATATATATATATATATATATATATATATATATATATATATATATATATATATATATATATATATATATATATATATATACTAAGCGATTAATGTACGTGCCATTGTTAAACTAGGAAAGTGAGGTAATCTAAGACCTCCTTGGGGCTACTTAAAGCCTCATATTCCCGAGATGTCTAGAATATATACTTGTTAACTTCAATACACATAAACATATACATAAACATAAGAATGAAATTCATGCAAAAGATTGTATATTAGCAAATTATTTACTCATGTAAAGTAAACCTCTATCCAATTTCTTACATATGTATACACATGAATGAAATTAAGCAAGTACATGCCATTATTAAACCAGGGAAGTGAGATAATCTAAGATCTCATTGGGGCTACTTAAAGCCTCGTATTCCCGGAGTATCCATACTATATACTCATAAACATTCAAACACATGTAAACATACACATGAATCATGAAAATAGAACAATCCTTTAGTATGTTTAAACTATAAGAAAATGTAAATCACATAGAATATCTCGACCAAAATCACTTTAAATTTTCATCATTATCTTATAATTTTGAAATAATTTAAGATTTATTAGTGATAATAGGCACACCATATAGCAAAATTAATTCAACAAATGCAATTTATATATGATTATATTCTTATTTTTTTGAAAATACATGAATGTATGAAATAAATGACATACAAATTTATAATGATTGTAAAGGAATAATTAAATATTGTCACATGATACATTAAATCACATTAATTCCTAAGGACAATCAAGTCAAATAAAACTCTTTAAGATTAACCAAAGATTTTATGGAACCTTGATTTTGATGTTTGAATTATTAAAACCTAAAGAGGAGAAAGATATTTGATGTTTTGCCCCATCCCATGTTGGTGACTTAATGCATTTAAAGAAAAGTGGTTAAGTGAATTTTATGAATTGATTAAGTTTAAATCATTAAGCAGTTAATTTAATTACCTTTCCCTAAGCTTCTTTAATTTAATTAAGTATCTAACCATGAGCCTCCAATGATATTCTTATGAGAAATTAAAATTTGCAATGCTTAAGGGACCTAATGTAATTAGACTCACACTTAAAAGTTAATTAGATTAAAGGAAGAAACTATGCTAAGTACTCTTATGGTTTTCCCACACCTATTGGTTAACCATAATTCCTTAAGGACTTTATGCTATTAAACACATAAAGGGAGGATTAATAAAGTAAATTTGAATTATCTAAACCCATTATCAATTTAATTTGATTTTGATTTGATCATTAATTCTATTTAATTAGTGCCTATTTATTTTATGTTACTTAACCTTCTTATGGAAATACATTTCAAAAAATAATTAGGAAAGGGGTCATAATTATTTCTCTTCACCATTCCCACTGTTACTAGTAATTAATCATCATTAACCATTTTTTTTACTATTTAGAAATTTTAATAAACATAAAATTGATTAAGGAAGGTAATTAGGATTGAAATTTAAATTCTTTAAATTACATGACCAATAAATTTCAAGAAAATTATATGAGTCAGAGAGGATCTCATAGAATCAACCTATCAAATTTGAGATCAATTGGCCAAGTAATTAAGCATTAATTATGGTAATTAGCCTAAACTTTAAACCCTAATTAAGCACTATTCATTAACCAAATATTAGATTTTATTTTTATTAAATTCTCCTCTATTTAACATTTTCAAAATAGGTTTATTTATATTTTTTGGATTTTTTTATAATTAGTTATGAATTTCTAAAGTTCTGGCCATTTAATCCTATTATTAATGCTTAATTAACTCCTAAAACCATCAGCGCAATGTAGAAGTTCATGCTGCTGTGCTTTCCACGTGATGCCATGAGATAGGTTATTTAAAACGTTCAACATGGCAGCTGACTCAGTGGTGGCGGATGTAGTTTCATCCTCGCCGTCCGATCTCGAATCAGATGATTGAGATTAATCTCATGGTTTCTAAAGAAATAAATTGAGAAATCTAACAGATTAAATAATAGTCATTCATTCTAATCACATGGAGCAGACACTCGGTGATCCGTCATTCCCTGAGCGCTAGAAGACAGACATCGTTCACCTTCTACCACTCAATATGAGCTCACCAAAGCTCATAGGATGGCGAGATCGACTCCAAAACATGTTGGGGGAGATCTAAGAAGATCCTAGGTGGAAATCATGTAAAATCATTTTATATCACAAAAAATTAACACCTAATGGAAAAATATATGGTTGCCATATTTTTACCTCAGCTAAAGGCCAGTAGTCTGTTGACTGAGGTAGCTTCATCTTGAAGAGATGAAGCCATGTTGATAAGTTTTTGAGCTGCCTTCTCACTGATTTCTTTGAGGACCAAGCACCACCACAAAACTAGCCGAAGTTGGTCTTGGAGTGCCTTTTGATGCTCAAATTGATCAGGGATTGATTCATTTTGACTTGACGAAGTGAGGGGAAGGTGTGGAGAGAGTTAATTTGGATCTAGTGAGGTTTTGGTGAGGTTGGACGGATGGGGCTCTAAGTTTCTCTTAGTGGTTGGTCTCACCGGTGATGGAGTATGCTAGTGATTTGGGGAAGAGTCTTGGACTACTCAGAATACCTTGAGAAAACTCTCTGTGAAGTTTGAATGGATGGGGAGGAGTATACTCCCCTCCCCAAGTGAACCAAAGGCTAAGATTGGCTCAGCCTTTGATAGTCTTCTGGCCGGGGTAGTGGCCAGAGGTGGTAGTGGACTACTGAGGTGGAGGTGCTTGAGAGGCTAAGGCAGTGGCATGGGGTGACATGGGGTGTACCTCCTCCTCTAAGTGAACCAATGACATGCCATGGGTGAGCTCACCCTCTCATGGCCAAAGGCTGAACCCAATAGCCTTGGGTTAGGTTGGCTCAGTGGTCCACATGTCCAAGAAGGGCCAAAGGTGGTTGCCAAGGCTTGGGGAGTGGGAGAACCCATCCAAATGGAGATTTACCCCATTTAGGTGGGTTGGTTCAAGGGTTTTGACCCAAATCAAGTTCACCATGGGTTGGGTCCACTTGGGCAAGCCCAAGCTAGCCCAAAGATGAGTCATGCCAAGTTTGGTTAGGTTTGGACTTGGTTTTGCTCAATTTGACCCATATAGGTCAAATTGGGTTAAATTATGTTAGGTTGACCAATTGGTCAAATTAAGTCAAACTAAGGGTTTGAGTATGTTCAATTGATCATTCTCAATGTATTGGTTCAATTAGTTTGATTTAATTTGAAGTGGATTATATTTGGCTCATATGGGTTCATTTAGGCCAAATGGGCTAAGTTGATGAATTTTGTCAAATTGGCCAAATTGGCTTGGGTGAAGGGTTGGCTTAGGTTCAATTGATCATTTGAGAATGATTGTATGTGTTGGTTTGAATTAATTTAGATTTGGGAAGGATTTGGTTCAATTGGACCCTTTAGGTCAATTGGGCTAAGTGGGTCAATTGGGTTGAGTTGACCAAATTAGGTTCAATCGAAGGTTAGATCATGTTCAATAATCAATTTATGATTGATTAGAGGCATTGGTTTCAATCAATTGGATAAGGATGAGATTTGGCCCAATTTACCCCTTTAGGTTAAATTGGGTCAACTTGGATTATTTTGATTTGGATTCAATTGATTCAGTATCCAAGATTCAATGTGGGAAGGATTAGATGGGTTGATTCAATCTAATTTGGGTTGAATTGAAGTTTGAGTCAATTTGGTCATTTAGGCCACTTTGGGTCAAGTGGACTAAATGGGTTGATTGAGTTGAATTGGTGGAATGGGGTGTTGAGAAGAGTTCAATGATGAATTTAGGGTTGATCGGTGGCCTTGATTGTAATTGATTTGGGTTTGATTGGATTTTGGCTCATTTGGATCCTTTGGGTCAAATGGGTTAACTTGGGATTATTGGATTCATTTGATTTAATTGGTTTGATTACAAGTGTTAGAAGGGTTTGCAATGGTCTATTGAATGGTTTGAGTGCTTTTGTGATAATCAATTGAATTTTATTTACTTGAATGGGCTTTGGGTTAGATTAAAAGAAACATGATGGAATGAACTTAGGTTAGGTCCTAAGTTAATTTGGCTTGGAGCTTGGATAGGAAACAAAATTCAATTGAGGTTGGTTGTACTGGCTTGAGGTTAATTTTAGATGAGTGGATAAGCATGGGTTTGTTTAGGCCATATGATAGGTATGACCTATTTGTCTTATGGTGTATCTGAAGGTTAGGGTATGCCTTCTTAAGTCACTAGGCCTGGGTTTAGTATTTCATTAGTCACTAGAAGTGTCTTATCACTAAGGAAATCCAAGTGCCTAGAAGGTTCTTAATTTTAAGATGAGGAAAGTCAATCCTCACTCTAAAATTGAGGCAACAAGTGTAGCTAGTCATTTTGGAAAGGATAAGACCATATGATTATTAGAAAATAGATTTTACTAGCTTTCATTTAAATGAGATGTTCAAAAATTAGTGCCCCAATGCTTAATTTGTAAACAGGCTAAGATGTCCAAAAAAAGGTCTAGAAAATACATTGCCTTACCTATTCCTTGTACGCCATGGGAAGACTTATCAATAGATTTTATTCTCTGATTACCTAAGATAGCTCAAGAATATGATATCATTTTTATTGTAATTGATAGGTTCTTAAAAATGACTCATTTTTTACTTTGTTAAAAACAAATGATGCTTTTTATATAGCTAAATTATTTTTTTAAGAAATAATATAACTTGATGATCTCCCCTTAACCATTATTTTTGATAGAGATGTTAGGTTTGTCTCAAATTTTTGAAAAATATTATGAAAATTATTAGCTACCAAATTAATTTTTTCTTTTACTTTTCACCTACAAACTGATGGACAAACTAAAGTGGTCAATTGTACCTTAGTAAACTTGCATAAATGCTTAGTAGATAATAGTTTAGGAAATTAAGATTTATATTTACCAACCTCATAATTTGCTTATACTATCTCTAGAACTATAAATCACCATATGAGATAGTGTATGGTTAAAACCCAATATGACCAATAGATGTAGCAAACTTAGCATCTCATGCATTTTTGATGCAACATTATCATTTGCTAAAGACTTCAAAGCCTACATGAAGATATAAGAAAGCAAATGACTATAAATAAAGAAACATATGTTTCTAAAGCAAATCATAATCATTCAACAAATGAATATAAAGAAGGTGATTATATATTGATTCACATTGGACTTTAGTGTTACCAAACCACTAAATATAATAAATTACATGCATGTGCTTGTGGTCCTTTTAAAATTCTAAGAAAAATTAGAATGAATGCTTATCACCTTGATTTTCCTGTTGATATGCTCCTTCATCCAATTATTAATATTGAAGAAATTATATTATATTGAACTAGCAAACCTCCAATTGTTCAGTCTAACTTTTCAGTAGGAGATATAACATCGTAATTGTAGAAGCACTCTTTCTTTGATGTTGACTATATTATTACTGAGGAAGAACCTATTATTCTAACTTTTGAACATTATTTTCTAGTTCATTGGAAGAATAAGTCACCAATAGAAGACACATGGTTGACCGATATTGATTTGGAGACTCTACCCCCATAATTAGTAGAAGCATTCTTAGATTTCAACTCTATGGAGCAAAGTTCAATTAAGCCTAGGGGAGTTAATTTATATCATGTGGATCAAGAAGTTAGAGCTCAAGATCCATTTACAATATTTCAAGCTAAAGTGAAAATTCAAGAAAGAAGAATGCTTAGCCCATTAGCCTACAAAGCCCCATTTTATAATTTCATATTTTTTAATTATATAATTTTTAATTTTCTTCTAGAAACTCTAGATTTGAAGCTTTGAATTTAAAATTAAAGCATGACATGTGAGATGGTTGAATTGAAAATAATAGCATGTGAAATGGGTGGATGGCATAAAATAATAAAGTAACTTAATGCTTCACATTAATTTGGCCACCCACCTTTCCCTCTATATTTTGAATTATTTTCTTTTGAAAGATGATTGTAATGGCTATAAATAACCCCTATTGCTAGAATGAAAGGAGATCTTTTGGCAATTACAAATTATTCAAGCTTGGTGGTCAACCTTGGCAATCATTGGTGGGAGTGCTAGTTATCTAATATATCTTTCTTTCCTCACTTCCAATATCTAATGTAATTTATTTTTATCTTTCTCATACCGCTTAAAATCATCTCTAATTGTACACTAAGCCTTCCTCTCTCCTCCATAAGCTTACACCTTCCTTCCACTCAATAATACCTCTACTTCATCGATTACAACCTAGTCCTAGTCATTACTCCAAAATAACCACTTAAATCATATACTTCACAATCAACTACTCCAGTTCATAAATACATATCCTAACCCAATCCTGCATAAGTATTTTTGAAAATTGACCTCACTTAAATCTAATTTATTTTAGCTACATTTTAAATTAGCCTAATTTATCCCAAATTGGACTAATTTAGGTTATCACACTAACATATTATCATACGCCCTTCATTATCCCACCAAAACTTCAAAACATAGACTTAGATATTAACCTAAAGATTTATGGCTATTTAATTCTCTCAATCTCACCAAAAAAAAAAACACCCACCTCCATCATGTTAGCTGGTAACCCTTCTAGGTGGGTAATAAGTTTAGAAGAGTCAGGGATAGGATTAGTTTCTCAGGTGAGAAGAAGAATGGATAATTATCAAATTCATTAGACTTAGTCGAGTCTCAAGTTTTGTCAGAAGTGAATTTAGACTTAGGGTTTGAAGCATCATATTAGAATAAGGTTGAATTTAGATATTTTTATTGTTTTGTACTATCAAAACTTAAGTCATAGATTTCTAATAAAATATCAATTGATAATCTTAATAATTTCAATTTTAAATATGTAAAGTGAAACACTAGGATATTTTGATATGCTTACTAGCCTTCCTAATATCCAAAAGAGTTTCTTACTTATTTTGATTGGCTTTCAAAAGAAATCCTCCTCTTTGGAGCATTCCTTTATGAATTTCTGAATTATCAATTCTTTTAATATAAGATTTGAAATCCATAGTGATAAAAATTATTTTCTTTATTCAAGAATAATCTTAAGAGGATTTCCCTTTTTGCTTAAGATCTAATTAATTATGAGGGCTTGCCCTTATAAGGAACTTGAACCCTATAATGAAAAAAATCTATTCTATTTAACCATGCAGTTCTTGAGAAGAATCTCTGGCATATCAAAGACCCATTAGCCATAGGAGTCCTTATTAAGTAATTGAATCTATTAAAAGATAATCTATTTATCTTTTGAGATAATATATTTAGCCATTAATGATATATTTGATTACTTAAATAAGTACCCTTGAGATCTACACAGTGTCATAAATTTTCTCCACGATTTTCTTTTAACAACTCCAGTGAGGGTTATTTCCTCTCTCCATATTTAGAAATACAATTTTATCTCTATACATCAGCAATGTACTTATGTTATTCACGAGTCGACCTTTTACTCCATTGGTACCTCTCTATTTCATTCTTGTTAGATCAAACTCAACATCTATAAAATGAATTATAGAACCTCCCAATTTGTTAAAATAGATAGGTCCTTTAATTTGAACATTTTCAAATATCAAAATAAATGTTTCTTTAAAGAAATTTTGCCATAATAAAAATGGCTAAATTCTCAAAATGGGTCAAAATTTTTGGCTTCATTATGCTAATTAAAGCATGTTATAACTTATATAATTTTCTTACTTGAAATAGAAAATAGTTGGACAACTCATTTTTGCTACCATTTCATAGATCATCTTCTCTATTGATAGTGTTTGATTGCCCTACGACTCCATCATAAAATTTGGAGTTGATTTTAAAGATTTGAATATAGTACTAATAGAGTTACCCTTACTCCTATTATCAATGCTTTTATTATTGACAAAAAGCCCATCCTAGATTTCTCTAAGGTACCATGTAGCACCTTTGCTCATGGTATGAAGGTAGCTATAAAGACCACTAAGAGAGCCCAGGTAGATCTTGTGCTAAAGAAAATCAAATCACCTACTGAAAGATAGTTGGTCTCTCTTTTTCTAGCACTTTTGAGATAGGTTCAACTTTTAAGCCTCCGATAATGACCAAGAGTTAGAAAAAAAATTAGAGTAGGAGGTTTAGAAGGCAAGCCCTTAAGGAAAGAAAGTACAATGAGTTGCTAGAGATTGAACAAGCTAAGGAAAGGGAGAGGTATCCCCTTCTAGTTAATTTTTTTCTTCTAGGTGTTGACCTCACTTTTGGATGAAATTAAAATCAATTCTTAAACTAGTAATTAGGACACCTAATCTTAGATTAGGAACCTCCTAATTAGGCACTTAGAACACTACACCTAGTGACCTAGGGCATCCTCCTTGGGTTTGATCTAACTTAATGGGTAGAATCAACCCAAATCTTAAATACAAATTAAATCAAACACATTTCACTTGAAACTTGAATTCATTTGAGTTTAAAGCAAGGTGATTAAGGTGATTAAACTAATTGCCCTATGTAAGCTCAAAATTAATTAAATCCAAAAGAAATTCAAATAAAATAAAATAAATCCAAATAAGCCAAAATAAATCAAATAAAATCAAATGAAAGAATGTCAAATTCAAATCAAAGTCAAATGTAGTTAACCTTATTGGCAAAGGGTTTGAGTTATGTGGGTCCCACTAAGTTAAAGGTCTGCCCACCAAAATTTGATCAAATGAAATCAATCTAAATAATTTAAATGATAGAATAAACATGTTTAAACATGAATTTAAAGGTATTTAAATTTTTTAGGCCTTATTTAGGATAATTAGATCATTTTATCTAAATTGGAATAAATGAGCCATATTGGGTTCAAACCCAAATAAAACTAAAATTAATTCACATCGGGCCTAATTTGACCAATTTGGTCATGTGATCTAAATGAATGCAACTTAACCCATTAAGCCAAATTTAGGTCAAATGGGTAAAAATTGGAATCAATTCCAAATCAAATGAAATTAATCACTCTAAATCATCTTACACATGTGGTTAAACATGATTGGAGTCTAAACAAAATTTAATTGTGTCAAAGTGGTCATTTGACTCAAATGAGTCCTACTTAACTCATTTAAATCTAAATGTGTCAAGTTGACATAAAATCAAAATTAATTTAAAATTCAAGGAAATTAATCAATCTAAAACATCATAAGTCATCAATCAAACATAATTAGAGTAATTTAAATCCTAAAATGACCAATTGATTTAAAATCCAATTTGATTCATTCTTAATCAAATGGGTCAAACTTGCTTAAATTATAACAAACCATCATATGGTATGAATTAATTAATTCATAAATCATTTATTTGGCATTCAATAATGATTGTAATCTAAGACTAAAACCAATCAAATAATTAAAATAACTTAAAATCAATTTTGCTAAGATAAAACCCAAATATTATGAAATGAAACATGTGAACCAAGCCCAATCCAAATGGCATAACCCAACATTTAATCTATATTAAATGGTTTGACTTGGATCAAAAACCAACTAGTAAAAATAGGTAATGTGGTGGACATGGGAGAGTTAGGGATGGTGCAAAACCATGTGAAGAAAAGAGGATTCAAAATTCCAAGAGAGAAAAAAATTCCTACTTCTCCTCCTCCATACCTCATCCACCTCTTTGCCTCAACTAGTTTGGATTTTTTCCAATTAGTTGATTTCCTCTTGAAGGAAACTTCCAAAGGGGATCAGATAATGCCTATCACCATGGAAAGCAAGGATGTGAGCATTCCATTGACCCCTTGGTAGTCCTTGCCATTCATGGCCAGATTTTGGTCACCCTAAACATCCTATATATGGCTTTCGATCCTATACATAAAGAGGAGAAAGACACCCCCTCTTATGAATCTAATCACTTACACACTCCTTAGGTGAAGAGGGACTCATGCGAGCTCTTACTTGAGCCACTCATTACTAGCAGACCGAAGTTTGGCTATGGCCGGTGGAAAAGAAGATTCAAGCTCTCAGCCATCTGAAGGAGAAGAGGAAAATGATCCATTCAACCTCAATTGAAGATTCCTACACATTCTATGGGTCAAGGAAAATTTAATCTATCCTTCCCTCGATCCCTACGCCACTAGCAAGCTAGAAAATGACCAAGGCTGATGGCAAGTGGTGGAACATTGGCCTCCATGGTGTTTGGTTGTGAGCCAGGCCAAAATTTATTTACCATAGCTTCGACTCATCTAGACGAAGGTGTACGAACTGTCCCCACTATTGAAACCACACGTGGTATGTCCCAAAATCAATCCTTTAAGTAATTCCATTTGGTCCTTTGTGAAGGGAACTTGATCTCAAGTGAGATCAAGCAATTTAAATGGGTTACAAATTACTTCTTGATAGATTTGCAGTCAAAATGAAGAAAAACCATGGTCTAAATCACCAAAAATTGCTCCCTAATAGTAGACGGCTTGCTGCTCTTCAATGAAGGAAAGAAGATGGAATCTTTGCTGTCCATTCCTTCTATTAGGAATGGATGGCCGAGATCTAGCTAGACATTTGATTTAATCCCCTATAGAAAGCACAAGCAAAATCGTGATGGTCCAATCTTTGATCAGACGGTTGTTTACTGTTCTACAGTCCCGCCACTTTTGACATGGGATCCATGTGGCCCAATGGTGCCACGTCAGCACCGACCATTTAAAATAGTAATTTTTTAATTTTTTGAATCAAAAAATTGCTAAAACATAAAAGAAAATTTTAAAAATCATAAAAAATAAAATACAAATAAAAAAAAGCAAACAAAAGCTCTATTGATTCATCTGATTGAGAAGAATCCATTAAACCCAAAATCCATAATTAATTTTAAGTAATTTTGGGTTAATTTAGGTTTAAATAAAAAATTAAATTAATCACAAACCATTAATTCAATCAATATGAAACTTCGGGGAATTGGAATTGGGGTTAAAATACACCTAGGTAAAATTTTCATTGTTTTTTACAAAGTAAATCAAAAGATATTGAATTTTAAATCTCAAACCCTAATTTTAATGAAATAAATTAACATTAAATTAATAAAATAATAGAAAATGATAAAGCCACCTTAAACCATAATAACAAAGCCTAATGAACTTAGACACGTCATTAAAATTCATTAAAACCTAATAAATCATAAAATAATATAATTTGGCATTTAATTGAATTAATTAATCAATGGGAACTTAGAAAAATCATAACAAATCAACCAAAATTTCAAAATTTTCAAATGAACCTTCTATGTATGTGCCTTCTAGAATAACATATATATATATATATATATATATATATATATATATATATATAAGCCCATTAGAATTTAATAAAATAATTAAGATGTTAATTAATCTCAAATTGCACATTTGATCAAAATGAAAATTTTGAGAAATCAAACTTGTAAGGAACTCCACTTGCCATAAAATTTTAGATCAATTGACTTCTGGATTGGAAGTTATTGAATTTCCAATCTCCTCATCAATTGTGTGAAATAATAAATCAGAAAATTGCAACAAATTATAAAAACTCATCAACTAATTTGAAACATCTTCATCAACATTAGAACTCCTAAAGACAATTTTTCAACATTCTAAATAAAGAATTTGATCAATTACAAACTTATGGTTTAATGAAAACCAATAAAAAATGTAAAATCTAATTAAACTTTAAAGTTAATAAATTATTAAATTTAAGATAAATCACTTAATGAAATCTTAACACATAATCAATGCAAATTAAGATTGGATTAAAACATTAACTTAAATGTATAGGTTAACATAATTCAAACTAAAGGAATACAAATTAAATAGAAATAAACATTAATAAAACAAATATTAAAATAATTCAAATCAAATAAGTCAAATCAAACTTAGAAACATTTAATCAAATTAAAAGAAATGAAATGAAGAATTAAAATAAACAAAATTAAAACATTCATTGAATTAACCTCAAACCAAATCCAAAAAATGTTAATTATGATACTTAAGATTTTAGTTAGACCTTCAGAATGTACCTTCATCTTAGGGTGACCATTTCATTCTATTATATCTTAGGATATTGAATAAAGTGGGTTCCACCCAAAGTGAAACTTATTAGATTTTTTATTCTTGTGAACTTAATTTCATCTTAACATAAAATGCACTTAAAATGAAAATAAAATTACAAATTATTAAAATACTTAAATTGAAACCACCTATGATAAATTAAATAAATTTTAAAACTTAGAGAAGTTAAAAGAATAAAAAAAATTTTTATAATTAGCAACATATAGTATGTAGTCTAGACACTTGAGGCCATAGGACTACTAGTTCGAATGAGGTCTTGATATCTCGAATCTCTGGTATAACAATGACACATACTTATGAAGTAAAATTATGAAAATTAAAAGTTCAAAATCAAATTAAATTAAATATTGGAAACCCGAGTTGAAACTTGAATCTAAAAAAGTTTAACAAAGTCTTTCCACACAAACCCATTTCATTTACACACTATAATATTAAGTCATTGACCCTAGATTTTGGTTAGTTCGATCTATAATATTCTATGTATTGACTATACACTTTGTGTATCTCACCATTTGATTTGATGATAACAAACCTTGCATAATAAGAACTAATTATCTCTTTGCATGATAAATTATTCACAATAATCATTATGAATGTCATTTTTAATTTAAATTTATATTGATGATATATGTATATATATATATATATATATATATGATACTTCTAATCAAGTTAAATCCAAGTGTGCAAGAAAATTCTTTAACTCTAGGTTCTTCAGTTAATTCAGAATGCTAAAGCTAATGGACATAAATTGGGTAAGAATTTTTCTTGGATTAACTACATTAAGGAAAATGAAAAGCTCACTAAAATAAAATAAATCATTCATTCATTTCAAAATAATTTATTTGAGAATTATTCATAAATTCTACATTTCATATTTATAATTATTCTTCAATTTATTCATTTTGGAGAATGTGAACTAAATGCATGAACTTTGATACAGTTATTATGCTTCCATGCAACTTAAATTAAGTTCACATTCATTAAATTATTCTCATGCTTAGGAATGTTCATTATCTATTTATTAAATGCATAAATCTAAATTAACCAAATATTATTCAAGGTATTATTTTTCTCTCTCCTATCCTATCTCTCATACTAAACCTTTTTGGCTAAATTGTTTTTATGATTATTTGCTAAATAAATTGTGTGAGAGTTAATCAAATTATTTCCAAAATTATCCCATATTTTCTAAATTAAAAATTCATTCATTTGAATCTTTAATTTGAATTATTTTTGAATTCAAATTGAATATTCCTTTAATTACATATGAAAATTTAAACTTTCCTCTTTATGGAATGTTATGTGGCTAGTCATATTCTAATCTAGTTAATTTAAATTTATTTTGAGTTAATTTAAATTCAATTAAAATAAGCCATGGAATTATCTTCTTTCCTTTTATATAAATTCTAATTTTGGAAACCACCTTTGGCCAACTATATCTTTATTCAAATTCAAATTAATCTCTTAATGAAAATTGATTTAAACTCTCATAAGATCTGCTCCATCATGATTTAATTCAAATTAAGTACATTAAAATAAATCTAATCTATTTTAGGAAAGTAGCTTGGCCAAATTTTTGAATATTCCTCGGATTTTATTAAATAAAGCTTTTATGTTATCTCTTTCTTTCCTTCATTCAATCAAGATGAATTGATTGAATATTCCATGATATTTCATTAAATACTAATTGAATCCCATCATGGAAACTTCTTTTTTGGCCGACCTTATATCATGCTAAATTTAAATTAATCAAAATTTGAATTATTCCCTTTTTCACTTGGACAATTAATTATGTCATGACTTGTTTGGTAATAATTCAAATTCTTATCTCCTCTCTCTCTCTCTCTCTCTCTCTCTCTCTCACTCTTTTGGTTGATCCACATAGGCATTAATTACATTAGAAATCAGGTCATATGATGAATTGATTCAATTTAAATCTCTTTCCAAATTAATTTTTCCTCCATATTCCCTTTTTTGTCAATTTTCTTCATCATTCTAAATTAATTTAATTTAACTGATTCAAATTGAATGACTTACTAATTAAACTTTCCCTATTCCTTACCTTAGATGAAATCCCTCTTATATAATTTGAATTTCAAATTGATTTTTAGTTAAACCAACCTTCCATGTTAAATTACCTCCTATTTCTCTTTGGCCAATTTTTTATCTCATGCCATTTATTTTTATTTTTATTGGTTATGTTTAAACTAATTTCAAATGAGTTTCCCTCCTATTTTTGTTTCTCTTGACCAAACCTCATGATCCCTTGTTTATAAATAATATTCCTTAGACTTGGTTAAACCCTCATGGAAAAATCTGCCTTAGACTCTCTCTTGGCCGAATTTTTGCAAAACCTTTAGAGATCTCTTCTTCGTGAATCAAGTGCAAGTTTCTTCATCCTTTTTCCATCCCATAACCTACAAGTGATTGGCTTGAGGATATCACAAAACAACTAGGAGGATTGGTGGATTTCCTTGTGGCTGAAAGCTTAACAAGGTGCTTTCATTCTAGTTTGTGATTTTACATGCTAAGTGACCTTGTTCTCCTTCTTGGATTGAGTTTCTTTTGCATTTGGTCAAATTATTTTTTGCTTAACTTATCTATTTCTATAATTTTTCAAGTTGGCTGAAAGCTTCGTGGTTAATGAATTAAAGTGTATTATTGCAAGTTGTTTTCTCTTCAATATTCCTACTTGTTCTAAAGAGATTGTTATGTGATTATTTTATATAAAATACTTGTGAGTAACAAGTTCTATTATCTCTAAATCATCTCATCTTTTGTATAAATAATAATTTCTTTAAAAATATTTTTTATTTGAGTTTATGTGATTTAAGATTTCATTTTCATTTGATCTTTTGGAAAACTCTAAGTCTCTTTCTAATAAGTGATTGATTCAAGTTTCAAATCAATATTGTGCTATATTTCAAATCACAAATTAAATCACCTTGATTTCAAGTTATCATATTCACATCAAATATTTTAAAGATTCATTTCATCATATATATATATATATATATATATATATATCAAGTTTAATTATTGTTCAAATTTAAATATCAATTAAAGTGAGCTATCTTTCATTCCTTTCACTTGCTTTAATATTGTTATAGTTGGGTTGTGAGAGCAAAATTATTTTAAAATTGGGAGTTAGATCCTTCTTACTCCTTTTTCTTATTTTATTATTAGGTTGTACTTGCCTATTAAAAAAAGTATGTTGTTAGGTTGTGCTTGCACATTAAGGAAAGTCTATTTTTGGATTGTACTTGCCAGTTAAAGGAAGTATGGTGTTTGGTTGTACTTTCCCATGAAAGAAAGTATAGGAGATTTGTAGTAATCTCATTTTGACTTAGTGAATTCTAGTTTGGGTTGCAAGATGTGGATGTAGACCAAATTTTGGGGTTTAGCTTAACCATGTAAAAATCTTCGTGTTCTCTTTCTTTATTTTTCGCACTTTACTTTTCTATATTGTTGTTGATTGTTGTTTTATTTCTTTACAGCTTTATCATTAAAATTTAAGTTTTATACAAAAGTTTAAAATTAAGTTTCCTAAAATTATTTTTGAAAAACCCAATTCAACCCCCCCCTCCTCCCCTTGACTTGGGTTCCATAGCCTCTTAACACTATGTGTGACATAATATTTTTCATTATTTTATGGTGTACTATTTTAGAATGGATGTCTATGACTGTTTGCCCATTAGATTGGATGGTAGGACATTCTTTTAGAACTAATGTTGTCTTCTACAGGGGCTATGCTAAAGAGTCTGCTATAATAAATTATAGAATTTCCATTTACTTACAAGTGCTAATTAAATCCCTTAGGATAGCTCAATAGGACTGGTGGGCTTGGTAATCAACTAATGTTAAGCCCGTATGTTTACAAATATAATCGTCAGTGTTGTTTGCATTTTCTTGATATTTATTTTGCAGGACTTATGATTTATTTTTAAAATTTAAAATGTAACATAAGATTAGAACTAGGTTATGATCTATGGGATCTAAGAATAGCAGGAGTTGACCTTACTTGCAGATGGATGTAGATGTGCCCTGTGAAGCCCAATGGAGGTACCTAAAGAAGGAGATGATCCTGGAATGAGGAACCCATAGATCTAAATGTGTAATTCTTGGTTGGGTTGTTTAAGGATAGAGCTCGATTGTGTATTTTTCTCTTTCTTTTGTGGTGTATAGTGACACCCGACCACAATGGCCTGCTGTAATTTAAAATGGCTTGATTTACTTTGGGAACATAATAGAATCAACCTGCTTTGCTAAGTTTTTTTATGAGTCGTGTTTTCTATGGTGGATTCCTGGACGTTAGGTTCATAGAAAAACTAAATTTTCTACCCAACCTAAATGTAATCAACTTAAAGAAAAAAACTTGAAACTTCATATTAATTAAAGCCCTAAGAAAAACTTAAAAGCAACTAGCTTTGGCGAACTATGCTAGCATATTATTTTAAACTCTTGAAGTGGGCCCTTCACCCATTGCACATAAGAGGCTTCTAACCATTGAGGATGACTACCTTCCTAGGGAAGTGTGCCTTCTCTTCTTAATTTGGAACATGACCATTTTTAATTATATGTCATTTAGGCATAAAATGCTTACCCTAAAGCTGTAAATGAATTGTGAGTCAAAAATATTTAAAAGCTGAAAAATGTTGCATTAGTTGGGTGGATATAATGCCCTATATGATCTTAGGGATTAGGAGTGAGTTTAAGTTCTTAGATTCTTTCCTAAAATGCAACAACCTAACCATCTTAAATTCATGAGACTTGATATCATGAATTAAAAATTCACTTAAGTGGTGTTAGCTGGAAGCCCTTCCAAGTGGGTTATAAGTTTAGAAGAGTCAAGGATAGATTTTCTTTCTCAAATGAGAGAAAGAGACAATAATTCTTAAATGTGAAATGAGGTCGAGGATTTGACTTGGGTTAGAAGCAATTATAGACTTAGGTTCTAAGGCATCCTACTGGAGTAAGTTTTCAACCCTAAGCAATTCTGCATTCTTGTGCTATTTGAATCCAATCTGGATTACTAATAAAATGTCCTCTCAAAATTATATTTAAAATTTTAAATTTAAAGCCTAATGATAAGACAATTGAAATGCTTACTAGGAATCCCAATATCTATAGGCATTTTCTACTTAATCCCGATTGCCTTCCAAAAAAACTTCTTCCACTTTAGATCATTTCTTTTCAAAATTTTAAATTATCATTTCCCTTTAAAAACCAACATAGAAATCCATAGAAATAAGTGTCAATTTTTTTAATTGGGAGTTTTTTTTATGAAGAGGTCCTCCATTCCTAAGATGCAATTAACTATAAGGGCTTGCCCTTATAGGGAGCCATGAAACTAGTTTAAAATAAAGACTGAAATCATGGATTTAAAATTGATTATGTGGTGTTAGTTGATAAACCTTTTAGGTGAGTAATATGTCCAAAAGAGTCAAGGATAGATTTATTTTCTCAGAAAGAAGAAGAACTAATAATTCTCAAATTCATTAGTCTATGTCAAGCCTCTAACTTATGCAAGAAGCACTTTTAGACATAGGTTATAAGTCTTAACTCTAGCCATTTTTGTAGTCTTGTGTTGTCAGAATTTAAATCCTAGATTTTTAATAAAATGTCAATTCAGAATCTTAATAATTTCAATTTCAAAAATATAAAGCCCAACACTATGATAGTTTGAAATGCTTATTGGGCTTCCCAATATCCAAAAGTATTTTTCTACTTATTTCCATTTAGCTTTTGAAAAGAACTCTTCCTCTTAGGAGAATTCCCTTATAAATTTTAAATTAACACTCCTTTTAAGATAAGCTTTCAAATGCATAGCGCTAAAAGTTATTTTCTTTAGCTAAGAGTATTATTAGGAGGAATTCCCTTCCTTCTTAAGATGTAATTAACTATAGGTGCTTTCCCTTATAAAGAACTTGGAACCTACAATAAATAACTCTTATTCTATTTAACCATGTAGTTTAGGGAAAGAATCTTTAGTATATGGAAGACCTATCGGCCTTATGAGTTCTTATTAAGTAATCAAATCTATTATAAGGTAATATATTTATCTTTTCAGATAATATATTTATTTTTAATGATGTATTTGATTACCTAAATAGTACCCTCGAGATCTGTGTGGTATCATAAATTTTTCTCTAAATAGTCCTAGAACTATTTCATTACTAGTTAATAATGATGGTATATCTCTCCTAAAGAGATCATTATAGAGTTCCCATTCCATCATCCTTCAAAGAAAAGGAAAAGGAGCAACCCACTAATAGCTTTTAAATTAAAATTATGGAGCCTAACCTCTATTAAATTTTAAAAAACCATTGCTAAATTGTAAGGATTGAAAAATAGATCTAAATGATGACATTATCAAATTTGAATTAACCAATTGTTGGTCTTCTCTAACTCATTCTCCTTTAAATGCAATCTATGCCTTAAAGATTCCTTAAAATTTTTAATGTAGTTTTAATTCAAACTTTTTAAAAAAACTTATGTTTACTCATTATAAATGACAAAAAAAAAAAATTGAAATCATCACATTTATGAAATTTTTGAGAAAATTTATATTTTTATTATCAATATAATCAACTTCTTTCCACAAAAACTTTAAATTGTTTGAGACAAGAATTTGAAATTCAAGTAACCAAATGAGTTGTCACATCATAATTTTGATGTAATATGAACTTTGCTACAAATTAAGGATATAATAAAATCTCTACTTGCATTAAAGGCAATATAAAATAAGTGTTCAAATTAAACTAACCAAATGACACTTTTGCATTAAGTTTCCTAATTTCTTTCTCTATCTTTCTGTTAAGATAGTATAAAATTATGCTAAACTAACTTTAGTTTATCATGTCATTCAAAATATGATTTTATGACTTATTAATTCTTAACTAACTCAGTTCACTCGAGGTTACTATGCATAGAGGTTGCCTAAAGATATTTTTTCAACTGCACATACTCACTAGGAATTTAAAATCATCATGTCATCTAGATAAATAATTCTAACTTGGATCTTAATACCCAAACATCGAACTCACTTGAAGGACTCTTATACCTTTCTAACTTGGATCTTAATACCCAAACATCAAACTCACTTGAAGGACTCTTAAACCTTTCTATTTGGAAAGCCACTCTTATAATGATCATTAATCAATTTTGGGTTCCCCCCAACTAACTAATGATTCTTGAAAGAATTCACTCTATGTTCTAACTAAAGTCAGTACTAATCTAGGGGTTCTTGCTTTCTCCTCTAAACTCAATTATAGTTTTTTCCCTATGGGTAACTAAACATATCTCTTACTCTTTATAAGAATGGACACACACACACACACACAAATAAATATATATATATATATATATATATATATATATATATATATATATATATATATATATATATATATATATATATATATATATATATATATATATATATATATATATATATATATATATAATTCTTTGTATGGAATATTCTTTACTATGTTTCTTAGTGTACACCTAAAAATATGGGACTTAGTAGTTAATTACCATTATGCATGATCTTGTCAAATATTTATGACATTTTGATGATCATTATATAATTTTCTAGTAAAATATCAATCCTTAATAATTTTAAACTTTTTCTCTCTAGAATACTTTTAACTTTATTTAACATAACATTTCTATCATTATTTAAATAATCAAATTTTTAATGTTATCAATCAATAAAATAAATTCTCGGTTCCTACCTTCTCTTTATTTCTTATCATTATTTAACAATATTAGACATCACTCGAACCTATATTGAGCATATAGTACAACAACATAGATAATATTGGATTTAACATTCTCAAAACTAAAATGAGCATGGAGATGCCAAAAATTAAGTGTCAAGCAATGGATTATCATACAAAATTTTTTTATAGAGTATAGTTATGTAAATTTCAAATAGAATTTGAACACGAAGGACAATCATAAATTTATAAGAATACTTAAATAATTTCCTTAAGAAACACCTTCTATGCATTCACTTTAAGACTATAGTTATATTGCAACTCTTATTCATTGCTTTAAAGATTTTTTTCAATCAACTACATTAGCTCATCCATAAATAGAATTTATATTCCAAGAATTATTAGAGAATTTATTTTATGTAATGATCTAGCTAACATCTAATTTGGTTATGACAGCTTTGTAAAATTAGTTGAGGCCTAGCTTTTTAATATATTTAAAATATTTATTGTTGATTCTTATAAAGGCAAATTAAATCTAACAAACTATGTCACATACTTTGTGTCCACTACCTATCTACTTAATGTCAATAATGCAAAACCATTAGTTTTTTTCTCTTCATCATATTTAATTAAGCACCACTGTGGAGAATCTCTAGATGTTGTAATAATTCTTTATAGAAATAAAAAGTAATGAGAAGATTTTTTTTAGTTTTTAATTTGTATGTAAATAAACAATGAAAATAAGTTAAGTTTTTATGAAGAGAAATAATTTCTTTTTTGAAGGATAAAAAACCTCCACTCATGATTACAATTGATCATGTTAGATTGGATAAGAACTGTAATGGTCATCATGTTGCTGAAATTTCTATTATGCTTCCAAGCAACATTGCCATGATCAATTTTTTTGGTAAATACACCAAAAAATGCGGAAGGTAAATTTTTGGTGGCCTAAATGATGAAAATGACCATTGTATACCTCTACAAAGAACTCATTCTACCTAGCCATTGGAAGTTGTTATTAATTTTAAGTTGTTGGTATTACTGGTGACTTGGCTGTCAGTAATATTTGTTCGACAAAAGTGAACTAATATTTAGTGACTTGATAGTTAGAAATTGACATCATTTACTATAAATAATGCTCATCCTGACCTCCTTTTTTATTTTAATTCTAACAATAATGACAATCGTTTGATCACCCACCATTACGATATCTCATTATTCGAGGTGGAAATTTGAGGTATATCTCTTACTATTTTATTCTATAAGTGTTTTTTTTAATATTTGTCAAGAATTTATGTTTTTTATCCCCTAAGTTCTAAATCATCATTATGTGATATTTTTCTCATATTTTGGCTGAATTAATCTCAATTTTCTTCATTAAATCATATGTATATATTATTTATTTGCTCCTATTTATTTTATTTGAAGTTTTTATTGTAACTTATTTCGTGTTGTTACTCTCTTAGGTGTGAAACAACTTGTTAATTTAAATTAATTGTTTGTGATTAATTACATTAACAATTTAGATGATTTTATTTGTTGTGTTCAAAATTTTGGGAAAAGTGAACAAAATATTGTAAGTGAATAAAGTTGTCTCTATTAGCTCTGTGAGCCTCATATTCAGTCCTATTAATTTTGATGATAACATAAGTATGCTTAGATGTCGTATATATGTGCTTAGTGTTTTAGATACTTAGTTTTGAAGATGTACAAGATAATTAAATATTCAATACATCTCATAATACATGTTTGATGTAATTATAAGTATAGAATAATGAAAGATAGATCAAGATGGATAGTCTGGAGCTCAAGATATAATATTTTAGTTTATATGCATTTAGAACTATCTTAGAGGTCTATATGAGTTCATTGGCATGAATTGATTTTCTCACAATTTAATATATTAATTTAATTATGGATAAGGAGCTTAATTTATATAAATAAATCATCCTTAACTAATTAACACTCAATTCCATAAATTTAGAAAATTTTATATGCTCCATATATAGTCTTTTAAATGTCCAAATAATAAATGATAATTAATTATGATTGTTGATTATAAATAGTTTATGTTTGAAAGTTTATATAATATACTAAAAAATTTTAAGTTAACTTAATTTTTTATGATAACTAATTAACATTAAGTGCTTTAATTTAAATAATTTTTATGATAACTAATTAACATCTAAATTATTTCATATTTTAAAATTTAATGATTTATATAAATTTAAAAAAATGGCAATTAGTATTTTAGTAAAATCCAAATTTTAATCAATAAATTTCAATATGATTTCATCTCCAATAGGTTCCTTGGATTTGTTTACTTCAATTTGATAGGTTACATGACCTACTTTTCAGTAAAATTGAATATTTTATGATCATTTTTCAAATATTAGCTTATTTTAATATTGAATATATGCTACCCATTTTGAATATATTAAGTGCCATCTTTGGATGTTTTAACTATATATATATATATATATATATATATATATATATATATATATATATATATATATATATATATATATATATATATATATATATATATATATATATATATATATATCCTTTTATTGAATATTATATTATTATATGACAAAATGATGTTAGAATATTTTTTTTTGAAATTATTCAAAAAGACATTCTTGCTTATAAGCAGTCCTCATACACTTCATTAAATGAATTTTAAATTCAAAAACTCACTAGTAAATCTATGAGAAAACTTATTAGGTTTTTCTTCTAAGTATTCTCCAAATATTGAAAGATTAAATCCTTGGTTTGAATGCTTCAACATCTTCAATTAAGCAAGCTTTCTCAAATTACTCTAATTTATTTTCTTGATCTTAATCTCTTTTAATTGTTCATACTATTTTCAGCATCTATTTACTTTTTTAAATCTTTGCTTTTGGTAGATTAGTCTTTGGACAACATAGTTTAAGTTTTTCACTTCAAATTTTCTTCAATCATTTTTTTTATTAAAAACTCTTGTAATAGTTAGTGGGATTTATTTGATCTTATTGAAAATTTTATCTTCCTACAAATATCTTTTGATTTCATAAAAAAATTCTTCATTAGTCTTATTTGAAAGATCATTTATCCTTCGATCTATTTTAGAAGTATATTTTAGCATTTAAAATTAATTTATTGTGCTAAAAATACTTTCATATTTGTTAGATCTCTCTTTTTAATTAAAAGCTTATCTAGGGTACTTAAATCTAACCTATTCTAATTAAAAGCTTATCTAGATATTTAGGCTATTTGCTAGATTTATTATATGTCAAGTTTCATTATCAAATTATAATTTATAAAAGATTGAATTATTTAATTCTACAATTATAATTTCATTCCAACTAATATACTTTATATAAATAATCTTTATTCTTGCTGAAAATTAATAAAGTTTGCTATTTTTATTATTTAATAATTTAGAAAATTTTATTTTAGAAGATAGTTAATCATTTTTACTTTATTATATGCATACTAGTTATAATTCCTCTTAAAATTAAAATTATTATTTTCTTAAATTTATTTTATTGCGCAATAGACTAATGTCATTTTACTTTGAACTTATTTTTACATTAGAGTATAAATTGCTTTAAGATAAAATTTTTGGTAAGATCAATTTTAAGATATTTATTTTATTATTTTTTATCAAAATTAAGTGAGCATTCTATCATATTAAACTTATTTGAAAATTTATTGTAAGTTGTAAAATGATCATTTATAAGTTGTAACATCACCATTTGATTTGGACAGCTTGGTAGATTTGTGAAAAATATATTGTATCTAAATTTATTAGTTTATATTTTTTCTTGTGATTTAAAATTTTTTGTGGTTGTACTCATCCCTTATAGAAGAGTACATGTTATTATAGGGGTTGTACTCACCCCATTATAGGAGGGTATGATTGTAAGCTATTTTGTATTTAGTGAATTCCTAGCCGAGGTGACTACGTGTGGACGTAGGTCATTTTATAGTTTGATCAAATTAATAAAAATTGTGTGCATATTATCTTTCTTTACTTTATTGTACTCTACTTTTATTGCATTGTGAATTATAGCTTGTCATTATTAAATCAAAAATTAATTTTTTACTAAAACTTAAAATTTGAGATTTAACTTTTAAAATTTTAAAACCACACAATTCACCTCACCCTCCCTCTTGGGTGTCATAGTGATTTACAATCTCGTGAGGTGGCTCAAGCTTAGCTTGGTAATCACTCTTGAACCAAACTCAAAGAACAAACAAGTTATGCTAAAACAGGCCTCGACTTGAGTCACTACATTATTAGCTAGCTCGTTTAAGTTCAAAAAAATATAAGTATATTAAAATTATATCTTATAATTTTTATATCTCTTTCATAGTAAATGTGCTGACTCATGCGTTGGCTTAGACTTCTAGTTATAATCAAACTCTATAGATTAATTAGAAAAAAGTCAGATTAAAGGGGTGGCAGAAAAATGTCAAGGATTAAGCTGAAATATTATATAACTTTGTAAATATTTGATTACATTGATCTCATTATAACAGAGTTCTTATTATAATGATATGTTAATCTTATTTTTCTTAATATGTTCATAATTGACACATGCACGTAAATATGAATGCATGCATTTATCTTAAATTTAATGAATTTTATAGCAGCCTCTGCATGCATATTAATGATCATGAGTTCTTAATTATGTTATTTATAGTAAATTGACATCACGACACAAAGAATGTGGATGTATAGTAGACTCCTTTTAGGTCCAAAAGGATTAATTGGAGAACTTACTAAAGAGGTTGAGTAATTCATATTTATTACTTGTTAGCATCCATCTATCTTTAATGGTTTAGAGAAGTTCAAATTTCAAAGCACAAAACATAAAAATTAGCTAATTATAAAACTAAATGAAGCTAGAGTTAATTTACATTGAGAGGGATTTCAACCAAACTACTTGATTAAACATCTCATGGTTAATATGCACCACTTGCTAATACTCATTTTGTTGCATCAACTAAGTATGCACCAACTAGTGTAGGTGAAACAAGCAAATTTGAAGAAATTGTGTTAAAATAGCTAACCCACACTTCAAAAAAAAGTCATGAAGAAACTCCAATGCTGAACCTAAAAAATTTTATGATCTATTGAGCAAAGCCTAACGATGGTTATGGTATTAATGCCCCACCCATTCTAAGGTATCTATGGTAGTGAGATTGTTGAGTATTAAGACAACTTTTAATATACCATGTGAATGCTTTAATCTAAATGTTGGTTTGCTTAAGGAGACAAGTTTGCCATATAATCTAGTTCTAATTGATTTTTATTAAATTTAAAATTAGTTTCTAAAATAAAATTATCTATATAAAACCTAAATTTTTACATTAAATAGTTGTATGCTTTATTATAAGGAAAAAGTACTAGAGATAGAGTGTGAATATTATGGTGCTATAATATATACATAGTGTAATAGGAAACATCCTTAAGAGGAAAGTTCTACAAAAGAAGTTATTTTATTTGGATCTTATTTCACAATTAGAAAGATTGTTTACATCAATGAGTTCTACTGAGTATATGAGGTGGCATTACAATAAAAAATGTAATTGTGAATTTTGAGTGATCCATTAGATCTAGGTAACACGATTACATTTGGGCACAAATGTGTTCAGAAATGTCCAATGTCCAATGGATTCCCACCCTATAATCAAGCCACACCTTATTTAAGTTGACCTATTATTATTACACCATATAATCTTCCTATAGAGATGTGCATCGCAAACCATTATTTATTTTGACACTTGTTTTTCTAGGGCCACAAAATCTAAAATATAATAGAGATATACTTGTTGCCCCAAATAGATGATAATAAAATTTTATGATAAGAAGGTTTTCCGACATATGGTATCTCAGTAATAATCAACTATCAAATGAGAGCAACACTAATGTGGACAATTGGTAATTTTAGAGCATTTGACATGTTATTATGGTGGAGCATATTAGGGAAGTCACCTTGTCCATACTATATTGACTATTCTAAAGCATTCACATTGATGAATGGTACAAAACATTCCTAGTTTGATTGTCATTTAATGTTTTTACATGTAGATAATTTATTTAAAAAAAATAAAGAGACATGAATAATAGAGTTGGAGTTGAAAAGAGCACTCCACCACAACAATTGACTGGAGATGAATTCTAAGAGATGACACAATCAATAACAAAATTACAAAGCTTCTTTTGTTATTTGAGATTAGATTATCACATCTTGGAATTACTCATAATTAGACAAAGTGCAATATTTTCTAAGATTTACTACAAAAGAAGACAAGCTGGATACACCATATCTTGGATGTAATGCACATTAAGAAAATTTTTTTGATGGTATCTTCAAAATTATAATGAAAATAAAATAAAATAAGGATAATTTAAAGGCTATGATGTGCTTGTATGAGTTTTTCAAGAGAGGAAAGATGGATCTAGTTGATGCAAGTAGCAAGCAAATTTTGAAGACCAAAGCCAAGTTTGTGCTTACATAAGAGAATATAAGAGTTTTGTGTGTGAGTGCTCCAATCTCTTAAAACGCCTGATTGGTATGCATCTAATTTATTGTGATGTATTGACATCAAGTGAAGAAAACTATTTATATTGAAGGGCAATAATTATCATATCTTATATAGACTTTATAAAGCACATACCAATTTATCTACCATTAGAGGCTACAGTCAGAGGCCTAGTTTAATATCATTGTATTTACCCATTAAAAAGGCGAAATAAGTTATCATTATTTTCTCTCCCACTATTATTTATATTAGTGTAATCTTACTAATTTATAAATTACTTTCTAAATTTTAAAATAAAATTAAACATATTGTGTAGTATAAAGATTAACAAGAAGCATTTATTTATGAAGCATACCTCACATAAGAGATTATACATTTTTATTGTACTACCTTGATCTTGACATACAATGTGGTTAAACAGAGGATCTCACAATGGAGATATTAATGGTAGGGATAATGCTTGGTCTTCATTATTAAATTTTCAAGGAAATGACAAGGCTATAGGTAGGTGCATACAAAGATATATACTGGATGGAGAGCTTACTATAATAAAATTATACATGCTACTTAAATATAAACAAGTATGACCCTTCAGAGTGAATCTACTCACTTTGTAAAACATTTTGATGATATTATTAAACTCTGAGATCAATATATTTATTAAGACATATTTACATATAATTTGATAGTGCATTTGGAACATTTGACAACCAAACATTCAGTAAATGATTGAGGCAAAGTTTCAAACTATTATAAGGAATACAATAGTTTGTTGACAAATATTAAGGTTTCATATGACATGATCATCAAGTTGTTTATTGTAGTAATGTACTTTCAAGTTCATGATTCGCTTAATGGGATTGAAAATTTGGATTTATATGCCTTGGTGTGGGATCAATTAGATTTGTGAAGACATGGCTTATATTTCAAATTAATTATTTTAATTTTACATTAGTTCATAAGTTGAAAAGAAAAATATAGATAATAATAAAGTGTTTATTAAAGGAAACACTCATATAGAAGATGAATGAGACTATTATGTTGTCTTGTAAAAAATAGCACAGCTATAATGTCTTGAAAAGCATAAAAGTATTTTTATCTTATTCAACTATGATTAGTTTGACCTAACACCTAATCAAGGGTTTATAGTATGCAAAATATATGAAATAATTGAAGTAACAAAAAATATGAAATATGTAAACTATAATCCACTCATACTAGCTTAACAAGTGCATCAATTTTATTATGTGAGATATCCAGGCTGAATAAAATGAAAAATGGAATGGTATACTATAATCAAAGTAAATAAAGTGGCAGAGTTTAAAAACATTTGTTATCAAAGTCACATATCAAGAGAAGAAAATATTTGGGTTTCTACAGATCATTTTTGTTATCGATCAGATGTCTTGTTTAGTTGATATGAGTATTTCATATGAAAAATATAACTTTTTCTAAGAAGAAGCCTATAATGATGAAAATAGTTAGATATTTCTAACAAAGAAAAAAAATTAATTGAGTTGCTTACACTAGATTTCTTATAGTGTCTTAGCTTTCTTCATATTTTTGTGTATTATATGTAACATGCTAATTATTTCCTTATTTTTATCTTATAGGTGGCTTATATAGGTACATATGAGTATTATTAATGATCGTATTCTAGTATGTTTAGTAGGTAAGGAAGGTTACTATAGGTCCATGTAGGCATTCAGCAAGCAAGGCTACCACCACCACTACCATTTGACTCAACTGGAGCCCACTCTGGCTTACTAATCACCTAACCTAATGCAAGCCATCCCTTTTACACATTTCCTTCTTATCCATCACACCACCCCACAAACTTTTACTAGTCCAACACCATATTAGTACTCACCTTAAATACAATTGACTTATCTCCCTCCACTATAGTTCACCACCCATTATGCATGAGCATCAATATCATTTATTGATAAAAGACATTCAAATGAATCTAATTCAATAAATTCATACATTTATGTTAAGTCTGATGGAGACATGTAAGTAACTTGCACTTTTCTTAACTTAGTTAATACTTTTAATATTTTATGTACATTAATAATTTACATTTATGTAGGTTCAACCCTTTAAGGTAAGCTATTCATAAGATTAAGAATATTATTAGGACCAAATTTTATGTTTTATATTCTTCTTCACTGAAAATTCCAATAGAAGTTTTTGACATGTGATCTAGATAATTTGAGATGAGAAGTTTTCTGTTAATAATATATTTACAATTTTTTTAGTGCATCATAATATTTATTTGTTAAATAAAAAGACTTCATATGGTTTCCCCAATGTCATTATAAGATACAAAAGAACTTTGAGAGATAGGGATCCACTCACTTATTTATTAAACTAACATATGATCTTCTTGACTCCACTTCAACGTCTTTCTAGGCTTTTTTAATAGAAAACTAAATCTATCAAGTATTCATAGCCTTACCAAGGTTAATTTATCAGCAATCTCAATATCATGAAAGGCCTCCTTAATTGCAACTTCATTTTAAATGAAGCTATCTTTTAAGACATATACACTTAGTGTTAATGCTGAACTTTTTATCTTTTTCTAGTTCTAGTGATTCAATTTTTAGCTTCTTTACTAAAGGTTCAAACATAGTAACTTAATAATATATGCAACTTTCATGATGTTGCTTCTAAATTTCTTTTTATAAGAGATTTGAATAGTGATGCGAACTACTAAAGTGTATTAAACATTAAACAATAATCATAAATATAGATCATTGGATTTTGAAAATGGGGAGTATCTAAAAAGTTCTTAAAGGCGATCCTTGTCCGAATATTTCTAATTATCAGATTTTTGACATAATGACTGATACATCTGGCATTGTTAGAATTTTAAAAGCCTATTAGACTTTCTAATTTTTCATAGATTCAATAACTTGCTTATGAAAAGTTATTTTTATATTTATTCATCTATTATTTTGGGCTTCATAGAATCAAAGAACTGATATATTTGCATATTCACCAAGGTCTAATTGATCAAGAAAATTAATAAACCTAACAAGCCCAATAAAGACCTCAATACTCAAACATTGTATTCGCTTAGGGACCATTAAAGTCGCCTGCTGAAAAATCACTTATTTAAATGATCCTATTTGGTTGTCCAATGTAATCATTCGTCCATAATGGGTTTAAGTTAGAGCTCCATCAAAGTTCTAGCTATGGGAAATCATATGGGTGTACTTGCAATTTTCTTATTAGACAAATATGATTTTCACTAAGTAAACAACTCGCAATATGGCTTACTCAAAACTAGAACATTACTTTAAAATAATTCAAGAACTTGCAATTCTTAGTAAAATCATGTTAACGATAGCCCATGCTTATAAAAAGTGGTCAGTGGCAATGCACATGTCTAATGATAGATTAGTTAGGACATCAAACTTGAGATCATTATGTGCTTTTCTGACATAACTTTCATCCTTGGTATTTTCTCTAAATATTTCTATCTAGAAAATTTGAATCTTAATTAAACTTATAATTAATCGGCTCTTTTTTATAAATATAATATTTTATATATACATAAAAAAATATATTTCACTTTGAAAAAGTAATAATTATATTATTTTTGATATATTACTAAAAATTTATGTGTTATTTATGTAAATATAGAAGTTTAGGTATTATATACATATAATTATATAAAAATTGTATGCTATGTAAGTAAGTGCCCCAATATTCTTTTGAGTTTTTTTTATTTTATTTTTTTCAAGTGTGCTCGGATTTCAAACGATACCCACCCAATCTGTATGGAAAATTCTCATTAATAATACGAAGGAACGCATGTTCAATCGCTTGATTGTTTAAAGAAATATAAAATATAGTTATAAGTGCAATAAATTAAAGTCAACTGAGTTTAATTATTATAATTGCAGTTTAACCTAACTAAACCACGTTTCCACACGTTAAGCATAAATTATGTTCTAACTAACACATTATTAATAAATTTGTGGACCCTTTCTGAATTAAAAATGGTTGATTTCTTGACTAATTGAAGGCAACATACCTGTTCTCCTGCTTCCATCATGCATGGAATACTAACACGCTTTTGGTCCAGAAGGTTGATAACTGGAATAAAACATATAAAATATCTGTATGCAATGAAAACTTAAGGTTTGTAAATTTAATATTGTTCATCTAAAACTCTTCTTCTTTTTCTTCTTATTTGTTTTTTATGAGAGAAAACCTAACACTTGGAAATAGGACGGCTAAGCAATTCTGTCACAGTTTCTATTTTTTTTTTACAAAGAAATATATTTAAAAATTGTCACAGTTCTAGGAGCCACATGTAAGGGCGAACGGGATTAGGAACAAGGATCCCAATAAAAAATATGTATTTTATTTTAAGAAATTAGTATTCTATTTTTATATGATAAAAATTTAGGTTGTATGCATGAAAATATAAATATTTAAGTAGTTATATGTAAATACATAAGAATTGTAGGGAATGTACGTAAATTACTCCATATCAAAATAACATTGTCATTCATCCAAAAGACAAATTAAGAACCTGAATAACTAATTGACCTTCGACTAAATACTGTGAATATGTAAAAGTTTACATGATGGTAAAAGAACGAGTTTGCACTTTCAATATAGGCAGGGCAGTACTCCAACAAGAAACAGAAGATTTAAATACTTTTCTAAAAACATAATTAAAATAATAAGTTAACTAATTATATTAATTATACATTTAATCTTACTAATTATATTAATTTATATGTTCAACAAATTTTTTTTTTCAATATTACTTATGACCTTACTATTAATTATCTAAATAGAGATCTTGAAAATCGATGCCCACATTCCATATGAAAAATTGATATGTATAATGAATAACGTTTACAGGATTTTCATGGGTCACCACAAAAGTTTGCAAAACTCCACAAATGCCAAAATCTAAAAAGAAATTATTAAAAATTCTAAGAGTTCGAGCAATTTTTGAATAATAGCTGGGTGTAAAAATGTGGGAATTTTGTTTTAGTATTTTGAATTAATTATAAGAAGAATTTTAATATAAGTACTTTTTAAGTCTGTGGTACTAAGTTAATGTTTAGAGAACACCATAGGGCTTTTCCAAGAACAAACCACTGTGTTCTATCTCATTAAAACCTAGGTGTGATTACAAATCTATTTGAGAGAAAAGACATGCTAACCTTGCCAAATATTTTGGGGATTTATGTGCTCAGCTTCATCATGAATCCATGTGTATGAACCTACCTTTTTGTGTTTTGGTTCTTTGATTCTCTTTGAATTTTATCTAAGTTTTTCGGAAAAAAATATTTGTGCGAGATGAAAGGGAGATCATTCTAAAGAGGTGAGTAGTTTAAAAGCTTCTCCCCATGAGGAGTAATAGTATTTTTTTTTTTTTTTAAGTAAGTTGTGGAGGAAATCCTAAGCATGGTGGATACCTAGGCATGGATGTATAGATTATCGTTGAAAAATATAAAAATATTTTCTACTCATTTAATTATTATTTTATATATTTTATCTATTATTATGCTTTACTACTCACTTATTGATACACATCAAATTTTGTTGTGAAAGGTAAGCGTTTTATGAAAGTTAATTTAAAAGCCAATGCATCCCATCCCCTCTCTTGAGTATATGTAAACCAATAACTAATATCATAGATTTCACTCAATGATTTTTTTCTTTATGTCCAAAAGTGTGTTCCATGGATTACACATTTTCATTAATTAATCCTTTTATCTCATACCAACAAAACAAATAAATAGCACTCTATAACATGACAAACTTTTTTTTGGCAGCACATCTTCTGATTTTTTTGAAGAGTAGAATGATAATAAATTTATAATCCTAGAACATAAGAATTTGGAATCTTATCTTAAAGGATATAAAAATCCCACTATCTTTTTGTATTGATATAAAATAAAGTTTAAAGCTCCTTATGGGCTTCTATGGAATTAAATTTGAGAATACTAAATGGTAAAGGTAATTGTTCTCTATAATGTGATTCAAAATATAAAGATTATATGAAAATGTGGAATTTGAGAATAGAAACTAGATGTGGCACTAACGAGGTAAGAGAAATATAGATTCAAAAATTTAATGTAAGAATATAAATTTTATAGAATGGAACTTGAGAAACTACTATGTTGATATTTAGATGTTTTACAAAGAATGTCAATGATTTTAGCATATTTAATTAGATACATATAGATCAAGAATAGTAAACAAGATCTACATTCTTTGTTAAAAGAATATATCCAAAATGTAATGGGTATTATTGAAGTTATAATTCTAAATTCATATACCATTCATCACTTGCATGGTTCTTTAATAGCACGTGATTAAAATGTTAGCTCAATAGATGCTAAAGAGGTCAATTTGAGAAAGATGTCTAATAATGTACCACTCAAACATTTTGATTTTAGTGATAGTGGCTCATAAAACTTACAAAATGATGATGTTAAAATTCTATTACAATTAAGACATCTTAGAAGAAAGAATTCTATAAGTTAAATTTTTTTGAATAAATAAAAGCTAACTTCAAAGGTGAAAGACATCAAACTTTCTCACATCCACCGAGAGGGGAATACGCCTAGTAATTATCATGTTAGGATGGGGGCTTCTAAGCAACATACATCAATTTCTTTTTGTACTTTATCTAGCTTTAGACCCTTTATCCTAGGTGACATGCTCAATTTACCTTTCATAAGGAGAAAATGTTGTCCATGTAAGTCCATCTGATTAATGCAATCTTTGCTTTCTCATCAAACAAAAAAAAAAAAAACTTCAAAGGTGAAAGGAAAGAATCTTCACTATGCTTCAATTACAACAAGATTGGTCACCTTACATTTGTTTATAAAATAAAAGTAGAAAAAAATCTCTTAATAAAGATGGGTAAGAAAGCATAATGGTTATATCTCTAGATTTACATAATAAAAAATGTCACTATAATAATTAAAATAAGGAATAATCCTTTATATTTCATGGCCTATGGTGCTTAAAAATATGTGAGGATATAACACAACATCAAGAAAAAATATACTACCTCGAGAGGTAGAAATTTGATCACTTAATAAGGACTTCTAAGACTGATAGGCCTATGTGTATTAGAGATCTTTCCTTTGCCTCATATAAATGAAGTAAGATAGGGTTTATTTAAATTGAATTACAAGTTCCCTATAAGGGTAAGCCCCCATAGTTAATTATAACCTAGGAGATGTGAATCCCCTAAGAAGACTTTCTAATAAAATAGTTAGTTTAATCCTTATAGATTTCAAAGATTATGATTAAAGGATTATTTAATTTGGAAATCAAATTGGAAGAATCAAATTAGAATAGATCTTTTCATAATCCAAAGGAAGATAAGTTTGAATTGCTTTGATATTAAGAGATCTAGTGAAGACTTCAATCTATCCTATAGTTGGGTGTAATTTTTTAGAAATTGAAAATTATATTTATTTTGAATTGAGAATTTATTAGAATGCTAAGTCTTATATCCCAACCGCACAAGATTGTGGGAATACCTTGGAGGTGAGTATTTACACCATTAACAGAGGAGAAACTAGCAACCTTGGATCTTAAAACTAAAGGTGTTTTAACATAAGCTAAAAGCTCGACCTATTTCAATTGAGGAAGGTGGGCTATCTTGGCACATTCTTACCCAATAATATGAGTCTATCATGATTCTTCAAGACATTTAACCACATAGAGTAGTTGTCAGCTAACACCTCCAATGCTTTAAAATCACACAGACAAAATTTTATGTAGGTGCAAGATGACTAGGCTGTTATTTATTAAGAAAGTGGTCTAAGAGCTTAAACTTCCTCCCTAAACTTTAAGAACATGAATGGTATGAAAATGCTTCTAACTAATGCAATAATTTTTTTGGTTTTACATACTTTAGACACCAAATTCATTTAAAGGGTTGGGTATGCAATTATGTTTAAAATGAGTTGTAGTTAGAAAGAAGTTATTGGCTAAATTAAAAGAGAAGGCAGACTTCCTCATTAAGTGGAAATTGATAGTTGTCAGAGTCTACCCTTTTTCGTGCAATGGGAGAAGGGTCTAATTCATGAGAGAGGAGGAAATATGAAAATATGATTCATAAATACTAAAGGTTTCTAATGGGTTTTAATATTCATGCCTATGGCTTTAATTGAATATGGATATGAATTATAATTAATTATAAAGAGTTGATTAATTAAGTTGAGTAGAAAATTTAATTCTTGAGAGCCTACCAAAATCTAAGCCAATATTCATCAAAACATTAAAATTAAAGAAACTTATAAAATCATGCCATTTCTATTATACTATTAATGTAAACATACCAAATAACAAAAATAAGTTGAAATAATAATAAGCCACATAGTTCAGCTATAGACCCTAGAAGAAAGAAGAAATATTAGTAGTAGAACTCTGCCCTTATACAAGCAAACCTAGATCTATGTATATAAAAATAAAGCCAAGGGGGTCTTCAAGTCTTCATGATGTAGGTGATTCAGGTTTCACATAGCCTCCTAGGTCTATGCTTTCTATCCACTATTCATCCTAATGTATGGCTCTAATATAGTTCTAAAATAAATTATATTTAAGAATTTAAAATTAAATTTTAATTACACCTATAAAATAGAGGTTAACTAGAACAAACATACACACAAACAAATATAATGCATAAGTGGGCCTTGGCACCAGCAGGTGTCCAAACATACACACAAATAAATATAATGCATAAGTTGGGCTTTTCCCATAGGTTATTGTTGACCTAACTTTTGGAGTGAGCTTTCAACTTCTCCATCTTAGAGATAGGACTCCTCTAGACACTAAGAGTTCCTTAGTCTTAAGAAACTTCTAGTGATTTGGTAAACACTTAACCTAACCTAAGAGACTTAGACGAGTTAGCCATAGGATTGAGTTATGCCTTAAGGATTAAGGAGGACTTGCCTACCCTATAGCTTGAACCCAATCCTTGCTCCCTTCTTTCAAGCAAAATCCAAACTTCAAATTCAAATACAAATTCAAATCCAAATTCCAAATCATGAATCAATTTCAAATCAAATGATTGAAACCCATGATTGAATTCAAATCATAAAATTTTTTCTAAGCCCTTTGATTTCATCTTATGGACTTAGACCAAACCAAATCCAAATCACCCCAAACTCAAATGATTTTCTCATAACCCATTTATATTTTCATTTATATTCACAAATATATGAAGTATAAATTCAAATAACTAAAACAAAACCCAATGTTAAACCAAAATCCAATTTATACCCTTTCAAGCCAAATCCTCGAACCTAGCCAAATCATTCTCAAATCAATCCAAACCCTTGGATTTTCTCTTCAAATAATTACTGCTTCAATCACATGCCCAAATATAAACATAAACTACAATCACCAAACCAAAATCAAACTAATTCAAGTCAAACTCATGTTCATCCTTTTGACTTGAAATTGTCAGAAGCAAAACCCATTTGACTCCAAACCACTTACAATTGGATTTATATTTCCATCATAATTCCATATGTGAGTTCAACTAAACTTGAATCAAGCTTTGATCAAGCCAATTGACCTATTTAGGCTCACTTGACCCAAAGTGACCTAAAGGATCTTTTGAGCCAAATTCTAATCCAACCCAAATTGCTTTGAACTAAGCCCATCTAAATCTCACATTGTGATCAACAATCATCCTAGAATGATCAATCACTCAAATTGGGTCAAACCAAGTCAAACCTAGCATTTGACCAAGTCAACACTTAGCCCAAATGAAATCTAAACAAGCCAAAACTAACTATAAGCTAAATTGATTGAAACCGTTGATCTAAACCAATCCATAATCAATGATTGAACATGACCTCATCAATTAAGCAAAACCAAGCATAATTGGCCACTTGACCTAAGTTGACCCAAATTGACCTAAAAGCCAAAATGGGTCAAATCTTGATCTAAGCCAAATTGATTGCAACCAATGGGTCAAATTCATTTCAAATTGATTGTTGAACTTGACCAAAGCTTCAATTGACCAATTAGACCCAACCTAGCCCAATTGACGATGAACCCAACTTGACCTAAAAGGTCAAATCAACTTGAAATCAAATCAAATAAAATTGATTGAAACCAAAGCTTGCAATACATTTCAAATGATCATCCAAGCCTAAGCCAACCCATGACCTAACCCAATTGGGTCAAATGGGTCAAATTAGTTAACTTGACCCATTTGACCCAAATGAACCTAAATGAACCAAAACCAAATATAAATCAAATTAAACCAAACCCATGATACCCATAGGCTCCAAATGATCATTTGAACTTGACCTAACCCATGGTTTGACCCAATTTGATCAATTGGTCAACCTAACCCAATTTGACCCAACTTGACCTAAATGGGTCAAATTGAGCCAAATCAAATCAAATGAACTCCAAATCACTTGAAATTTGGCCTAACCCATTTTCAAATCATTTCAAATCTACCCAAATCAAACTCATGGACAAATTACCACTTTTCTCTTAGGTCAAAGGGTATATATGACCAAATTCACTTGAATTTGGCATTTTCTTTCCCAAGCCCACTTGGCATCCTTCTATTGGTCCACATGGGCACCAAGGAGGGTGGTGAACATGACCCAATGAGCTTGGGTCGGCCATGACCTAAGGCAAGGCCAAACTGACCTCCAGAATGGCATTTGAACACTTGGAACTCCAAATTCACTCACCACTCACATGGGCATCCACTCTCCCTCACTCCACTACCCAAAATGACCCATTGGGGTATTTGCAGCTCAAATTGTGCCTCCAATCCAAGCCATTGAGTCAAAATGACAAATCAACCTCTCACCGTTTGATCTAAGGAGGGGGAAGATATACCCCCTCTCATTCTCACTCAAACAACAAGCAATTGATTCCTTAGAGCTAGAGAGGTTGAATCAAAGCCTCCCCAAGCTTTTCCAAGCCATTCCTGAGCTTCCCCATTTCCCATTTCTTGATTTTACTCAAAGTCAAAATAGGGAGGTGAGCTCAAATTCCAACTCACTCAATCCTCAACAAAATTACAATTAACCTTGTACACACCATCCTTGGACCTCGAGCTCAATTGAATTGTTTCCCAAGTCTCCAAGCCACGGAAGTACCATTTCGATCAAGGTCGATCACCATTGAAGAGGAGCTTGGTCAATTGAGCAAACTTCTTCAAATCAAGGCCAGATTTCTTCAACAAGGCTTTGTCTCTACTAGACTAAGCTACCTCCCACGGGTGATAGCCTCGAGTGCTTTGAAATCATAGCCATAAAAAAATTCAGTTGTCCTTTTCGAAGAAAATTATCATCCCATGAAATCCTGACCATTAGATGTGCATCCCCCCTCCTTTCAAAGGTGTGGGATCATTTTGATCCCAATCCAAGCTCAGGTGAGCTCGAGTTGAATGAGGAAAGATGAACGATGTTCTCTCATCGCCGCAAGAGAAGGATCATCGTCGCTCATGATTGGAATGGATGGCGATGATCACGCTAGATCCACTCAATCATTCCTAAACTGTAATTGATCTCGGTCATCCAATCTTAGATCGGACGTCTGAGAAAGCACGCCCAGCCACCACTCTAGGACGGATGTGACAACTTAAATAACCTATCCCATCATCAATGCGCATTAGCCGCCACATGGCCCGATGGGATTAGGGGTTTAATTAAGCTTAATTAATCCTATTTTAATGGAAAAACTTCCAAAATTCATAACTAATTTTAGAAAAATTCAAAAATACAAATAAACACTCATTTTAAAGATAATTCAGAGGAGAATAATAGAAAATTAAAATTAATTAATTTTGAATAGTGATTTTGACTCAATTTGAGTTTTATTAGAAATGTAATTAAGCTAATTACTCTCTAATTAATCTTACAATTAATTCCAAACTTTTTGAGATTAATTTGTAGGATGACCTTTGCCTCTCATGATTTTCTTGGAATTTATTGCTTGATTAATTGGGGAATTGCTTATTTCATTCTTAATCACTTTCTTAATTAATTAAATGATTAATTAATATGTTAAATAGTGATAAATTCATTAATTAAGCTTGTTAATCATCATGAAATAATGAATGGGCATAGGGAATGAGATTATGACCTCTTTTCCAATCTTTTTCCCTAAGTTTATTTCATTTGGATAACACTTAATCAATTTGCAACTAATTAATGGCTTAATCCTTCATTAAATAGTTTAATTAATCAAACTCAAAACCCTATAATTTCATAACTTAATCACTCAATTTTTAGGTAGATTCTTAGGTGTTTAATAACCTAAGAGGATTCTAAAGGAAATTATAATCAAACTACATGTATAGGAGGGTTATAAAAGTACTTAATCAAACCATTTAGCTTAATTAACCAATAATTATGAGATAATTGCATTAGGCCCCTTTATTTGTTAGGTGCATTGCTGATTTAATTTTCATATGGTTGCATATCATATGTTGGCTCATAATTACTTGGATAATTATGTTAATGTGGTATAGGTAAGGGATAATTAATGGATTTCATTCATACCTTAACCTAATCAAAATATAAAATCAACTTAATTATTCTAATTAAACCAAACCAATTCATACATGGGGGAATGGGTTAGGATTAGCAATACTTTCTCACATTTCCTAAGTCAAATCAAATTCAAAAATAAAAATCTTCTTAAAGAAATTTGATTCATTTTAAATTATCTTATTTTATAGGATTGTCCTTATAAATTAATTATGGTGAATGAAGTCATGTGCTTACATTCCTTTATTTCTTTCCAATCATGTTAAATAAATCATGCATTCATTTCTTTTAAAAAGTAATTAAAAAATATTTGCTTTTATGTCAAATTACATGTGTTGGCTAAAATTAAGAATATGAGTGGCTATTATCACTATTAAACCAAAAATTACTTTTCAAAACTTAAAAATAAAAAAAATATAAATGATTATAAGCTTGCATATGATGATAGCATAAGATGTGTATTATGAAGCTCTCTTTCCTTCTCTTAATATGGATTCACATAGAATTTGCAAGTGTATAGTTCATTTGAAAAGAACACAACACTTGCCTAAACCTAATTCCTATGCATCTCTATATTAAGACTTAGGAAGCACCTTCATATTACACATGTAAATCTTACAACCAAATAAAACATTATCTCTTGCATGATTTTTAATCCATTTAGTTCTTTTTATACGTCTACATGTATCTAAGAAAAGTGGTATATCAGTTTGGACATCCCGGGGCTATGAGGCTTTAAGTAGCCCTAAGTAGGTCTTTTACCTTATGCCCCTGGTGTAGAAAATAATGGCGTTGTACTCACTTATAACGTTTATACAAGTGGATGTGCATTTAACTAATGGATAAAAGAGTCCCTCTTTTCTACATAATTAAGACATGCATCAATGATCCAATTAACAAATGAAATATCCAAATTTTCAGACCATATCTCTTTGCATTCATCATCAAAGTGTGCTAAAATTTGCATTGACATATATGTATGCTTAGAATTATTCATATGCATGGTATACATAGTAGAAAGAAATGAATGGATGTGTGTTATGTGATAGTAATCCACCCTAACTAATCCTAAGATGCCTCTCTTATTGAATATGGCTATTTAGAGTAAATCTAAACTTAGGATTAATTAAAACACATAATAAATTATTCACTAAAGGAAATTCATTAATGAATTTACCTTAGAAATGCTTTAAGGTAGGGATGAAAGAGAACTCTCTTCTCTTTTCCTCTCTTCATAACATTTAGTCACTAAGTGCAGTTCATTCAAACCAAATCAAATCACTAACTAAAATTGACAAGTTAACTAAATCACTTAAACTAAAACCACTCTCTAAATTGAATCTTTCACACTTAGAAAATTTCAACCTTAAAGCCTAGCTACGATAAGTCACACAAGCCTTAAATGACACACACATTAGGCTAAGTCACCACTTCTAGCTCTATGTTAGGGCGGTGCATGGTTTGATGTATGATTCTATTTTGTGGTATAATGTTTTAGACTGGATGTTAGGGTATATGTGCGTAGACAGGATGATAGGGCCATCTTAGCGTAATCATGTCTTCTGTAGGGGGTTGTGCATAAGGAACACTATAATAAAAATATAAATAATTTTTTATGCAGCTTGCTTATATCCCTAAGCATAATCCAAATTAAGATAGGTGGGCTTGGTTGTCCATGTGTGGGGGAACTAAGTCTAAATTATTCCTATAACTGCTTGAGTTGTATGGTGTATTTAGCTGCCATTTGTTTTGCAGGTGTAGCTAAATTTACTTTCCTTCCTTTTTATATAATTTTTGCATTAAGATTAGGATAAGTGATATGGGGACTAAGGTGAACATTGGTTATAAGACCATGTCTTATGTACAATGTGAGGCCTTGGAGCAAATTACATCCCAAATCAAACCAAAAGAAAAAAAGAAATGGAGCAAATCAAGATGAAGGAATGAAGGACAAGGAGTGAAGAATGGATGATGAAGAATGAAGACCCCATAACACTTATCATTTCATAATTATAATTATTCATTTATAATCCAGTTGTATAAGGGTAGAGCTTGACTACCCATGTTCTTTTTTGGGTTCTACGGTGGAACCCGACCACATCAGCCTCTTATTTTTTTGCATTGATTTTATAAATTGATTGATGTTATATTTATGATTGTGCAATTAGGATGGCATGACTTTCCTAGTTTCTTAATTGTTTGATGATTGTTGAATGGCCTATGTATACGATTAGATCCTAGGAAAATAAATAAATTTTTTATCCAATTTATCAACTCAAAATTAAACTAAATAATTCATAACCTTACCTAAAGCCTAGGACATAAATCAAAATAATAAAAGATTTAGCAACCTTTTAGCTGGATGTTGTATGTCTCATATCATGCATAAATCATCTTATCTCACTCTTGCCAATGGAGGGTTTTCACCTTTGCTTGAGAAAATGGCTTGACCTTTGAGAGCCATGGTGGAAACACACCTTCTTTCTGATTTTGGCTCATAACCGATTTTATTTTGCATTAGGCATATGAAATCCCATAGCCTGTGTCAAATAAAAATGTCCAAAATTCAAAATAAAACTTAACAAAGTTTGCATTAGATTAAGTCATGAATTCATACCTCTCATGATCTAGTCTCTTAAGAAGTGAGTTTAAGGACTTAGTCTCTTTTCTAAATAAACAATAGCTTAGCCATCTTGCAAAGCATAAGACTTGCCTACATGTATTTAAAATCATAGGAGGAGTTAGTTGGCGGCCACTCCAGGCGGTTGTAAGTCCAACAGTAGGGTGGTTTATTTTATTCTATGGAGGTAAACTGGATACCCATTTTCACCTTAGATTTAGGTTATGCTTTGGCCCTTGCCAAAGCTCCCTAGATTTAGGATTTGAGGTTGTTATTTTTCTTTGTGAGCTACAAGCATAAATCCTCACATCTTAGGCATTTTTACAATCTCGTATTGTGGAATTGTAAGCCATAGATTTCTAATAAAAGTTCAACTCAAACATATAATTTCTCTCAATTTCAAAAATATAAAGCCCAACCATATGATAGTTTGGAATGCTCACTAGGTTTCCTAGTATCATGAGCATCTCCTACTTATCTCCCTTTAGTTTTGATAATAACTCCCTACTTTTGCTCAATCCCACTTGATTTTCTATAAATAACCAATTGATTGATAGTCTTATCTTTGAAATCTTTGGAGACAACAATCATTTACCTTAATCAAGAGTGTTCTTAAGGAATCTCATTCCTTAGAATGTAATTAACTATGATGGCTAACCTCCATAGGGAACTTAAAGAACCTGACTTTAAATAAACCCTACTTTACTTTTTCATGTAAAGTAAGGGAAATATCTCTGCTACATTTGAAGACCCATTGGCCTTAGGAGTTATTAATAGGTGATTAGGTCCATTGTAGGATGGTGACTTCTATCTTTAGAGATAGTACATCATTCCTCAATGTCGTACCTGATCATCCTAATAAGTACCCCCCTAAGATTTACGTGGTGTCCCACATTTTCAAAAATAAAATACCATAAATTTTCTAGCCACTATGCTGGGATGGTTCCTCTCTCTATCTTTGGTAAATGATCATTGTCTCCAAGTATCGATAGTGGATTTGTATATCATATGAGTCTGAGACTATCCTTCTTTTCCATTGGCACTTAGCTCATTTCATTCTTAAGCTAAGCTAGCCAACATCTTTTAGGTTTTAGGACCTCACTCCATGTAGGTCTTAAAACCCCTATTGTCCCCAATAGGTGAAAATAAAATTTAATCAAAAGAAATGACTAAAAACCTTGTTTAACCTCCTTACCATCTCTATAGTAAGGTAAGGTTCATTCCACAAATGAAACAAAAAATCCATTATAAAAATATCACTTTTTAAAAGCACTTTCCCAAAAGTTCACATAATAAAATACTTGTATAAAATTTTTCACAAAATATATATAATTCCACCCCATCTAACAATCCTCAGGATCGTTACATGTAGGTTCTTTTCAAAACCAAAATCAAAATCATCTTTCAAAAAGCACCTATTTGAAAATGAACATCCCCATTCAATATACCCAAATTTATTGAATGAAGGTTTCATTTCCAAATAAAATAATTTCATAATATTGAAACTCCATACAATATATCTCACATATGTTGAAGTTAGAGTTTCTTCCTTTTCAAAAAGCACATATTTAAAAATGAACATCTTCATTCAACATACCCAAATTTATTGAGCGAAGGCTTCATTTCCAAATAAAATAATTCCATAAAATTAAAACTCTATTCAATATATCTCATATATGTTGAAGTTGGAGTTTCTTCCATTTTAAAAATCACATATTTAAAAATGAACATCTTCATTCAACATACCCAAATTTATTGAATGAAGGTTTCATTTCTAAATAAAATCATTCCATAAAATTGAAACTCCCTTCAATATATCTCATATATGTTGAAGTTGCAGTTTCTTCCTTTTCAAAAAGCACATATTTGAAAATGAACATCCTCATTCAATATACCCAAATTTGTTGAATGAAGATCATTTTCCCAAACAAAATCATTTCATAAAATTGAAACTCCACTCAATATATCTCACATATGTTGAAGTTGGAGTTTCTACCTTTTCAAAAGCACATATTTGAAAATGAGCACCCTCATTCAATTTACCCAAATTTATTAAATGAAAATCTCATTTCTAAATAAAATCATATTATAAAATTGAAACTCCACCCAATATATTCCATATATAGTAGAGTTGGAGTTTCTTTCCTTTTTCAAAAAGCACAAATTTGAAAATAAGCATCTTCATTCAACACACCCAAATTTGTTGAATGAAGGTTTAGTTTTCAAATAAAATCTCACCATTTGAAATTCCACTCCACATATTCCACATGTGTTAAGTTGGAATTTCCTTCTTTTCAAAAAGCATAACACAAAAATTTCATCTTTGAAAAATAAAATATGATTGACTTCCATTTTACATACCTAAATTTGTTAAATGGAAATCTCCTTTCAAAATCATGAAAGTCAAAATACATTGGAATTTCATTTGACATACCCAAATTTGTCAAATGAGAGTTTCTTTTTTTAAAAGAAAATTAAAAATAAATTGGATTCTATTTAACACACCATATTTGTTAAACAGGAATCTCTATTTAGCATACACAAATTTGCTAAGTAAAGGTCCCATTTTCAAAACCAAAATAAAATCAAACACATTTGGGATTTATTTAGCATACACAAATTTGCTAAGTAAAGATTCCATTTCTAAATTCAGACATAATACACATCATGGGAAAACAAGCAAAAAAGAAAATTATTTTCAAACATCTTATTTAGCATACCCAAATTTTCTAAATGTGTAATCCCAAAATCAAATCTAAAACAAAATCAATTGATCCACTATTTTAACATACTCAAAATTGTTAAATAAAGGGTCCCAAAACCTAAAATGAAATTCAAATATGAACCAATGGAAGCATCAAAAGTCTCTCCAAAATATTTTGAACCCATTCAACATACACAAATTTGTTGAATGTGGGTTCTAAACTCAAATGAACTCAAAATCTCTTCTTCAATTTATTAAAAATCTCTCCTAAATTTAATGAGACCCCACTTAAAATTGTTGAGTGTGGGTTCAAAATCTAAATCAAATTTGAAAAAGTCATCAGAATACAAAGGCAAAAAATTTGGTTTGAGTTTATTTTCAACAATTGTAGAGTTCTGTTCAGTTTCAACTCAGTCTAGTCAGCTTTTCTTAGTACTGTATAGTATAGATGGATTCCCAAAAGTATGTGTTCACCTTCCCTTTGGGATGGATTTGGCTTTGGATCAGGCCAGCCTCCCCCAAGCTGATTTTGCTCATCTGATACATTTTGGCTGAGGATTTGAGGGAGCCAGGATTACTTGTGAGGGGGAAACCCTCACCACTATCAGCAAGGATGTGGTGGCTGGGCAGAAGCCAGTTATCCGTATTGAAATACCCTAGGATTTTGAATTTCCCTCATTGAAGAGGAAGGCAGTAGAAGTTCCCATAGCAGTTACAGTTCTAGTGCCCATACAGTCAGTTGTTCCCATCACTGCGGGCTGGTACCCACTCATTGGCCTCCTTTAAGGGGAAGGCTACCTAGCTTCAGGGATAGTTTCCCCTACCTTTGAGGTAGGGTCTTGCTCTGTACTGCTCCACCTAGCCGAACCCAGCATCGTAATAGGAGCCACAAAATCAAGCAAAATTATGTGCATTGCCAAGAAGATGGAGGCATTGTCTCACATTTGTAGAAGAGGGGTCACCCAAGGTAGTTTCCCCTTCACTAACTTAGAACAAGTTCTATCCTCTTTTAGGTTCTGAAGGAGAGGAAGATGTCAGGAGGATTACAATACCACCTCCACCTCCAGTTCATTATGAGACACCTATCAAAGATAGGAGAAGGTCATATGCTAACCTCAGGATGGTTTTGTGCCAAGTTGGCAGGGCTTATAGATGGTTAGAGTCCAATGCCTAGTTTGATCTACAATCAATTATTCTTTGCAATGTAGGTGACCAGATCCATCAGGAGAGGGCTAGAGAAGCCTGAGTATCAGTTCACATTACTAGCAGAAAGAGGCAAAGATATGCCAGGCAGTCAGCAACCTCTGCCCTCATAAATTTTCCTAATCGGTGTGCTGCCCGCGTTAGTCACACTGATAATATTGTATTAACTAGTACTACCCATCATGGGAGGAGGGCCCATGTACAGAGGGAGTCGGTGTTGTCTCCATCACACCGCTCTACTCCATATTCGCTATCACCAGTTTAGGTCCCATCTTCTACAGTTCCATCCAAATCCATGAGCGACATCGGGGAAAAAAAATCCCCGGTGATCAAGCTCAAGGATCCCATTTCATCTATATGCCGAGGTGAGGAGAGCTCTCACCTCGACCTCTACTTCATTATGGTAAGAGAGGTGAAACTCATAGCATTGTAGTTGTACGACCATCACCATCACCTCAACTGATCATGGATATAGCAGCAGCAGAGAGAGAAGGAGATAATTCTATTATCCCCATGGTGATAGATCCCCCCAGGGATAGTACTCCATCCATAGCAGTTGACGGTCATGAGGATGTGTCCTCAAGTGGCGCCTCCACGAGTTACTCATTAGGAGGTTAGGTGTATCTCCATCAATGAGCATGATCCTACCACCGATCAGCCATGAGTATTTGTGCCAGTATAATTGGACCACTCCTTAGATGATATCTTAGCATAGTATCTCACTGAAAAGAAAGAAATCCTAGGGTATGATTGGTCTGACCTCGAAGAGGAGAAGGTTAGATTTGACCCTAATGAAGATGATTTATTTGAAGACTCGACAGAGGTGCATATTATTGATACTAGAGGTACCCTCCTTCGGGATCATCATAGTTCAGAAGGTGTTATGGCCGAACAGGATGATACAGCCTATTCGACCCAACACCTCCTTTAACAACTCAAGTAGAAAGATGAGCAGATTGATAGGATGTGAAAGAGGGTTGAAGATCTGTTAGTGGTAGTTCTAGCACTATAGAATCAAACTCTAGTAGTACACCTTACCATTATGGACACTATTCAGCCTGAGTTATTGCATGTCCTAGATTAATCCAAGAGTTTGCCTCTAGTAGAGCAAGGCAACTAGCTTGTATAAAAAGGTAGTGGACAGTACCACCATACAAGAAAAAGATATCAAACTTATGGCTGAATAACAAGTGAAAAGCACTGGTGCAAGCTTGAGGTGGTTCATTAGTTCCAAAGGGTAGACCTTACGCAGAGGAATTCAATGTTATCCAATATTATAAGGGTTTTGTCCCTCCTTCTTTCAAAAGTTTTGATGGTAGAGGAAACCCTTGCCAACATATAGCACACATGAGGGCCAGCTGTTGCATCGTGATGCATTATTGTTCCATTTCTTTGTCAGCAATCTAGCGGGTATAGATTTTGATTGGTACATTGAACTCCCCAATGATTTAATGAAGACTTTTGCTGAGTTGGAGCAACTCTTTGTTAAGAGGTATGCTAGAGCTCAGTAAAGGGTAACTGTGGGCGATCTTATTGTAGCTCAACAACACCCGGTGAGTCCCTTATTGATTATATTATTAGATAGTACAATTTAAGCATGAAATGTGAACCATAACTATTTGTATAGCATGCTATTGAAATTCTATTAAAGAATATTCATGGCCCAGGCGCCTTCATGCTTAAAGGTTTCACCATAAAGATATTTGAGAAGTTAATCAACAATGCTAGTCTACAAGAGAGGCCAAATAGTTTCTTTTCAAGATCAGTCATTAAATCCAAAGCCATAGAAAGCCTATGAAAAGAAGCCAAGGACATAGCAGCATTGGACAAGGGGAAGCAACTAGCCAGAGATCAGTATGATAGACCTCGAGCTCAACATCCATCGCTTCCACCTCTTTTATCACCAACTCATCTTATCGGCCGCTGCGGCAGCCTCCATGGCCTTCACTGCCTTCTCCTCAACCATACTCTTAGCAACGGTATACATATCAGCCCCCAGGTAGCTATCATCTACCTACACTTTTGGATAAATTAAAAAAACCTTATTCATTTAAGAGGGAGGTAGTTAGGAAAATCTTTAAGAACCTCTTAAAGAAACCAGATTTTCAACTTCTCAAGCCTAGGAAGCCGGAGGAAGTGGGTAGGAGTAATAATCTTAACTTTTGCCCCTACCACCGCATGCTAGGCCATATTTTGGAGGATTGCTTTACATTTAAGGACTAGATCGAGCATAGCTACAAGTCAGGCACTATAGTTATCTCAAAGGAATATCTGGTATAACAACCATCCAGTTCTGTTAGGATAATGCTTGGGGATACATGTGACCCTTTCAAAATAAAAGAAGGTTGGGATATTTCTTTATCCCGAACCTCTAAAAAGATAGTTTCTAAAATTAAGAAACTTTCTTACAGTGCTGAGGCGGCTCCCTCAACATCAAGGAAGGTTCAAAGTTGCTAAAGATAACTTGGGAAAGTAGAAGCTGAAAACAGCAGCCCATACTTTCAGAGCCAAGTAGCGTAACCACCGGCCGAGTCCAGCCTCCATTCCACCATTACAGCTATGACATCAGCCAACATTCCTACTTCAACTAGTTCTTCTTCTAGTAGATATTTGTATCAGTGGATGAGGGCATCAAATCCCTCACCCCACTTACTTTACTAGGTTTCTACCATGCACTTCTTTTTAAATCTAAATCAAGAAGAAAGCTAGTTTGAATTACATGTGTGCCACTTCTGATGGGTTATCTGATTCTACTCTTTTAGTAAACTCTTCAAGTCTTAATAATTATAATAACTCCAATCATCCTCTTTCTGATTTAGAAATGGACTTTCCTTTTCTGAATAATATGGGATCTCCTCTTGAGATAGACTTGGAATCATCTGATTCTGAGGGTCCTATAGAAGAAGCTGCAGGTATGCCTGATGAGCAGGTAGAATCTTTCACTAAATTGCCACAAGAGATCACCGAAGTTAACCTCCGCAGTGACAATGTTTTACCACCTAGGGTAGCACCTTAAGATAAGGAAAATAAGTCATTGGTACTAGCGAGAAGCCCCTCCATAGGATGCTCCACCTATGGATTTGCTTATGGATGACTAACCCAGAGTTGATTATAATGTCCTCACTCACCTAAGAAAGTTGTTAGCTAAATTAAGCATATATAATGCCTTATCTTATCTAAAGAGATGAGGGAATCATTAGTCAAAGGCCCTTCTTGATTCAAGATATTTTTAACTTAGTTGATTACTGTTGGAGAGGAGGCACATTATTCAAGAGAAGCCCAATGAGTCACATTCACTGACGAAGACCTTCTTTTGGGGGATATGGAGCACAACTGTCCCCTCTACATCATAGTGCATATGGGCATATTCAGATTTTCTAGGGTGTTGGTTGATCTAGGTGCATCGATGAGCATTATGAGCCTAAAACCCTTGCCTATTTGAGGATTGACATCTCTGAACTCGAGATTTGATGATGTTGAGAGGATTCAATGAATAGGGCGAGAGGGCTTTAGGCTTCATAGTGTTACCTTTAAAACAAGAGATTGGAAGACAGAAGCCAAGTTCTATATAATTGATTGAATACATCATTCACCACTTTTCTTGGTAGGCCATGGATACACAGAACAAGATGGTTCCATCTTCTCTTCATCAGTGAATCAAGTTTTGAAGAGATGGAATTGAATATTGTGTCAAAGGAGATGAAAAAATATTTTCAGTTAGAGAGGTTGAGTTGTATGAGGATGCTACCTACTATCTTCCTCAAAATAAAAAATGTCTAATCTCATGAACTTGGACAAATTTCAAATATAAAAGAAAAAGAAAAAGATGAAAAAGAAAAAGAAAAAAAAAGAAAAGGAAAATACAAGTGCTTGAGAAAGAGACACCGAGGAAGAGGTAGAGCTGCATGTCACATTCCACCCACAGTTTATTCCACCATACAGACATATGGTTAGGATGACTTGACCTCCACCAGGTAGAGGTAGAGGTAAATATAGAGGCAGTTCTAGAGGAGGACCCTGGTTGGCGCCATAATGGGGCTATGTTCAGTTCACAAGGTACTCCTATTCACATAGACTTAGAATCCCGCTGGAGACAAGTCTCATGTGATTAGCACCGACCAACCCTTCGTGGGTTTCATTGGAGGTGACACTCGAGCAAGCATGAGACAGGCCTCCAAGAAAATCACACATGTATTCGAATCAGGGTTATGTAAAACCATTAGGCAACAGTTGGGAACCTTAGCTCTAACCCCACTTTCTTCTCAAAAAGTTGAGAGTTTAGTAGTTAAGAAAGCCCCTAGATCTTCCATAGATGTTAAGCTAAGGAGATTCCTATTGGGATCATCATCCTCAAGTCCAGAAGCAAATGTAGAACTTAAGGATAATTCATATAAAGATTTAATAGAATTACCTTTTGATTGGTACTCACCTTATGTTCATAATCTTACAAAGAAAGGTTTAATTCCTTACATGGTCAGCGCGGTCGAGTATTTGAGAATGGGACAACATAGGCAGTGATGCAATCAAGACTAGGATTAGGATTCGGTACAGTGGGTCCAGTCGATGATGATGGTTACTGCTTAGTTGTCACTAATCATCTGGAGTCTGATAGGATCTTCTCAAACCACACTAACTCTTATGAAGAAGTGTGTTTAGAAACTTCAGATAATTTTGATGATCTTCAAATCAAAGATACACCTCCAGAATTTGAAGAAGAAATCAATTTAACCATCGACAAGCTCAAAGAAATCAACCTCAGGATAGAAGAAGATCCACGCCCCACATACATCAGTTCTTTGTTGAATGAAGAAGCAATCAATGACTTAGTTATTTTATTAACTGAGTTTAAGGATTGCTTTGCATGGAGCTATGAAGAAATGCCTGGATTATCTTAACGTAGCATTCCATAAACTAGTAATAGACCCTAACATAATCCCTATCAAGCAAGCTCCTAAGCATGCGATTAGAATTTGAACAACATGTCATTTCTAAAGTCAAGAAACTGATCGATGATGGCTTTATTATGGAAGAATAATACCCTACTTGGTTAGCCAGTGCATCCCAGTTAAGAAGAAGAATGGCCAAATTTACATATGCATCGATTTCAAGGACTTAGATAAGGCATGTCCTAAGGATGAATTTCCACTTCCTATACTAGAGTTAATGTTGTACATTGCCTCATCTCATGAAATATTCTTTTTCATGGATGGGTCATCTGGCTACAATCAAATTAAGATGGCCCCTGAAGATGAGAGTAATATTGCTTTTTGAACCTCGATTAGAATCTATTGTTATAAGGTCGTGCCCTTCGGTCATAAAAATGCTAGTGCTACTTACTAGCAGGTTATGACTTAGATTTTCAATGAACTCATTCATCATCAAGTAGAATGCTACATTGACAATCTAGTTATCAAAAGTAAAGAAAAGGGAGACCATCTCTTTGACTTGAGTGTAGTTGTCAAATGGTTAAGATAATTCAATCTCAAAATGAAACCCCTGAAGTGTGCATTGAATAGCTTCAGGGAAGTTCCTTGGGTTTGTTGTCTAAAACTTGGGAATAGAGATAGACCTAGAAAAGTTTAGAGGTATCTTAGAAATGCCTCCCTCTAAAAGTCTAACTCAACTCAGATTATTCCAAGGTTGGTTGGCTTATCTAAGATGCTTTATCTCCAATCTATTGAGAAAATGCAAGCCATTTTTAGCACTTGTCAAAAAAGATGCTAAGTTCAAATGGGATGACAAGTGCCAGCATGCCTTTGAAGACATCAAATAGTATTTGGTGAAGCCGCCAATTCTAGCAGCTCCTATCCTGGGCAAGCCACTTATCCTCTACACTGCTGCATTGGATGACTCCCTTGGCACTTTGTTGGCCCAAACCAACAACGAAGGGAAGGAGAATGCTCTCTACTACCTCAGTCATTGTTTGATCCCTAGTAAAGAAAACTACCCACCTGTTGAGGAACATTGCCTAGCTTTAATCTTTGCATCTCAAAAGCTACCACACTACATGCTTTCTCATAAGGTAAACTTAATTTCAAGAACCAATCCACTAGATCTCATGACACCGACATTATGGATGGTTGGTCCATGATTTCTCACAGTTTAATATTACATTCATACCCCTCCATGCGAAAGGACAAGCACTAGTGATTTCTTAGCAGCACACCCACTTCCTGCCAACTCTCTGCTTAGTGATGATCTCCCCGATGAACAAATCATGAACTTAGGGGACATTAACAATCATCGATGGGAAATATATTTTGATTGTGCGGCTTCTTTTCAAAAAAGAGAAGAATCACGATCTACTCTTCTAGGAAAGGTAGGGGTAGGAATCATCCTTTTAACTCCAGATCACGATGTGATGAGATTCTCATACTATCTCTTCAATCCATGAACCAACAATAAAGCTGAGTATGAGGCTTTGATTGTCGATCTAGAGTTAGCTATTATAGTGTGTGTTAAAAGCATCAACATCTAGGATTCTCATGGTTATCAACTAGATTCCTGAGTCCTACAAGGTTCTAAAACCTAAGCTTTGTGACTACCATGAGTACACCATAAAGCTATTGGCCAAAATCCCTGAGGTCACCATCTACAAGGTTCCTCGAGGAGAGAGCATAGTAGCAGATGCTTTGGCCAAACTCACCAAAGAGTTGGCATGTTCTGAAGATGAGTCCATTCCAATAAGGTTCCAAAATAGACAAGTCTTATCCCTTATTGGTAATGAACTCATCGAGAGCTATTCTTTTGAAGGGGAGGTTGTCGTTGCCAAAAAGGATGAGGAGCTGGATTCAAGGCAACCATTCATAGATTACTTTACTAGAGGCAAACTACGTTAAGAGAAATCACAAGCCCATCAGATGAAGTAGAGAGCTCTCTCCCATGCTCTCATGGATAGCACCTTATACCAGCCTTTGATCAAATGTGGTTACATTATTTAGACAAAAATGAAGCCCATAAGATCATGATCGAGGTACATTTTGGTCTATGCAGAGCACATCAATTTGGTCTAGAGATGAAAGCCAAGATTAAGAGACTAGGATACTACTAGCCTTCATGATCATAGAATGCATGAACGTAGCTATGAGATGCCATCATTGTTAGGTACACGGTGTAGTCTTGTACCAACCACCCAATATTCTACATCCTACATTAGCCTCATGGCCATTCGAGTATTGGGGCACTAACATAGTAGGTCTGATTGATCCAGGGTCATTGTTTCATCCTAGCTGCCACCGACTACTTTTCCAAGTGGGTGGAGGCGATCCACTTAGAGAGGTCACAGCTTAGCATGTGCTCCAGTTTTTTAAGAACCATATCGTATATAGGTTCAGGGTGCCTTGATGAATTATATCCAATAATGGTACTACATTCAAAAGCACCAAGATCAATAGCTTCCAAGAGAGATGGTATAGATTAGAGATACTTCACAATCTACTACCCCAGGGTGAATGGCCTATTAGAAGCATTCAACAAAACTCTCATCCAAATACTAAAGAAGGCACTGACAAAATAAGTGTGGCATGAGTAGAAATCCTTGTGAGCATAGCACCACATACGTAACTCCAACCCAATCTACCATTCTTAGTGTATGGGTCTAAGCCGTTCTACCATTAGAGTTCAGCTCCCATCACTAAGGATAATGGGTAAAATCACTATAGAAGAACAAGTTGGTTAGAAGAGCTCAAAGGTTTGGAGGAGAGACTACGCATGCCAAAACCTTGAGTTGTACAAAGCCAAGATGATTCAAGCTCACAAGTCTAGTTCCTAGAGCTTTCAAGTGGAGAGCTTGTTTAGTTCTAAGGAGACCAATTGCCCATCAAAGATGAGGTGGGAGGCAAGTTTGAACCCACTTGGGAAGGCCCTTTTGTCATAGAGATGGCCTACCAAGGAGGATCTAACCAACTTATTAATAGTAAAGGGGAACACCCGATGCTTCCAATTAATGGGCTCTATTTGAAGAAATACTATCCATAAAATCATGTTTGAAAATAATTATCTTCAAAAATTCAATTCCAATTCATCAAAATATTCTCTTCATTTGAAGCATTATTTTCTTTTTTTATAAATTAGCCACGATGTGTTTAAGGTAGGTGTAAGAGAACCCAAGAGGCATCATATCCTTCTTGCACAACACAAACACAAATTAAACATGATTTCCCAATGCTACTATAGTAGGTATAAGAGAACCCTAGAGGCATCCTATTTTCACTATCACAACTAAGTTAGGTATAAGAGAACCCAAGCGGCATCCTTTCTTAGTGGGATCACAACTGCCATTCCTGGCACCATTTCATCAACTCTTAATCGTGTTTAGGGTAGGTGTAATAGAACCCAAGTGGCATCCTATTCCCTCTAAGACAAACAAAAAAACAAGCACATATCTTTTGTCTCAAGCTATTTTGATGTGGGAGCAAGCCCCTGTGGCACTCACTCATTAGCTGCTCTAGGTCGGGCTGACATACTACATTGCTAGTCCATCAACCCAGTGGTCACTTATCTGGTGGATGTGAGTCCCCACTCTTTCATCTTGAATTGACTATTGCAAACCGATGAGCACTTTGTTAGTTTGGTAGAGCTCACTGTGCAGCTAGTAAGCTACCTCATGCTGACTTTATTTAAGAAGATGTAAGCCTACATGCTTTTTTCTTGAACTAGACATCATGCTCTAACTAGGTCGAGTATATTTGAGGTTTAGGATAAGTCCCCCAATGACTCCTTTCCTCTTGACTACATCTGAGTTTGTATAAGTCCCCCAGTGGCATTCACTCAATAGTCGCCTAGGGATAGCACTGTCGGGGTAGACTATCCGAGTCGCTATAAAAAAGATGTGAGTCCCCGATGCTTTCTTCCTAGGCTCATTATCACAAATCGATGGGCACCTTAGGTTGGTTGATGTTCGCTATGCTAACAGCGACTCACTCGGTGGATACACCACTCTTGGCAGATATGAGTCCCCATGGTTTCTCCTTGGGTTGGCCACCGAATACTTATAAATATTATCTTCTTTAGGGTTATGGATAAAGCCCTTAGTGGCCCCTCCCTTATGGCCACTCTACCTAGATTACATCCTTTGCAACCCCATTTAGACACCATCCGGGTTACTCTTACATTGGACAGTCCCCCTTTCCTAGTAGTCACCCCTGTGGTTGGAGAATTTATTCAGTGGAATTAGTGATTCTCCCTTGGTTTAGTAAATCTGAGATAGGTCAAAGCTGATATAAGCTCATTCTCATTATGATCTATCGTAAACCAATAGGGTCTGTGATAAATAAACAAGTTTATTCGCATGTGGATTAGAAATTCAAGCCCCTAGTGACCCTTTTCTCAAGCATGCATCCTATCTTTAGGGCAGTTTTAGCAAAACTAACTATATGAATTGCCTAACTACACTTGAGTTGAGATAAGTCCCTTGGTCGGCACTCTCTCAATAGTTGTCCTTAGGTCGAGTTCAATCTATTTTGCCACAAACAGGTTGCCTTGATGGTTATTTCACTCTAGAAGATGTGAGTCTACTACGCATTCTTTTTAGCATGACTGCCGCAAAAGCCCTTAGGTTGATGACATGTTACCTTGCACTCTAGTGGTCTTTAGGAAAGAAGTGAGTCCCCGCTTTCTGAACTAACCAAGAAAGGCACCTTTGGTTGGATAGTTCTCCCCTCGCCCGAGAAACTACTCCCTTTGGATTGATAAATTTGAAGTTATGCCAAGGCCGAAATGGCCCCTACTCAGTGTGGTTCATCGTAAATTGATGAGATCCATAAAATATAATTAAAAATGAAATTAATCTTGACTATCTTCGAGCTGATTTAAGTTCCCCATGGGCATTCACTTAGTAGTCAGCCTAAGGTTGTGTTCGATTTGTTATGTCGCCAACAGATCACCCCAGTGACTAATCCCTACTTTGGAAGATGTAAATATGTTATTCCTTCCTCCTAGTACAGCCACTGCACACCGAAAGGCAACTTCTTTGCTTGGATAGTCTTACCATGTAGCTGGTAAACTACTCCCTTTAGAATGGTAAATCTGAAGTTAGGTCAAGGCCAACATGGCCCCTACTTAGTGTGGTTCATCAAAACTACGGGATCCATCAAATATAATTTAAAATAAAATTAATCTTGACTATGTTTGAGCTAATTTAAGTCACCCAGCTGGCATTCACTCAGTAGGCAGCCTAAGGTGGGTTCTATTCATTATGTCACCAATAGATCACCCCAGCGATTGATCCATACTTTGGAAGGTGTAAGTATGCTATGCCTTCCTCCTAGTACAGCTGCTGCAATGAAAAGGCAACCTCTTTGTTTGGATAATCTTACCATGTGGCTGGTAGACTATCCCTTTGGATCAGTAAATCTAAAGTTAGGCCAAGGCTTACATGGCCCCTACTCAGTGTGGTCCATTGCAAACTGACAAGATCCATCAAATATAATTAAAAATGAAATTAATCTTGACTATCTTTGAGCTGATTTAAGTCCCCCAGTGACATTCACTCAGTAGTCAGCCTAAGGTTGGGTTCAAATCATTGTGTCACCAATAGATTACCCCAGCAACTGATCCCTAGTTTGGAAGATGTAAGCCTGCTACGCTTTCTTCCTAGTACAACTGCTACACACTGAAAGACAACCCCTTTGGTTGGATGGTCTTACCATGTGGCTATTGGACTACCCCTTTGGATTGGTAAATATGAAGTAGATCAAGGCCAACATGGCCCCTACTCAGTGCGGTCCATCACAAATTGACAAAGTCCATCAAAATTCAAAATTTAAAATCTAAAATAAAACCAACCAACCTCCCCAGTGGAGTCAAATTAAATAATCAAATCAATCAGCTTCTCCCCAATGAGATACAAAACCAACCCTTCTTGTAGTGGAGTCAAATTAAAGAATCAAATCAATCAGCTTCTCCATAAGATGCAAATCTTTCCAATTTCCCCAGTGAAATCAATTCAATCCAACCTAAACTTGCTCCCCTAGTGGAGGGTTCACACCTTTTATCCCCAGTGGATTCCAAGTTCTAATCCACCAGCAAATTTTGCAACCTCTTATCCACAGTCGATAACTTGAACCTTTTCTCTAGTGGAAGGCTCACATAGTTCATCCCTAGTAGATTCCTCCTTTACTCTATTATGTTTTTGACATAAGTAGAGTTGTATTGCACTAAGATCTTGATTCCTTCTACACCTCAGGTTTAGGGGTAGATCATTTCTGTTAGTGCTGGCTATCATTCAAATGTTGCTAATCATCTCGATCAATACCAATATGTGCAGTATGCCTATTAGTCATTGTTGACCTCATTTTTAGGATGAGCTCTCAACCCCTCCATCTTAGGCATAGGACTTCTCTTAGACACTATGAGTTTTCTTAGTCTTAAGACACTTCTAGTGATTAGGTGAACACTTAACCTAACTCTAAAGACTTAGAAGAGTTAGCCATAGGAATAGGTTATGCCTTATGCTGTGGGAAATTTTCACCCATAACTTGAACCAAATCCTCACTTCCTTCAAGTCAAATTTTAAAATTCATCATTCCAAATCAAATCAACTTCAAACACAAATCTATTCCAATTGATGGATTTTCAAATCAAATCAATTCCAAATGATTGAAACCCATGATTGAATTCAAATTCCAAAATCTTTCCTAAGTCACTTTGATTCTATCCATGGACTTAGCCTAAATTAAATCAAATCAATTCAAATTCAAGAAATTTTCTATAACCCATTTATATTCTCATTTATATTCATAAATATAAATGAAATATAAATTCAAATATCAAAACCAATTCAAAAATCAAATCCAAATTCCAAAATTCAACCTAAGCCTTTCAAGTCATTATGAACTTAGCCAAATCAAATTCAAATCAAATTGATTTTTTCTTAATCACAAATTCTTCAATCATGAAATCAAATAAAATTCAATCAAAACCAAAATCAATTCAAAAATCAAATCCAAATTCAACCAAAATTCAACCTAAGCCTTTCAAGTCAAATTCTTGAACTTAGCCAAATCAAATTCAAATCAAGCCAAACCCTTGATTTTTCTTCATGATTCAATCAACCCTTAAATCATGAATCCAAATATGAAATAAACTACAATCATCAAACCAAAACTAAATTCAAAATCAAACCCAAATCAAACTCTTGTTCACCCTTTGAACTTGAAATTGTCAAGTGAATCAAAACCCATTTGACTCCAAATCACTTTGAAATGGATTTATATTTCAATCATAAGTCCATATGTGAGTTCAACCAAACTTTAATCATGCCTTGATCAAGAAAATTGGCCCACTTAGGCTCACTTGACCCAAAGTGACCTAAAGTATCCCTTATGAGCCAAATTCTAATCCTACCCAAATTGGATTGAACTAAGCCTACCTAAGCCTCACATTGTGAGTAAAAATTATCATAAGATGATTAATCACTCAAATTGGGTCAAACCAAGTCAACACTTAGCAAAAATAAAACCTAAACTCGCCAAAATCCACCATAGGCTAAATTGATTGAAACCATTGATCAAAACTAATTCATGATCAATGTTTGAACTTGACCAAGTCATCATTTGAACCTAACCTAGCCCAATTGGCCACTTGACCCAAGTTGACCCAATTTGATCTAAAAAGTCAAAATATGTCAAAACTTGATCTAAACCAAATTGATTGAAGCCAATGGGTCAAGTTCATTCCAAATCACTTATTGAACTTGACCAAAGCCTTAATTGGCCAAGTAGACCTAACCTAGCCCAATTGTCCATGAACCCAACTTGACCTAAAAGGTCATATTAAGCCAAAATTGATTGAAAATAAAGATATCAAATCATTTCAAATGACCAACTAAACCAACTAACTGAATCAAATAGGTCAAATGGGTCAAATTGGTCAACCCATTTGACCTAAATCAAAATGAATAAAAAACCAAATATAAACCAAATTGAACCAAACCAAAGTTACCAAAACATTTTAAATGGTCATATGAACTTGACCCAATACTTGGTTTGACCCAATTTAACCAATTGGTCAACTTGACCTAAGTTGACCCATTTTGACCTAAATGGGTCAACATGAGCCAAATGACATCAAATCAACTCCAAATTCTTTGAAATTTGGACCAACCCATTTCAAATTATTCTAAATTTCCCTAAAGTAAAATCAAAGCCAAATGACCATTTTAGCCCTAGGTCAAGGGGTAACCTATGGCCATTTCCACTTGGAATTTGGTCATAGCCTTTTCATGGACACTTGGCATCCCCTTAGTGGACCAAGTGGACACTAATGGTCATGATGCACATGACCCAATGGGTTTGGGTCAGCTAAACCTAACCCAATGGCCAAACATATCACCCATTTAGAAATTGACCACATGGGATCACTCCTCCACTCAATTAAGCACATGGCAACTTCTCCACTACCTCCCTCTACCAAAACTAAATCACATGCCACCCTAAATGGCCTAACCAATCCACTCCATGAGGTGAATTTGATCAAAATGGCTTAGTACCTCTTGACCATCTGATCCTTGGAGGGGGAGATATTCTCCCCCTCATTTCACTTCATTTCAACTCTTTGCATGAAGAGTGAATTAGAGGAAGCAATTGTAAGTCTCCCCAAGCTCCCCCCAAGCAAATGATTTCCCATTCTCAATTTTTCCTAAACCAAAAATAGGGGAGGTAGCAAGAATTTCCATCTCATTCAATCCTTCACCAGAGCTCAATTCATCCTTCAATCTCCTTAAGGGGAGCTAATCGAGCTCACTCAAACCTTCATCCAAGTGTTCAAGCCACGGAAAGAGGTGTCTAGACCCTAAGAGGAGGAGTTTGATTAATTGAGCAATCCACTTCATCCCAAGCTTGAACCTTCAGGCTCTGCCCACTGACAAAGCTACCTTGAAGGGAGTGCCTCGGTGATAGCTTCAAATTCTCAATGAATTTTCTTTGGTCCTTTTAAAGGAAAGTTTCACCCCAAGTGAAATGGACGTTAGATCTTCACCCTTGCATGATGATGGGTTGAGTTTGATCAACGAGCTCAATCGATCGGATCATGCCATGTGGGACGGTTACCTCTCTCCCGTAGAAATGGAGATCATGGACCATCCATCCGCAGATGGACCCAATTAATCCATGCTAGATGTGATTAATCCTTTAGAAATTGCGCTCAAACTCAACCGTCCGATTTTGATCGAGAATCTAGAGAAGCGTAGCACCGCCTAATCTGAAACTGTGATAACATGACGAATCTCGGGCCACTGTGCGCCGCATGCATGTCCCGTGGCAAAGGATTAGTCATACAATTAGGGATTTAATCACCTAATAAACATATACACTTCAATATAACAAACTAAATGTAGAAAAATAAAAAAAATACAAAATAAAATGGATTGTGAAGATATTTTAAAGGGAATAATCTAAAATTAAGTTTGATGGATTTTGAATAGTGAATTTTATGCATTTAAAGTTTTATTGGGAATGTAATTATATTAATTACTCCTTAATTATTCCACTGATTAATTCCAAACTTCCAAAGATTGATTAATGGGATGACCACTGCATCCCATGATTTTTTTTGAATTTATTAATAGTTTAATTAGGGTAATTTCTTGATTCACTCCTAATCACTCCCTTAATTAATTAAATGATTAATTAACCTATTAAATAGTGGTAAATAAATTAATTAAGTTTGTTAATTACCTTAGAACAGTGAATATACTTAAGGAATGAGATTAGGAATTCTTTCCTAAATCTTTTCCCCTAAGTAAATTTCATTTAGATAAAAATCTAATTAAAGTGCAAATTAATTAAATAGTTTAATCACTTAATTAAATGGCTTAATCAATCAAACTTTCAAAATCAAAACATTGCAGAACTTAATCAATTCCTTTTTGGGTAGATGCTTACGTGTTCAATAACCTAAGTAGCTTAAGGAAATCAAATCTAACCCATATGTCTGGCAAGGGTTATGAAAGTACTTAACTTAAACCCTTTAGCTTAATTAATCATTAATTATGAGCCAAATGCATTAGGCCCCATTCTTTCTTAGGTGCATTTCTAATTTAAATTCCTTGTGATTTTATGTCATACTTTGGCTCATAATTATTTGGTTAAATATGTTAAAGTGGTGTAGGTAAGGGACAATTAATGGACTTAATGTACACCTTAACCTAAATAAAATATAAAACTAATCTAATTGTTCTAAAATTAAACTAAAATAACATACACATGTGAGAAATGGGTTAGACCAGTAAACCTCTTCACATTTCCTAAATCAAATCAAACTCAAACAAAATTAAAAATCTCTTTAAAACAAATTTGATTCACTTTAAATAATCCTATTTCATAAGATTGCCTTTAAAAATTAATCAGGGTGAATGAATTTAAATGCTTTCATCACTTTATTTCTTTCCTAACATGCTAAATGTGTATGTCATTTAAAAATCATGCATTCATGCCTTTAAAAAAAGTCAAATTAAAATGAAATATTTCCTTTTTGTCAAATTGCATGTTTTGGCTTAAGTAAGAATATGAATGGTTATTATCATTGTTAAATCCAAATTATTTTCAAAACTTATAATTCAAATATCATAACTAAAAGGTATGCTACTTATAATTATTTATAAGCTTGCATGTGAGTATAAATATAAAGATGTGCATTGTGTAACTTTCCTTCTCTTCTCTTTAGCATAGTTTTGAATAGAATTTTGCAAAGTGTATAGTTCATTTGAAAAGAACATAACACTTGCTTAAATCCATTCTTATTCATTCCTTTATTATCACTTAAGAAGGATATTCACACTTGTATATGTAAATTGCATAAACAAATCAAACAAACAAATATAAACTTTTTGCATGATTCTCTTTCCATGCATTTCTTTTTGTACATGCACATGTATTTAAGAAAAGTGGTATATTAATATGGAAAACCCCGGGAATGTGAGGCTTTAAGTAGCCTTAAGTAGGTCTTGTACCTTACACTCCCTGGTGCTAACAATGGCACCATACTCACTTATGTCTTTTATATATAAGTGTGCATATAAAAAATGGATAAAAGAATCCCTCTTTTCTACTTAACAAAATCATGCATACATGAAACATTCCAAATTTGTTTAAACAAACTTGTTTTGCATACATCATTAAGGTGTGCTAAATAATTTCATTTCTATGTATAGATATGCTTAGGATTCATCTATATGCATGTAACACATGTTGAGAAAGAAAATGAAGTGTTGTGTGTTTTATGATAGTATTTCACTTTACTTAATCTTAAAATGGATTTCTTTTTGAATAGGTTTGTTTAGGGAAAATCTAAACTCAGGATTAATTAAAACACACAATAAAACATTTACTAAACAAAAATCAAATATGAATCTACCTTAGAAATTACTTAAGGTAGGGAGGAAAGGGAAGTTCTCTTCTCTTTTTCTCTCTTTACAACACTTAATAATTAATTGTAGGTTCACTCAAACCTAAAAAAATCATAAAAATAAAAATCAACCAAATCAATTAAATCACTTAAATGAAACCACCCTCTAAGTTGAACACTTTCATACTTAAAAAACTCTAACCTTAAAACCTAGCTAAGCATGCCACACAAATCTTAAATAACACACACATTAGGCTAAGTCACCACTTCTAGCTTTAGGTTAGGATAGTGCATGGTTTGATACTTTGCATTTATTTTGTGATGTAATATTTTAGTCTGATGTTATGCATGTAGTAATGATAGGCATCTTAATCTAACTATTATCTCCTAGGAGATTGATCTGTATATATATATATATATATATATATATATATATATATATATATATATATACTATAAATATATAATATATATATATATAATTTTTTGTTGTGTAGGTGCTTATACCCCTAAGCATAATCCAAAATAGGCTAGTGGATTTAGTGTCATGTGGGGTGCTAAGTCCAATTTATATATATACATGCTTGGGATTGTATGGTTTGTTTAGCTAATCTTAGTTTTATAGGTTTTAGTTAGATTTCCTTTTCCTTTCATGTAATTATGCAATTAGGATTTGGAATGATTGTTATTTGGGATTAGGATGAACATTGGTTATAAGACTATGTCTTATGTACCATGTGAAGCCTTTGGAGCAACCACATTCCAACCAACCAAAAGAAAAAATAAGAAAGAAAAAATAAGAAAGAAGAAAGAAGAAATGAAGAATGAAGACCCCCATAATAATGAATTCATTCTTTGTTGTAATTTATTCATTTGTAATCTGGGTTGTATAAGGATAGAGTTCGGCTACCCTTTATTTTGGTTGTTGGAGCGACCACAAATGAACTCTTATTTTTTGTTGGCTTTATAAATTGATTGATGTTTGTTTATTTTATGTATTAAGATGACATCTTTCCTAGTTTCTTGCTTTGATGTATGGCCCGATGATGATAGGCTCAAAAATAAATTTTCTATCCAACTAACCAACTCAAACTAAAAATAAATAACTCATAACCTCATCTAAAGCATAGGTTATAAATCAAGATAAAATAATTAGAAACACCTTAGTTGGATGTTGTATTTTGTTTCTCACATCATGCATAAAAAGCATATTATTTCACTCTTGATTGGAGGGCTTCCACCTTTTTTAAAGAACTTAGCTTGACCTTTGAGAGCCATGGTGAAAACACACCTCCTTATCTTGCTGATTTTGGCCCATAATCTAATTTCTCATGCATTAGGCATATGAATCCTAAAGCCTGTGTCAAATTGATTGTCCAAAATGAAAAGAAAATATAACAAAATTAGATTTAAGTCATTAAATCATTCCCCTACATGATCTAGTCTCTTAGGAGTGTGTTTAAGGACTTAGTATAAACAACAAATTAGCTATTTTGCAAAAGCATACTTGCCTACATGTATTTAAAATCATAGGAGTTAGTTTGGCCACCCAGTTGTAAGTCCAAAATGGTGGTTTATCCTCTCTTATGGAGATAAACTAAATACCCATTTTTTCACCTTAGATTTAGGTCGTGCTTTTGGCCCTCGCCAAAGCTCCCTAGATTTAGGTTCAAAGGTTGCTTCTCCCCTTTACGAGCTATAAGCATAAATCCTCACCTCTTTGGCATTTCCATAACCTTGTATCATGGAGTTGTAAGCCCTAACTTTCTAATAAAAATTCAACTCAAATAAATAAATCAATTCAATTTCAAAAATATAAAGCCCAACCATAGGATAGTCTGGGATGCTTATTAGGCTTCCTAGTATCCTAAGCATCCCCTACTCATCTTCATTTGGCTTTGATAAGAACTCCCTCCTATTGATCGATCCCACTTGATTTTCTAAAAATAAACTAATCGATTGATAGTCTTACCTTCAAAATCTTTAGAGATAATGATCATTTATCTTAATCAAGAGTATTCTTAAGGAATCCCCTTATTTAGGATGCAATTAACTATGGGGACTTGCCCCTATAGAAAATTTAACAAACCTGGTTTAAAATAAACCATGCTTTATTTTTCCATGTAAAGTAGGAGAAGAATCTTTAGTACATTCCGAAGACCCATAGTCCTTAGGAGTCCTTATTTAAGTGATTAGGTCCATTGTAGGGTGGTGATTTTTATCTTCGAGATAGTACACATTTCCTCAATGTCATAGCCGGTCACCTAATAAGAACATCTGTGGATCTACGCGGTGTCCTAACATGATGTTATATTTCTACTTTCGTCTATCCTCTTTTTGAAAACAGATGGATGAAGGCAGGAATATATATAAAAATTTTCACCACAGACCTTTTTAGTGACTCCGCTCGGATGGTTCCTGTCTCCATCTTTGGTAAATGATCGTTGTCTCCAATTATCGATAGTGGGTTTGTACTTTTGTATGAATCCAAGACTAGCTTATTTCATCCTTAAGTTAAGCTAGACAACATCTTAGGTTTTAGGACCTCATCCCGTGATGGTCTTAAAACCCTCGTTGGTTTCCCCAATGGGTGAAAATTAAAATTTAATAAAAAGAAATAACTAAAGACTTCCTCCTTACCATTTTTATGGTAAGGAAAGGTTCATTCCATCAATAAAGAAAAATAAATTCTTCATAAGAAACATCAATTTCAAAAAAGCATTTTTTTTCAAAATGCAGATAATAAAATGTTTTACACAAAAATTTTCATAAATCACCCTCATCTAACTATCTTCATGATTATTATATGTTGGATCATTTCAAAATTAAAATAAAAAATCATACTTGCCAAAAGCACAAAAGAACATCTACATTCAATTTATTGAATGAAGATTTCATTTTACAAAATAAAAATGACAATCATCTTTTTCAAAAAGAAAATCAACAATCTCTTTTCAAAAATAAAATCCAACAATCATATCTTTCGAAAAGCACAAATAAACATCTTCAACCAATTTATTGAATGAAGATTTCATTTTTTAAAATAAAATGACAATCATCTCTTTCAAAAATAAAATTCAAAATCATATTTTCAAAAGCACAAATAAACTTCCTCACTCAAATTGAATGAGGATTTTCATTTTCAAAATAAAAAGACAATCATCTCTTTCAAAAATAAAATTTAACAATCATATTTTCCAAAAGCACAAATGAACATCTCCATTCAATTTATTGAATGAAGATTTTCATTTTCAGAACAAGACGAACAATCACATTTTCAAAAATAAAATGAACATCATCTTTTTCAAAAATAAAAATCACAATAAAATTAAAAAATTAAAAAAACACACTTGGATTTCCTTAGCATACCTAAATTTGCTAAGGATCCTCTTTTTTAAAATGAAATAAAAAAAACAAAAGAAACTACATTTGGATTTCCTTAGCATACTTTATTTGCAACGGATCCTCTTTTTTAAAATCAAATCAAAAATAAAATAAACAATATTTGGATTTCCTTAGCATACCTAAATTTGCTAAGGTTCCTCTTTTTCAAAATGAAATCAAAAAACAAAAGAAACATTTGGATTTCCTTAGCATACCTAAATTTCCCAAAGATCCTCTTTTCAAAATCAAATCAAAAACAAAAGGAACACATTTGGATTTCTTTAGCATACTTAAATTTGCTAAAAATCTTCCTTTTCAAAAATCAAACAAAACAATCCTATTTTCAAAAAATCTTCAAAAATAAACACTTTGGATTTCATTTAGCATACCCAAATTTGCTAAATGAGGATTCATTTTCAAATCACAAATGATTCAAAAAAACAAGCAAACAAAGAAAAGAAGAATTATTTTCAAACACCTCACTTAGCATACCCAAATTTGCTAAGTGAGTAAATTCAAAATCAAAAAAATCAAAACAAAACCAATTGACTCTTTACTTTAACATACTCAAATTTGTTAACTGAAGGGTCCTCAAAATCAAAAAAAATTAAAATCAAGCATCTCTCCAAAAATATTTGAACCCATTTTCAAAATACCCAAATTTGGATTCTACATTCAAAAAACATTTTTCCAATCAATATCAAAATCTCTTCTAAATCTATTTTGAGCCCCACTTAGCACTTTCAAGATGTTGAGTGTGGGTTCAAATTCTAAAATTCAAATTCAAAAAAATAAGAAAATCTGATTCAAGTTTGTTTTCAACATTGCAATCAACTGTTTTTTAATTTATTTTCATTGCAATGGCAGTGTAGAAGTATGTGTTCACGTGTCCTCATGGGATGGATTTGGCCTTAGATCAGGCCAGCCTTCCACAATCTAACTATGCCCACCTCATCCACTTTGGTCGAGGCTTTGAGGGGGCTAGGATTACATGTGAGGGAACTCCCCTCATGACAGTTAGCAGGAGCATGGTGACAGTCATCTGGTCAACATGCATCGATTCGAGATTCTCACTAAGAGGAAGGCTATGGCGCTCCAGATGAAGTCGCTGCGGTCGCAGCCGGGTTGTTCCCATGTTGCCCCAAGGGCTAGCACCCACTTTGGCACCTTCTAAGGGAAGGCTCCCCCATTCCGTGGATTGTCTCATGCCTTGAGGTTGGGTCTAATTTTCCACTACTCCACTCCACCAAGACTAGAAATAAGAACCGCATGATCAAGCTGCATCACACTGCATCCGGGAGAAGCATACACATTAGAGGAGTCTAAGATGGTTTCAGTTACAAAACTAGTTCCACCCTCTGGATCTAGAGAGGATGCTAGAGGATTTTTGCCTCTGCCAGCTCACATTGTAGTGAGAGGAGGAGGTCATACGCCGCCTCAATGTCAGTAGGAGCTTATGGTCGAGAGTCTCTCAATTTGATTTGATTCTATCATTCCCAATAGCAGCATGTTACAGAGAGGGCGAGGAGGCCACATTAGTTCATGTTACTACCGAGGAGGTACATCCGATAGTCAATGGCCTCCACACTTGTGGACTTTCACGTGCTACCCACGATCATATAGTATCTTACTAGACTACATCATAGGAGGAGCTCTATTCGAGACATGGTGCCTCCACCACACGCTCTTCTACACCCCCACCATCCCCGCATGTTCCAACATCTACTATTCCAACCAAGGCCATGAAGGCCACATTAATGGAGAAGAAAACCCCGTTGGCGATCTGACTATGGCCAAGAGATCCCGTTCCATCTCTGTCGCCTATTGTGATGAGGTCAAACTCTTCTGCTTGACCTTCTGCCCTAGTTGTGGTGAGGAAGGAATGGCGACCTTGGAGTATCATAGTTGTTCTGTCATCACCACCGCAGCAGGCCATATAGATAGTCATAGCAGGTGAGGGAGGAGGAAACAGTTCAGTCACCCCCATGGCCATAGATCCTCCTAAAAGTACCACTCCGACCAAATCTAGCAGCAATTAGGAGTATATATCCTCTAGTGAGCACAATCCTCACAAGATCAGCTCACTAGTAGCTTTAGAGGTTAGATGCATATATGTTCATGACAATGATCCTACTACTGTCGCCCATCTTCATGCCTATTGTTGAATCTAGATAACATAGTAGTAAAGTATCTAGTGGAGAAGAAGGAAATCTTAAGATATGCCTAGTCTGATATAGAGGATGAAAAGGTCAGCTTTGATCTGAATGAAGATGACCTGTTAGAGGATTCAACCACATGGTAGGTTCCTCCCCTCCTTCATGATAGGAATGAAAGCAGGAAGACACAACCTACTCGACCCAACACCTCCATCAAAATAAAAAAGGATGAACAAATAGATGGATGAGGGGCTTGAGGATTTGCTAGCATATTTAGCACTGTAAACCAAGCAGGTAGTTCATCCTACTATAGTGAGACTAGTCACCGAGTTGGTGCATGTCTTGGATCCATCCAAGACTTTACCTCTAGTATAGAGACACCAGTATAGGAAGGTAGTGGATACCTCCATACTGAAAATGACATCAAAATCCATGGTTGAGCAAGTGAGAGAAGCATTGGCTCAAGCCAGGAGGATCATCATTCAAAGGGTAGACCCTACATAGAGAATTTGATGTAATCCAATATCCTAAGGTTTTGTCCACCTTCTTTCAAGAGCTTTGATGGCGTGGGAACCCAGGCAAAGATAGCACTTGAGATGGTTGCAACATTGATGGCGATGCTTTACTCTTTCATCTCTTTGTCAAGAGCTTAGCGCATAGCTTTGATTGGTATTGAACTTCAAGTTTAGTGAAGATTTTTGTGTTGAGCAACTCTTCATCAAGAGGTTTGTCGGAGCTCAAAGGAGATGTGATCTCATTATGGCTCAACAAAACCCTGGTGAGTCCCTCATTGATTATAGATGGCATAATTTTAGTATGAAATATGAACCACAGCTGTCTAAATAGCATGCCATTGAGATTCATCTTAAGAATATCCATGGCCCAGTCGCCTTCATGCTAAAAGGTTTCACCATCAAAAAAATTGAGCAGCTAATCAACAAGGTGGCTAGCTTATAATGAGAAGCTAAACAGTTACCTTTTTTTGACCAATCAACAAAGTAGAAGCCACAAAAATATTTTGAGAAGAAGCCTGGAGAAGTGATAGCAATAGATGAGGGAAACAGCCAGCCAGAGAGCAGTTTATGAGACCTCGTGCTCTGTAACCATCACTTCCACCTCCTCTACCACCACCGAGGTAGTCCCCGCCAGCCACAGGCCCTCATGCGCTCCTCCTCAGCCATATCATCAAAAGTACACATACCGCCGCCTAAGTAGGTCCACCTACTCTTTGGATAAATTTAACAAGCTTTATTCATTTAAGAGGGATATAATCATGAAGATCTTTAAGAATCTCTTAAAGAAGCCGATTTTAGCTACCCAAAGAGATTGAGGAAGTGGAAAATGATCCTAACTTTTCCCCTACCACGCATGCTAGGTCATGTTTTGAAGATTGCTTCACATTCAAGGACTAGCTTGAACATAGCTTCAAGATGCTATAGTTATCCCAAGGAATACCTTGTGAACAACCATCTCCATTAGGGTAATCCTTGGGGATACTTGATCCTTCCAAAACCAAAGAAGGTTGGGATTTATCTCATCCTCTAAGAAAATTATTCCAAAATCAAGAAACTTTTCTTGTGGTGCAGAGCTCAAACCTCCAACATCAATGAAGGTTTGCAAGTTGCAGCAACTCGGAAAGGGGAGCTCAGAAGAGTAGCATAGCCAGCCCGGGATAGCCAAGTAGCAACCACGAGACTAGCCTTTAGTCCACTCGCCACTACTTCAGCACTCTACTCTTTAGCCTAGCTCTTCTTTATTAGACATCTTGTATGATGAGGCATCAAATCCCTCACCCCACTTACTTTACTTGATTTACTATATGTACCTCCAAAAATAAGAAATTGAAGAATAAAGCTTTTGAATTATATCTATGTCACTCGATGGGTTGTCTAAATCTATTCCTAATGATAACTCTTCAAGTCTAAATAATAATTATAAATTCCATCTTCCTCTTTTTGATTCGAGTTGGATTTTCCTCTCCTCAATACTATGGGTTCACCTTGAGATAGACTTGGAATCATCCATGTGAGTCCCATAGAGAAGCTGTAGGTGAGCCTGATGAGCAGGTAGAATCTTCCACTAACCTGCCACAAGAGATCACTGAAGTCAACCTCCATAGTGGCAAGGTTCTACCTCCTAGGACAGTGCCTCAAGATAGAGGGAAACAAGTCATTGGTTTGGGATGATCGAAGCCCTCCATGATGCTCCACCCTTGGATATGCTTGTGGAGGATCAGCCAAAAATGGACTACAACTCTCACCAAAGAAAGTTGCCATCTAAGCTAAGCATATATGATGCCCTTATCTTATCCAAAGAGATGAGGGAATCATTAATCAAGGCTCTGATCCTAGATATGCTTAGCTCAACGCTATTGAGAGGAGGCACATTATTCCAAAGAATCTTAGGGAATCACTTTCATAGATGAAGACCTACTTCTAGGGGACATGGAGCACAACCGTCCTATCTACATTATAGTGGACATGGGCAGATTCAAACTTGCTAGAGTTCTCATCGATCCAGGTGTATCAGTGAACATTATGAGTTTAAAGACCCTTACTTATTTAGAGGATCAACATCTCCACACTCTGAGGAGATCAGATGATGTTGAGAGGATTCAATGAACAAGGCAAGCAGGCTTTAGGTTCCATAATGTTACCTTTGGAGATAGGTGACTGGAAGACTAAAGCCAAGTTTTATCATTGATTCAAATACTGCTTCATCGCTGTAGGCCTTGGATACATAATAAGATGATTCCATCCTCCTCCATCAAGTGCAAAGAAGGATGGGTTTGAATACTGTGTCAAAGAAGATGAAAAGCCATTTTCAATCAGAGAGGTTGAGATATATGTGAATGTGATCTACTATCTTTCTCAAAACACATTTTCTCATGAACTTGGTCAAAATTCAAATGCAAATGCAATAGAAAAAAAGAAAAGAAAAAAAGAAAAAGTAAGAGAAAAGAAAAATGAAAGTCCAAGTGAATAAGAAAAGAAAATTGAGGAAGAAGTGGAGCCGCATATCACATTCCATCATATGGACATGTGGGTAGGATGACTCAACCTCCACCAGGCATAGGCAGAGGCAGAAATAGAGGCTATTCTAGAGGTGGAAGACCCCCTAGTTGGCCATCAGCCAATAGGGGTTATGTTCCTGTTCATAGGAGTACCCCTACTATTCACAAAGACTTGGAATCCAGCTCGGAGGATGCGTCTAATGTGATTAGCATACCAACCAACCCCTCTCAGCGGGTTTCACTAGAGGTGACAATCGAGCTAGATAACGATGAAGATCAAGCCTCTAGACAAAGCACAAAAATATTCGAATCAAATGTATGTGAAACTATCAGGAAGTAGTTAGGAACCTTAGCTCTAACCTCACTTTCATCTCAAAAAGGTTGGTAAAGGTTTAGTAGTTAAGGAAGCCCCTCAGTCTTCCAAAGATGTCAAGATGAAGAGATTCTTTTTGGTATCATCATCCTCAAGTACCTAGAAATTGATGTAGGACTTAAGGATATTTTAAACAAAGAATTAATAGAATTACCTTTTGATTGGTACTCGCCTTGTGTTCTTAATCTTATAAAGAAGGGTTTAATTCCTTATTCATATGGTCTAAATACAGGTCGAGTATTTCAAAAAAGCTATGGAACAATAGGCAAGGGATGCACAATCAAGATCAGATTAGATTCATAGTGGTCCATCATGATGATGATTTTTAGTTATCACCAATCATTTGGAGTCTGATAGATTCTTTTCACACAACACCAACTCCTATGATGACATGTGTTTAGAAACTTTAGATGATCTAGATGATCTCTAAATCAAAGATGCACTGCTAAAATTTGATGAGGAGATCCATTCAATAATTGATAAGCTTAAAGAAATCAACCTTGGGACGAAAGCAAATCCACACCCGGCATACATCAGTTAGTTGCAGAATAAAGAAGAAACTAATGACTAAGTTAGGCTATTGACTGAGTTTAAGGACTGCTTTGCATGGAGTTATGAAGAAATGCCTGGATTATCTCCTGACGTAATAGTTCACAAACTAGCAATAGATCCTAGCGCTAACCCTATCAAGCAAGCTCCTAGATGCATGCGATTAGAAATTGAATAACATGTCATTTCTGAAGTCAAGAAATTGATCGATGTTTTTTCAAGGAAGAAAAATCCTACGGTTAGCTGCATGTCTAAGAAGAAGAATGGCCCGCATTTGTATTTTAGGGACTTAAATAAGGCATGTCCTAAGGATGAGTTTCCTCTTCCTATACCGAATTAATGGTGACATCTCATCTCATGAATTTTTTCATGGATGGGTCATGCTACAACCAAATCAAGATGGCCCCGATGAAAAAGAAACACTACTTTTCAAACCCCGACGAATCTATTATTATAAGGTCATGCCTTTTGGCCTTAAAAAATGCTACATACCAATGCCATGACTCGATCTTCAACAAACTCATCATCATCAAGTTGAGTGCTATGTTGATGATTTAGTAGTAAAAAAAATAGAGAAAAGGAAGACCATCTCTTTGACTTGAGAGTACTTTTTGAATCGTTAAGATAATATAACCTCAAAATGAATCTCCTGAAGTGTGCATTCGGAGTAGCTTCAGGGAAATTCCTTGGGTTTGTTGTCCAACATCGGGAATAGAAATAGATCCAGAAAAGATCAAAGCTATCTTAGAAATGCCACCTCCTAAAAGTTTAACTCAACTCAGATCTTTCCAAAGAAGGTTGGCATATCTGAGATGCTTTATCTCCAACCTATCAGAAAGATGCAAGCCATTTTCAGCACTTGTCAAAAAGGATGCCAAGTTCAAGTGGGATGACAAGTGCTAGAATGCCATTAAAGATATCAAGCAATATTTAGTGAAGTAGGTTCTAGCGCCTCTATCCCAGCCACTCATCCTCTACACCGCTACATTGGATGACTCTCTGCTTTGTTGGCCCAAGCCAATGATGGGGAAGAGAGTCTCTACTACCTCACCATCGATCCTAAAGAACTACCCACCTATTGAGAAACATTGCCTAGCTTTGATCTTTGCATCCCAAAAGCTACACATATGCTTTCATAAGGTGAACTTGATTTAGAATCCAATCCACTGCAATATCTCATGACATGCCAATGCACATTTGGCACATTGGTCCATGATCTCGTATTTGATATCACATTCCTCCATGCAAAGGACAAGCACTAGAAATTTCTTAGAAGACACACCACTTCTTGATTCTCTTAGTGATGATCTCCCGATGAACAAATCATGAACTTAGGGAGGTTGACAACCACCATGGGAGATGTATTTTGATGGTGCAACTTCCTTTCATAAAGGGAAGCACCATGATCTACTCTTCAGAAAGGGTAGAATAGTTCTCTTAACTCTACCTTGATGTGATGAGATTCTCATACTATCTCTCCAATCCATGCACCAATAATGAAGCCAAGTATGAGGCTTTGATTCTTTGAGTTAGCCATCAACTTGTCAAGAGCATCAACATCTGGGGATTCTTTGGTCATCAACCATTGGGGTCCTACAAGGTTCTCAAACCCAAGCTTCGTCATTACCACGAGTATACCATGAAGTTGTTGGCCCAAATCCCTAAGGTCATCATCTACAAAGTCCCCGAGGAGAGAATGCAGTAGCAGATGCTTTTGGCCAAACTTTCCAAAGAATTGGCATGTAAAAGATGAGTCCATTCCAATAAGGGTCCAAAATAGACAAGTCCTATCCCTTATTGTTGAACTCATCGAGAGAGACTTTCTCTTGAAGGGAGGTTGTGTTGCCTATAAGGACAAGGAGCTGGATTGGAGGAAATTATTTATAGACTATTTGAACACCGACAAACTATCTCAAGATAAATCACAACCCCATCAGGTGAAATAGAGAGCTCTCTCCTATGCTCTCGTTGATGGCACCTTGTACCGATGGTCTTTTCAATCAAATGTGGTTACGATGTTTAGACAAACACAAAGCCCATGGCATTGTAACTGAGGTACATTGAGTTCTATGTGGAGTGCATCAATCTAGTCTGAAGATGAAAATGAAGATCAAGAGATTAGGATACTACTAGGCTTCGATTACAGACTGCATGGATGTAGCTTGGAGATGCCATTAGTGTCAGGTACATGGTGTTATCTTACATCAACCACCCAACATTCTACACCCTACATTAGCCTCATGGTCATTTGAGTGTTGGGGTACCGACATTATGGGTCATCGATCCTCCTTCTTCCAAGGGTCATCTCATCTAGGCCACCGACTACTTTTCCAAGCGGTGAGGCAATCCCACTAGAGGTCACACTCAAAGATATGTGCTTCAATTTTTAGAACCATATCATATAGGTTCGGGTGCCTCGATGAATTATATCATAATGGTACCGCATTCAAAAGCACCAAGATCAATGCCGCTAGAAGAAGATAGATATAGATTGAGATACTCCACCATCTACTACCCCAAAGCAAATGGCTTAGCAAGAAGCAAACAAACTCTCATATACTAAAGAAGACACTTGATGACAATAAGAAGTGGAATGAGGTTGGTTGAAGCCTTGTATCGTACCACATACAACTCCAACTCAATCTACCCCATTTTCCTTGTATGGGTTTGAAGTCCATTCTACCTTTAGAAGTTCAACTCCCATCACTAAGGATAGCATTGGGTAGCAAGATCACTAGAGTAGAATGAAAGGTTGTTGTTAGAAGAGCTCAAAGGTTTGGAGGAGAGCCTACGTGTGCGAACCTCGAAGTTACAAGGCCAAAATGATTCAAGCTCACAACAAGCCGGTCTCCTAGTCTTTCCAAGTAGGAGAACTTGTGTTAGTCCTAAGGAGACCAATTGCCCATCAAAAAGATGGGAGGCAAGTTTGAACCCACTTGGGAAGGCCCTATGTCATAGAGAAGGCCTACCAAGGAGGATCTTATCGCCTCATTGATTGTAAAGGGAACACCGATGCTTCCAATTAATGGGATCTATTTGAAGAAATATTACCCATAAAACATGTTTGAAAAATTATCAATAAAAGAACAAAAATGATTCCATTTCATCAAAATCTTCTCTTCTGTTTTTTTGTCTTGTGAATCCATGACGCGTTTAGATAGGTGTAAGAGAACCCAAGAGGCATCCTCCTCTTTCAAAACACAAACACAATTAAACACAATTCCCTAGCACTACTAGTTAGGTGTGAGAACCTAAGAGTCATCCTATTTCAATTAACACAACTGAGTTATGTGTAAGAGAACCCAAGCAGCATCCTTTTTTAGTGGGAATTATGGTTGCCATCCGTAGCACCACTTCATCCAATTCCCCAAGTGTGTTTAGGGTAGGAGTTAGAAAACTAAAGAAGCATCCTATTCCTTTAAAATAAGCAAAAAAATAAACACAAATCTTTTATCTTGAGATATTTTGATATGAGAGCAAGCCCCTTGGCACTCACTCATTAGTCGTTCTAGGTCGTGATATACATTCCCTCTCACCCAAGTGGTCACTTGTTTGGAAGATGTGAATCCCCATGCTTTCTTCCTAACTTGACCACAAACCACAAGCACCTTATTTGGTAGTTTCACCCAGCCAATAAGCTACCTCATGTTGATTTTGTTTAAGAAGATGTGAGTCTCCACGCTTTCTTCTTGAACTAAGCATCATGCACTGACTAGGTCGAGTATATTTGAGGTTTAGGATAAGTCCCCTAGAGGCTCCTTTCCTCTTGACTACATTTGAGTTGATATAGGTCCCCTAGTGGCATTCACTCAGAGTTGCCCTAGTGATAACACCAAGATAGACTATCCCAGAATCGCTCAATAGAGGATGTGAGTCCCAGCTTTCTTCCTAGGATTGTTGCAAACCAAGGCACCTAGTTGGTTGATGTTCGCTATGTTACGACTCACCGTGGATACACCACTCTTGATGAGTGCTTTCTCCTTGAGTTGGCCACCAATACCTATGCATATTATCTTCTCTGGTTTTGGATAAGCTTAGTGGCCCCTCTCCTCGGGGCACTCTATTTGGATCACATCCTTTGCGACCATTTAGACACTACCTGGGTTACTTCTGGATTGGACAGTCCCTCTTTCCTAGTAGCCACCCCTATGGTTGTAGAATTTGGATGTGTAGATTCTCCTTGGTTCAAGAAATCGAGATAGGTCTAGCTAATATAAGCTCCTCCAGATCCCTCACAAACCAATAGGGTCCATGATAAAAAAACAAAAATAAATAAAATATTTTCTTGTGGATTAGAATTCAAGCCCCAAAGGGCCTTTTCCATGCAGCATCCTATCTTTAGGCGTCAAGAGAACTCCCTATAGAATTTCTCACTACTTGAGTTGAGATAAGTCCCGGTGACTCCTCAATAGCTCCTTAGGTGTTCAATCTATTTTTTCCATAAAGGTTACCTGTCATTCCACTTTGAAGATGCTATTTTCTTTCTATGACTGTCAAACCAACGGGCATCCCTAGGTCAGGTTCGATTTGTTGCCCAAAGCTACCGATCACCCAGTGGTCTTTTGTAAGTGGAAGATGTGAGTCCCCATGCTTTCTTACCATTGATTGATCATTGTAAACCAAAAGGTACTCCTTTGGTTGGATAGTTCTCCCTCAGAAGCTACTTTGGTTCAATAAATCAGATAGGTCTAGCTAATATAAGTTCTTCTCGCAGATCCATCAAACCAATGGAATCCATCAAAAAAAAAAATGAAATTAATCTTGACTATCTTTGAGTTGATTTAAGTCCTGGCATTCACTCAATAGCTCTAGTTGGGTTCGATTTGTTGCCTTGCCAATCGATCACCCCAGTGGTTCCTTATTTTGGAAGATGTGATTCCCCACGCTTTCTTCTTAAACTTAACTACTGCAAACTGAAACGCACCCATTTAGCTGGATAGTACTACTATGTGGTTGGTAGACTACTCCCTTTGGATTGGTAAATTTGAGTTAGCTCAATGCCCATGGTCCCTACTAGTGCAGTTCATTGCAAACCGATGGGATCCATCAAAATAATTAAAAAAAATGAAATTAATCTTTTGAATATCTTTGAGTTGATTTAAGTCCCCAGCATTCACTCAATAGCCTCTAGTTGGTTCAATTGCCTTGCCAATTACCCAGCCCTTATTTTGGAGGAGTCGTGCTTTCTTCCTAAATAACCACAATGAAAGGCACCCATTTGATTGGCTACTCCTACTATGTGTTTGGAAGACTACCCTTTTGGATTGGTAAATTTAAGGTAGGTCCTCCATGGCTCTACTGCTGATCCATCAAAACCAACATGGTCCATCTCAAATTCAAAATCTAAAAATCAAACAAATCAACCTCCTCCTCGTGAGTCAAACAAAAAACAAAATAAATTCAATCAATCTCCCCAATGAGTCAAACAAAACAACAAGCAAAACAAACAATCAATAATCAATCAACAAATCAAATCATTTTCTCCCGTGAGACTCAAATCAAATCAAACCTCATCCTTATGATGACTTGAACCTCTTTTTCCCAGGAAGGTTCATATACTCTATCCCTAGTGGATTCTCTCCTTACTCTCTTATGTCTGACATGAGTAGCACTAAGCTCTGGATTCCTTCTACACCTTGTTAGAGTAGATCATTTCTGTGCTTAGCGTTGTTGATCATTTCAACACCAATACGTGTGTGTACCTTGTCACACCACACCTATTGGCCCTTTGTTGACCTCATTTTGGATGAGCTCAACCCTCCATCTAGACATAGGACTTCTCTTAGACACTAAGAGTTTCCTTAGTCTTAAGACACTTCTAGTGATTAGGTGAACACTTAACCTAACCCTAGAGACTTAGAAGAGTTATAGAATAGTTATGCCTTAGGGTGTTAGAAAATTTGCTACCCCATAACTTGAACCAAATCTCTCCTTCTTCCTTCAAGTCAAAATTCAAATCAAACTCCAAATCAAATCAACTTCAAACTCAAATCAATTCAACTTGATTGATTTTCTAAATCATGAATCAATTCCAAATGATTGAAACCCATGATGATTCAAATTCCAAAAAAAATCTTTCCAAAGTCACTTTGATTCTATATTATGGACTTAGCCTAAATCAAATCCAAATCAATTCAAATGAAATTTTTCAAAACCATTTATATTCTCATTTATATTCACAAATATAAAATATAAATGAAATATAAATTCAAATATCCAAAATCAATTCAAATCAAATCCAAATTCAACCAAAATTCAACCTAAGCTCTCAAGTCAAATTCTTGAACTTAGCCAAATCAAATTAAATCAAACCAAACCCTTGATTTTTCTTCATGATTCAATCAATCCAAATCTTGAAACCAAATAAAATATAACTTCAATAATCAAACCAAAATCAAATTCAAAATCAAATCCAAATTCAACCAAAATTCAACTAAGCCTTTCAAGTCAAATTCTTGAACTTAGCCAAATCAAATTCAAATCAAGCCAAACCCTTGATTTTCTTCATGATTCAATCAATCCTTCAATCATGAATCCAAATATAAACACAAACTTCAATCATCAAACCAAAACTAAATTAAAAAAATCAAACCCAAGTCAAACTCATGTTCACCCTTTGAACTTGAAATTGTCAAATGAATCAAAACCCATTTGACTCCAAATCACACAAATGGATTTATATTTCAATCATAAGTCCATATGTGAGTTCAACCAAACTTGAATCAAGCCTTGATCAAGTCCACTTGACCCAAAGTGACTAAAAATTTTTGAGCCAAATTCTAATCCTACCCAAATTGGATTGAACTAAGCCCACCTAAGCCTCACATTGTGAGCAACAATCATAGATGATCAATCACTCAAATTGGGTCAAACCAAGTCAATAGGGTTGACCAAGTCAACACTTAGCCAAAATGAAACCTAAACTAGCCAAACTAATAGGCCAAATTGATTGAAACCATTGATCAAAACCAATTCATCAATGTTTGAACTTGACCAAGTCATCATTTGAGCCTAACCTAGCTAATTGGCCACTTGACCCAAGTTGACCCAACTTGACCTAAAAGTTAAAAATGTGTTCTTGATCTAAGCGAAATTGATTGAAACAAATGGGTTAAGTTCATTCCAAATCACTTATTGAACTTGACCAAAGCCTCAATTGGCCAACTAGACCCAACCTAACCCAACTTGACCTAAAAGGTCATGTTGAGCCAAAATCAAATCAAACCAAAATTGATTGAAAAAAAGATACCAAATCATTTCAAATGACCAACTAAACCTAAACCAACCCATGACCTAACCCAATTAGGTCAAATGGGTCAAATTGGTCAACTTGACCCATTTGACCTAAATGAAATCAAATGAACCAAAACCAAATATAAACCAAATTGAACCAAACCAAAGTTACCAAAACATTTCAAATGGTCATATGAACTTGACCCAATTCTTGGTTTGACCTAATTTGACCAATTGGTCAACTTGACTTAAGTTGACCCATTTTGACCTAAATGGGTCAACATGAGCCAAATGACATCAAATCAACTCCAAATTATTTGAAATTTGGACCAACCTAATTTCAAACTATTCTAAATCTGCTCACAAAGTGAAATCAAAGTCAAATGACCATTTTACCCCTAGGTCAAGGGGTAACCTATGGCCAATTCCACTTGGAATTTGGTCATATCCTTCATGGACACTTGGCACCCTCTTAGTGGACCAAGTGGACACTAATGATCATGGTGCACATGACCCAATGGGTTTGGGTCACCAAACCCAACCCAATGGCCAAATTGACCACCCACTGAGGAAGAGATATACTCCACTTCATTCCAACTCTCTTACATTCGATTGAGTGATAGGAAGCCAGAGGAAGAAATTGTAAGTCTCCCCAAGCTCCCCCAAGCCAATTTGATTTCACCATTCTCGATTTTTCCCAAGCCAAAAATAGGGGAGGTAGCAAGAATTTCCATCTCATTCAATCCTTCACCATAGCTCAATTCATCCTTCAAGCACCTTGAGGGGACCTAATTGAGCTCACTCAAACCTTAATCCCAGTGTTCAAGCCAAGGGAAGAGGTGTCCAGACCAAAGCCCCAAGCCTAGGAGGAACAATTAAGCAATCCACTTCATCCCAAAGCTTGTAACCTTCAACAAGGCTTTGTCTCCACTAGACGAAGCTACCTCAAAGGTTGGAAGCATCGATAGCCTCCGGTGAGGTACTATTCAAAATTGAGCATAGTTTGAATTTTCTTTGGTCCTTTTTGAAGAAAAGTTTCATCCCAAGTGAAATGGATTGTTAGATCTTCATCCCCTTGCATGATGTGGTGGGATAAGTTTAAGCTCAATCTGAGCTCAATCAAGCTCGATCATGCCCTAAAGAGTGGATGGTTGCTCTCTCCTGTAGGCAAGATGGATCATGGACCGTCCATCCGTGCATTTTGGATGGATGATCCTGATTAATCCATGCTAGATCTGTGATTAATCCCTTTAGAAATCTTGCTCGATCAATCGTGATCTTTGATCTGCAGAGAAAGTGAAGCCGCCAACCGACAGTACCGATGTGACAACTTAAGTGACAAATCCCATTATGCCATGTCGAAAGCACGTGCCGCATCAGCGGTCCATGTGGCACTGATGGGATTAGTCATATAATTAGGGATTTAATTACTAACAAACATAGAAACTTCAAAATAACATAATTAAATGTAAAAAAATCAAAAATACAAAATAAAATGCATTGCGAAGAGTTTTTAAAGGGGAATAATCTAAAATTAAGTTTGATGGATTTTGAACTATGAATTTTATGCATTTAGGGTTTTATTGGAAACATAATTATATTAATTACTCCCTAATTATTCCAAAGATTAATTCCAAACTTCTTAGGGTTGATTAATGGGATGACCTCTACCTCTCATGATTTTCTTAGAATTTATTAGTGGTTTAATTATGGTAATAACTTGATCCACTCCTAATCACTCCCTTAATCAATTAGCGGATTAATTAACCTATTAAATAGTGATAAATTAATTAATTAAGTTTTCTAATTACCCTAGAATAGTGAATGGACTTAGGGAATAAGATTAGGAATTCTTTCCCAAATAATTTCCCTTAAGTTTATTTCATTTGGATAAAAATCTAATTAAAGTGCAAATTAATTAAATAGTTTAATCACTTAATTAAATGGCTTAATTAATCAAACTTTTCAAAATCAAAACATTCTAGAACTTAATCAATTCCTTCTTGGGTAGATGCTTAGGTGTTCAATAACTTAAGTAGCTTAAGGAAATCAAATCTAACCCATATGTATGGGAAGGGTTATGAAAGTTCTTAACTTAAACCTTTAGCTTAATTAATCATTAATTGTGAGCCAAATGCATTAGGCTCTTTTCTTTCTTAGGTGCATTGCTGATTTAAATTCCTTATAGTTTTATGTCATACTTTGGCTCACAATTATTTGGTTAAATATGTTAAAGTGGTGTAGATAAGGGGTAATTAATGGACTTACTGTACACCTTAACCTAAACAAAATATAAAACTAATCTAATGGTTTTAAAATTAAACTAAAATAACATACACATGTGAGAAATGGGTTAGAACCAGCAAACCTCTTCACATTTCCTAAATCAAATCAAACTCAAACAAAATTAAAAATCTCTTTAAAATAAATTTGATTCAGTTTAAATAATCCTATTTCATAAGATTGTCTTTAGAAATTAATTAGGGTGAATGAATTTACATGCTTTCATCACTTTATTTCATTTCCAACATACTAAATGTGTATGTCATATGAAAATCATGCATTCATGCCTTTAAAATAATCAAATTAAAATGAAATATTTTCTTTATGTCAAATTGCTTGTTTTGGCTAAAGTATGAATATGAATGGTTATTATCACTATTAAATCCAAAATTATTTTCAAAACTTATAAATCAAATATCATAACTGAAAGGTATGCTACTTTTAATGATTTACAAGCTTTCATGTGAGTACAAATATAAAGATGTGCATTGTGTGGCTTTCCTTCTCTTTTCTTTTAGCATAGTTTTGAATAGGATTTTGCAAAGTGTCTAGTTCATTTGAAAAGAAGATAACAATTACTTAAATCCATTCCTATTCATTCCTATATTATCACTTAAGAAGGATATTCACACTTGCATGTGTAAATTGGATAAACAAATCAAAGAAACAAACATAAACTTTTTGCATGATTTTCTTTCCATGCATTTCTTTTTGTACATGCACATGTATTTAAGAAAAGTGGTATATTAGTTTGGACAACCTGAGGGTAAGTAGCCCTATGTAGGTGTACCACCTTAGCTAACAATGGCACCATAATCACTTATGTCTTTTATATTTGCAAGTGTGCATATGAAAAATGGATAAAAGAATCCTTCTCTTCTACTTAGCAAAATCATGCATACATGAAACATTCCAAATTTTATTAAACAAACTCTCTTAGCATTCATCATTAAGGTGCGCTGAACACTTTCATTTGCATATATAGATATGCTTAGGATTCATCTATATGCATATTACACATGTTGGGAAAGAAAATGAAGTGTTGTGTATTTTATGATAGTATTTCACTTTCTTAATCTTAAAATGCCTTTATTTTTTGAATAGGTTTGTTTAGGAAAAATCTAAACTTAGGATTAATTGAAACACATAATAAAACATTCACTAAACAAAAATCAAGTATGAATCTACCTTAGAAATTACTTAAGGTAGGGAGGAAAGGGAAGTTCTCTTCTCTTTTCCTCTTTACAACACTTAATAATTAATTACAAGTTCATTCAAACCTAAACAAATCATAAAAATAAAAATCAACCAAATCAATTAAATCACTTAAATGAAACCACCCTCTAAGTTGAACACTTTCATACATAGAAAACTCTAACCTTAAAACCTAGCTAAGCATACCACACAAACCTTAAATAGCACACACATTAGGCTAAGTCACCACTTCTAGCTTTAAGTTAGGGCGGTGCATGGTTTGATACTTTGCTTTTATTTTGTGATGTAATATTTTAGTCAGATGTTGTAGAGAATGAGATGAATGGTAGGCATCTTAGTCTGTCTCTGCAGGGATTGCTTTGTGTATATATATATATATATATATATATATATATATATATATATATATATATATATATATATATATATATATATATATATATATATATATATATATATATATATATATATATATATATATATATATATATATATATATCTTTCGCTGCTTATACCCCAAGCATAATCCAAAGTAGGAGGACTTGGTTACCCAGTTACAATTATATATATATACATGTGTTTGTTTAGCTAATCTCTATTTTGCAAATTTTAGTTAGATTTTCTTTTCCCACTTTCATGTAATTATTCAATTAGGATTTTAAATAATTATTATTGGGGGTTAGGATGAACATTGGTTACAAGATTATGTCTTATGTATCATGTGAAGCCTTTGGAACAACCACATTCCAACCAACCAAAAGAAGAAAGAAGAAAGAAGAAATGAAGAATGAAGACCTCCATAACAATGAATTCCTTCTTGGTTGTAATTTATTCATTTGTAATGGTTGTAAAGGGTTTCCACCCAATTTATTTTTGAGTTTGTGCGGTGGAGCCCGACCACAAATGACTTCTTATTCTTTTGTGCTAGCTTTATAAATTGATTGATGTTTGTTTAGCTTGTGTATTAAGATGACATCTTTTTCAAGTTTCTTCCTTGCTTTGATGTATGGCTTGGATGATGATTAGGCTCTTATGAAAATAAATTTTCTATCCAACTAATCAATTTAAACTAAAAATAAATAACTCATAACCTCATCTGAAGCCTAGGTTATAAATCAAGATAAAAGAATTAGCAACCCCTTAGGATGTGTTGTATTTTCTTTCTCATTATGCATAAAAGTATATTATTTCACTCTTGATTGGAGGCTTCCACCTTGCCGAGAACTTTTTCCTTTGAGAGCCATGGTGAAAACACACCGTTATCTTATTGATTTTGGCCCATAATCTAATTTCTTATGCATTAGGCATATGAATCCTAAATTATGTCAAATTGATTGTCCAAAAAAAAATAAAATATAACAAAATTTGTATTAGATTTAAGTCATTAAATCATGCCCTACATGATATAGTCTCTTAAGGAGTGTGTTTAAGGACTTAGTCTCTTTCAAAATAAACAACAACTTAGCTATCTTGCAAAAGCATATGACTTGCCTACATGTATTTAAAATCGTAGGAGGAGTTAGTTAGCGGCCACCGTGGAGGTAAACCATATACCCATTTTTTCACCTTAGATTTAGGTCATGCTTTTGGCCCTCGCCAAAGCTCCCTAAATTTAAGTTCAAAGGTTGCTTCTCCCCTTTGTGGGCTATAAGCATAAATACTCACCTCTTAGGCATTTCCATAACCTTGTACCATGGAATTAAGCCCTAACTTTCTAATAAAAATTTAACTCAAATAAATAAATCAATTTAATTTCAAAAATATAAAGCACAACCATAGGATAGTCTAGGATGCTTAATAGGGTTCCCAGTACCCTAAGCATCCCCTACTCATCTTTATTTGGCTTCAATAAGAACTCCATCCTATTGATGGATCCCACTTGATTTTCTAAAAATAAACTAATCTATTGATAGTCCTACCTTCAAAATCTTTGGAGACAATGATTATTTATTTTAATTGAGAGTATTCTTAAGGAATCCCCTTCCTTAGGATGTAATTAACTATGGGGAATCATCTATTGGGAACTTAACGAACCTGAATTAAAATAAACCCTACTTTCCATGAAAGTAAAGTAAGAAGAATCCATGGTACATTCAAGACTCATACCTGAAGTCCTTATTCAGGTGATTAGGTCCATTGTAGAGTGGTGATTTCTATCTTTCAAGATAGTACACCTTTCCTGAATGTCATACCCGATCACCCTAATAAGAAAATTTGTGGATCTACATGGTGTCCCGACAAGGTGTTATATTTCTATTTTCATCTATCCTCTTTTCAAAATGAGATGGATGAAGGAAGGAATATATATATAAAATTTTGCCACAATCACACCACACCTATTGGGCGCCCTTTGTTGACCTCAATTTTAGAGTTAGCTTTTAACTTCTCCATCTTAACATAAGACTCCTCTAGACACTAAGAGTTCCTTAGTCTTAAGACACTTCTAGTGATTAGGTGAACACTTAACCTAACCCTATAGACTTAAAAGAGTTAGTCATAGGACTGAGTTATGCCTTAGGGATTTAGGAGGACTTGCCTACCTTATAGCTTAAACTCAATCCTTGCTTCCTGCTTTCAAACCAAATCCAAACATCAAACTCAAATCCAAATTCAAATCCAAATTCCAAAATCCAAACCATGAATTAATTCTAAATCACATGATTGAAACCCATGACTGAATTCAAATCCCAAAATATTTTCTAAGCCCTTTGATTTCATTTTATGGACTTAGCCCAAAGTAAATACAAATCACTCCAAACTCAAATGATTTTCTCATAGCCCATTTATATTTTCATTTGTATTCATAAAGATAAATGAAGTATAAATTTAAATAACCAAAACTAAATCCAAAGATAAACCAAAATCCAATTTATACCCTTTGAAGCTAAATACTTGAACGTAGCCAAATCATTCCCAAATCAATCCAAGCCCTTGGATTTTCTCTTCAAACAATCACTCATTTAATTACATGCCCAAATATAAACATAAATTACAATCACCAAACAAAAATCAAACTAATCCAAGTCAAACTCATGTTCATCCTTTTGACTTGAAATGGTCAAATGAACCAAAACCCATTTGACTCCAAACCACCTGAAATTGGATTTATATTTCCATCATAAGTCCATATGTGAGTTCAACCAAACTTGAATCAAGCCTTGATCAAGCCAATTGACCCATTTAGGCTCACTTGACCCAAAGTGAACTAAAGGACCTTTCTGAGCCAAATTCTAATCCAACCCAAATTGGATTGAACTAAGCCCATCTAAGCCTCACATTGTGATGAACAATCATCCTAGAATGATCAATCACTCAAATTGGGTCAAACTAAATCAAACTTAGCCTTTGACCAAGTCGACACTTAGCCTAAATGAAACCTAAACAAACCAAAGTTCACTATAAGCCAAATTGATTGAGACCATTGATCTAAACCAATCCATAATCAATGATTGAACATGACCAAGCCATCAATTAAGCCAAATTAAGTCTAATTGGCCACTTGACCTAAGTTGACCCAAATTGACATAAAAAGCCAAAATGGGTCAAATCTTGATCTAAGGAAAATTGATTGCAACCAATTGGTCAAATTTATTCCAAATCGATTGTTGAACTTGACCAAAGCTTCAATTGACCAATTAGACCCAACCTAGCGCAATTGACCATGAACCCAACTTGACCTAAAATGTCAAATCAACTTGAAATCAAATCAAATAAAAATTGATTGAAACCAAAGCTTACAATATATTTCAAATGATCAACCAAACCTAAACTAACACATGACCTAACCCAATTGGGTCAAATAGGTCAAATTGGTCAACTTGACCCATTTGACCTAAATGAACCAAATCCAAATCTAAACCAAATTAAACCAAACCAATGATACCCATAGGCTCCAAATGATCATTTGAACTTGACTAACCCATGGTTTGACCCAATTTGACCAATTGGTCAACCTAACCCAATTTGACCCAACTTGACCTAAATGGGTCAAATTGAGCCAAATCAAATCAAATGAACTCCAAATCACTTGAAATTTGGCCCAACCCATTTTTAAATCATTTCAAATCTGCCCAAATCAAACTCATGGCCAAATGACCACTTTTCCTTAGGTCAAAGGGTATCCTATGACCAAATTCACTTAGAATTTAGCCTTTTCTTTCCCAAGGCCACTTGGCATCCTTCTATTGGTCCACATGGGCATCAAGGAGGGTGGTGAACATGACCCAATGAGCTTGGGTCGGCCATGACCCAAAGCAAGGCAAAATTGACCTCCCCAATGGCATTTGAACACTTAAAACTCCAAATCAACTCACCACTCAATTAAGCATCCACTCTCCCTCACTCCACTACCCAAAACTACCCATGCGAGGTGTTTTGTAGCTCAAACTATGCCTCCAATCCAAGCCATTGAGCCAATATGGCAAATCAGCCTCTCAACGTCTAATCCAAGGAGGGGGAGATATACCCCCTCTCATTCTCACTCAAACAACAAGCAATTGATTCCTCAGAGCTAGAGAGGTCGAATTGAAGCCTCCCCAAGCTTTTCCAAGCCATTCCCGAGCTGCTCCATTTCCCATTTCTCGATTTTACTCAAAGCCAAAATAGGGGAGGTGAGTTTTAACTCACTCAATCATCAACCAAATTGCAATTAACCTTGCACACACCATCCTTGGACCTCTTCAAGCTCAATCAATTATTTCCCAAGTCTCCAAGCCACATGAAGTACCATTTCGATCAAGGTCGATCACCATTGAAGGGGAGCTTGGTCAACCAACCAAACTACTTCAAATCAAGGTCAGATTCCATCAACAAGGTTTCGTCTCTACTAGGCAAAGCTACCTCCTCCGTTGGAAGCACCGGTGATAGCCTCCGGTTAGGTAATTGCTTGAATCCATAGCCTTAGGAAAATTCAGTTAGTTTTTTTTAAAGGAAATTATCATCCCATAAAATCTTGACCATTGGATGTGCATCCCCCATCCTTCCGATGGTGTGGGATCATTTTGATCCCAATCTAAGCTTAGGTGAGCTCAAATTAAACAAGGAAAGATGAACGGTGTTCATCTCTCATCGTTCGCTAAGGAGAAGGATCATATATCCGTCATTCGCATGATTGGAATTGCGGATCGATCATGCTAGATCCACTTTGATTCATTCCTAAACCACGATTGATCTCCGATCTTAGATGGATGACCAGAAGCGGCCCATGCATGACTCACCGATGGATGTGAAAACTTAAATTACTTATCCCATCATGCCACGCGGAAAGCACATCGCATCAGCCACCATATGGCCTGACAGGATTAGGGGTTTAATTAAGCTTAATTAATTTGATTTTAATGGTGAAACTTTAAAAATTCACAACTAATTATAGAAAAATCCAAAAAATACAAATAAACACTCATTTTAAAGATAATTCAGAGGATAATAATAAAAAAATTAAAATTAATTAAATTTGAATAGTGATTTTGACTCAATTTGGTTTTATTAGAAATGTAATTAAATTAATTAATCTTTAATTAATCAAATAATTAATTCTAAACTTTTTGAGATTAATTAGTGGGATGACCTCTGCCTCCTATGATTTTCTTAGAATTTAATGCTTGATTAATTAGGGGAGTTATTTGTTTCATTCTTAATCACTTTCTTAATTAATTAAATGATTAATTAATATGTTAAACTGTGATAAATTCATTAAGTAAGCTTATTAATCATCATGGAATAATGAATGGACATAAGGAATGAGATTAGGACCTATTTTCTAATCTTTTCCCCTAAGTTTATTTCATTTGGATAACACTTAATCAATTTGCAACAATTAATGGCTTAATCACTTCATTAAATAGTTTAATTAATCAAACTCAAAACCAAATCATTCTAGAACTTAATCACTCAATTCTTAGGTAGATTCTTAGGTGTTCAATAACCTAAGAGGATTCTAAAGAAAATTATAATCAAACTACTTGTGTAGGATGGTTAAAAAAGTACTTAATCAAACCCTTTAGCTTAATTAATCAATAATTGTGAGCCAATTGCATTAGGCCACTTTATTTCTTAGGTGCATTGCTGATTTAATTTCTATGTGGTTGCATATCATATGTTGGCTCACAATTACTTGGATAATCATGTTAAAGTGGTATAGGTAAGAGATAATTAAGGGATTTCATTCATACCTTAACCTAATCAAAATATAAAATCAACTTACTTATTCTAAATTAAACCAAACTGATTCACACATGGGGGAATAGTTAGGATTAACAAACCTTCTCACATTACCTAAGTGAAATCAAATTCAAAAATAAAAATCTCCTTAAAGAATTTTGATTCATTCTAAATGATCTTATTTTATAGGATTAACCTTAGGAATTAATTAAGCTAAATAAAGTCATGTGCTTACATTCCTTTATTTCTTTCCATTCATGTTAAATATTATTTGCCATATGAAATCATGCATTCATTTCTTTTAAAAATTAATTAAAGAAAATGTTTCATTTTATGCCAAATAGCATGTATTGGATAAAATTAAGAATATGAGTGGCTATTATCACTATTAAACCAAAAATTACTTTTCAAAACTTATCAATAAAAAAAATTATAAATGAAGTGTGCTAGTTATAAATAATTATAAGCATGCTTATGAAGATAGCATAAGATGTGTATTATGAAGCTCTCTTTACTTCTCTTAATATGGATTCACATAGAATTTGCATGTGTATAGTTTATTTGAAAAGAACACAATCACTTGCTTAAACCTATTCCTATGCATCTCTAGATTAAGACTTCAGAAGCACCTTCACATTACACATGTAAATCTTACAACAAAATCAAACATAACCTTTTGCATGATTCTTCATCTTTTTTTTTGTTCATCTACATGTATCTAAGAAAAGTGGTATATCAGTTTAGACATCCCGAGGCTGCGAGGCTTTAAGTAGGCCCAAGTAGGTCTTGTACCTTATGCCCCTGGTGTAGAATACAATGGCACCGTACTCACTTATAACTTTTATAAATGTGGATGTGAATTTAGCTAATGGATAAAAGAGTCCCTCTTTCCTACATAATAAAGACATGCATTAATGATCCAATTATCAAATGAAATATCCAAATTTTTAGACCACATCTCTCTGCATTCATCATCGAAGTGTGCTCAAATTTTCATTGCATGTATAGGTATGCTTAGAATTATTCATATGCATGGTATACATGATGGAAAGAAATGAATGGGTGTGTGTTATGTGATAGTAATCCTCCCTAACTAATCCTAAGATGCCTCTCTTATTGAATAGGGCTATTTAGAGTAAATCTAAACTTAGTATTAATTAAAACACAAAATAAATAATTCACTAAAGGAAATTAATTAATGAATCTACCTTAGAAATGCTTTAAGGTAGAGATGAAAGAGAACTCTCTTCTCTTTTCCTCCCTTCATAACATGTAGTCACTAAGTGCAGGTTTATTCAAACCAAATCAAATCTCTAACTAAAATTGACAAGTCAACTAAATCACTTAAATTGAAACCATCCTCTAAATTGAATCTTCCACACTTAGAAAACTCCAACCTTAAAGCCTAGCCAGGACAAGCCACATAAGCCTTAAATGCCACACACATTAGGCTAAGTCACGACTTCTAGCTCTATGTTAGGGTGGTGCAAAGTTTGATGTATGATTTTATTTTGTAGTGTAATGTTTTAGACTGGATGTTAGGGTATATGTGCGGAGACTGGATGATAGGGAGATCTTAGCCTAATCATATCTTTTATTGGGGTTGTGCTTAAGTAATAAAATATAATGCAAGTTGCTTATACCCTAAGCATAATCAAATTAGGACAGTGTTGGTTACCCATGTGTTGTACGTCTAAATTATTCTATAACTGCTTGGGTTGTATGGTGTGTTTAGCTAACATTTATTTTGCAAGTGTAGCTAGATTTACTTTCCTTCCTTTTAATGCATTTTTGCATTAGTATCAGGATAAGTGTTATGGGGACTAAGGTAAGCATTGTTATAAGACCATGTCTTATGTACCATGTAAGGCCTTGGAGCAAACTACATCCCAAGTCAAACCAAAAGAAAGAAAGAAATGGAGCAAACCAAGATTAAGGAATGAAGGACAAGGAGTGAAGAATGGAGGATAAAGAATGAAGACCCCCATAACACTTGTCATTTCATAATTATAATTATTCATTTATAATCTGGGTTGTATAAGGGTAGAGCTCATCTAACCATTTTCCTTTGGGTTGTGCGGTGGAACCCGACCATATCGACCTCTTATTCTTTTATGATAATTTTATAAATTGATTGATGTTATGTTTATGATTGTGCAATTAGGATGGCATGACTTTCCTAGTTCCTTAATTATTTAATGATTGTTGAATGGCCTGTATGCGATTAGGCTCCTAGGAAAAAAAATAAATTTTTTATCCAATTAATCAACTCTAAATTAAACTAAATAATTCATAACCTCTCCTAAAGCCTAGGACATAAATCAAAACTAATAAAAGATTTAGCAACCCCTTAGTTGGATGTTGTATGTCTCATATCATGCATAAATCATATTGTCTCACTCTTACCAATAGAGGGTTTCCACCTTTGCTAGAGAAAATGGCTTGACCTTTGAGAGCCATGGTGGAAACACACCTTCTTCTTTCTGATTTTGTCCCATAACCAATTTTCTCATGCATTAGTCATATGAAATCCCACAGCCTCCGTCAAATAAAAATGTACAAAAATCAAAATAAAACTTGAGAAAGTTTGCATTAGATTAAGTCATGAATTCATACCACTCATGTTCTAGTCTCTTAGGGAGTTAGTTTAAGGACTTAGTCTCTTTTCTAAATAAAAAATAGCTTAACCATCTTGTAAAGCATAAGACTTTCCTACATGTATTTAAAATTATAGGAAGACTTAGTTGGCAGCCACTCCAAGCGATTGTAAATCCAACAGTAGGGTGGTTTATTCTCTCTTGTGGAGGTAAACTAGATACCCATTTTTGCCTTAGATTTAGGCTGTGCTTTGGCCCTCGCCAATGGTCCCTAGATTTAAGATCTGAGGTTGATGTTTCCCTTTGTGAGCTACAAGCATAAATCCTCACTCTTAGGCATTTCTACAATCTTATTTTGTGAAATTGTAAGCCTTAGATTTCTAATAAAAGTTCAACTCAAATATATAATTCCCCTCAATTTCAAAAATATAAATCCCAACCATAGGATAGTTTGGGATGCTCTCAAGGTTTCCAAGTATCATTAGCATCCCCTACTCATCTCCCTTTGGATTCGATAATAACTTCCTCCTTGTGCTCAATCCCACTTGATTTTCTAAAAATAACCAATTGATTGATCGTCTTATCTTTGAAACCTTTGGAGACAATGATCATTTACCTTAATTGAGAGTATTCTTAAAAAATCTCATTCCTTAGGATGTAATTAACTATGGGAGCTTACCTCCATATAGAACTTAATAAATTTAGTTTAAAATAAACCCTGCTTTACTTTTCCATGTAAAGTAGGGGAAAGATCTTTGGTACATTTTAAGACCCATTGACCTTAGGAGTCCTTATTAGGTGATTAGGTCTATTATAAGATAGTGACTTCTATCTCTAGAGATAGTACATCATTCCTCAATGTCATACTCGATCACACTAATAAGTCCCCCCTATAAGATCTACGTGTTGTCCCACATTTTCAAAAATAAAACACCACAAATATGCTTGAGGATATACATAACATCTACTAGAAAAATTCATTATCTTTTATTTTATTATAGCATCCCATTTTTTGACAAAAATTTCTTACAAAAAATAATATTAGTCTAATATATATCGCCCTATTAGACTACGGCATACAACCTTAGCATCCAGTCTAAAATAATACACCATAAAATAGAAAAAAATAGTACATCAAATTAAAGCATTGATTTTATTTAAGCCTAGGATTGGCGGCCTATCATTTTAAAGTGTGTGCAAAGGCTAGAGTGGTAAGACAAAGCTAGGCCTTAATGTTTGAATAGTACTATGTGATCAAAGCTTAATTTATTAGCCAAGATGATTATAACCTACATGATTAATAATTTGAATGCAAATTTTACATTATCAATTTATCTTTCAATTTAAATTGGGTTTAACATTTCCAAGAATATGGAAAGTTGTGGATTCCACTTGAGGTAGAACCCATTTTTTTTAGCACCCAACCCTTAAATTTGATATGAAGAGATGAATTTTATGGTTTCTAATAATTTTAATGAAAAGTTAAATTTTAATTAAAATTAAAGTTTTAATAAGCCTAAATGGTATTATGATCATTCGAAAGACATCTTAAGATTAAGAACAAAAGTTAAGATTTACATTATGGAACTTATCCTACTCTGTTTATCACTTTCAAAAAAATTTTATAAGTACAATCTTATTATCATTTTATAATTTAGGAAAAAAATACTTAATTTGATTTAGAAAGCATTCAAATATATAGTTTATGGTTTATTGGATGGAATACATCACTCATATATGCATGCAAGTATATTGAATCTTTATGTGAATTAAAGATTTAGATAAGATATATATATATATATATATATATATATATATATATATATATATATATATATATATATATATATATATATATATATATATATATATATATATATATATATATATCAGTGTTTGTGTGTATGTATGAAGATGCATGCATTTTTGTTCCAAAGGATTAATTATTTATGCAGATACACATATATACATATACACTTTAAAGGTCAAAACCTTCTTCAGACAACTAAGTTTGTGATCTTGAGTGCCTAAAATATATACTTACTAGCCTTATGTGCATGTATATATATGTTGATATGTAAGTGAAATTATTGATTTATGAACTCTTAATGATAATATACTTGAAAATTAGTTTCATTCACACATGTATTTTTTGTTGCATATTTATCGACATGTATCTCTATTTACACCAAAGATAAGAAGTTGATAAATACCCCTTTTTGACTAGTTGCCCTGCAATCTTGGCTTTCTAGACTATATATCTTAAAAAAGCATTTATCATACACATGATGAATCTATTTAAGTTATATTTAGTTTTTTAATTGAAGCTCATATGTATAATTGATGTATAAGAAAAATAAATTTTGGGATTTATTAATGTTGATAATATTAATGGCATAAGCTTCACAATTGAAATTTTAAATGAGAATGTAAATGAATGATGATCAAGCACATATTTAGAGCTAATAACTATCTACTTAGGCTATTAACTCTAAGGCTAATCATATAAACATGATACCACTTAAACCTAATTGGATTTTTTACTTAAAGTGTTTGGATTAAGGTGATTTAAACTCATTTGAAGAGATTAGACACTCTAAGATTATCCAATAGATGCATTATGTTCATTAAGTAATTTAAGAGTCAAATTATGATTTAATTTAATTTAATAATTAATTATTCCAATTAAATCACAAGCAAAAAATTTATGAAAAAATTTATGAAGAAGTAAAATAATATGAAAAACTAATAGTAAATATTTCAAGTTAATTGGACTTATACTTTGTAGCTAATTAAATAATTAGAGAAAACCATAATTAGGCTGTTACTCTCATAGTGCATAAAACCAATTGAGGCTTTTGATTTCATTGGTTAAGTCCCTGATAGCTAAGTTCTAAGAAGGTTTATTTACAATTTTTAGAGATTTGTGTAATTAGTTATGAATTTTCTAAGTCATTGAGGAATTAGGGAATTTTTTAATTAATAAATGTCACTCAAAAAGTTGATTTTAAGAATTAACTTAGACTAGAGGCCCTAATAATTTACTTTGATCAACATTAAGTCATTTTTAATATGTTTAGACAATCACATGTAATTTTCTTTTTTTTCATAATATATTAATGTAATAAATAGCCAAAAAAGTTAGTTAGGGTTTGAGAATAAGCATTTCTTAATACACTCACCCAAATAGTTTGAGATAATTATAAAGGCAAAGGTTATTGTGGAGAAAATTTATGACACCACACACATCTTGGGGGTACTCATTTATGTAATCAACTACATCATTAAGGGATAAATATATTATCTCAAAAGATAAACATATTACATTATATTAGATTTGAGAACTTAATAAGGACTCCTAAAGCTAATGGGTTTTAATGTACAAAAGATTTTTTGTCTAAACTACATAAAGTGGTAGAATATTATTTTTTTTTTTGCAAGTTTTATATTTTTCTATAAGGGCAAGTCCCTATAGTTAATGACATCTTACAAGAAAAAGAATTCCTCTTAAAAATACTTTCAATTAAAGAAATTGACATTTATCTATATGGATTTCAAAGTTTTCCTTAAAGGGATTTTTAATTTAGAAATTCATAAGGGAACACTTCAAGGAGGAAGAGTTTTTTATGGAAGCCAGTCAAGAATAAGTAGGAAATGCTTTTAGATATTGGGAGGCCTAGTAAGAATTTTAGACTATCCTGCTATTTGGCTTTATATTTTTGAATTTAAAGCCATTGAGATTTTGTGTTAACATTTTATTAGTAATATAAGACATAGATTATGATAATTTATTAGAACAAGCCGGTGTGGCCAGGTAGCATTGTACACCTCAAAGAAAAAAAAAGGCAAGAGCTCAGCCCTTATACAACCCAACCTAGAACTAAAGTCTTGATCTATGGAGATATTTATCCGAGATCATCACCTTCTTCAAGGACCTCCTAAAACTCCACGGGGGACCAACACCAGGTAAAGTTAACTCCTATTATTCTTAGATCACATAAATTTTTACCTAATTCTCAGCTTAAATTATATTTCAAAAACTCAAAAAATAAAATCCTAAACCATGCAAAATAGACATCAGGAAAGACATATAGACACACTAGTAGTTTATATTTCAAACATATAAGCATAGCACCAATGGTTACCAAGCCCACCTACCATATTGGGCTATGCTTAGGGATGTAAGCAGCACCTATAAATAAAAAGTATTTTGTTTATATCTATTACAATAGTCCCTTTTCAGCACAACCTCTTGTTGAAAATAGTGTTAGCCTAAAAAGAACTATCTAATATCCAAACTAGTGAGCAAAAAATTTCTATCCATCCAGTCTAAGATATTACATTATAAAATAAGAAAATATCATTTCACATCATATCATAATAGATTATCACCCTAACCTAGGTCTAGGGTCAGTGACCTAACAATCTAATGTGTTTAAGGAGAGGCTTGTGTGGTATGATTGCGCTAGACTTTTTAGAGTCAAGTTGATTCAAGTTCAAAGTTTATTTAATTTACTTTTGGGTGGTTTCAATTTAAGTAATTAAGTTGATCTCTGATTTTATTTTAGTTCGAGATTTTTTTTTTATGTTCAAGTTGAATTTATATTTTAAACAATAAAGAATGAAATAAATTCTACTTTGGGAAAAACCCATTCTATTCCACATCCTAATCCTAGTAGAATGAAATTTTCATTCAAAGATGAAGATCCATTCTAGGAGTCAAATTAAGATCCTAAATATCTTAATTACCCCCATTTTTATTTTGAATTGAGTTTAATTTGATTGACATTGATTTATTTTAATTAAGATTTTCAAATGTTAAGTTTATTGAGTTTATTAAATTTCGTGAATCTTGATTGTTTATTTTGATTAAGTTTTAGTTTTTTAATTCTTTCCTTTAAATTTCAATTTTTATAGATTTTGTTGAATTTATAGGGTTTATGTTTATTATTTTATCTTGATGATTGTTTGATTTAATTCAATTAATTTTTTATTAAGTTTAATTAATTTATTTAATTTATTGTGATTTTATAATTTGATTTACTTTAATTTAATTTATTTAAATTTTTTGTTGGTTAGTTTATTTTAATATTGTTTAAGATGAGTAGTTATTTAATATAATTTAATAATTTGGATTTTATATTCAACTTTTAACTTATTTAAATTTGATTAAGAGCTAAGATTAAATGAATATTCTATTTCACATGATTTAGATTTAGATCAATTGATTTTGGTTTGATTAATCTAATTTACTTATTTAAAATTCAATTCAAATTTAGTTATTTTAAATCAATGTTCAAAGTTTAATTTTAATTTAAACTTGATTTAAAGATTTTGATTTTATTATTCAAATAGCTTATATTATTTGGATTTCATGATTTTGGATTTTTCATGATTTTTTTGTTTAGTTTATTATTTAAGTCAATTTAAGCATGTTTTTATGTTTAAGTGTTTATTATTTAGTTGAATTTCTCATAATATCAACACTTAATTATTGATTTTAACTTACAAATCCTAAAGGGATGAAGTACTTAAGGTATCAAACCTAATCTAGGCTATCCTAAACTTCTAGGTTATTTAGATTAGATGATTTAATTAATTAATTAGATTTAATTATTATTATAATCGTTCACTTAATACTAAATGAATTTGAGATGATTTCAATGTTAATGAATTCTTTTTTGGATATGGAATTCAGATCGTGATTAAATAATATTTACAATTGATTATTTGGTTAATCAAAATTTTATCAATTTAAGGACTTAAGGTCTAATTAATTTCACATGTTTTTTACCCCTTAAATCCTAAATATGTCAATTTTAATATTTCCCAACTTCAGAGAGCTAGAGAATTTTTTTAGATCCTCTCATGTTATTGGAAATGTTGTGAATTAATTTCATTAAGTTCTATAATTTTTTAATTTATTATTTTATTTAAATTGACCTAGAACTTAGAGATTTAATAACTTTAATCTACAAGCCATTTTCTTTTAAAATTCTATGGTAAGTGGTGTTCCTTACCAAATTTTTTCTAAAATTTCATCTGATTCAAGACATATTTTAAGATTAACTAGAGTTTTAGTGTTTTCAATAAAACCTAACTTACATCTAAATTATAAAAATTAACTAGGGCTTTAATTTTCTTTAATTCCTCTTTAAATTATGAATCCATTGAGGTTAATTTGATTTATTATGAATTTCCAAAGTTTAGAATAATTAAATGAATTAATTGATTCATTTATTTCATAATTATTCCATTTTGAAGATTTTTAATGAGTTTTAGTGAGCTTTAATATTTTCTTAGGTTTATAGATATTTATTATTATTTTTTTAGTTAATTCTAAAAATTTTCTTAATTTCCTTGAATTATTATGAATTTATTTTGTTAAATTAAGATTTGGAGATTGAAAATTTTATATCTTTTAATTTAACCCCTAATAAATTCTCAAATTTTTATCCAAGGTGTGTTTTAACCTCACTTTCAATTCTTCAAAGTTTCAAATTGATTGGATTAATATTTTGAGCTGAATTTTAATTTAATTAATTTTAATTGGTCTCAAATTAACTCACATTTACCCACTAAAAATTAAAAATTTTGGGTTTAATGGATTCCTCTCACTAAGATGAATCTATAAAGCTCTTGTTTACATTTTTTTGGGTTGGGTATATTACTTTTTTGTGAATTTTTTAAGTTTGAGTATTTATTTTGGATTTAATTAATTCAAAATTTTAGATTTTTCTATTTAAACTAGTCAACGGGATTGGGCGCCACTTTATACGCGACAACGCGTGATTAGGACACGAGGGATTAAATCATTTGTGCTTCTATATTATGGTCGTTTATTCAAAATAAAAATGAATGACTGTGATTTCATCTACTCCATCTATGAAAGAGACCGGGCGTCATCCATCAAAAAGGCTTGATCTTCGACGATCTAGCTAGCGAAAATGCAATGCCTTGATTGTAAAATGATCATTGATTAATTTGCAATCAATCCATACTATTTGATTTCACTAAATATTCGATTCATTTCATAAATGATCAAACTCAATTGAGAATAGAGTCAAGTTTGATCGTACATTGTTAGCGTTGGGTCTCGACAGTCCTTTGGGTTTTGAAAACACTTGAGGGGATTGAATGAAGCTTCTAGACAAGGAACATGAATTGCTTCCCACTTGATTGATATGGTGGTCAACACCAGCCATCGCTCACCAGAGCTTAGTGTGAAGGATGATCGAGAGGTTTGTGGGGAGGGGGAAGGTTCATTCATGCTCGATTTCACTTGGGGAAGGTGATGGAGAAAGAAAAAGTCTTCAATTTAGCTTTTTTCCCCCCTTTTATAAAAGGTCAAGAGGTTTGCCATTTTGGAAATGGTAAGGGTGACTAGCCATTGGAATTGTGCTCTTATTATGACAAAGAAGGAGGTGGGAAGGTCAAAGGTGGAGTTTGAGTTTAAGTGAAGGCAACAAAAGAGCAAGCATGGGTATTCCTTGGATGAGATTGGATGGTTTGGCCATGGTTTTCCACCATAAGCTCCACATCACCTCCTCCTTTGTCACCTCAATACTCACATGTTCATTTGATTGATACCTCTTACTTAAGTTAAGACTAAGTGATTTAAAAGTTAGACTTAAGTCTATTGGAACAAGGGACGAGGAGGGGATAAAGTAATTTAACTTCATATGAGCATGCTTTGTGTTTTTCCTCCGGAATATCTTTGTCTTTTGATTCATCTCATCATTCTATTTCTGTTTGATGGCTAGCTACCCAAGTCAAGATAAGGTGAGTTTGAGATGGATTCAAGCTCAAATGAGTTGATTTGGAAATGAATATTTTGATTTAAGTTCATTTATGTATGCTTAAAGTTAGGATGAGTAACGTCATCCCATTTATTTAAAGGGATTTAGATTTAGGTTTAAACTATTGTTGAGTGTTCATTATAGAATTTATAGATCCATTAGTCTAGGTTATTTTTAGGTCTCGCTTGATTTAGGCTATTTTAACCACTTGACCTAAATAGGTCAAGTTAGGTCTTTTAGGATATTTAGCCACTTTAAAATTTGAATTTAAGTTCAATTGTGTTCAATTAACAATTTATGATGATTTTGATTAATTAATTTCTTTTACTTTGGATTATATTTTGATTTGAATCCCAATCGACCCTTTTTAAGCTAAATGGGTTAAGTTGGGCTTTATTTGAGTCAAATGGCTAATTTGATCCAATCAAAGTAGGTTTGATCTTTAATCATGTTTGATCAAGTATTTGATATGAATTGGAGGAAATAATTTTATTGTATTTGAAGATAATTTTGATTTAAATTCATTTTGACCCAAATTGGTTTTAATGAGTGAAGATGGGTTCACTTGACTCAAATTACCAAATTGGCCAAATTAAACCCAATAGTTGGTTGAATTAAGTTTTATTATGATTTTTAAGAGTTTTGTAGTATCAATTTGAAGTAGTTTCAATTTAATTTGATTTTAGGTTCAATAGGGTCCATTTGAATTTATTTGGGTCTATTTGTGTTAAATGACAATTGTCCCATTTAAGCCTTACTAGATTCAAATTTGTTTAGATTTCTATTTAAACATGTTCATTTGATGATTATGAGCCTTAAAGATGACTCAATTTGGTTGAATTTATGGAGTTGATTTTTTGACCTGGTGTGACCAACATAGATTAGTTATAAGTCAAATGACCTTTCTAACAATTTTGAATCAAATTGAATTTATTTTAAGGTTCATTTAAGCTTGTGGGATAAATCTATGCTTTTTATTTAATTTTATTTGAATTTATTTTAATTTTATTTGAATTTTCTTGGATTTAAGTGATTTTGAGCTTAAATGAGTTAATTGGGTCAACCTTCCCACCTGCATCAATATAAGCTCAATTAAATTTTGATTTCAATTCAAATGTGGTTATTTTAGATTCCTACCAAATTTTGGTTTTGATAGGGTTCACCTAATTTAACTTGGTTGGGTCTAGTCCTAGAAGGATTCACTAAGATTAACCTAGACTTACACAATAGGGCATTGGGTTTAATTTGTTTATACACTTGGCCATTAAGAGTGGTATCCTAAGTGTCTAATTAAAATACTCATAATCTAAGATTAATGATCCTAATTATTAAGATTAGGGATGATGTTAACCACATCAAAAAAATGAGGTCAATAATCATTACAAGCAAATTTGCATTAAAATTTTAAGCCATCTAGGTAGATGAAGAGCTTGGTCACACTATAGTTGGGCTAAAGGAGAGGCTTTGGGATTTTGGAGGATTGGCTCTATGAAGCTTATGAGAGTGGTTGTTGAGTTTGTAGCTTGGGAGGAGGTATATCCTCTTCCCCATGTGAATCACCCATTTGGGTTTGCTCTGCTTTGGCCAGCTAGTTAGGTAGTGGGGATGACCAAAAATCTGTTAAGAATGTTGAAGTGGACTTGCTTAATGGTTGGGGAGATTTAGTGACCTAAGGTGAAGTGGATAGTCTTTGGTTAGTGAACCAAAGGTTGACAAAGTGAAGGTGACTTCTCCATGATCAATGGTTGGCCAAAATAGCTTTTGGTTAGGCTTGCTTAGAATGGATAAGCTCAAGGCATGCTAAGGGTACTGCATTGGCCAAAGGTAGGGCTTGAACTTAGCTATTTTAGGATTTTGTTGTTTAGAATCATTGGTTCACTTAGTTTGGGCTAAACCAGGTTCACCTTGGGTTGGGTCCAGTTAGGTAAGTGTAGTGGGATTTAAGGGTGCATCACACTATGTTTGGTTGGGCTTTGCTCATATTGGCTAATGTAGGTCAATTTGGGTTCGATTAGGTAAAGCTGATCAATAGACCAAATTGGACTGAAGAGGCCATTGGGTTATGTTCAAATATTGACTTGAAATATTTTAGAGTAATTGGTTAAATTTGGGTTATATTACAATTTGACATGGAATGGCTCATTTGAGATAGGTTGATTCAATTGGCTACATTAACTCAATTGAATTCAAATGATTATTGAGACATGTTCAATAATCAATTTAGGGTTGATTGCAATGATTGATTTGGTTAGATTTAGCTTGAATTTGATTTTGGTTCAATTAAGTTCATGTAAGGTCGAATTAGGTTGAGTCAACTTATCCAAATTGGTCAAATTATATTTAATTAATTATTGGAATGTGTTTGAAGATCCATTTAAAATAATTGCATGCATTGGTTTGATTTCATTTGGATTAGATTGAGTTTTGTATTAATTTGGTTCTTTAGGTCAAATTGAGCTAGGTTAGGTCAATTTGTCAAATTGATTAAGTTGCACCCCATTGAGGGTTCAGTTATGTTCAATAATCACTCTCAAATGTTTTTGAATGGTTGATTTAATTTATTTGGGATAATAGGAGTTTTGGTTCAATGTAGTTCATTAGGCTTATTTAGGCTAAGTGAACTAATTGGCCAAATTGAGTTAAAATTGGTCACGAGAATTGTTCAATCATGTGTTTGTACTGATTATAAGGCTTTGTATTGGCTTAAATTGATTTGAATATGTTTAGTTTGGCTTAGATAAGTTTAGGTCAAATTTTTGCCACAATTAGGTCAACTTAGGCTAATTTTAACAATTAGTTAAATTAGCTTGTAATTTAGTATGGGGTATGTTTGTTTGGGTTTGGAATGATTTTGAATTATTAGGTCAACCAAATTTGGCATAATTTGTGTTTAATTTGAGTTTGAAATTGTGGGTTCGATTTGGGAAAAATTGGGTTTAGTGGGCCGAGTAGTCAAATTAGTTCCTAATTGGGCTTCTAATAGGCTTAGTTTATGTCCCTAGGCCTCTATGCATGGCCAATTTCAAATGGTAGTAATTAATTTTGTGTATAGACCCAAATAGGTCAAATTTTATCAAGAGGATCAAGTAGCCTATTTAAAGGAAATTGGGTTTAGTTTTGTGTGTGGATGACTATAATTGGGGTATAAATTGGTTTAAAATAAATTTATTATGGTGCATGAGGACTTAGATTAGTTAAGATAAGTAGGTTTAAAATCATATGAGCATTTGGGTTTGTTTTGGGCATCCTCCTAATACCTAGGAATGTCCTAACATATATGAGGGTAACTTTAGTGCCCATATTAGAATCATAGGTCTAAGGAGTTATGGATGTTAACCTTACTAAAAGTGAGGTCAACAAATTGTCACCAAATAGGTGTGGTGAATCAGACAGAGAACACCACATGTATTGGTGTTAACTTAACTAGCATGTGGATCTAAGAGGAAAGTGGACATTTGTGCTACCCTAAAAATGTGAATTGACTTAATAAAGATCGCTAGAGTGTTTCTTTTAGAAGTTTTTGGATGGACCACTAAACACTGGATATTTTAGAATAATTACTAATGATCGATGTGATTTATATGGTTAAAGATTCGTGACATAAATCTATTAGAGCCTGAGTTTAGGGGAGTAGGGAATTTTCCCTTAAGGTGATTAGATTTGATTTTGTCTAGAAGATTTGGGGGATGTCCCATAAGGATAGATTGGGTTTGATTTTGATGTATGATTTGGTCATGAATTAGGATGGGTCAAAGTGACTTAAGACTACCTAAGCTTGTTGATGTGTTGATGTTGGGTATATATGTGTATATGATGAGGGAAAAATCTATATATTATATCATATCCTAATACATCAAGATGATTATATAGACCCTATCAATGTGCAATGAACTACACTAATGAGGAGCCACATGGGCCACGAATTATGCTAGATTTATTAGTCAAAAAGATATCCTATTGACTGTATAATATGTGTTATCCAACCTAAGGGGCTACTACTATAAGAGGGGTTATTATAGTGTGATCCAAAATTGAAATAGTTAGAAAAGAGGAATCAAGGTTGTGATCATAATGTTACATGTGTATGTAAACCATGTCGATGTGTGATGAGCTACACTAAGGAGGAGCCACAATTGACCTTGGCATGCCATAAACTTACTAGTTTAAATGGATAGCCTGTTTATCTATAAGACAACACTACCCAATCTAAGGAATAACTATTAGGTGAGCGGCCATTGGGGCATAATCTAAACCTGAATTGGTCACTCGGGAAAAGGTTTAGGAGGTCATGATCCTAACATTACATGTGTTTGTGGACCTCGTTGGTGTGTGATGAACTATGCTAATAGGGAGCCATAGGAGGCCTTGGCCTACCTTAAATTTACCAATGCAAATGGATAAGCTGTTTATGTATAAAACTATAGTATCCAACCTAAGGGGAAACAACTATGAGAAGGGCTATAAGGGCATGATTCAAACCTAAAATAAGCACTAGGGAAAAGGGCCCCAAGGGTGTGATCTTAACTTACATATGTTCATGGACCATATCAGTGTATGATGGACTACATTCAGGAGGAGTCATAGTGATAATGATAATGTTTTTCCTTAGATCAAGAAAGCCATCGCTCACCTAGCAACAAATTTAACTAGCTAAGGGGTGTGTGTGTGGTTGGGGTGGGGGAACAATTACACAGAATACAAAACCGCCTTTAGAGAGAGAATAACCTATAAAAAGGGGAGTGCAGCTCTCTCTCTCTCTCTCTCTCTCTCTCTTTATCTCTATCTCTTTCTCCTTTCCCACTCACTATTTTAGTGATTTATGCTTTCAAGAGGCACACTTTCCATGGCCATAAGAAGGATCTTCCATCATCTCCAAGTAAATAATTTATGGAATAATATTTCTTTTAGTGTTTTCTTCCTAAAAATTAAATTTAACTAAATTTCCACCATCAGTCTTGGATCCGATAAGAAATGAAAGAGCACATCTTCATCTATCTTGGAATTAAAGTAAAAACATGCTCCCTAAGGCTTAAAATATTCCAGAATCTTGAATGTTGAATGTCGAAGCCATCCTCCATTGAACTTGGTTTCAGTGACAGGAGAACATTTCATCAATCTTGGATCCAAAACAAAGGAGAAGAGTGCATTTGCACTAAAATATATACAAACTTAGCACTGTTAAGGCACTATGTTGTCAAATTCTTATGAAAAACTTGTTAAAATTTTCAAGAATTTGATTCAATATAGACTTTTTCATCTCGTATCACTGTGGTACCAATGTGCAATGCTTAAGTGCCAAGATCTTAGGAGTGAGATCTTGAAAGTTCTATCTACAGTGCCGAGGCACCAAAAATTAGGTGCCATGGTGCTAAGCTCTTAGGCATTGTGAATTCTATTAGCTCTGAGGCGCTATCATTCAACACTACAGCACAATGTTTTCGGTCTTGTTATCACTAATTCAGTGCAGGCAATATAGCTTCCACTATTAAACTTGGTTCTAGTGTGAAATGAAGCTCTCCCTTTGTTGATCTTAGATCCAAAATAAAGGAGAATAGTTCTTTGCACTAAAATATGTAAAAATGTAGCACTATTAGCATTATGTAGCCAAAATTTTGAATCTTAGATATTAGTAAAGCAGGATAATGGCATTATGCACTGTAGCCCCAATGCTAAGGCGCTATGTTTTCTTGAAAATTAAGCTTATCATGTCATCTCATAATGCCATGCACTGATATCCTAGTGCCAATGAATTATATTCTTAGAATTCAATCCAAGTGACAATGTTAAGACTTTTTATATGATAATTCAAGTTATACTATAGCACTATGGCTCTATGATTATAACAATGCACTAACTCCTTGAGAAATTAAAATTCATCGGGCATCTCGTGCTACCATGGTATCATAACATTGAGGCACTATGTTTATACACTCAAATAATAATATTAGAACATTCACAACGTAGTCCAAATTACACCCCACAATTTCATGGCGCTACAAATATAGCACTAAGGCACTAAGCTCTCAAGTTTTTGAACCAATCATTTTAGCTTAACAATGCCGAGGCACTAGTTTACTAATGCCAATGCATTAAGCCCTATTATTGAGCTAAAAATTTTCATTTTACAAAATTTTAAATCCTAGAGCATTACATAGTAACAAACATAAGAGAATATAAATAAATAAAACACATCTTTATTAAATGAGAAATTTATTTAAAAAAATAAATTATTACAATAAAAATAAAAAAGATAAAAATACAAAATTAAGAAAAAGGAGAGGGGAAAACTAATAGTCATAATCATCCTCCTCCTCCTCTTTTTTGGCTCCACCAAGGTAGCTACATAAGGGGGATATTGAGGTGTCATAGAAAAAGAAGCTCGACCTAGATCTCAAAATCACAATTTTCAAACATATGGACAAGTGTTGTATTGAACTAGGTAATATAAGAAAATTATTTTTAATGTTGATACATAAGATATTCAAATTTCTTTTCTAAAGCCCATTGTCTATGACTACTCTCTCCAACCTCATTTCTTAATTCTAAGACTTGCTCATTTAAGGATTAAGAAGATTGGGGCTGAGGTTATGGGGGAACGTGAACTCTCCCTTGCTTCAAACTTCAAGACAAACCTCTCAATAAGCTTTTTTGTTAGAGGAACCTTCTGAATAAGGACTTCTTCATCGACTCCCTTAACATACTTACCATAGTGCACAAATCATAAATAAGTAAGGGATGACCATGCCCTACTGTAGTACTACCCCTAAGCATATTACAGATAGAATTATAAATAATCTTCCTTGTATCAATTATAAAGGCCTTCTGAATTACAAAATTCAAAATGACCTATCCTTGGTTATCTCACTGATATTATTAGTGGGCATCAACTTGGCAAAAATGAAATAGTGCCAAGCTTTTAATTCTACTATTAGGCTAGTAGCATGAAAGTTAATAATTCTTTCCTCTCATCATTTCTACTGGACGTTGGACCAATAATTTCATCAAAATTTGGGTGCTCGTTATAATACAAAAAATATTTATCATAATTCACCTTTTGGCAATTCATAATATGTATTTATGGTAGTTATCAAAATTTACCAGTTTCCCCCGAATAAAAACTTTATTGTTTTGGTGCTCCTTTGTATTGGCAAAGAACTCTTGCACCATGGAGATAACACATGAGCTAATTTCATAGGCCAACTTAGCCCAGCCACGTTCATTGATCAACCCTTCTACTCTCTCACCCGGGTTGTAGAAGCTCCTTTTTGGGATGAGATACTTGTAAGTGAGGGTGTGTTGATACCTCTCTTCAGCCTCTACACTAATGAATTTGCCAGACTCACTTGAAGTCGCTCTCCTCTTATTGATGAGCTTCTTGAGCAGCATGATTACTTCCTTCAAGGAGAGGAAAAGTAAGAGAATGAGAGAGAGCTCTTAGAAATAAAAAATGTAGCATGAAAAATGAATAGGCCTAAAGGGTCTATTTATAAACCCAACTTAGTGTCACTGTGCAACAATGTTAGTGCTAAGGTGATAACCTCTTGTCTCATATGATAATATAGTGTTACAGTGTTCACATGCAATGCCTCTCCATTGGTCATCTGGTCAAGTTGGTTATTGCCCCAGTCAAAATAAAAAGAACATTTATTATCATTAATTTCATAACAAAAAATGTGTTAGGCATTGATGTAGCCCCATAATACTGGCTAAAAGTTTGTCCTTTCCCTTTAAAGCCTTTATTCGTCTGCCATCTTTTCTAAACTGACCTTTGATTGGCACTGTGGTGCCATATGATCAATGCTTAGGTGCTAGTCAGTTGGTCAACATGAATACTTACCCTAAAATGCTATAGTACTGGGCACTCAAATCCACGATGCTAATTTAACAGTGCCACAATGCTATGAAGAGTCAAGGCACTATCCTAATAAAATATTTTTTTTATTTTTTTAGCATTTAAAAAAAAGACCTAAACACTCGTATGTTCCCCGATACATGTATAAAAATTTAAATTAAGATGTTTGAGGATGCTACGCAATTTCACAGTTGGGTCTTATGACTAGGTCAACAAAACCTAATTATTCCCCGATGATGGCCAAGTTGATTATAAAATTTATCTAGATGAGATATGTTTAAATTGAATGAAATTTGACATTAAAATAATTTAAAATAAATAATCATCCACCCATCCATCATTTTTTATCAAGGATGATAAATTAAGAAAATCTCTACTCATAAATAGCTAATGTCAAACTAAATATAACTATATTCATACTCAAATAATCTCATGTAAGTAAGAAAATGGCCTATGTCATCTCTCTCATGGTTTTATCGCCAAATGGCACCACATGCAATGCAAATATGATAAGAACCCTTTGACTGGGTGGTTTGGATTTTTTATGGCTCCACTATATTTAGTCATGACAATAGCCCGTATATTCCCTAATAGTTTTGCTTCTTGAGCTATGAATTATGGAATATATTTAATATGGAAAAAGCCTTTAATTAGCTAAGGTTGACTCAAATTTATCACCTTAGACAAATATCACCCCAAGTCTACAAGGACAGCTTGGATGATGCACCCATGGCTACTAAATAGGATTCTTCAATCAGGAACTATTTCCCATTGCTAAGTAAACTAGGGAACATTATAACCCAAGATGAAGAAACCATAGGATTTTGATCGGGCGTTCCATCTTCCCCCCAATATACACTCTAAATTAAATAAAAATCATTTATGCCATAGTACACACTGCAAGACACCAATTCATGTCAGATAAGATATGTTTATTTTCCAACCTTAATCTACAGTGCTCTCTTACTATGGTAAAATGGGTAATTAACTATGAAGGCTTGTGTTCATAGGCAGTGGGACAAATCTAAACAAATCCTAATGTAATGATAGGGGAAATCTAGTTGAATATATATCAATCTACCTTATGGAAAAATATACTCCTACCCATCTCAATTAATATGGTAGAGAGCATCCTCAAAGATATATTTTTAGCAATCAATATGACATAAGGGTTGTCCATGAGTGTGTGGTGAAGAAATTAAGAAGAAAATGTGGAGACTTACATCTTTCTAAGTAGAATTAAACATTGGGGTAGCATATTACTAGTGGAATAATTACTATCCAATATAAGGCGGCTACTATGAGAGGGGTCACAAGGATGTTATCCTAACCTATGGTAGAGTGATATATAATCCCAACCATGTGTGATGGCTAATCTAGAAAGAACGCATAAGGACTCACACCTTCCTAAGTGGAATCAACTACTATGGTAGCTTATTGACCATATAATAGGTGGTACCTTGCCTAAGTGTGCCCGTTAGTGTGTGATGGTTAAATTAGAAATGCATTATATGGGCATTATCCAACCTAGAACTTTTACTAGCCACCAAGGTAGCCCTACTGTCCACACAATAGTACTACCCACCCTAAGGGTGACTATTGAGGAGGTGGCTGCGAGGGCGTGATCTCAACCTGAAATAGTCAAGGTCATACCTAAATGGGGTCTCAAGGATATTATCCAAGTAAGATTCCTATAGTGAAACTAGTTAAAAAAACATGATCTAGTTCATAAATTGGGTATCATATTGGTGTGTGATGGCTAACCCACAAAACATGAATTGACTTAATGAAGGTCACCAGATTGTTTATTTTAGAAGTTTATGAATGGATCTCTAAACAATGGAGATTTTAGAATAAATGCTAAATGTTTGATGTGAGTTATAAGCTTATAGATTTGTGGCCTGAATCTATTAGAGCCTGAGTTTGGACTAGTAGGGAGATATTCTTTAGAGGTGATTAGATTTGATTTTGTTCAGAAGATTGGGGATGTCCCATAAGGATAGATTGGGTTTGACTTTTATGTATGTTTTGGTCATGAATTAGGATGAGTCAAAGTGACTTATTCCTACCAAGGTTTGCTGATGTGTTGATGTTGTGTAGATATGTGTATATGATGAGGGAAAGATCTATATATTATATAAAATCCTAATACATCAAGATGATTATATCAACCTTGTCGATGTGCAATGAACTACACTAAAGAGAAGCCACATGGGCCTTCACTTATCTTGGATTTACTAGCCAGAAAGACATCCTATTAGCTGTGCAATATGTGTTATCCAACATATGGTGTTAGTATAGTGTGATCCAAACTATGATATGGGTCATTATAGTGTGATCCAAACTTGAAATAGTTACTTAGAAAAGAGGTATCAAGGGCATGATCATAACCTTACATGTTTATGTAAACCATGTCAATGTGTGATGAGCTACACTAAGGAGGAGCCAGAAGAGTCCTTGGAATGCCATAAATTTACTAGTCTAAAAGGATAGGCTATTTTTCTACAAGACAACACTACCAACCAAAGGGGCAACTACTAGGAGAGGGGCCATTGAGGCATGATCCATACCTAAAATAGCCACTTAAGAAAGGGGTGGTCAGGAGGGAATGATCCTAACCATACATGTGTATGTGGATCTCATCAATGTGCGATAAACTATGATAAAGGGGGAGCCACAGGGGGACTTGGCCTTCCTTAGATTTATCCCAAGGGATAATCTATTTATCTATAGAATGAGACTATCCAACCTAATGGAAAACTACTAAAAGAGGGGCTATAAGAGCATTATTCAAAACTAAAATAGAAACTAAGGAAAATGGCCCTAAGGGTGTGATCCTAACTTACATATGTATGTGGATCCTATTAGTGTGTGATGTGCCACATTAAGGAGTCATAGGACATTGTTTTTCCTTAGATTTACTAGACCAAAAAGATAGCCTATTGACCACACAATAAGATCTCTGACTATTAGTGTGTGGTGGCTAAATTAAGAAGAAAATGTGGAGACTTACATCTTCCTAAGTGGAATTAACTACTATGGTAGCTTATTATTAGTAGAACAATTACTGCCCAACCTAGGGTAGGTACTACGAGTGATGTTATCCTAACCTATAGTAGACTGATATGATTCATGTCCATGTGTGATGGCTAATCTAGAAAGAAAGCATAAGGACTCACAACTTCTCAAGTGTAATCAATCAATATGGTAGCCTATCAACCATGTAATAGGTGGTATCCAACCTAGTTGTGCCTGTTAGTGTGTGATGATTAAATTAGGATGGGGATATAGTGGTGTTATCTAATCTAGAACTTTTACTAGCTACTAGGATAGCCCTCTTGTCCATAAATTTGTACTACCCACTCTAAGGGTGACTACCAAGAAGGTGGCCTCGATGGCATGATCCCAACCTAAAATAGTCATGGTCATACCTAAATGGGGAACCAAGGATATTATCCAAGTAGGATACCTATAGAGAAAGGGGATGGAAGGACATGTTCCAATTCCTTAAATTGGTAACCCATTGATGTACATTGGCTAACCTAAGATGAAAGAATAGAGATTCACATCTTTCTAAGTAAAATTAGCCACTATGGTAGCTTACTATCCATGTAATAGGTTGTACCTGTCATAAGGAAGGCCAATATGCTTTAGCCTACACTAAAAAGGTGCCACGATGGTGTTATCCAATATAGATTTATTATCTAAACAGATAGCCTACTGGCTACTTAGTATGATCTACCCAACCTAGGGCGACTACTACAAAAGAGGTTGTGAATGGCATTATCCTAACATATAGTAGTCTAATCCCCACTAAGAGGATGTTGCTTGGGTTCTCTTACACCTATTCTAATAGATATTATGGTAGAAGGATGCCTTTTGAGTTCTCTTACACCTACATTTTTATAAAGATACTACTTTATTCTATTATACTTATCTAGAATGCTTGTAGGAATGGATGTGCTGGGGTTCTCTTACACTGATCCACATTAAGGTAATGTGACTCCACTAAAAAAGAGTGTCACTTGGGTTCTCTTAAACTTTTATTAGTTTTGATAATCAAAATAAGAAACACTCAGCTTCTCTTACTCTTATCATGATAACACTGCAAAAAATTTTGGAGAGAGATTTTGAATTGTATGTGAGCTTGAGAAGAATTTGGACTAAGATTTTGAATTATGTATGTAAGCTTGAAGTAGAATTTAGATTTGTATAATATATTTAAGAATATTTAATAATCAATTAATTTTTTATGTGAATTCATACCTGGCTAATTATAAATATGAAAACATAATTTTATTAAAGAAATTTATTTTTGAGTATAATCATGGGTATTATTTTCTTAAATAGCATCTGTTGATTAGAAGCATCAATTACTTGCCTTTGTGGTTGATCAGTCGATATGATCATCCCTAGTAGGTATTTCCCACATTAGTGCAAACTTGTCCCCCATCTTATGATGGGACACAATTGATCTCCTATGAACTAAAATGAGCACTCAGACCCAAGAAGCTCTTGGACAGGCCAACTTGTTATAAATTTAAACCATTCATATTTCATATAACTTGAGGTTTTGATGAGCTTGGAGACTTGTCCCTCAAGGCCTTCAAGTTCTTCCAAATAAAGCTTCATATTTTGTTCAAATATGATTTTATTACTAGCAAAAACTCTTAGTGACGTGAGATTTACCTTTAAAAAGAATTGCTTTGGACCCGCACACTAAAGAGTCTCACCTTTAAAAAAGAATTGCTTTGGACCCGCACACTAAAGAGAATGTAGTGGATTGAGCTAGAGTTTGATACGTGGTGCGATATGCCCATAAGGATTCAACTAACTACTTATGTCACTATCATTGATTATCATCAAGCATCTTCTTAAGGATTTAGATGATAGTTTTGTGGAAGGCCTCAATAAACCTATTAGCATGGTGATAATATATGGTAAAGTATCTCTAATATATGCCATGTCGCTTAGCAAAGTTGTTGATTTTGGTGCTCTTAAAATCAGTGCCATTATTAGATATGCTTCATTTAGGTACATCAAATCTATACATGATATGATTTCATTAATTGATTTGTAAAGAATTATAGAATTTGATTGTCTTTAATCTCTCTTGATAGGATTGACTTAGCCCATTAAAGAAGTAGTCTATGGTTGCTAGGATGAACCGATGACAATTAGAAGGAGGGTCAATCGGTCCCAAGATGTTGGTAGCCTAACTCTTGAATGACCATGAGGCTTTAGTTGGATAGAGGATGTTGGGTGATTGATGTAGGACCACCATATGCACCTGACATTGAAGATAATGACTGGCGACATCCATGCAATCTGTGATCATCAAGGTCCAATAACATCTAAAAAATTTAACCTTTCTTTCATCTTTGGCTTTCATTGATGTGCACCATATAGTCCTACATGCACCTTAGTCACAATTCTATAGGCTTCATGTTTGATTAATCAAAATAATGACATGTGATCAAAGGATTGATGATACAAGGTGCCATTAATAAGAGCATAAGATAGTGATATTTGCTTGACTTGATGGGCTTGAGACTTCTCCTGAGGTAATTTTCCTTCAAATAAATATTAGATGGGGATGTCTCCAATCAACCTCTTTGTTATCTTTGGCGAGGTCAATCTCCCCTTTAGTAATTTGTTTATTAATGAGTTATGCATCAATAAGGGCTATAACCAAACAGATACCTACCTATATCGATATGGAACCATCATCATATGAATAGGACATATATTTAGTAAGTTTCACTAATGCATCTACTAGGTCGTTTCCTCCTAAAAAAGCCTAAATATAGTAACCTCTGAAATATGCTTTAATAACTCTATCGTATATTTATGGTATTATTGAAGTTTGGGTATTAGAACCTTGTATGTTTTGGCAAACTGATTCACCACCAATTATAAATCCCCAAAGATTTTATTGCCTTTAACTCCTAAAGAGATGAAAATCTTTAGACCAACTGTCAGCCTCATTTTTGAATGAGATTAACATCATTTTTAAACCAAGAATTTGAACACCTAATCCTAAATTAGGAGTTTTCTGATTAAAGCACTTAGATCACTATGCTTAGTGACTTAGTGAATTCTCTTAGGGATTGAATCAACCTAATGGGATTAGGTGGATTCAAACCCAACCCATAGTTAGACAAACAAATTTCAATTGAAAATTAAATCTAAGTGTACTTAGACTAAGGTAATTAGGATGGCTAACCCAACTACCCTACTTAAGTTCAAAATCACTTGAACCAAAAGAAATTTATATAAAATAAAAATAAACTCCATTCATATCAAACCAAAAGCATAAAATTCATTTCATGAATATGAATGGAGTCAAATCCAAATGAAAGTCAATCATTGAACATAGAGTTGACTTATGTGGGTCCCACCAAGTCAAAGGTCAACCCACCATAATTTGATCAAACTAAATCATTCTAAAGGTTCCAAACAATAAAATAAACATGAACCCAATGAATCTAAATCCAATCAGACCTTAATTAGGTTAATTAGACCATTTAACCTAAAGGAGACCTTATTGAATTCAAATCCAAATTAAATTAAAATCAACCCAAATTAATTATCTAAAATCATTTAAAAATCATTATTAAATATAAATTAACCAATTATCATGATTAATTTAACTAATATGATCATTTGATGCAATTAGACCAATCTTAACCTAATAAGCCAAAATTTGATCAAAGTTTGTTTTAAACCCAAAATAAATGAAATTCAATTGAATTAATCATTCCAAATACTTAGATTAACATAATTAAAAGCTAAATACATTAAATTGAGTCAATAATGTCATTTAACTCAATTGGATTCAACCAAATCCATTTAATCCCTAATAGGTTAAGTGCTGAAGTAAGCAAGCAAACAACTCCAAATTTCATGAACCCCATTCATTGGAGATATCATAAATGATTAAATGAACATACTTGATTCTTAAATATAACATTAATCCATCAAATAGAAGTAGCTATTCTAAGTCAAGATGGAATGTCTAAAGTGGCATAATTGAAAGTGTTTGAACATGAACCTAAGCTAATCATTTTGAAACACATAAACACATCCTAAGATGTGTTTAAGTGAATGTCAACCAAGACTAAGCAAAGAAAATGAGCTCAAGTTCACCCAAACAAAGGAATATTCCATGGAGAAAAAGAAGGAAGCTTGAGAGAAACTCCTCACCCAATCCATTCCCTCACCTCCACTCCTTGGACTATTCCCAATCAACTGACACCCTTGGAGCTAGCCTCTAAGTGTGGAAATCACCTTGGCTGGCCATGGTGGGCTACCCATTACTTATACCTCTCATCCAAAAGTGGACAACCATGAGAGAGCTTTCAAGCATGGTTGAGCCTTCCATAATGTTCCTCAAGTGAAACAAAGGAGAGCCCACCCTTTCCCTGATCCCCATGTTGTTATCGGTAAGTCAGAGTTTTACAAGTCACGAAAAAATTGATGTAGCTTAGTCCATAAGCCAATTTAATGGGAGGTAATGTAATTCCCCTTTGTCAGACCTTTGCCAGGTTCCCACAAAGCTTTTTGAATCATCCATATAGTCAGAGATCACCGCTGATGAGGAATGTAATCAAACTAACCACTTAAGCATTCAATTTTAGTCTTTTTTGAAATGAACTCGACCTTAAGTGAGCTCAAGTCGTATAGATGCATTCCATTTGAGTCTTTGATGGATTTGTAATTAAAATTGAATGGTTTCATTGAATAGTTCACCAGAAATTACCTCAATTTAATGCATGGAATTCAATTTTTTCCATCATTAAAAAGATATAATCTACATCATCCATTCCTTCTATTGAGAATGAACAGTTTCAATTTAGTTGCACGATTTGATTTACATCCTATAGGAATTGTTGTAAATCCTAACTGTCCGATCTCATAGATCATCTTGCGTAGCCATCACTTTTGATGTTGGATCTGCGTGGATCTCGCTGGCCCAATGGTGTGACACTATATGGCAAATAATGATGTATCAATGCTGCATCAGTGCTATGTGGTGCCGACCATTTAAAATGGTACAATTTGATATATTTTTTTTTTGGAATTTAAAAATTACCAAAAATCATCAAAACTTCAAAAAATCATAGAAAATAAAATACTCAATCAAAAAAAGCAAATAAGGACTCTATGGATTCATCTCATTGAGAGAAATCCATTAAACCCAAAATCCCTAATTAATTTTAGAAAATTTTTGGTTAATTTGGGTTTAAATCAAAATAATTAAACTCAAATTAAACTCAAATCATTAATCCAATTGGCTTTAAACTTTGGTGAATTGAAATTAAGGTTAAAAACACCATAAATTTTTTTTTTATGATTTAGTGGCAAATAAATCTCAAATTACAAAATTTTCAAGCCATAGGCTTTGATTTAATGAAATAAATTAATATTAAATTTGGAAAATTAGGAAATTTATAAAATTAAGTTAAACCATCATAATAAACTCTAATGAACCTAAATATATCATTAAAACCCACTAAAACCTTATAAACCCTAAAATAACTTAATTAAGTAATTAATTGAATTAATTAATTTAATTAATGAACCTAAACTTCAAAAAAAATTATAATAAATCAACTAAAATTTCCAAAAATTTCAAACAAACTCTCAATGGTTTCATCTTCTAGAGAGGAATATAGAAATGTTAAAACTCCTAACTGATTTTTCCTAATATAGGCTTAATTTGCATTTTAACAAAATAATTAAAACTTTAATAAGTCTTAAATTATGCATCTAATTAAAGTGAAATTTTAGAGAATTCAAATTAATAAGGAACTCCACTTGTCATGAAAATTTCAGGGTCAGATGATCTATGGATTGGAAGTTATAAAATTTTAATCTTTAGAATATTTTTAATGAAATTTTTAAATAAAATATTTAGAAAAACTATATAAATTTATGAAATCATTTTATCCCCCTTTCATTAACATCAAAACACTTAAGAAAAATTCCCTAAGTCTCTAAAGTTAGAAGACTCGATTAATCTTAAACCCTAGATTATTAAAGGTATAATATTTCAATTAATGAATTGAAATTTATACATTATATAACCTCTAAACTTTATAATCAAATATGAGATTCATTAATATAGGAATCTCTTAAACTCATTTAGAATATTGAATAACATAATTCTAAATGAAAATAAAAGTAATAGAACAAATCCATTAGATCTAAACAATCCAAAAGTTTGAAATGGCCAACATTTAACTTGGGTACCCAAAGTCAAGTAATTCCTTAGGTTACTTAAATCATGATTAGTAAACAAAATTCCATCATAATGAATTAAACTAAATTCTAAGATGTAATGGAATGTATTATTAAGTTTAATTTTAAAACAATAATTTGGAAAACATAAGAAAATGTATTTTTTTTAAATGATGAAATTAAGATTTTTTAAGATTAATTAAAATCATTTGAATCAATTTACCTAAATAAGCATAAATGAATGAATGAAATCATAACTTGAGATTAAACTGATAACATGAATAAATATAACCAAACAAAAATCAAATAATTATAATATACATTTAATTAAAGATAAAAAGAAATTAAATTAAAATTGAATGAATAAAGTGAGTTACAATATACAACAACATAAAATAGAAATAAATCAAACTAATTTGTTCAATAAATCATAATATGAACAAAATAAGGAAATAAAACTAAACAAAATCAAATAAACTAAACATGAATTAAGATACTAATTTTAATTAAGTTAAATTTAAACCAATAACTATTAATGAAATAAACATAAACATTAGTGAAACACAAGATTAATCTAAATCAATAAAATTGAATAAATAATGAACTAGATCAAAAAGATTAAATATGAAATTAAAATATAAACTAAACAACATCAAATACAAATGAATTAAAAATCAAACTTAAAATGAAAAATAAATTACACTAAATTCATAATAGTATAAACACTAATGAAATAAGTGATAAGCCAAATTCAAATCAAATAAATCAAGCCAAAATGAATTAAGTTTGACCATGCTATATGGCTAAACTTTTGGATAAAATTTAAGCAGACATATTAAATTTTAATCAAAGGTTATAAACCAAAAGATCATGAATCAAATTAAGAAAATTTGATAAAATTAAAATAAATGAAAAGAGAATGAGCCTTAATCAAATTTTCAAATAAAATTAAAATATTTATTAAGCTAAATCAAACTTAAATAAATTTAAATACACCTAAGGTTTTAGTTTGACCCTTAGAATAAATCTTTACCTTATAGTGAAGACCTCATTAGATTATGATTTAGGATGTTGAATAGAATAGGTTCCACCTAAAATGGAATTTATTTTATTCTTTATTTTTGAAAACGTAAACTCCACTTCAATATAAAATGAAATTAAAAATGGAAATAAAATCATAAATAAACTAAATAACTTAAATAGGAACCACCCAAAGGCAAATTGAACATATTTTAAGAATAAAAAAATTAAAAGAATGAAAATAAAATTGTTCATAATTAGCAAACATATGGTATATAGTTTGTACATCCGATGTCGTAGGGCTACTGCTCCGAAGGAGGTCCTGATACCTTGAACTTTAGGTTTAATAATGACATGTACCTATGAAGAGAAATTATGAAAAGTGAAAATCTAAATCAATTTAAACCAAAATTTGGAAACCTAGATTGAAATATGAACTTAAAATGCCTAGCAAAGGCATACCACACAAACCTCTCTTTCACATACTGAGTTATTAGGTCATTGACTTTAGACGTAGTTTAGATCGATCTATGATATTCTGTGATGTGATGTCAGATAATTTTTTTCTTTTATGGTATATTTTTTTAAATTAGATGGCTTGGATTATTTGCTCATTAATTTAGATGATGGGACATTTTTTTTAGCTTAACATTATTTTATGCACAGGTTGTATTAAAAGATACTCTTGTAATGGAAAATATATATTAAAGTTGTTTTCTTGCAAGTATGCTTAAGTCCCTAAGCATAGCCAAATAAGGCAAATGAGCTTAACAAGTAACTAATGCTAAACTTGTATATTTGCAAATATAATTATTGGTGTGTTGTGTGCTTTTCTTAATATCTGCTTTGAAGGGTTTAAGAATTTACTTTGAAATTTTAAATGTAATTTGAGCTTAGAGTTAGGTTAGGATTTATATGGTCTGAGAATAGTAGGAACTGACCCTATTGGCTGGTGGCCCCTGTGAAACCTATAGAGGACTCTAAAGAAGAGATGATCCTAGAAAAAGACCCACACATAGATCTAAACTTTTAGTTGTAGGCCAGATTGTATAAGGGTAGAGCTTAACTGTCCATTTTTTCTCTTTCTTCCGGGGTGTACAACTGTACCTGACCGCATTAGCTTGTCCTTATTAATTAAATTTAGTGTGATTTATTTTGGGTGCATAATAGAAATTATCTACTTTTCTAAGTTTCTTTCTGTGTTGTATTTCTATGATGAATGCCTAGATGTTAGGCTCTTAAGAAAATTAATTTTCTTCCCAACTTAAATCTAAATAACTTAAATAAAAATAAAGAAATTTGAAATTTACATAAATTATAAAGTCATAGGTCCAACTTAAAAATAATAAGATATAATTAGCTTTTGTGAACCATGCTAGCATATTGCTTGAAATCCTTGAATTGGATGCTTCACGCATTGCACATAAGGGGCATTTGACTTTTGAGGATGGCAACCTTCTTGGGGAGGTGAGCTTTCTTATTTTGATTTTGCCCATGACAGTTTATAACTGCATCTCATTGTATACATAAATTACATACCCTAGATGCCTTAAATGATTTATGACTCAAAACATTTAAAAACTAAAAATTATTGTATTAGTTAGGTGCATATAATACCTAACATGATCCTAGGAATTAGCAAGTGAGTTTAGGTTCCTATATTCTTTTCTAAAATATAATAGCCTAGCCATCTTGCATACATAAGACTAACATCATGGATTTAAAAATTCACTTAGGAGGTGTTAGTTAGAGCCCCTTCCAGGCATGTGATAAGTCCAAGAGAGTCAAGGATAGGTTCCTTTCCTCAATTGAGAGAAAGAATCAATAATTTCCAAAAGTTGAACTAGGTCAAGCCTCTGACTTTTGTTAGTGGACTTAGGTTTTGAGTCATCCTTCTAGGAATATGACCTTAGGCAATTTTGTAGTCTTGTATTGCTAGAATCTAACTCCTAAATTTCTAATAAAATGTCAATTCAAATCTTAATCAATTTTATCTCAAAAATATAAAGCCCAATGGTAGGATAGTTGAAATGCCTACTAGGCATCCTAGTATCTATAAGCATTGCCTACTTCATCCCAATTGGCCTCGAAAAGAACTCTTTCTCCTTTTGAAGTGTTCCCTTTTGAAATTCCAATTTAACCATCCTTTGGAGCCAACTTTGAAATCCATTGAAATAAGAATCCATTTCTTTAATTGAGAGTGTTCTTGGGAAGAGATCCTCATTCCTAAGATGTAATTAACTATAATGGCTTGCCTTTATAAGGAACTACAATCCTAGTATAAAATAAACCTTATCCAACTTTTACATGTAGTTTGATGGAAGAACCTCTAGAATATGAAGAAGACCCATTACCCTTAGGAGACCTTATTTAATTAATCAAATCAATTATATGATAACATGTTTATCTTTTGGGTTAATAAATTTTATTCTTTAATGATGAATTTGATTACCTAAATAAAAAATTTCTAAAGTCTATGTGGTGTCACAAAATTTTCCCCACAGAAATATTTTTGGCTACTCCGTTGGGGAGTAGTTCATGTCTCCGTCTTTAAAAATAGGCTTTTATTTCTATATATCAGTAATGTACTTATTTTTTCACGGGATAAGATTGCCTTTCTTTCCATTATGTACCTCTTCATTTTATCTTTGATAGAGCATAATAAACATTCATTAAGTAAGTTATAAAACTTTCTTATTTGTTAAAATCAAATGAGATGGTTCTATAATTCTCCACTTTTAAAGAAAGAAAAAAAAGCTTTTAAAAATTTTAGCCATAATGAAATGGTTATGTTTTTCTAATGGGTCTAAAGCTTTTCTTTTTTACTATATTACATTAACTAAATGCCAATTATAATTTAATTTTCTTAATTACAAAAATTGTTGAGAAACTTATTTTTGCTTCCACATCTTAGATAAGTTTCGTTATTGATAGCAGCAAATTAGTTGATGGCCCTAACATTAAGTTTGGAGCTGGTTTTGAAAATCTGAATACTATAGCTAATGGAGTAACTCTTACTCCTGTCAGTGAAGTGGTTGTTAAGGATAAACAACACATTTTAGAGTTCTCTAGTATACCATATACTACCTCTACCAATGGTAGGAAAGTCACTACTGAGGTCACTAAGAGGGTCCGCAGGTCTTGTCCCAAAGAAGATCAAATTGCCTAATGTAGAGACATTACCTACTTCCTTCTTCCCTAGCACATTTGAAGTTAGGTCCACTTCCGAGCCTCCTCAATTGACCAAAAGAATAGAGGAAGAAAACTTAGGAGGCAAGTCCTAAAAGAAAGATAGCAAAAAGAGATGGTAAAAATATAGTTGGCTAGGGTAGGGTTGGATATACCCTTCCTAATATCTCCCCTCTCTTAGGAGGTAGTAGATTCCACCCTCTTTCTGTAGCCCTGGGAGAGGAGGATGTGTCCAAAATTATGATTTCTCTACCTCACCCTTTTGCTTATAAAAATATGAAAAACTTTAGAATGGTGAATAGGGAGACACATGTTAGGTTTCACCAAATTCATCATAGGACTCTTGGGTCCTCCTCTTACACTAATGAGGAGTTACTTAGGGTCATGAAGAACAAAGCATTCAAAAGCCTTAAGAGATAGATTCTAGGGAGACTTGCCACTTCCTAGAATAAATGGAAGAGTAAGGTGGCCATCACTACAAAAAGAAACTCCTATCAACCCATACTAGACCGATATCACTACTCGGGAAGGTCGCTAACTTAGCATAGGGAGCATCCAATTAGTGTAGGGAGAGATAAAACTTTCCCTAGAAGTAAAGTAAGAAAATATATGTTAGAAAAGTTTCAAATATTCCTTCCCCATCACCATCTGAGAGAGCACTTATTATTACACCTATTGAGGAAAGGCCATCATCATCTATCTTTAGGCCTCAAATGGAAAGGTCATCCTCATTTCATGTTTCTAGAGGAGAGATAGAGCCACCTCCTCTATCTCCTTACAATAGAGATGTTATAGATGAGACACCTTGGTTTGGGTGCCACCCTTGCTTTAGAAGAATTTCCCACCATCCATGGACTCATGAAAAAGAAATATCTGAAATAAAACCCATGGTTGTAGAAGAAGAATCATAAGTTATCTTTGATAGCAATGGTGTTCCACTTCATCTTATAAAAGAAGAAGTAGAGACTATTGTTAGAGAGTATGAAGAAAAAGAAAACATACATAGGGTCCAAGATCACTTTGACTTAGATTAGGTTGATTTATTTGATGATGACCCAAGGCTATCCGTAGCACATATCTTCATGGTTGACATGTGGTCATAGAAAAAGGAACAGGAGGAAACACATGAGAATCCTATATCTGATTCTACATAGTAGTTGATCCTTAGTTACAAAAGAAGGGCAATAAGTATTTTAAGGATAGAGAGGAAGATGGAGGAAATGATTGAAACCATGCAATCACTCCAATGTATGAATCTTAGTACTTCCTAGCCTTATTCTTCAGAACATCTAGGAGAATCCCATCACATGGATGAGAAAGGTATGGTTTGGAAGAACAACATCACAAACAACATCAAATAATGGATGATGTAACTTCTAAAACTAGCCTAAAGTCTCTTATGTAGCAACAAGTAAAGGAAGCATTAGCACAATCTTGTGATATAATGTTAGTTCCAAAGGGTGTACTTTACCCTAAGGAATATGACTTTGTACCCTATCCTAAATGATTTGTACCTCCTTCCTTTAAAGTTTTCGATGGGACTGGTAACCCTAAATAGCATTTCACATATTTTTGAAAAATTGTTACAAAGTCAGAGGATGCGTTGTCTTATAGTTTAGGCAATTTGTCAGTAGTTTAACTAGGGTTGCCGTTGATTGGTATGCTAAAATACAGAATGGTTCAATATGCACTTTTGCTGAACTAGAAAATATGTTTGTAAAAAGATTCACTGGCACTCAGTACCACATTATCATATGTGATCTAGTTGTTGAAAAATAAAAGATAGGTGAATCCTTAAATGATTATATCTTGAGATGGAAGATTCTCAGCTTAAAGTGTGAGCTAAAATTACAAGAGCAGCAAGCTGTTAAAATACTCTTAAAAAATATTCATGGTCTAGTGGTCTTTTTATTAAAGGGATTTACTATTATGACTTTTAAAAATTATTAAATAATGCCTCTAGCCTATAAGAAGAACCCCTAGGATGTCATTCTTGATACAACACTCTTCTATAGAACCATCGAAGCCTAGGAAGGTATTAAAAATGAGGAAGGGAATGTCTCTACATTAGGTAAGGGAAAGGTCTCCATTCAGGTGTAGGTAGATCAGCCTTCATCTTTTAGGACATCACAATAGTAGTTACCACAGCCCCATAAGAAAGCTCTCACTAGCCTTTTAAGTAAGAGAATGAGCCAGAGTTATTATTTCGAGAGAGGGGCAGCGAGGAAAATTTTCAAACTTCAAAAAGAAGCCAAATTTCAAAATACCTGAACTGAAAAGACCAGACGAAGTTGGCAAAGTGAATGACTTGAACTACTGTCCATATCATCAGATGTTGGGTAACACTATTGAAGATGACTTCACTTTCAAGGACTGGCTTGAAAGAAACTTTAAGAGTGGGGTGGTGATAATCCTTAAGGAGTACCTTGTGGACCCTAAACTTCTACTTCTTCTAGCTCTTATCTTTCAAATAAATGGGATATAGCCTTATCTCATTCCTATAAAAATATATGAAAAAAATTTAAAATTAAATCCAAGATCAAATGAAGATCCGGAAGAAGATGATCCAGATTGATCTACTGGAGTCAAAAGATTTAGTTCCACCTTGACCCTATTTAGCATCATTAAATGTTCAAATGATTGGAGAGAGTGGTGAGAGAGGGACATCTATTATTTTTAATAGAGTTTTGTATTATAAGAATAGAAAGGTTAGGCCTTTCATTCTTTTATCTTTATGTACATACTTTAAAGATATCAATAAAAAGTCTACCTCTAAAGGCATTTCTTATATTCTTGCCATTTCTCATGAATGTATTGAAAATAAAGAAAAATAAAAAGATGAAAAAGAAAAATCCAAAATTGATGTGTTTTGTGAATTAGGTCCAAACGCTAACTATCATATGGATGATTTGTAAGGTAACCCTATTAGCATAAAGATAGAGCTATCAGATTCTGATCAATCTTTAGAAAAAGATATTGTTGATGAGGGATAGGTTGATACCACTTGTGGAGATATCACTAAGATTAATCTCCATAGTGGGAAGATTTTACCACCTCATCTACCTTCTACAAAAGATAAAGGAAATTAAATTATTAATCAAAATTTAGAAACTTTACAATAAGATCCAGTAGTGGAGCCGATTGTTCTTAAGGTCAACTACAACATTCTAGCCCATCTTAGGAAACTTCGTGCTAAGCTAAGTATCTATGATGCCCTTGTTCTATCAAAATAAATAAGGGGATCATTAGTACATGCATTATTCGATCCAGAGATATGCTTAACTCAACTAACAATAAATTCCTCAAATGAGGTTTATTACATCAAGGAGATTCTTGGAGTCACCTTTCTGATGAGGTTCTACTTCAGGACCACAAATCACAATCGACCCATTTATATTTTTGTCAAGGTGGAAAACATCATGTTGTTAAGCGTTCTAATTGATCTTATCGCTTCAGTCAACATTATGAATTCCAAAACATTATCTTTCCTAAACATTGACACTAGAAGACTCAGTTTAGATAAAATATTCTTAAGGAGGTTTAATGAAACTGGGGAGAAAGCTTTAGGTTCAATCACTTTATTGTTAGAAATAGAAGGGTTGAAAACTAAAGCAAAATTTTACATTATTGACTTAGAGATATCCTTTAATGCCCTTTTAAGAAAATCTTGGATACATGAATATAGAATTGTTCCCTCATCACTTCACTAGTGTATTAAGTACACTAGGGATGGAATAGAATATACCATAAAAGGTGACATACAACTATCTCTATCCATGCGATTGAACATTATGAAGATGTTGCCAATTATATGCTTAAAATGGAAGAATCTGATCATATAAATTTTAGTATTATTGAGGAATCAAAAAAAAAGAAAAGAAAAGAAGATGTCATATTAAATGAAAGAGAAGAAAGAGAAGAAAAAGAGGTGATCTCTTAGAAAAAACACCACTAAGGATGTGCTCTGCCATCTTTTGTGAGATCGGCATGAGTATATTTTTTCATGAGACAGATTGATATATATTCAACCAAATTTTCCCTAACATCAATTACGGTTTATTTAATTTTAAGTTCTACTTTATATAGATGCAAGCCTCCATAGTTAATTACCCCTCTTATTGTAGTAAGAGAACACTCTCGATTAAAGTTGGAAACAAACATATCTATCTGATATGCATTTGGTGTATTAGAGGTGTGTGTGGCATAGATGACTATTATGTAGAGTTTACATATCGAATAAAGAGATTGAGCTTACATTCTTTTGGAATGCCAGAATATAATTTAGATATTTGCATAATAAAAAAGTATAATTTGCCAGTGCCTAATCAAGAGTGATGTTACCATTTAATGAGTGAAGTTAGCATTTAACTTAAAGCATATATTATTGGGGAAGATGACATGCCTAATCAAGATGCCATAGTTCCATCATCCCGAGCTATCATGGTCCCTTAGTCTAATTAGTTAAAGAAATCATTCTTGACCAAAGAATCTTTGTCATCAGTCATGGGTTGTCGTCGTCCAAGGAGTTCTTATAGACCTAGGATGGTATTTATCTAAGGGGAAAATTTAAATCAACCTTAGCTAATAGAAGGTTTTTTTTACTTATTAAATATATTCCATGATTTAGCAAAGCCATTAAGGAACATATGGGTTATTTCCCTAATCAAAATATAGTGGAGTTGTATACATACCAAGCCACTCAATCAGAGGATTCTGGTCGTATTCATATTTCATGTGGTGCTGTTAGGAGGCAAAAATCACACAAACAGAAAACACAGGCCACGTCATTATTGGCATGAGATTATTTGAGTATGAACATAAATATATTTATTTGACATGAGTTCTTTATGTGAGCAACGCTTTTCTTACATTATCATTCTTGATAAATGATGATTGAAGGATGAACGATTATTTTGCTTTAAGTTATATTTAATGATGAACTTCATTCAATTTGTACATATCCCCTCTGGATGAATTTTATAATCATCACAACCATCGTTAGAGAAAGAATAGGCTTTGGTAACTAGTCATAAGACCTAACTAAAGATTCAACCTGCAAAGCATTCTTAGGTAGTAAAATTAGGCAATTATTATTATGCAGGACCCATGTAGGTGATTCATTTTATGTAATGGTTAGCACCTCAGTGCATTGAATATGGTGCCTTAGCACTACAATATGTTGTGCCGCTGCATGGTTGTCACCATGGAACTGTAATTATTGTTCATGTTGACCATTTGAATGGCAGTTTGGCGCTAGCCGTATAGCTCCACAATGTTGGTCAAAAGTCCATTTGGGATGACTAACAAGCATTCAAGCGCATTAAAGGCATAGGACAAACTTTTGTACCAGTGTCTCAATACTATGTCAGGGCATCACAATGTTATAATAACATGATGCATCTTTTCAATTTTCATAAAAATTAATGGCAATAAATATTTTTTTTCTGACACGGTAATTAACTTGACCAACTGACTAGCACCTATGCCACTATTCTAGAACCTGAGAGATTATCTATTAGTGTAGAGGAACTCTATCAATGTTCTCTCACCCATAATCATCTCATCTCGGAGAGGAGCTTCCACAACTTGGGCTGAAAAGTGGAGTGTGATTATCGATCATGCTGGGCAAAGCTGGCCTACGAGAGTAGCTCCTATGTAGTTCCTATGGTGCAAGAGTTCTTTGCCAATGTGAAAGAACACTAGGACAACCATGCCTTCATCTGAGAAAAATTGGTAAGCTTTAGTAGTATCACTATTAATGCATATTAAGAATTTCCAAATATGGAATATGATTAATATCTTTCCAATTTAAATGATCATCTAAATTTCAATGAGGTTCTTGGTTTTCTCACTGGCTATAATGCCAACATCCAGTGGAAACAGTCGGAGGAATAGAGAATCAAATTTCCTATCATCGGTCTCACCACTGAGTCTAAGGCTTGGCACTATTTTATTTTCAAGCTGATGCCCACTAGTAATATCAGTGAGGTAACCAAAGATCAAGCCATTTTGAATTTTCCTTTCAAATGGGCTTTATAATGGATATAGAAAATATAATTTATAATTCTTTTTGTAATATTCTTAAGGATAGTACTGTAGTAGGTTATGGTCATCCCTCCCTCATTAATAGTTTATGTGTCATGGCGGGTGCATTAAGGGAAATGATGAAGAAGTTTTCACTCAAAAGGGCTCCTCTAATGAAGAGGCTTATTAGGGGTTTTGGTTTGAAGTTTGAAGTGGGGGAAAGCTCGCGTACCCCTTGAACTCAACCCAAAGTCCTAAATTCTTAAGTGAGTGACTCTCAGACTTAAGAAAAGAAGTGGGTGAGAGTAGCCATAGGAAAAAAAGGCTTTTGAAAGGAAATTTGACTATCATATGTATCAACAACAAAAGCAATTTTCATATATGGCCCATTTTAGTACAACAATGGTCCATATGCTCAAAAAATATGGATTTGGGGATGCAAGTCAGGTTTCTTTTCCTACATAGCCTGAATATCCCCATTTTGTAGCTACCTACCTAGAGGTGTTAGATGAAGAGGAGGAGGATGATTATGACTTCTAGCTTTTCCCTCTTTCATTTATTTTATTTTTTCCTATTATTATTATCATTTATGTAATACTTTAATTTTTAATAAAAGTAAATTTTTTATTTCATATTGTTGTGCACTTCTTTGTATATGCAATTTAGATTAAACAATGAAATCTCCCTCTTTTAAAAAATGACATCAAGGAGGCAGCGCCTCGCTGTTGAGGTTATAGCACTTAGGTGCTCCTCTTTTATAGGACTTAGGCTTAAGACCCAATAATGTAGTTCCTTGGTGCTCGATATGCAGCACTAGGGTGCTTTGTAAAGAGTCATTTTGTTCATTCTACACGAGTGGGCAGCGCCTCAGTGCTCGGTATACAGTGCTACTATTATATGTTAAATATTTTAGATATTTTATAAAGAACATTAAATTATTTTAGTGCCTCGATGCTTGTGATACAACACTAGAGGTGCTACTAGATCTTTGACATAGACAATCCCAAGAGTTTGGCACCTCACCACTAAGATTGTATTAGTGTCTTGACTACCTACTAAGTTTAGAATTTTGATAGAGTAACACTTTAGTGTTTTTTCATGTTTTATTAGTGGATCTAAGATCAATGGAGGAAAGATTTTATTTCACAACTGAACTAAGTTTAATAGTGGTACATATTTATAGGCTTGGTGAAGTGATGGTGTTGTAATGTTGTATTAAGTGCAAGAAACCCAAGAGCATAGTACCTTGGTTCTCTATCTTGTGGTCGTTGTGCCATGGAACTAGAATGCACATTTTGAACAAAAATTCTTGTGAAATCTACCAATTTTTTATAAAAAATTTTGGCAATGTAACATTTTAACAATGCTTGGTTCTCATACTTTAGTGATATCCTCCTTGGTTTTGGATCTAAGATCAATGAAGGAGGTTTCTTTTTTTCATCTCACTAAAATAAGTTCAATGATGGAGATTTTTTCTTCTGAATCATAAAATTATAGAGATATATGGGAATTATTTTATTCTAGATCTAAGATAAATGGAGATATATTGCATCTATTTCTCACGGATCCAAGATTGATGGTGGAAGTTTGATCAAAGCAAATTTTCAATGATAAAAAGTCAGTAATAGAGGCATTATTTTAGAATTCTTTTACTTAGAGTGGATGAGAGATTACTTTTGTGGTAGTGAGAGTCATTCTTGTAGAGAGCATCAGTTCTTGCAAGAAGAGCACACTATAAAACCTAACAGGTGAAAGCTAGAGAGGAAATAAAGAGACAAATGGAAAGAAGAAAAAGGGGGGTAAGTAGTTTAGGGTTAAAGTGTCCATTATCAATGATTTAGTCATCAAAAGTAAAGTAAAAGAAAATCATTTATATGACTTAAGGATCATTTTTGAATGATTGCGCTATTATAACCTAAAAAAGAGCCGCTTGAGGTGTGCCTTCAGGATAACTTTAGGAAAGTTTTTAGGATTTATAGTGAGGCACTTTGGGATTGAAATTGATCCTAAAAAGATTAAATACATCATAGAAATTCTGCCACCTAGAAGTTTTACATAGTTAAGATCATTCTAGGGAAGGCTAGCATATTTAACAAGATTCATATCAAACTTATCTAGAAGATGCTAGCCATTTATGACATTAACTTAAAAAGATTCTAAATTTATTTGGGATGAGAAATGCTAGAGTGCATTTGAAAGCCTAAAGTAATACTTGATGAACCCTCCTATTTTGGCTGCTCTGATTCTATGGAAGCCATTAATATTATATACTACAGCCTTAAATGAATCACTTAGAGCTTTACTAGCCCATGTCAATGCATAAGGGATAGAAAATTCCCCTTATTATCTAAGGCGTAGACTCATCCCACTAGAAATGAATTATTCTCCTATTAAAAAGAATTGTTTAACTTTAGCCTTCATCGCTTACAAATAAAGGCATTATATACTTTCTCATAAAGTAAATTTGATTTCTAGAGTGAATCCTTTGCAATATCTCATCACCCACCCAATGTTGTATGTATGTCTAGCATGTTGATCTATGAACTTATTATTATTTGAGATCACATTTATTCCACTTTGCACTATAAAGGGTCTGACTTCTTAGCAACACATCCTCTACATGAGGGTCCTCCTTCAAATGTTGATCTTCTAGATGAATAGATCTTGGCTTTAGAGGAGGAACCTAATGCCACTTGGGAATTATATTTTGATGGTGCAACATTATCAAAGAAAAATAAAGAATTAAATTATTCTATCTTAAGGAAGGTAAGGATTGATTTTAATAACTCCAGACAAAGGAATAATGTGATACTCCTATCATTTGTCTAAGCCCTATACAAATAATGAAGCTGAATATAAAGTTCTTATAACTGGGCTAGAGTTAGCGATTCTTATAGATATTAAAAGAATTAAAATCTTTGAGGACTCCCAATTGGTTATTAATCAAGTGAGCGGTATTTACAAGGTTTTGCACCCCAAGCTTTTCAGTTATTAACACTACACAATAAAATTTCTTGAAAAGTTTCCATTCATAACTATGTATAGAATATCTCATAGAGATAATTCTATAATAGATGCTTTGGTTAGACATGCTAAAGAATTTGCATATCCTGAAAAGAATCTATATCTATAGAAGTTCAGGATCAACAAGTTCTATCCATTATATATTTAGATTACATGAATAAAAAATTAGAAATGCATAGGGTAGCCACCCTTGCTGAAGGTCAAGAAGAGAGTGACTGGAGGCAAACATTCATCAACTATTTAAACAAGGGAGGCTCCTTGAAGACAAGTTATTAGCAAATAAAATTAAGAAATGTGCTTTATCTTATGCATTGATCAATAATATATTGTATCGCATGTCATTTAATTAAATGTGGCTGCAATGTTTAGATAAAAAAGAAGCTCATAAGATCGTAAGTGAGGTACATTCTGAATTGTGTGGCGCTCACCAATCTGGATCCAAAATGAAACTGAAAATAAAAAGACTTAGATATTATTGGCCTTTGATGTTAAATGACTATATGGAAATTACATGTTGATGTCATCAATGCCAAATACATGGTGTAGTATTACATCAGCCTCCTAATATACTACACCCAACTATTGCCTCTTGGACCTTTCAGAGATAGGGTACTGACATCATAGAGCTTACTGTTCCTCCTTCATCAAAGGGGCAATGTTTCTATATTAGTCGCAATCGATTATTTTTCTAAAGGGACTGATTCCACTGAAAGAAGTAAAAGCATACTATGTACTTAAATTCTTTCAAAAAAATATCATATATCGATTTGGTATTCCTCATTGAATCATATCCAATAATGGTCCATCATTTAAGTCCACTAAATTGAATCATTTTGTAGCTAGGATTAAAATTGATTGGAGATATTCAACCATCTATTGCCCTAGGGAAAATGGATTGGCCAAAGCATTCAACCAAACTTTAGTGAGGATTTTAAAAAAAGACACTTAATCAAATAAAGTGTTAATAGCATGAAAAGTTGTTTCAAGCCTTATGGGTCTATCGAACCATATATAGAACTCCAACTCAATCTACACCATATGATTTGATTTATGGAACTGAAGCTATTCTTCCATTAGAAGTGCAATTACTTTATCAGAGAATAGCAGTTAATAGCAATATTATAATATATCAGAATCATAAACTCTAATTAGAAGAACTTGAAAGCTTTGAAGGAATGCGTCTGTAAGCTCAACAAGATCTTGAACTGTACCAAACTTGTATGGGTCAAGTACATGATTAGTTGGTCCATCATAGAAATTTCCAAGAAGGAGACTTGGTCTTGGTTCTTAAACAACCAATTTTAGCTCATCACAAGATAGGAAACAAATTTGAGCCAACCTGAAAAGGACCATTCATGGTGGAAAAAGTTTATAAGGAGGCTCTTATCAATTGATTACTTATATATGTGAATGTCAAGTGCCACTTATAAATTGACATTACTTAAAGAAATATTATGTATAAATTATACTTTAGTTTCTAAAATGATCATCAATAAAATCTTTGTATCTTCAACAAATTATCTAGATATTAACATTGTTCTATTTTAAATTTTTGTAATGACTTTTAAATTTTTGCAAATTTTCTTAAACTCTTTGATGCATAACTTCTACATTTCAATAAGTTGGGAGTAAGCCCATCCATGGAACCCATCATATAAAATTTCTTAGGTTTGGAGTAAGATTTTCATGGCACCATTCCTATGATTCATATGATAGGATTAAGTCACCAAGACATCTTTCCTGAATTAAACTATTTAGGTTAGTATTAAGTTTTTAAGACCCCACTCCTATTAGTCAAAAATTTTAGGTTTAGGATTAAGTCATCAAGACCCCTTTCCTTCCCTTCAACTATTTAGGTTGGATTAAGCCATTGAAGGCTCCATCCTAATAGCTAATTAGAAAGAAGTGAGTCCCTCAGTAGGCATTCTTTCTGAAATATGAGGTTAGGAATAAGTCCTTAAAGGCCCTTTTTCTCTTTTTTAACTATTTAAGTTGGATTAAGCTATTAAAGGCCCCATCTTAATAGTTAACTAAAAATGTGTAAATCCCTTAATAGGCATCCTTCAAATGTCAAATATAGAATTAAGTCATCAAGACCCCTTCCTATCAAATAGATGATATGGTTAGGATTAAGCCATCAAAACCCCTTTCCAACTAGTCAAAAAATTTGAGGTTTAGGATTAGGTCATTAAAGACCACTTCTCTTCATTGTAGCTACTTAAGAAGGAATAAAGCAATTGAATGCCCCTTCTCAATAGCTTTTTTAAAGATAAGATTAAGTCATTAATACCCCTTTCCATTTTAAAGCTATCTAGATTTGAATTAAGCCATTGAAGGCCCTTCCTGTTAGCTGAATTTCACTAGATTAGGATTCAAGTCCTTGTCACTCATTTTCTAGTTCAAAAAAAAAAAAAGAAATTAAGGAGTGCAAATAAGTCATGTGACCCCAAGCCTATAGACTATTTAGGTTAGGAATTAAGTTCATGTGAACCCTACTTATTAATCAAATTCTTAAGGATTAGGAATTAAGCTATTAAAAGCCCCTCTTCCTAGCTCTACTACTTAAGTTGGAATCAAGTACTTAGAAGACCCCTTTCTATTAACTATTCAGATTGGAGTAAATCCTCTAGTGGTATCTTATAATTATAGGTTACATAGTCAATTTGAGAATAATTTCCTTAAAGGCATTAACTCTGACTATGTTAGGATTAGATCCTCAACCTTTTCCTAATAACATCTTTACCATTCTTGAAATTTAATGGATCTGAGTTTCTAAAAATAAATCATTGTAAATCAAACCAAATTCAAGCATAGTTTTTCATATCTTTCACAATCAAATTCAAAACAAAATCTTAAATTAAAACTAAATCCAAATTTTAAAACCAATTCTAAACTTTTCTAAGCTTATGCTTGCAATTTTGTTGATTAGGTCAATCAACACCAATAAGTGCAGTGTACTCGAGTTAGTCTACTACACATATTGGGGTTCCATTTGATGACTTTATTTTTGAAATGAGGGTAACATCATTTCTAAAACCAAGAATTATGACACCTAATGCTTGAGTAAGAGTTTCCTGATTTAAGTTATTAGATCACTATGCTTAGTGAGTTAGTGAATTCTCCTAGGGCTTAATTCAACATAATGGGATTTGGTGGATCCAAACCTAACCAAAAGTTAAACTAACATATTCCAATTGAAAATTAAATCTAAGTGAACTTAGACTAAAGTAATTTGGATGGCAAACCCAACTTCTCTACTTAAGCTCAAAATCACTTAAACATAAAAAAATTCACATAAAGTAAAAAAAATTCAAATCATATCAAACCAAGTGCATAAAATTTATTTCATGAATATGAAAGGAGTCAAACCCAAATGAAAGTCAAATGAAATTCAACCATTGAGCACAGTGATGACTTATGTGGGTCCCACAAAATCAAAAGTCAACCCACCATAATTTGACCAAACAAAACCATTATAAAGGTTTCAAATAATAAAATAAATATGTTTGAACATGAATCAAATGAATCAAAATCCAATAAGGCAATAATTATGTTAATTAGACCATTTAACCTAAATGGGCCTAAATGAACCTTGTTGAATTCAAATTCAAATTAAATTGAAATCAACCCCAATTAATTATCTAAAATCATTTAAAAATCATTATTAAACATAATTTAACTACTTATTAGGATTAATTTGACCAATATGTTCAATTGACCCAATTAGATCAATCTTAACCCATTAAGCCTAAATTATGTCAAAGTGGTTTTGAACCAAAAACAAAAGATATTCAATTGAATTAATCATTCCAAATACTTAGATTAACACAATTGAAAGCTAAATATATTACAATTGAGTCAAGAAGGTCATTTGACTCAATTAGATTCAACCACATTCTTTTAATCTCTAATGGGTTAAGTGTTGAAGCAAGCAAGTAAACAACTCCAAATTTCATGAACCCATTCATTGGGGACATCATAAATGCTAAAATGAACATAATTGAAGCTTAAATCTAACATCAATCCATCAAATAGAAGAAGTTATTCCAAGTTAAGAGGAAAAATTCCTAAAGTGGCATTATTCAGAGTGTTTAAACATGAACCTTAGCTAATCACTTTGAAACACAACTAAACTCATCTTAAGATGTGTTTAAGTGAATGGAAGCCAAGACTATGAAAGAAAATGAGTAAAAGTCCATCCAAACAAAGAAATATTTCATGGAGAAAAATAAGGAAGCTTGGAAGACAAACTCCTCATCCAATCCATTCCCTCACCTCCACTCTTCATCCTATCTATCTTGGATTGTTCCCAATCAACTAACCACCCCTTGGAGCTAGCCTCTAAGGGTGGAATTCCCCTTGGCCAACCATGGTAGGCTACCCATTACTAATACCTCTTGACCAAGATTGGAAAACCAAGAGAGAGCATTTATCAAGCAAGTTCAAGCCTTCAATCAAATTCCTCAAGTGAAATGAAGGAGAGCTCACCCTTTCCCCTATCCCCACATCACTTGCAAGCCAAAATTCCACTAATGTAGCCAAAAAATGAATGTAACTTGGTCCATAGTCCAATTCACGGGGAGGCAATCTAATTCCTTCTTTTTAGAGCTTTGTTAGGTTCCCACAAAGCTTTTCAAATCATCCCCAATGCTGTAGATCACCACCACCGAGGTATGGAATCAAACTGACTCTTTAAGAATTTGATTTTTGTTCTTTTTGAAATGAACTTGATCTCAAGTGAGATTAAGCTGTATAGATGCATTCCAATTAAGTCTTTGATGGATTTGGAATTGAAATCGAGTGATTTCATTAGCTAGATCACTAGAAATTACCTCAATTTGATGGACGGCCTTTGATTTTCACTATCTTTAATGGATATATAATCTATGTCATCTATTCCTTATGTTCAAAATGGATGGTTTCAATTTAGTCGTAAGATCTAATTTATATCCTCTAACAATTGTGGGGTTAATCCAGACCTTTTGATCAAAGATTGGATGGTCGTAGATCATCCCACATGGCTTCCACTTTTAACATGGGATCTCCATATATCCTACTAACTCAATGGAGCTGTGCCATGTGGCAAACAACGTCGCATCAATGCCACATGGCACTGATTATTTAAAATGGTAAAATTTAATGTTTGAATTTCAAATTACCAAAAAATCACCAAAATTTCAAAAAATAATAGAAAATAAAATATTCAACTAGAACATGTAAATAAGGACTCTATGGATTCATATTAGAGAGAGGAATCCATTAAACCTAAAGCCTTACTTAATTTTGGGTTAATTTAAGTTTAAATAAAAATAATCAAACTCAAATTAAACTCAAACCATTAATCTAATTGACGACAAACTTTGGGAAATTGAAATCAAGGTTATAGACTTTAGATAATTTTTTCATGATTTATTATCAAATAAATCTTAAATTACAAAATCTTCTAGTCATAGGCTTTGATTTAATGAAATAAATTAATATTAAATTAGGAAAATTAGGGAAAGCTATAAAATTAAATTAAACCATCATAATAAACACTAATGAATCTAAATATATCATTAAAGCCCACTAAAACTTTATAATCACTAAAATGACTTAATTAAGTAATTAGTTGAATTAACTAATTCAATTAATTAACTTGAACTTAAAAAAATCATAATAAATCAACTAAATATCAAAAATTTCAAATAAACCCTCAATGGATAAATCTTTTAGAGAATAATATAGGAAAATTAAAACCCCTAACTAATTTTGCCTAATTTAGGCGTAATTTGTGTTTCAGTGAAATAATTAAAACTTTAATTAATACTAAATTATGCATCTAATTATAGAAAAATCAAATTGATAAGGAACCCCACTTATAATAAAAAAGTAAGAAGTAATTAATCTCTCAAGTAGAAGTTATCAAAATTCTAATCCTTAATTTATTTTAAATGAAAATTTTAAATCAAAAAACAATAAAAATTAAGTTGGGTACCCATAGTCAATTAATTTTCTAGGTTTATTGAATCATGATTAGTAAATAAATACACAACAACATAAAAGAGAAATAAGTCAAACTAACTTGTTCAAATCCATATTCTTAACAAAATAAAGAAATTAAACTTTACAAAATCATAAAAACTAAACATGAATTAAGTATTAACTTAAATTAAGTTAATTAAGTTCATTTAAATTAATAAATATTAATAAAATAAACATAAACATTAGCAAAACATAAGATTAATCTAAATTAGTAAAATCAAATAAATAATGAACCAAATCGAAAGAGTAAATATGAAATTAAAATCTAAACTAAACAACATCAAATACAAATAAATTAAAAATTAAACTTTAAATGAAAACTAAGTCAAACTAAATTTATTATAATATAAACACTAATGAAATAAGTGATAAGCCCAATTCAAATCAAATAAATATATTTATTTGAAAATAAATCAAACTGAAATGAATATTAAATTTGACCTTGCTATATGGTTAAACTCTTAGATAAGATTTAAGGAGACATATTAAATTTTAATCAAAGGTTATAAACCAAAAGATCATGAATTGAACTAAGAAACAATTGATCAAATTAAAAGAAATGAAAAGAAGAATAAACCTTTACCAGATTTTCAAATAAAATTAAAATATTAATCAAACTGAAATAAATTTAAAGGCACCTAAGGTTTTAGCTTGACCCTTAGAATGAATCTTTGCTTTAAGGTGAAGACTTTATTCTATTAGGATTTAAGATGTTGAATAGAATGGGTTCCACCCAAAATAGAGTTTATTTTATTCTCCATTCTTGAAAACTTAAACTCCACTTTAATATAAAATGAAATTAAAAATGAAAATGAAATCATAAGTCAACTAAATTATTGAATTTGGAACTACCCAAAAGTAAATTGAACAAATTTGAAGAATACAATAAATTAAAATAATGAAATTAAAATTTTTTCATAATTAGCAGAACATATGGTATGCAGTTTGAACACCTGAGATCACAGGGCTAGTAGTATGAATAAAGTATTGATACCTCAAACTTTTATCTTAATAATGACACATACCTATGAATAAAAATAATTAAAAGTGAAAAAATCTGAAAATCAAATTAAACCAAATTTTGAAAACCTAAATTGAAATTTAAGCTTAAAATGCCAAGCAAAGTCTTACCACCTAAAACTCTCTTTCACACACTAAGTTATTTGGTCAGTAATCCTAGACATTGGTTAGGTTGATCTATGATATTCTATGGTGTGATGTGAAATATTTTCTTGTTTAGTGGTGTACTATTTTAGATAGGATGACTAGGATTATTTTCCTGGTAGTTTAGATGCTAAGACGTTCCTTTTATCCTAACATTATGTTTTGCAAGGGGTTGTGTTAATAGTGACTACTGTAATAAAAATATATATATAAATAATTTGTTTGCAGGTCTACTTAAGTCCCTAAGCATAGCACAATAAGATAAGTGGGCATGGCAAGTAACTAATGCTAAGCTTGTATGTTTACAAATGTAACTGCTAGTGTGATGTACGTATTTCTTAATATCTATTTTGCAAGATTTAGGAATTTATTTTTAAAATGTAATTTGAGCTTATAGTTAGGTTAAGATCTATAGAGTCTAGGAATAGCAAGAGCTAACCTTATTGGCTAGTGGTCCTCTATGAAGCTCATGGAGGTCTTTGAATAAGGAGATGTTCCTAGAAAAAACCCATAGATCTAGAGTTTTAGTTCTAGGTTGGGCCGTATAAAGGCAGAGCTTGACTACCTATTTTTCTCTTTCTTTTGTGGTGTACAGCGGTACCAGACCTCACTGGCCTATTCATTTTAATTAAATTTCGTGGGATTTATTTTGGGTGAGAAATATAAATTACTTATTTTTCAAGTTTTCTTTCTGTGCTGTATTTTTGTGATGAGTGCTTGGACATTAGGCTCTTAGAAAAATTAAAATTTTTACCAACTTAAATCTAAATAACTTAAAAAAAATAAAGAAATTTGAAATTTCACACATAAATTATAAAGCCTTAAGTGCAACTTAAAACAACTAGAAATTAATAGCTTTTGTGAACCATGCTAGCATATTGTTCAAAATCCTTGAATTGGCCGCTTCACCCATTGCACATAAAAGGAATCTAACCTTTGAGGATGACCACCTTCTTGGAGATGTGTGCCTTTTTGTTTTGATTTTCCCCATGATCTTCCTAACTACATCTTGTTGTAGGCATAAATTGCATACTATAGAGGCCTTAAATGAACTGAGTCAAAATATTTAAAAACTAAAAATATTGCATTAGTTAGGTGCTACTAACATGATCTTAGGGTTTAAGGAGTGAGTTTAGATTCCTAGATTCTTTTCCAAAATATATAACCCAATCATCTTGCATGCATAAAATTGGCATCATGAATTTAAAAATTATCTTAGATGGTGTTAGCTGTTAGCCCTTCCAGGTGAGTGAAAGAGTCAGGGATAAGTTCCTTTCCTCAATTAAGAGAAAAATAAATAATTCCCAAAATTTGAACTAGGTCGAGCCTCTGACTTGTGTTGAAAGCACTTGTAGACTTAGGTTATGAAGCATCCTTCTAAGAATAAGTCTTTAACCTAGGAATTTTTGCAGTCTTGTATTTCTAGAATCTAAGTCTTAGATTTCTAATAATCAATTTAAATCTTAATAAATTTTATCTCAATAATATAAAGCCCAATAGTAGAATAGTTAAAATGCATATTGGGCATCATAGCATTTATGAGCATTTTCTACTTTATCCCAATTAGCCTTGAAAAGAACTCTTTCTCCTTTTGAAGTGTTAGTTTTTAAAATTCTAGTTTTCCATCCTTTAGAACCAACTTTGTCCATTAAAATAAGAGCTTATTTCTTTAACTGAAAGTATTCTTAGGAAGAGATCCTTATTCCTACGATGTAATTAACTATAAGGGTTTGCCTTTATAGGAACTACTATCCAAGTATAAAATAAACCTTATTATACTTTTCCAGGTAGTTTAAGGGAAGAATCTCTGGAATATTAAGAAAGCCCATTAACCTTAGGACTCATTGTTTAATTAATCAAATCCATTATAGGATAACATGTTTATCTTATGGAATAATATGTTTATTCCTTTAGACAAATTTTATTACCTAAATAAAAAATTTCTAAAGTCTATGTGGTGTCACATAATTTTCCCCACACCGATAATGAGAGCTTTATATTCAGCATTATTGTTCATGCATGTATCTAATAAGTGATACAAAAATCACATCACTCCTTATTTATGGGTTAAGAAGGCTAAACCAATTCTTACCTCACCCTAGAGGATAGGAAAAGGTTGCACCATCAAAGTATATCTTCCATTGATGAGTACTCACACCCTCAAAACTTATAACTTTCTCATCAAAGAGGTCATCATTTAGAGGTGATTCAAATTAGGAGTGGGTGTGTTGCTATGAAGTCAGCTAATACATGACATTTTATGCCACAAAGTTGAATGCATGTGATGTCAAATTGCAATAATATCATGGAATATCATGCCAACTGTTCAAATAGCATCAGTGGCATCATTAGATATTTCAAAGGCTTGACTCTTAAAATCATGTTAACTTTATGAGAAAGCATGTATTTCCTTATATTCCATGTTGCAAATATTAGAGCTAGGCAATGTGACTCAATAGGTGAATAACTTCACTCAGTAGGAATGGGATGATGACTCAAATAGTATAGGGCATACTCTTTCCCTTCCTCATTGGCTTAGGCTAGTAATACACCAAGAAAGTCATCTAAAGTTATGGTGTAGTGGATAAGCAATCTACCTAAGATAGGAGCATCTAACATTGAAGGTGTCATGAGATATTATTTGACTCTTTGGAAAACACACTCGAACTTATAATAAAATTGAAATTTGATATCTTTCTTTGTATGTGTAGTATAAGGTTAACACTTACCAAAAAGATTTGATTTGAAGAATTTTAGATACACTAGCCTCCTTTAGAATGACCTGAGTTGAGTTAGACATTTCAGAGGTAGCATTGCTTATATTGCATTGATATTTCTTAAATTGATCTTGATACCGTGATGTCATACTATGAGTCCTAAGAACTTCATCAAAGTTACCTAGAATGTACACTTTAGAGGGAACATCTTTTTTATAGTATCACAACCAATCAAAATTAACTCAAAATCATATAAATGATCTTTCTTTTGTTTGCTTTTGACCACAAGATCATTAATGTAACATGTCAATGAATGAGTTCATTGACGATTTGGGTCGTAGCTCATTTGTATGTGGCACTAGTTGTTTTAAAGCCAAAAGGTAGGACCTTATAATAATAGATTCTGTTTGGAGTTCTAAAAGTTGTTTTCTTTTCATCCTTAAGTGCCATCTTAATTTGGTTAAAATTTGATGATCCATCCAAGAATGAAATGATTGTATGTGACCAAGTTATGTCTACCATAAGCTCCCATATACCTAATTGAAACTCGAATTTGGCATATGCCTTATTCAGATCTCTAAATCAGCTAACCATTTTTTTTTAATTGGGATGATGCTGGCTAACCAAGTAAAATATTTTTATCTTAGATAAAACCAATATCGATCAATTTCTTTACTTTTGAAATAACTTATTATTTAATGTCTAATCACATGCATCGAGTAGCTTACTTTATGGGGATTGCATCATGCAATTTCCAACTTATGGACTATAATAATTTGGGCAATTATTTATAACTCCAAGTGAAGCAATCGTTAAACTTTAAAAGTAGCCTAATTGGGCCATTGGCCTCATACTTGATTAATAATGAATTTGTAAATGTTATACATGGATTGTCTTTAGTGCTCATATTGATTTTTTTTTTGTTTATTAATGGTTAAATTTATTTCTTCTTCTAGTTCTACGGTGCATCCCTGACTTGGAAGTCAATTGATTTTCCTAAAGCTTTACATAGATTTCTTTAAATAAATTGATATCAACTATAAATATCTAATTAGACTCTAGATGGTTGGTGATGGCTATGTAATAATTATCATTATCCACTAGTTTAATTGTGCCAAATCTTAGCCTTAGTCTTAACAGTGTCTTCTAGCATTTATTCTTCTATAATATTTTGAAGTAATTTGACTTATGTTTAGAGCATGTGTGAGGTATTAATCCTTGCTTTGCCTACTTTAAACATGTGGCGATCACCAATCAAATAATTATTCTATTATTTGTTTAAAGTAACATCATGAAGTTCTATATTTACTCTTGAACTTGAGTATGTGGCTCTAAGATAAAACTTTTACAACTTAGTGTCTTCATTCAATTGTGGTGCAGGTTTAACTATCAAACCCCCAACATTCCCTAAAATAAGGATTAGAGCTAGAGTGTTCACATAATGATTAAGTATCTCATACAAAGATAACTTAGACACATCACTATCCTGCTTGTTGCTACCTTTCTTAAGAATCTTATCCTCATAATTATCTAGCTCTACCACCACTTTTAGCTTGGTATTCAAATGTGAGGAGGCAACTAGTGTGCTGACTATACAACCCTCATCATTTGAGTTAGATTGTATATTTATGTAGATCATGAGAGGACCTCAAATGGGTGGTATAGATTGGCCTTCCTCCTCTTATGCCTCTTTAGGGTTTTACTTGTCCTCATCCTATGGGAGGTCATGATATCTCACCTACTCATTGGAAAGGATAGGTGAGATGTGGTTTGTAAGTGATGTAAAACTTTGCCTCCTTCCCCTAGTCCTCTTTTTCTTCTCTCTCTATCTTCTCTTCATCTTTTTATCTTCTTTTTCATTTTATTTTTATTTTTTGTTTTCTTTTTAATAATTATTATTTTAGACATCATGAGGGTACATTGTTTGCTTCTTAAGGATCTAGTAGACTACATCTTCACATATACCCACTTTAGATCTACCTTAATGCATAATTTCAAGCCACTGTGCATGACCTTGATGTAAGGATGGAGTGAGAATAGTGCCATTATTTTCTAATGTAATCAAGGTCTCCCTGACAAAATGATAAGGATGTATCCAAATCTATGATGTGGAATTTTTCTTGAGTGTTCAAATCATCAATTTATATCAATAGGGTGATTGAGCCTAAGTGTCTGTTGCCTTGTTTATTGAATCCTTTCAACACCATCTTATCAAAGCTAAGCCTAATGATGTTGATCCTCAAGTGGGAAAGCGTGCTTACACTTATACTTGGGTCAATAAGTACTTTGGTTAGCTTGAAGTTATCTATGTTCACTGAAATAGAGTATATGGTTGTGATTAGTACTGCATAAGAACAAGTCTTCATCTAAAAAGTAACTTCCAAGACCTCTTAAAAGTAGTAGCCTCTTCTTCATCCATAGAAGTAGCAGCCAACTAAGCTAATAATATATTTGGATCTAGCAAATTTTTTACCAGGACTCCTATATCTCATTGGATAAAACAAGGGCATCATATATGTTTGTCCTAGTTGGTAATTTTCTATGATAAACAAGAACATTGTAGTCAACCTTTAGCTAATTCTTTGCAAGCACAACTTGTGAAGGAGCATCTTGTGGATGGGGTAGTCTATTCACTATAGAAAATGATTTGCTTACCTTTATCATGAGTTTCCATACTAGGAGGTAAGATTCTATCACAATGAAGTTTACTTCGATAGTCTCTTCTGATGGAGGAGTCATAGTGTGTCTACCTTCTCATTGGGGGCACCTAAAGCTTCTCCTATGGCATCTTTTAAATTAGAAGACTCTAAATTTATCTCAACAAAGACACCCTAAGGATTTTAGGTAGAGATTTCACCATTAAAGTTAAAGTCATCAAAAAAGGAAGATAAATCAAATTCATTTTGATTATAGGAGTTATTATTATTAATATTAGAATTATTAAAATCGTCAGAGTCATTTTCATTAGAAAGAGAGAAGTTGTAAGTGGAATTTTCTTTAATTGATTTCTAAACCTAGGAGGGGTGAAATAGAATTTGTATAAAGTGAGTGGCTTAAGTGGCTTGTCACCCTCATTCACGAATATAATGCTCCATGTAGTAGTAGTTGTTGTAGAGATAGCTAGTATGGTCATTGTATCTAGGGTCTATATGAGCAGCTCTTGCTAGGTATCCACTTTATCCAAGTTAACCTTCACAACTTATAGTCCTACCAGTTGGGTGGAGATCTGAGCTAGCTAGGTACCTGCAGAGAAAGTTTTTTAATTTAGAAATAATCTTTTTAGAGCTTCAAGATAATGAGATATACCAACCTTTTTTAGTCAGTGGAGGATTAAATGATCATTTAAATATTACTCTAATGGACTTAGAGATGTGTTCCACTAAGTATTATTCGGGAGTCACTATGGATCTTGATTTATAGCTTTTGATAAACTAATTCTTGAAAGTAATGCAATCCTTTAAGGCATGCCCAAGCATGTGGTGGTAGAGGCAATTGCTAGGATAATCACTTTCATCCACTTGTTCTAACATCTTGGATTTGAGTAGCTAGAAATCAAGCATCTTCATGAGATTCTTAATGAGTTTTCTGATTACATCCCTCTTAAATAAATATGGCTTGCTTAATTTATCAATGAGAGTAGGAGCTATATAGCTACATGGTGGAAGGTCAGGGTAGCAGTAGTGTTGTTGCTATTATAAGCGAGGAGGTGGAAGAGGAGGTGGAAGAGGAGGTAGAAGTGGATGTTGTTAGAATTTTGGCCTCTCAAACTGATATCTCATAGGTTACATCCCTTTATATACTACAAAGACTACCTTAAGCTTCTTCTCTTACACCTTCTATAGCTTAGGTTCACAGTATTGGTCTAAGAAGGACATCTTTTTAGCTTTCTCTGGTGTTTTAATTTGGAGTCATAGGGACACATTATAGATCTTAAGGGGTACTTATTAAAGTGATTGAGTGTGACATTGAGGAATGATATATCATCTCAAAAGATATAAATATCATACTACAATGGACTTGATCACCTACTAAAGACTTCTAAGGCAGATGGGTCTACATGTATACCAAAGATCTTTCCACTACTTTACATGGATAAATAAAGTAGGGTTAATTTTGTGACAGGTTCTTCTATTCCCTAAGGAAGCAAACTTCCAAAGTTAATTACATCCTAGGAAATGAGAATTTCCTAAGAATGCTCTCGATTAAAGTAGTCAATGAGTATCTCCAAAGATTTTAAAGCTACACTATCAAAGAATTAGTTGTTATTAGAAATCAAATGTGACTGCTCGAATAGGATGACTTCTTCACAGATTTTAAAGGAGAATAAGTAGGAAGGCTAGTGAATACTTTAATCTGCATTATAGTGAGGCTTTACATTTTAAAGAGAAAATTATTTATTTGAGTTGAAATTTTAATAGAATGCTATGACTTATATTCCAACAATACAAGATTATAGAAATGCCTAAGAGGTGAGGACTTATACTCATAGTAAAAGAGAAATGAGCTGCCTCAAAACCTAAATCTAGAGTGCTCTAGCATAAGCCAAAAGCTCAACCTAACTCTACTAGGGATAATTAGGATATAGTGGTTCACCTCTACAAGAGAGAATGAACACATCCTGACTCTCCTGGACTTACAAACCAAACTAATGCAAAATTTACAAATTTTTAAAACTAATGTTGACACATTTATTTTTGGACTGAGGCTTGGGGTAATTACACCTAAATGCATGTTGAAATTGAGTTCTAGGCTAAATTAATGAGAATAGGTGTTTTGCACTATAAGTGACTGCTCTCACAAGTCAAGCCTATCTTTTATCATGCAAAAGTGAAGATCTTCTCAATTTAAGAGTGAAATAATATGACATGCATGCTATTATAACATACAATTATTTAGCTAAGGGGTGTTAAATCTTTTATTATCTTGAACAAAAGCCTAGGCTATAAAATATGGTGTTAGATCAAGGCCACTCCAAGCAGTTGTAAGTTTAGAAGTCAGAAGAGTTTATCCTCTCTTATGAAGATGAACCCTTATGTCAATCTTATGCTTATATTTAAGTCATGCTTTTAGCTTGTGCTAAAGTTTCTTAGATTTAAGATCTGATATTGTTGTTTCCTTCAAGCTTCATGCATAAATTCTCATCCCTTAGGCATTTTGACAATCTTTTATTGATGGATTATAAGCCCTAAAAATCTAATAAAAGTTCTATTCAAACAAATAAATCTCTTTCAATTTCAAACATATAAAGCCTCACCATAGGATAGATTATAATGTTCACTAGGCTTTCCAGTATCATGAGCATTCCCTTCTTATCTTTCTATTGGCTTCCAAAATAAGTCTTTCCACTTAGTCTATCCCTTTTCATTTTCCAATAACTAGTCTTTTGATAATCTTAACATTGAAATCTTTGAAAATAATAATTGCTTGCTTTAATTGAGAGTATTCTTAGAAAATCTCATTTTTGAGGATATAATTAACTATGGAGGTTTGCCTCCATAGGGAACTAAAGAACCTAGCTTAATATAAACCTTGCTTTACTTTTTCATGTAAAGTAAGGGAAAGATCTTTGGTATATTCCAAGACCCATCATGCCTTAGGAGGCCTTATTAGGTGATTAGGTCCATTGTAGGATGATGTTTCTATTTTTCAAGATAGTGCATTATACCTTAATGTCATACTCGATCACTTCAATAAGTACCCCTTACAATCTGCGTGGTGTCCACACCCACATCAAAAATTAAACACCATAGCACCGCACAAAAATTATCTAGAATAAGCTTCACATGCTTGAATCTAGTGGTTTTCAATTCATTTAAGTTCATAGCAAAGTAGTGAAGATGTAGTGAAGGTTAATTTGGGGTTTGAATAGAGTTAGTAAGGATGGTGTTTGGGATGCTTGGGCTAAGGAAGAGCTTAGTCTCACTGGAGATAGGCTGAGGGAGAAGCTGTTAGATTTTGGGGGATAGGCTCAAGGAAGCTTCTGAGGGTTTTTATTGAATTTTGTGGTTTGGGAGGGGGTATATTTTCTACCCTTTTTAAACCACTCATTTTGGTTAGTTTAGTCTTAGTTAGCCACTATGTAGTAGAGATGGACACAAATGGGTTGGGACTACTGAGGTGGACATCCCCTAATGGTTGGAGAGATTTGATGGCATAAGGTGAAGTGGACAGATCATGGTTACCTTGGTCAATGCCTAGATCATATAGTGTTAGGTTAGGCTTAATTAATATGGGCAAGCTCAAGGTATGCTAAGGTGTTTACTTAGAAAAAAGTAGGGCTTCAATTTTGTTATTTTGGGATTTTCTCATATTTGAAATTGTTGGTTCACATGGTTTGGGCTTGTGGTATTTTAATTTGGAGTCGTAGGGACACCACGCATACCTTATGAAAATTTATTAAAGTGATCGAGTGTGACATTGAGGCATGATGTACTATCTCAAAAGATAGAAACATCTATTTACAATGGACTCAATCCCTTAATAAGGACACCTAAGGAAGATGGGTCTACATATACCAGAGATCTTTCTCCTACTTTAAATGGATAAGTAAAGTAGAGTTTATTTTATGTCAGGTTCTTTAGTTCCATATGAAAATAAGCTTCCATTGTTAATTACTTCCTAAAAAATTGGAATTCCCTAATAATACTCTCAACTAAAGTAGTCAATAAATGTCTCTAAAGATTTCAAGGTTAGACTATCAAAGGATTAAGTATTTTTAAAAATCAAGTGGAAAGAGTTCAAATAAGAAGACTTATTTATGGATTCCAGAAAAGAATAAGTAGGAAGCACATGTGATACTAGGAATCCTAATGAGTGCTTCAATCTACCCTATAGTGAGACTTTATATTTTTGAAAGAGAGAACATTTTTTTGTTTAAGTTAAAATCTTATTAGAATGCTAGGACTTATAACCCAAGAACACAAGATTGTAGGAATGTATAAGAGGTGAGAACTTATACTCATAGCAAGAGAGAAACAAGCCACCTTAGAACCTAAATCTTGGGTGCTCTAGTACAAGCTGAGATTCCCAACTAAATTTTACTAAAAAAATGGGATATAATGGTCCACTTCCATAAGAAAGAGTGAACATATCCCGACTCTTCTGGACTTACAGCTGCTTGATGTGGTCGCTAGCTAAAACATCTTATGCTTTAAAACCATGTAGGCTAATCTAATGTAGATGAAAGATAGTTAGGCTATTATTTAATTATAAATGAAGCTAGAATCCTAAGAGACTAGATGATGTTTGGTACGCAAACATGACTTAGACTAATGTTAAAAATTTACAAGTGTTGGATCATTTGGCACATTTATTTTAGACCAAGGCTTAGGATAATTATGGTTAAATGAATGAAGAAATTGAGTTATGGGCTATATCCATAAGAAGAGCTATTCTCCACTACAATAGACCACTCTGAAAGGTCAAGCTTGTCCCCTATCATGCAAGAGTGGAGTTCCTCTCTATCCAAGAGTGAGACAAAATGATATGCATGTCGTTATGGCATACAACCATTCAGCTAAAAGGTTTTTAAATATTTTACTATCTTGTTTATGTACCTAGGCTTTAAAGTGAGGTTATAAATCATATTAGAATTTAGTTATGAGTTATTTAGTAAGTATAGAAAATAATTTTTATCCTAAAGAACTTATCACTTCTAGGCCATACATCATCATCACACTTTAAGAAACTTATGAAAAGCATGCCACTTCTATTGCACAATCTAAGCACAATAATCAAACATTTGAATTTCATAAAAGAATAAAAGGTCAATGCGGTCAGGTACCATCGTACACCCCGAAAAAGAGAAAATGTTTGGTAGCTGAGCTCTACCTTTATACATCCCAGATTACAATTAAATATTACAATTGAAATAAATTTTATAGGGATCTTCAATTATTTTTCTTCTTTCCTTTTTTTAGATCTATTTACTCTAGGCTACACATGGTCCCCCAGGTCTTTGCCTTCTAGCCACTTCTCATCCTAAACCCCCATGGCACTAATCCTAAATATATTACAAAAATTACATATTTATGAAAATTAAAATTGAAGTACACCTATAAAATTGGCATTAGCTAAACAAACAGACAAGTCAAGCAATTATGTTTCACATATTTGGACTTAGCACTCTACAATTGGGTAGACAAGCCCACCTATCTTAATTGGATTGTGCTTAGGGGCATAAGCAGCACCTATAAGCAAGAACATTTATATTCATTTATTATTACAATGGCCTCTTAAGACATCATTAGGCTATTAATGATCTAACATCTAGTATACATACAAATAATCGTAACATCTAATCTAAAATATTATATCATAATGCAAAATACATAACCATAACATACACTGAACTAACTTAATACTAGAATTACTGACTTAGCATTCTGATGTGTATGCTAAGGCTTAAGGTGGTATGTCTTGGTTTAGCTTTGGAATTATAATTGTATATAATTTTAGAATTATTTAAATTAATCATTAAGGATGGTTTCACTTTAAGTCTTTTAGTGGCTTGATTAGAATTTTAACTTATATGTTTTCATTTCATTTAATACTTAGCATATAATTATTATAAAGAGAAAAAGATGGCTTAGCCCCTTCATCCCTAACTTAAGTTATTTTCAAAAGTCAAATTGTTAAAGCTTTACTTTTTTTAATGAATCACTTATGAATTTTATTGAGCCTAAATTTATATTAGCTTTAAAGAATCTTATTCAAACATGAAAGGCATCTTATTATTAATGAATTTAAATCACCATCACATGAGTAATATTTCACTACTTCCTTTCATTATCAATAATATTCACATTCTTTCATTTCCAATTTCCTTTAATATTTGATTTAATACATACATATACTTGCAATATACTCATATTTTTGCACACTTAATGAATGTTAATACATGAATTTGATAAAAAAAGAGAGATTTTATCTCCTAGGTAAACATATGCAAATATGTATTAGAAATTTAAGTAAGTACGTGCAGTTGTTAAACTAGGAAAATGAGATTATCTAAGACCTCCTTGGGGCTACTTAAAGCCTCGTACTCTTAGGATGTCCAGACTATATACTTTCTAATTTTATATATATATAAAGTATTTACATATGCATAGAAACAAAACCATGTAAATGTTATAATAAAAAAATCTTTTATTTATGTAAAGTTTAATGGCTTGAAGAAAGAAGTTTTACTCTATATTCTAGCATATGCATACACATAAATGAAAAATTAAGTGCAGTTGTTAAACTAGAAAACTGAGATTATTTAAAAACTCCTTGGGCCTACTTAAAGCCTCATGTTCTTGGGATGTCCAGACTATATACCTGCTAGTTCAAATATATGTAAACATAAGCATAAAACATACAGATAAAATTTTCCATTGCCATCTTTAAGTTACAATCAAATGAAAACTTCATTAAGTATTTACAACAAACATTGATTTAAATTTCAAACTTTTTATTCATCTTTACCTTATAATTTTAGAATAATTTGAGATTTATTAGTGATAATAGTCACACCATATAATATCATTTTTCAACTCATGCAATTTGAATGTAATCATATTCTTTTTAATTTTATTTTAAAACATGAATACATGAAACAAATGGCCTGTACATTTATAATAATTGAAAGGGAGTAATTAAATGTTACCATAACATACCCAATTTCATTGAAATCTTAAAGATAATCAAGTTAAATAAACATTTCTTAACATTAAGCAAAGCTTTTATATGGTTTAATTTTAACATTCAGTTATTAAAACCTAAAGAGAAGAAAAGATACTTAAGGTTCACTCATCCCACATTGGTTATTTGATATATTTAAGGTAGCAAATTAAGTATGTTTTTTTAATTAATTAGGTTCAATCCATGAATTACATCAATTTGATTGCCCTTTCCCATGCCTCTTTAATTTAATCAACCACTTGATCATGAGCCTTCAATGATATGCTTTGGGAAAATAAAATCAACAATGCACCTAAAGAGGTATAATGAAATTAGGCTCATGCTTAAGAGTTAATTAAATTAAAGAAGAAAAATATTTAAGCAAAATACACTTATAATTTCCCCACACCAATAGGGTAATCATAATTTCTTCAATGACTTTATGTTATTAAACACAAAGTGGATTAATGGGTTGCACTTGAGTTGTTTAAATCAATTCCACTTGAATTTCATCATTAATTTCCTTAATTTATCCTTAATTGCAAAACATGTTAATTAGGTTCATTAAGGGACTATATTTGGAATTAATTAGGAAAAGGGATCCTAATTAATTCTCAAGTTATCATCACTATTTTCATTAGTTAATCATCCTTAATTACCTAATTTCACTTTTCATTGATTTTTAATAATTATTAAATTATTTAAAAGGGGTAATTAGGACTAAAAAATTAGGATTTCTTAAATTACATGATGAATAATTCTAAGAAAACAATGGGAGGTAAAGGACATCCCATAAAATCAACATGCCAAAAAATTAATTAACCAAGTAATTTGGTCTTAAATCAGGAAATTGGGCTAAGATTCAAACCTTAATTAAGCATTGTTCATTGGGCATTAATAGGAGATTTTATTTTTATTAAATCCTCATCTATTTAGGCTTTCCAAATTAGGTTTATTTGTATTTTAAGGATTTTTTTATAATTAGTTATGATTTTTTAAAGTTTTAGCCATTTAAATTAAAGTTTTAAACTTAATTAATCAATTTAAACCATCAGCACCATATGGATGCTGACGCGGCACCGCTTTCCACCTGGCGCCATATTGGTTATTTAAAGCATCCAACATGGCTACTGACTCAACGGTGGAGGATGTAGTTTTGTCCTGACCTTTTGATCTCAAATCGGATAATCTAGATTAACCCTGTCATTATGAAAGGATTAAATTGAGATTTCTAGCGCTATTAATCATGGACATCTATTCTAATCATGCCAAATAGATGGCCAATGATCCATCATCCCGTGAGTGCTAGAAGATGAACACTGTCCACCTTCTGTCACACAATCTGAGTTCGTTAAAGCTCATTTGATGGTGAAAATAACTCTAAAATGATCAAGGGAAAATTTTAGGGAAACCCTACAATGTAAATCAATCAAAAAATTTGTTTCACAAAACACCAACACTAAGAGGTCGAGACTATGGTTGTCAAATTTTCACCTAGCCATAGCTAAAGACTAGCAGTTTGTCAATAGAAGTAACTTTGTCTTGAAGAGATGAAACCCTGTTAAGAATATCTAGAGCTGCCTCCTCGTCGATTGGTCTGTGGACCAAACATCACTATGAAAGTTGCTGAAGTTGGTCTAGGGATGTCTTCCGGTGATTGAATCAATCAGGAATTGATTCATTTTGGATCGTCAGAGTGTACTAAAGGTGTGGAGAAAGTTAATTCATCTTTGGTGGACATTTGGTGAGGATGGATAGACAAGGCTCTTTGGTTTGAATGGAGCTTAATCTTGCCAGTGATGGGATGCATGTTAAGCTCTAGGACTGCTCAAAATGCTCTCAAGAAGGTCTATGATGAGTTTGAATGGATGTGAAGGAGTATACTCTATTCCCCACTTGAACCAAGGGCTAAGATGGACTTAGCCTTTAGCAATTGTGCGGTCGAAGTTGGTGGCCGGAGGTTGCAGGGGACTGCTGAGGTAGATGTGTGTGAGGGAGTGTAGTGGGCTGCCAAGGAGTGTACACTCCTCCTTAGGTGGACCAATGGTTGCACATGGGTGAACTCACCCTATCTTGGCCAAAGACTGAACCCAACAGCCTTTCAATTAGGTTGGGTCAATGGTCTTTTGTCCAAGAAAGGCCAAAGGTGGCTACCAAGTGGTGGGGAGTTGGAGAACTCCTTAAAATGGAAATTTTGTCCCATTTGGAGGTCTTGGTTCAATGGGTTTGACCAAACCCAGGTTCACCATAGGTTGGACCCACTTGGGTAGGCCCATGGTTACCCAATGATGAGTCATGCCAAGTTTGGTTGAGTTTGGACTTGGTTTGATTGGTTGGCTCAACTTGACTCATGTAGGTCAAATGGGTATTGTTGGGCTAAGTTGATGATTTTGACCAAATTGGTCAAAGTGGGGGTTTGGATAAGTTCAATTGGTCATTTGGAATGAATTAGTGTAATTGGTTTAATTCAATTTGGCCTAGAATTGGATTTTATTCATATGGTTCAATTTGGGTCAATAGTGTCATGTTCACCAATTTGAACAAATTGGCCAAATTAGCTTAAGCATTGGTTAGGTCTATGTTCAATTGATCATTTGTGATTGATTGGGAGAGTTGATTTGAATTGATTTGGATTATGGGGTGGTTTAATTCAATTTGACCCTTTAGGTAAAATTGGGCTAAGTAAGCCAATTGGGTTGGGTTGACCAAATTGGGTACAATTGAAGGTTGGATCATGTTCAATATTTAATTAGTGAGTGATGAAAAACATTGGTTTCAACCAATTTGATTTGGTCCAACACTTGCAAGCAAGCCAACTAAATTGATTATATTCAAGTAACTCAAGTTGACCCATTTGACCTAAAGGATGCAAATGAGTCAAAACCAAATTAAATCAAAATCAATTATAGTCAAAGCCACAAATCAACTTCAAATTCATCATTGAATATATTCCAACCATCCATAGCCTCAATTATTCCAAATTGACTTGACCAAACCACTTAACCCAAGGTGACATAAAAGTTCAATTAGACCAAACTTCAATCAAAATCCCATTGAATCAAATCAAGCTATCCAACCTTTTCATTGGTGATTATAGGTCACTATTAAACACTCCACTACAATCAATTGACTTAAAGTCTCACAACCCTAAGATGTCTAGACTATACCACTTTTCTCAAATATAAGTGAATGTACAAAATGAACCACAATAATGAGAAGTCATAGAAGAAATCATTTTTGATTTGATTCTATGATTTACATATGTGATATGAAATTCTTCCTAAGTCTTTACATGAAGATGCATAGGAATAGATTTAGACAAATATTGTGTTCTTTTCAAATGAACTATACATTTGTGAATCCTATGTGAATCCATGTGAGATAAGGAAAGAGTCATATTGCATATCTTATATTACCAACACATGCAAACTTATAGATATTTGTAATGAACATATCCATTTGTTATAATTGATTTATGGGCTTTTGAAAAAAATTTTGATTTAATAGTAATAATAGCCACACCTATTTTTAATTTGAATCAATGCATGCAATTTGACATAAAAGAAACCATTTTATTTAGTTAATTTCAAAATAAATGAATGCATGATTACACATGGCAAGCAATTTCAACATGATTGAAAATAAATAAAGGAACGTAAGTCCACAATCTCATTCATTCCAATTAATTCCTATGGACAATCATACAAAATAAGGCAATTAAAGATAAACCAAAGTTCTTTAATGTTATTTTTAGTTTTGTGTTTGATTTGATTTAGGAAATATGAAAGAGGTTTGTTGGTCCTAATTTGATTCCCCATGTGTGAGTTAATTTTGGTTCAATGAAGAAGTAATTAAGTTGATTTTATGGTTTAATTAGGTTTGGGTATGAATTAAGCCAATTAATTAACCCTTGCCTACATCACCTTAAGTTAATTAATTAATTAATGATGAGCCAATATGATATGCAATCCACTTGAAAAGTAAATTTGCAATGCTCCTAAGAAATGAAAGGGACCTAATGCAATTGGCTCATGATTAATAGTTAATTAAGCTTAAAGGATCTCACTAACTACTTTTATGGTTTTCTCATGCATGTGAGCTAGCCATAATTTCATTATCTCTCACTTTGGGTTATTGAACACCAAAAGAGTTATCCAAAATTGAATTAGAGAAATAGATTCAATTAAATTAATTTAATTCATTAATTAGCTAATTAAGTCATAATTAACCTCAACCAATCAAAATGAGATGGACTTAGAGAAAGAGATAAAGAAGGGAGCCTAAATCTCAATCCCTAAATCCTCTCAATTAGTTAATTAAGGTTCAAGTATGATTTGTATTTTAAATTAATCTTGTTAATTAATTAATTAATTAAGGGGTGTTAATTAATTAATTATTTAAGGGATTGGAGAAGGCTTGAAGAAAAGATTGGAAGAGGGAGTCCCAATCCATTTTCTTAGACTTCATCACCATTAATAGAGGTTAATAAGTTCAACTGATTGATTAATTTACTGTTCATTTGCTTAATTATCACTAATTATGTTAAGAATGTGATTATGATTTAATCAATTGATTCCTCAAATTAAGAAACTAATAAAATCCCAAAAAATAGGGGAGACAGGGATCATTCCCCTAAACACACACAAATAATTTGAGATTAATTGGATGGTTAATTAGGGAGTAATTAGGCTAATTATATTTCAATTAAACCTTGATTAAGCTAAAACCACTGTTCAAAATCAATTAATAATAATTGTCCCCGATTCTACTCTGAAATATCTTTAAAAAGAGCCTAAGTTTATATTTTTTTGGATTTTTTTGGAATTAGTTATGAATTTAAGAAGTTTCTAGACAAAAATAAGTTAATTAAGCATATTTAGAGCCTTAATCTCGTTAGGCCACATGGGGGCTGACGCAGTGCATTTTTTATGTGGAGTGATGGGATTCATTATTTAAGTTATCACATCCAAGTGTTGACTCGGATGGCAGCGTACAAGGAAATTCTATGGACCGTCCAATCTAAGATCAAATGGCCATGATTAAACCTATAGTTTTGAAAGATTAATCAGAGGCTCTATGCATGATTAGATCAGGACCGTCTATTTCGATCATGCGGGATGGACGGTCCATGATCTATCACATCCTGAGGTTGAATAATGGCTACTAGATCGTTGCTCAATCTGAGCTCACCGAGCTCGGATGGAGATGAAAATGATCGCACACATTCAAGGAAGCACAACAAGCAAATCGAATGGTGAAAATTGCATGACATTGAAATTTATTTCACAAAAGACCAACCTATTTTCTTTTAAGATCAATTTTAATGGCATACCTCATCAAAGCTTGTGATCAATGATTCCAATGATTGAGAAAGCTTCATTTCATAGAAATGAAACTCTGTTGAGCTACACAAGCTTTAATTTGGTGTGGTTTGCTCAAGAGACCAAGGCATTAGGCGTAGGTGGTCGGTCTTGACCAAACTCTACCCTCTGACCAGGAAGCTTGGGAAAGGATTCATTCTCGCTCTTTTAGCTCCCAGGAAGGTGTGTGCAAAGTTAATTGCACTTTGGTGGAGGTTTGAGCAAATGGAAATTGAAGGTGGCCTCCCCTATTTCTATTTTGGATAAAACTGAGAATGAGGATTTTGGGGTGCTTGGGAAACATTGGAAATGGATCTGGGATTCCTCTCCTTGGCTGTTAGGCTTAAATCGAGTGTGTGTGTTTGAGTTTGAGTGAGAATGAGGGGGGTAAGCCCCTCATTCTTAGATCGGATGGCCACAGCTTGTTTGGCTTCTTCTTGATCAATTAGCCATTTTAAAGGGTAGTGGAGGTCCTTGGGTGCATGATGTGGCTCAGTTTGGTTGGGTGAGGGTGTAGAGGCTGCCAAGGGAGGTGGTGCTTTTCCTTAGTGGTTTAAAAACATCCAATGGGGATGCGGAGGTGATTTCACCTCCCATGAGTCATGGCCGACCCAACCACCTTTGGGATAGGTCAGCCATGGTCCTAAGTGCCTAAGTAGGCCTATGATTGGGTGCCAAGTGGCTAAGAAAAGAAAATAACCCAATGTGCATGTGTCTTATCTCATGGGATGCCCTAAACCCAAAAGCAAAATGGTCATTTGATCTATGGGTTTGATTTGGGCAGATTTGGTATGGGTCAAAAGTGGGTTAGCCCAAATTTCAAGTGGTTTGGAGTTTGTTTGGATTTGATTTAGCTTGATTTGACCTATTTAGGTCAAATTAGGTTAGGTTGGGTCAAGTTGATTAATTGACCAAATTGGGTCAAACCAAGGGTTGGGTCAAGTTCACATGACCAATTGGAGTGTATTGGTTTCATTGGTTTGATTCAATTTAATTTGGATTTGATTATGGCTCATTTAGATTCATATAGGAAAAATGGGTCAAGTTGACTAATTTGACTAATTTGGCCAAATTGGGTTAGGTTAGGTGTTGAGTCAAGCTCAATTGGCAAATTGAAAAATGATTGTAGGCTTTGGTTTGGTTTAATTTGGATTTTGGCTAATTTGACCATTTAGGTCAATTTGGGCTAAGTTAGGTCAAGTTGACCAATTGGTCAACTTCAGCTTAATTATGGCTTTGGTCAAGTTCAATAAGTGATTTGCACTAAACTTGAGCTATTGGTTGCAATCAATTTGTATTAAATCATGATTTGATCCATTTTGGCTTTATAGGCTAAATTGGGTCAACTTGGGTCAAATGGCCAATTAAGCTTGGTTTGGCTCAAGTGAGGGTTTGGTCATGTTCAATAATTGATTATCAGTGGGTTTGAATTAATGGTTTTAATCAATTTTCCATATGGTGAATTTTGGCTAGTTTGCATTTCATTTGGGCTAAATGTTGACTTGGTCAAAGGCTAGGTTTGACTTGGTTTGACCCAATTTAAGGCAATTGATCACCCTAGGGTGATTGGTAGTTAAGTTGTGAGGTTTGGATGGGCTTATTTCAATCCAATTTGGGTTGGATTAGAACTTTACTCAAAAAGGTCCTTTAGGCCACTTTGGGTCAAGTGAGCCTAAATGGGTAGATTTGCTTGATCATGGCTTGATCAAGTTTAGTTGAACTCACACATGAGCCTAGGATGAAATATAAATCCTATTGGAATTGGTTTGGAGCCAAATGAGTTTGGTTCATCTAAAAATTTCAAGTCAAAAAGGGTTAACTTGGGTTTGATTTGGGTTGACTTGGGTTTGGTTTGATAATGATGGTTTATGTTTATACTTAGGTCAATGATTATAGGAATGATTGAATCATGAATAAATCCATGAGTTTTGAATTGGTTTTGGTATCATTTAGCCAAGTTCAAGAATTTGGCTAAAAGGGCTAAAATTGGGAATTTGATTTGATTTGGGTTTCAATCATTTAGATTTGATTTTAGAATTTGGATTTGGATTTGAATTTGAATTTGGTAATTGAGAAAATCAATTGAATTGGGTTTATTTGAATTTGGTTAAGGCTAAGTCAATAAGATAAAATCAAAGGGCTTAGGAGGGGATTTGGAGTTTGAATTTAATCATGGAATTCAATCATTTGATAGTTGGATTTGATATTGGAATTTGGATTTGAATTTGAGATTTGATTTGAAAGAAGGAATCAAGGATTTGGTTTGGGCTATAGGGTAGGCAAATCTTCCTAAATCCCTAAGGCACAACCAATCCTTATGGCTAACTCTTCCAAGTCTCTAGGGTTAGGTTAAGTGTTCACCTAATCACTATAAGTGTCTTAAGACTGAGGAACTCTTAGTGTCTATGAGAGTCCTAGATCTATTATAAGAAAGTTGAGAGATCACTCCAAATGGTGAGGTCAATAATGACATTATGGACTTTATTTATGGAATGAAGTACACATAAATAAAATTCTAATAATATTACCAAGATTAATTTGATCAAAATGTGTGAAAATCCCCAAAATTACCAAAATCCTCTTTAAACTAAAAATATCAAAATAATATTGTGTAAATATTCTTCCCTTAAACTAATATAACCTTAGACTAATTTGGAGCCATTTAGATCAAGTTCAAGTCATGGTCAAACCATTTTGACCAAAAGGCACAATTAGCCTTAATTCAATCAAAACACAAAATTTAAATCCAAATTTATTCCTAAATGACTTAGGAATGTTCTTCACATCATTTATGATATCTCAATGAACACTAGCTGATTAAAGCTTGACCAAACAAAATTTTAACTTAATTAAGGCCAATTAGTTCAATAGCCTAGCTATGACTAATAAAAAGTGTTAGATAAGAAAATTTGAGACTAATCAAATTTAATACAATCTAAAAATTCATTGTTAATCCAATAAGGATGTATTGAGTAAAATGTAGTCAATTTAAAATTTAAATTAGTTAAAATTTGCCATCATAGACTTAAGCTAAACTCAATGTAATTTAAATTAATTTAAAGCCTTCATTAACATAATCACTATCTACTAAATATCAAATTTAGCTAAAGACTTAACAAGTCATACTAGATTGAAGTTTAATGCTTGGATATAGAATTCATAGTAAGATTTTGTTAAGCATCTAAGTTGCAAATTTTGAACTAACCAATTACATTCATATTGAATCGAATCTGTTCAAGTTAAGTTTAAGGCTAAATAGATACAAATGGCATAGATTGTTCATCTTATCATCCTTATAAGTTCTTAAAACGTAAATTAGATGAACTCATTCATGATATATTTTACTATGCTTTTTAGCATTTTTGAGAAATTTTTTTTCCTAAATGTAACTAACTTGAGATAGTAATTTAGAAACCTTCTAGAATTAACTTAAATATATTTAATCTAATTAAAAACATCTTAAATAATTAAACTCAATTAAATATTAATGTGGTTATTATTCTTTAGATTCAATGAAAATCATGAGAAATAAAAGATATTTTAATCAAGTTTTACACTACCAAATTCAATTACAAACTTTGTTAAAGAAGTTAAATCATTACATTTTAGTTTTTGCTAGTCTCCATACTAAGCTAAATTGAGAACCCAAGGACATTGAATCCATTCATATAATTAGAATGGTCGATCAGCTAAAAATGGCCCAATTTGGGTTATCCAAACATGTTGAAAGCTAAATCCGATTATTATAAAAGGCTAGCAGATAAACCTAAGGCAAGCTAATTTTTAAACCATTATGTATATTATATTTTCTACCTAACTTGCATGGTTCTTTATTCATAATATTTGTCCAAACTTATAATTTACAAAATGTCATAAAGAATCCCCATCAACTCAACTTATAAAATTCCCACCCAAATAAGGAAGGAATTAAAATTCTGTCATCCAAAACCTTCCTCATACTCTTGAAAGTGAAAATAACACCTTTCCCTTATTCCAATAATCCCCCATTTGATGGGATGTTGATGAACTATGCTCTACTTTGATTAGTCCATTCACTTAATCAATGTAAGACGTTACAATCTTCAGTTCAAGCATTTATCAAATCAAGGTGTAATGATCAATTTAAGCAATCATAAGTTTCTTGCATTGAGGTGACTATCTTAAACCCTAAAACATTTTTAGATGTAGATACTTCATCAAACAAATGAGAGCTAGGTTAGGATCACACCATAGGATAGATATAACAAAAGTTATTGATGCTTTCTAGTTCAAGAAATCCAAGAAATCTTTGTGGGATTGCTTAGTTCAATGCCCTCTCTACGAAAAACCACAGATAATAGTTGGAGCTAGAATACAAATCCTTGTGGGAAAATTTTATGACACTACATAGAGTTAAAAAATTTCTCATTTGTATGATCAAATGCATCATTAAATAGTAAACATATTATCTCAAAAGAAAAACATGGTATCCTATAATAGATTTGATCATTTAATAAAAGACTCCTAAGGCTAATAGATCTTTCATGTACCGGAGAGTTTTCCCTTAAACTACATGGGAAGTAGAGCAAATTTTATTTCAAAACTAGGTTCATGGTTCCCTATAAGGAAAGCCCCTATATAAACTTAGAGCAGGTTAAATATATTATGCACCCAAAATAAATAAAGCCAATTTAATTTTTAAAAAAGTATGATGCGGTTGGGTACCACTGTACACCCTAAAAGAAAAAGCAAATGGGCACCCGAGCTCTACTCTGATATAGCCCGACCTAGAACTACAAGTCTAGATCTATGGGTCTTCTTTCTAGGATAGTCTCTTATTTTAGATATCTTCATTGGGCTTCACAAGGGACCACTACAACCATCTGCTAGTAAGATCAGCTCTTGCTAATCCTAGACCCCCATAGATCATAACTTTATTATAAGCTCAAATTTACATTTCAAATTCAAAAATAAATTCTAAGCCTTGCAAAATAAATGTTAGGAAAATACAAATAGCACATAGCACTTATATTTTGCAAACATACGGGCTTAGCATTAGTTGCTTGCCAAGCCCACCTCTTATATTAGGCTATGCTTAAGGACTTAAGCATATTTGCAAGAAAATAGCATTTTTAATTTATTTATTATAGTAGTCTTTTTTATCATAGCCCCCTATAGAAATAATGTTAGTTCTAAAAAGAACTTCCTATCATACAATCTAATGGGTAAACAATCCTAGACATGCATATAAAATAGTACACCACAATGACATGAAAAGCACATCACATCATAACATAGAGTATCATAGAGAGTCATAAATGACTTAACCTAAGTCTAGGGTCTGTGATCTAATGACATAATGTATGAAGGGAATAGGCTTGTGTGGCAAGACTTTGCTAGGCCTTTTTAGTTCAAGTTTCAATTTGGAATTTTGAGTTTGTTTGATTTACCTTTGGATGGCTTCAATTCAAGTGATTTAATAAATTTTTTCATTTTATTAACTTTTATTTTTTTATAGTGAAGTTTAGGTTTCCAAGAATGAAGAGTAGAATATACTAATTTTGGGTGGAACCCATTCTATTCAACATCCTAAATCCTAATAGAATGAAACTTTCATCTTAAATGAAGATTTATCCCAAAGGTCTACCTAAGATCCTTAAGTACATTAATTAATCCTTTTAATTTCATTTAGATGATTTGATTTTTAAGTTCAATTTGGTTTAATGTTTCAATTCTTTTGAAATTTAATTCTTCATTTTATTCCTTTGATTTGATTTATTTTTGGTCTGATTTATTTTTAATTTGATTTGATTTGAATTATTTTATTTATTTCAATTTGATTTGAATTGGTTTAAAATTTAGTTTGAATTATGTTTATATTTATTGAATTCATGTCTATTGATTTGGTTTGAAATATGTTAACCTAAGGCACTTAGATTGGTACTTTAATCCATTCTTAGGTTACATTGATTATGGATTAGGATTTCATTAATTGGTTTGATTATGAGTTCTTTGGGTTAAGGTTTAATTAATCTTAATATGCATTATTAGTTTCATTAACCCTTAAGAGTGTAAGTGATCAAGTATTTTTATTTAGGATGTTGGAGAACTATCCTAAGTGTTATAGTGTTAATTAGGATTATTTCATATTATTTTATAAATTTTGTGATTTTTGAATTTTTTTTTCTTTATTATTTGATTTATATTGACCTAGAGATTTATAAATTCAACAATTCCAAACCCAAAGGTCAATTGGGTTTGAAATGTTTAGCAAGGGTTCCTTGCCAATTTCATCTTTCCAAAGTTTTATTTTAATCATTTGCATAATTAGGGTGTAATTAAGATTTTAATTATTTTATTAAAACCTAAATTAAGCCTAATTTAGTGAGGACTATTTGGAGATTTTATTTTATTTTCCTTGATTTCTCTCAAAAGATGCTTTCGTAGAGGGTTAATTTATTGTGATTTTCTTAAGATCAAGTTAATTATTTGAATTAATTAATTCAATTAATTACCTAATTAGAACATTTTATGATTTATTAAGTTTTAATGGGTTTAATTGGTGTATTTAGGTTCATTAGAGTTTTTTATATTAATTTGAAGTGATTTGATTCATTTTTATGATTTATTTCATTTAATTTTAATTTATTTAATTAAAACTAAAGTTTAGAGTTTGAAATTTGATATTTCTTGAGTTAGTTTGAGATAATTCCTAAAACTTTTTCCTAAGGTGTGTTTTAGCTTCAATTTCAGTTCCCTAAAGTTTCATTTCAATTGGATTTATGATTTGGGATTAATTTGAGTTTAATTGATTTCATTTAAAGGCAAATTAAGCCAAATTTACCGAAATTTAATTAGAGATTTTGGGTTTAATGGATTCTACTCATTGAGATGAATCCATAGAGCCTTTATTTTCTTTTTCTAGATTTATATTTCAATTTTTATATTTTTTTAAAGTATTAGGCATTTTTTAATAATTATTTTAGTTATTTAATGAGATTTACCATATTTAAAATGGTGGCGCCTTTGCCACATGGCACAACATCATTAGACCACACAAAATCCACTTGGTGGCCACGTCAAAAGTGGAGCCACACGAGATGTATCTCGACCATCCGATATATTCCATTGTTTCTTTAAAGAGATTAATCAGATCCTGTGACTAGATCTCGGTGTCTATTTCAAATAGAAGGAACGGACGATGGAGATCATTTCTCGAGTAATTTTGGCATGATACAAACACCATCTATTGCTTTTGATGGAATTTTGGTGATTCGAGGTCAATTTCAATGTGATTTTGATTAAAAATGATCAAGGATCAATTTGCAATCAAACTATACGATTTGTCCCTTTTAGGATTGAATTCACTTCACAAAGACCAAAATCGAATGCTATAGAGGTTAGTTGTGAAGCATATCTCAACTCTAGTGATCTCCAATGGTGGGATCAACTTGAACACTTTCGCCTTGATGTGACAAAGACGTGAACGTAATTTGGTGGCTTGCCTCTATGCTAAATGCCATGGAGACCAACATGAGGCCATTTTCCATTGAGTTTGGCCATTCTCTATCTCACCGATGGTTGAGGGGTTGTGGTGAGGATTCCCTTGAGGTTGCCTCAACCTCAATAACATGTTTAAACGTTCAATTTGATGTGAAACATTCCCCCTAGTGTTTTTCCATTAAAGGCTGATTGGTGGCCAATAAATTTGGTCGAATTTTAGTGTGTCAATTGCAAGTAGGGGGAATGCTTCTTTTCTTCTTCTCCTCACTTTTGTGGTTTCGGATGAAAATATGGGAAGAAGTCCCCCCTTTTCCCTTACATGGCTGAGAGCCATGTATTTGATCTTTTGGGAGGCCGGATTCTGACCAATGTGGTGGGAAGCTCATCTAAAGGGTGGATTTAGTTCCCCTTGGTCTTGTGAGCATCTTGGGATAAGAAGTTTTAGGGGAGGAATTCATTTCCTCCTCTTTCCTCCTTTGGTTGTGGGCATGGCTTAATGTCATTATCCATTGCCTCTTCTTTCTCTTCTTCATGGAGGAGACCAAATCCCTTTTGATTTTCTCTTTTTGAGGTCTTCAAGTAATTATAATGAATCCAAATACCTTAAGCTAAGAGATGGATGAGGTATGGAGGAGGGGAAATGAAACTTAAATTCCTTTCTTAGATTTCAAGTCCTATTCTCTCATAATTCCACTCCTTTGATTTTGTTTTATTTTATAACTTTTAGCATCACCACCAAAGCCCTTAGGCTAGTGTTTAGCAGCCCAAATCAAACCTAATGTGAGTTTGAGGGCAAGTTTAAATCCATTTGAATTAGATTGGGCATTTGAAGCTAAATTCAAGCATTTGGATTCAAAGTGTTTGAGTTTAATTTAATTCATTAATTTTGAGTGCAAGCAACTTTAATTGATGATTTATTACATTTTGAGTTGATTAATTCATTTAGGATTTGAATTAATTTTGGATTTCATTTCATTTCAACCCATTTAGTCTTAAATGAGTTAAGCTTGATTTCAATTGGGTTCAAATGACCTATTTGACATAATTAAATTTTTTTTTGGACTCTAATCAAGCTTGATCACATTTGTTAGATGATTTGGAGTGGTTAATTTCATTTGATTTTAATTTCATTTCAATTTCAACCCATTTGACCCAAAATAGGCTTAACGGGTTAAGGATGGGTTTTATTTGGGTTAAATGGCCAATTTGATTAAATTATGCCCAATGATGGGTTGGATTATGTTTGAGAATCATTTTCAAATGACTTTGAGAAATCAAATTGAATTGATTTCAATTTCACTTAAGTTTGAACCCAATAAGAACCATTTAGGTTCATTTAAACTAAGTGGTCCAATTAACCTAAGTAAAGACTAAATAAATTTAAATTTTTTTAGATTCATGATTAAACATGTTTATTTTATCATTTAGATTATTTGGAATGATTTTATATTGTCAAACTTTGGTGGGTTAACCTTTGACTTGGTGGGACCCACCTAAGTTTAACCTATGTGAAATGGGTTGACTAGATTTGACTTTGAGTTGGATTTGAATTCATCCATTTAATTTAATTTAAATTCATTTTGATTTGTTTGAATTTTATTTGATTTAATTCAAATTTGAAATTTGGGTTGAGTCTGCTTATGCCCATTAGATTAAATCAAACCCAAGGAAGGTGTACGAGATCACTAAATGTAGTTTCCTGAGCACTTAATTAGGAGATTCCTATCTAGGATTAGGTATCCTAACTATTAATTTTAGAAGTGATGTCCTCATCCAAAAATGAGGTCAACAATCCTAAACAATTCATTTCAGTTAGTTAAATAGATGGTTATAATCTAGTCAAATCGTGATTTATTTAAAAAAATTGTTCTTCATATTGTGGTGTAATCTCAACTATATAATCATTGATCAGATGACTAAGATTAGTTTTTCTTTAGCCTTTACATGAATGCCTTACTAACCTAGTCAAACCCCATCTCAAGTAAAGCGTGCCCTACTTTGAAACCACATAATATAAGGATTTAAGTTGGGTTTTAATTCCAAAAATATCTTAGAACTTCAAAATTCACCATAAAATCAAGAAAAAAAAGCTAAAAATACAAATAAATACTCATTTGAACTAGCATTCAATGAGGAAAATAATATAAATAATAACCTAAATGTCAATTAGTATTTTTAGATTAACTTAAGAAATTTTAAAAATTACATTTTAATTAATAAAATGAAAGTATAGCTCCAACTAACATGAGGTTTTCAAGAAAGATTCTTTGAGGAATTTCCTACCACTAAGACTTTTCTTACATGATTTTACTAATAATATTATTAAAAATTAAAGACCCAATTTAAGATTAAAGAAATCAAGCATAAAAAATAAACTAACTTATATAAATCATTAAAAATAATTAAGAGTGATCCAATCTACACATAAACAATAAACATTTAAAGAAAACTTTAGAGTATTTTTTCAATCTTGATTAAACATAATTAAACAACAAAAGAAATCATAAAATCAAAAAACAAAATTATTATAGAATAATGTACTCAAATTTTAAGAATTTAAAAATTCATAAATAATTTTAAATAAATTATAAAAAGCATAATAAACTTTCATGAAAAGTAAAGAAGATATAAAAATAGTGAAAGTTAGAATTAAAACTTGTTAATTAATATTTAAATTATTATAATTAAATAAATTATTTAAATATGATTAATTATAAAAAAATCTACATTATGTTAATTTAATTTCAAAATTTTATGGAAGGCTCTAGTTGTCATGATAAGTCTTTAGAAAATTGTAATAATATACATAATTAAATTGGCATTAAAATTAAAAATTATAAGAAAATTTGTCATCAATTGATGAAAATTATGAACATATCCAATATTCTTAGAGTAGCTTTCGAACTTTTATAGAAAGTCTTACTTGTTATTTTAATGTAAGAAAGAATTTTTCCCATAATGTTTTACACTATTTTAATATTTTCATGGATTTCCTAATTCAAAAATAAATAAAAATTTATAAAAATTATAAAATAATTCAAAATAGTTTCAAATTTATATATTGATGTTCACTTATTATATAAAATTTTCTATAAAATTTATAATTATTTTGAATAGTTTCTAGAACTTTTTTCAATAAATAATTTAGAATCATGTTTAAAATTAATTAAGTAATTATAAAATCCATAAAAGTCACCTAAGATTGATTTATATGTATTATAAAACATATCCTCAATCTTTTGATGTAGGATACATTTTATAATACTTATGTTACTTATGTGCCAATGTTCATCCTTTTAGTTGACCTTACTTGCTTATGAGCTTTCTTCAAAACCCTTTAAAAGTTTGGAACCTAAATCTAATAAAATTCAAATAAAATTTTAAATTACTAGTCCTTAAACATAAAAGCATCCTAGATTAAATTAAATAATCATTCAAGGACCCTAAAATTTGAAGTGTATAGTTAAGTATAATGTGTTGACATGGTTATGCACACACACAATAAATTTGCTTATTAGTGTTAACCCCATGAGCCCTCACAAGTTTCACAAATATTTCTGGTTGAACAATTATTGCTACTAATCAAATTGTGTGTACAAGCTATGTTGAGCTATCAATGTAGGACTTATAATTATGCAGCTTAATCACGATTCACTAAGGGAACATGAACAATGGCTAAATTTCAAGATATATCCAAGTAAGAGCTTCTAAAGATGACAATTGAGGAATAAGTGATGCTAGAAGATCTAAGTCAAGCTCATTTTTTTGTGTTTTTTGGTCATGGTATTTATGTTGTATTTAGTCCTCATGTATTTGGCATGTGAATGATAAATAACAACCAAGAACACACACACTGAGAGAACAAAAAAATAACTTTTCAAAATTAAAATTTTAAAGGAAATCATACTACACGAACTTGATTGAACTATACGATTGATAATTACTTTATTTTTTTCTATCCAACATAATTAAGTCAGTTAATCAATAAAATTGTCAAATTTGTACTAATTATACTATATGATCTTTATCATACTATAACATTATACAATTTTATTAATTTTTAATTACTAGGATTAAGTTGGTAATTACAAATTATGCTTAATTTGTAAAATCGTGCAATACGATTTGTAATCATACAACATGATTTTATTGGGTAATTATCAAATTTCAATCCTAAATATGAGGGATTTGGTGTAGCAGAATTTTTTTGTAAGTTGTTTGTATTGTACAAGGAGTTCGTATAGGTTGAATAAAGAAAGAGCTGATTTTTTTTATTTTGTACAATTTGTAAAGTATTCATAGTATGAATAGTATGAATGCAGTTTGGGATGACTTGGTCATCCACAATTCCTAACCTTAGCAAGTTGAACTGATCATACAGTATGATGTGGGATCATATAGTGCAATGTGGAAACTTTTTTTAAATTAATTATTTTTAAATTATATTCAACCTCCTCCTTATAAATACCACCTTTGAGGGAATAATTCTGAATGTGAGAAAAATTAAAGGAGGCTTAGGGTAGGCTGTTTAGATTAAGAGAAAAGTGGGGAGACTTTTCTCTTTACTTCTTTTCCTTAAAGGCTTGTATGTTGGGTAAGGTCGTTCTTTCACTTGGTTGTTCTTATTCATTCAGCTTGCCTTAAGTTATATGCTCTAGCTTGAGATTTTATTCTATTTGAGAGCTTGTATAAGATTCTTGTTATAAGAAATTTTCTTTGTGCCTTTTGAGAAGGAGCAGCTTTCTTCTTGCCCAAAAAGAGAAAAGAAATTTGTAGGGTTTCTCCATTACCTAGAAAGGCTTTTCCATGTTGGATTATGCTAAAGAAGAGTTTTGGAGGAGATTTGGAGATTTGATGTAGATCAATTAGACTGAACCACTATAAATATTTGTGTCATCTTTTCTCTTTTCTTTCTTATATTTTTGTGTTGCTCTCTGTGTTTTGAAAGATTAGTTTTTGCTTATTGGAATCTCTCATTTTTTTATAGTTAAAGTTTTTATTTTATTTTATTTATTTAAAAAAAATTTATTAGCACACCAATTCATCGACTCGCACCCCCCACCCCCCTCGAGTGTGCCAACACTTATAAGGGGTATCAACGGGTTGCTTATTTTAAGGTTTAATAACCTTAAGCAGATCCATCATAGGACACATCTTAGAAATATAAATACCTTTGAAGGGTTCTTTATTACCTGACCACCTCTCTTTGATGATATTCCATTTGATTGCTGAAAAATTTATATGTCAACTTTCATTCAATCAATCAATTTTTAAATGTGAAATATGATTGAAGTAAAATATTCATTTCATCATGATGCCATTAATGGTAAATGAATTGTGGTCTTTAGAAGAAGGAGAATTAGCCTAATTAAATTTCATATGTTTAAATTACTTTTTTTGTGCTTTAAAAATATGAAAATTATATGTGTTTCTACTTATAAAATGGGTAAAGAAATTTAAGAAAAGGTATGTGTCACTTATGAAGAAAGTAATGAGGCTAAAAATCCTGTATCAACTTGCTTTTACAAGATTATGAGTTGTTTCGTATATTACCTCAAGAGTCAAATTTTAATATGTATCACGCTTTACCAAAATCATTACTTGATTACATGTTTTGGGAATAGAATTTACAAATATTGAAAAAATTAACAAAATCCTTCATTGCTCTCTTGAATCTTAGGATGCCAAGGTTTCGACTATCTTTGAATCTAGATTTGTCTATTGCCTTAATTGATCACATTCTTGGCTCACTTATTGCTTATGAACAAAAAATTTTGCAAAGAATTATTGAAGTAGGTGTCAGGGGAAAGGTGAAGGTTATTGCTTTTAAAGTTAATACTTTTGATTATAGCAAAGATGATAGTAGCACTGAGGTCAAAGTCATTGTGTTTATGAGTAGAAAGTTCAAAACTTTTAAGTGATAAAAAGAAGAGATTCAATCAAAGAAAACATAAAGATAAACCTAAAAGCTTCTCAAAGGTTATTGATATAATTTGCTATAAATGTAAATAATCAAGTCACATCAAGTGGGATTGGCCACTACTTAAGAACTCCAATTAGAAGGAAAAAAAGGATGATAAAGGTGATACAAAGAAATGCAAGAGAAGAACTCAGTGTAGTTTTTGGATCTACTCTAGCCTAGACTCTTTAGAAGAAGAAGTCGTAGAAGAAGCCATAAACTTTTGTTTAATGGCAAAGGCTGACTCAGGCGATTTTGATGGTAATCATGTAAGTAATCTCTCTGAATTGTTGATTTTTGGATAAACGTGATAATTTTAAAAATGACTATGAAAAATTAAGAATGCAAAAGCACAAAAAGAAAAAGACATCTCTAAAAAAATTAATGATCTTGAAAATGCTAATGAGACTTTGGAAAAAGAATTTGAGAATTATAAAAAGAAGAACACATTCATCCAAAAATAAAAGTTTAGGGTTAATAAATCTATGCATTCTTTCCCTAACATTTATTGTTTCTCTTACAGTATGTTTGGACATATTCCTAATCTATACATATATCATTCACATTTAAACACAACATATGCATGGATTCCAAAAACTCTTTCTATATGTACGGGACCAATGCAAGTTTTGGTTCCCAAAGTCTAACTTAAATCTAATTTGCAGATATGCCATTACTCAGGGGCTAGAGGAGGCATGTGGTACATGGATAGTCAGTGCTCAAAACATATGACTAGAGAGAAAAAAAATTCACCTCCTTGGAACTCAAAACCAAGCGAAAGGTCACTCTTGGAGTTAATCCAATTTGTATAGTCCTCGAGTCTAGTTCCACCGGTATTAAAAATACTTTAACCATTGAAAAGGTCATTCTTGTTGATGTTCAAAACACAATCTACTGAGTATTAGTCAATTATGTGATAAAGGTTTCAATGCCAATTTTTAAATGACAAATAATTGATTAATTTAAATGAAAAAATTATTTTATAAGGTGTTAAAATGAACAATATTTGCATGCTTGATCTTGGCTTAAGTTATTCTATGGTTATTTATTGAATTCCACTTTAGATGAAACCTATCTTTAACATAAGGGATTGTGTCATGCCAGCATGCATACACTTAAAAAAATTACATTAGCTAATCTGGTTAGAGGTGTACCTAGACTAGATTTTTTTTTATAATCATTTGTGTGATGCTTATCTACATGGTAAGAAAATGAAATCTTTTTTTTTTCTAAATCCACATCAGGCACTATCACTTCATGGCCTTTAGAAATTCTTCATATTGACTTACTTAGATTTATTAGCACCACTAGCCTGGAGGAAAAGTCATATGAATTTGTCATTGTTGATGATTTTGCTACATTTACTTGGGTGACATTTTTTAAATACAAAAATGAATCTTTTCCTAAATTTAAAATCTTTGCTATTTGGATTCAAAGAAAAATTAGTTGTTGCATTAACTCTATTCATAGTGATCATGATGGTGAATTTAAAAATAATAAATTTAAAGCTTTTTGTAATGAGACAAAAATAGAACATAATTTCTCAACCCCTAGGACTCCATAGTAGAAAGGGATAGCTGAATGAAAGAACAAAACTCTCACTTAAGCTGGTAGATCCATTCTTAGCTAATACAAGCTTTCAATATATTTTTGGGCTAAGACTGTTAACAGCACTTGCTATGTGCTGAATTAAGTGAACATTATATCTAATATAAATAAACCTCCTAATGAGCTTTTAAAGGTAAGACTTTGAATCTATTACTTTTGCATATTTTTGGATGTAAATGCTTTATGTTAAATAATAAAAAGAATAATTTAAAAATTTTTTGATTCCAAGTCTGTTGAGGGGATGCTTTTAGGTTACTCTTATGTACAAAAGGCTTATAAAATTATCAATAAAATATCCTATTGATAGAAGAGTCAGCCTGTGTAATTTTTAATGAATCTTCTATCCCTTCCACTTCTAAAGATCTTGTAGATGAAGATGACTTTGTAAAAAAAATTAAAAATCTTGGATTAGAAGAAAATGAGAATGTTAAGGGAGACTACTTAGAAAGTAGAGATGTGCATTCATTCATCCCTAAGATTTCATTTTAGGATACCCATCTCCAGGTGTTAGGACTAAGAATAGTCTTACAAAAGTGATTATCCTGATCACTAAAAAAAATGCCTTTAAGGATGTGCTCCGCCATCTTTATGGGATGAACAGGAGTATGTTTTATTATGAAGCAGATTGATATATATCCAACCAGATCTCCCCTAACATTTAAGTTAGGGTTTATTTTGATATGGGTTCTACATCCTATGGATGCAAGCCTCCATAGTTAATTAGCCCTCTTTATTACAATAAGAGAGCACTCTTGATTAATATTGGAAATAAATATATCTATTTGATATGCAATTTGTTTCTTAGAGGTGTGTGTGGCATAGATGGTGTCTTATAAAAAAAATAGGAGTGTAATCTGGTTCATGATCACATGGTTTTATCATCTCGGGATTACATTATTCCAGCCTTCCAACATTAGAAGGACATAGTCATAATGTCCAGAGAATCTAATTAACAACTATGGGTTGCATCATTTCAGGTATCTCGATTAGACTTAGAATTTTAGTGTAAATGATACAAGAATATTCATGTGGTGAACAAATTATAAGGTGTTTGCATGGCAAAAGTGCAAATGTTCATATTGTGAATGAAGATAAGGTTGGGCTTACATCCCTTTGGAATGCCAAAATTAGAGTTATCCTACATGGTGGACGGATATGAATTTATTCGCATGGCGAATGAAATATGGGGTATTCGCATTGTGAATGAATAGATGTTCAAATTGTGAATGAATGGGAGACTAGGCTTACATCCCTTTAGAATACCAAAATTAGGGTGTTTGCATGGAAAATGAATATGAATTTGTTCATGTGGTGAATGAATTATTAGGTGTTCGCAAAATGAATAGATGTTTACATATTGACCGAATAGGTGGATGGGCTTACATCCCTTTAGAATGCCAAAATTAGAGTGTTTGCATGGAAAATGAATTTGAATTTGTTCACATGATGAATGAATTATGGGGTGTTTGTATTGTGAATGAATAGATGTTCACATGGTGACTGAATAAAAGGTTGGGATTACATCCCATTGAAAATGCCAAAAATTTGGGTGTTTGCATGCAAAATGAATATGCATTTGTTCACGTGGAAAAAGAATTATTGGGTGTTCGCATTATAAATGATGAGATGTTCACATGGTGAATAAATAGAAGGCTAGGCTTACATTTCTTTGTAATACTAAAATTAGGGTTATCCTATATAATGGACGGATATGAATTTGTTCACATGGTGAACGAATTATGGGGTGTTCCCGATGCGAATGAATAGATGTTCATGTGGTGAACGAATAGGAGGTTGGGCTTACATCCCTTTGGAATGCCAAAATTAGGGTGTTTTCTTAGGAAAAGAATATAAATTTGTTCGCATGATGAATGAATTATGAGGTGTTCACATTACAATGAGTAAATGTTTACATGGTGAATGAATAGGAGGCTGGGCTTACATCCCATTAGAATGCCAAAAATTAAGGTTGTCAACATGGTCAATAGTTATGAATTTATTCATGTGGCGAATGGGTTATGGGGTGTTTGCATGAAAAATGAATAGATATGCACATGGTGAACGAATAAGAAGCTGGACTTACATCCCTTTAGAATGCCAAAAATTATATTGTTTGCATAGGAAACGAATATGGATTTGTTTATGTGATGAACGAATTATGAGTTGTTCACATTATGAATGAATAGATCTTTAGATGGTTAATGAATATGAGGCTGGGCATACATCCCTTTGGAATACCAAAAATTAATATTGTCTACATATTAACTAAATATAGTGTTGTTTATGTAGCAAATAAATAAATATTTGAATTTTAATTTAAAAATTACATAAAATTCTCATTTGGGACCCTGCACCTCACTGTTGGGATCTAGTTCCATGGTGCTATGATAGTGGAGCCCAGTGCATGTGTGGCATTACACGGGCCAAATAAGCTAGAGGTTCATCACCTTAGCACTGTGTATATAGCGCATGGTGCTACTATTATTGGTCATTTGATTGTTCGAGCAGCGCTGTGGTTCGCCTTGTAGCATTATGGCACTAGTCAAGATTCCTAACATACATGCATCAGGCTTTAAAGGGAAATGACAGACTCATTTTAATGAGTGACATGGCCCTAGGTCAGAGTGTTATGATGCTAAGCTCTTTATGCACGCATCAGTTTCAAAAATTTATTATAATTAATTCTATCTTTTTTACCACACAGTAACCAACAAGATTAGCTGAGTAGCTCTTCGATGTTGCATGTGGGTACCACAATGTTGGGGTCATGTTCTGCAACCCAAGAGGATAGCACCTCAATGTTGGGTTTGGGCACCATGGTGTTGGGTCCTGTTTTAAATAAAGGCCCGCGATGTTAAGAATTTTCATTCGTGATCCCTTCCCTTTAAGAATTTTCTTTCTCTCTAGCTCTATTTTTCCATTTTCATTATTAATCAATACTCTTAGATGAGTTTTAGGCAAGAAAAGGGAATCCAATGATGCCAATCACTTTGTTAGCACTAACATTGAGGAGTGGTACCAACACGCTCTCCTCCATAAACACATGATTCCAGAGAGGGAATTCCAAAATCCTTATGGAAATGTCAGGGAATAATTATGGATCAGAGCTGGCTCAAATTGGCCTGTGACAACATCTCGTGCATCATCCAGGTGGTGCTCGAATTCTTCATAAATGCATGGGATGGCTAGGACAATAAGGCATACGCAGGAAAAGCTGGCAAGTTATGGCAGTAGTGCTATAAATGTATATTACAATCTCCCTAATATTGAGTATGATCAATATCTATCCTACTATAATGATTCTCTTGATTTTAATGAGATTATTCTTTTCTTTGTAGCAAAAATAAAAGCATGCAATGGAAATGATGGGAGAAAAGAATTATCAACTTTTCTGTCGCTAGAATAATAGCCGTCTCTAAGGCTTAGCAATATTTCAATTTTACCAGGCTTATGCCCTCTAGTAACATTAGTGATGTTACCAAGGACCAAAGGGCTATTTTAAATTTCTCTATTCATAAGGGATTCTTGATCGATATTGAAAAGTTAATTTTTAATTCTATTTATAATATGCTGAAGAAGAGTACTACTGTTTGGTACGTCCACCCTTCTTTTATTTATGATTTATGTGTAGTGACGGGTGCAATTAGGGGGCCTACTAACGAGGCACTCCATCAGAAAGCTCATCTAAGAAAGAGGGAGATTGGGGGATTCGAGAATAGATTTGAAGTGGAAGAGAGTCCACATCCTCCCCGATCTAAATCCCAAATTCTGAAGTCCTTGGCCGAGCAAGTTCAAGAGATCGACAGCCTAGTCTCAGACATGCTGAAGAGGGTTATATATGAGGTACTACTTCTGAAAGCTCCTCTAATGAAGAGGAGTGATTTGGGTGGGGTTCACATCCACCCCGATCTAAATCTCAAACCCCCAAGTCCTTACCTGAGCAAGTTCAAGAGATCAATAGCTAGGTCTTAGAGTTACGAAAGAGGGTAGATAAAAGTAGTTATAGGCAGGAGATGCTAGAATGCAAATTTGATCATCATATGGATCAACAATAGGCGAAGGAGGATGAAGAAGATGAAAAGGAGGGTGGTGATTAGTACAACTTATAGCTTTCTCTATTTGTACTTCTTTCTTATTTTCTTTTATTTATAATTTGCAAATTTTTTTGAAGAAATAAAATTCTCCTTTTCATTATCTTTTGTGTATGTATGTATATATATATATATATATATATATATATATATATATATATATATATATATATATATATATATATATATATATATATATATATATATATATATATATATATATATATATATATATATATATATATATATATATATATATATGTTTAGTTTATATTGATGCTCTAGGATAAATAAAAAAATTTTAACACTTATATAAAAAATCAAATTAGGGTACAACACCACGTTGCTAGTATGCCAGCGCCTCGACATTGGAGCTAGACTCAAGGACCCGAGACAAGGGCACCACGGTGCTGTCTTGGAGCACCGCGATGCTGTGGGAAATTATTTCCTTCCCAAGAAAAATTTTCTAAGTCCTTTTTCACATGTAGCAATGTGACAAAGTGTTGTGGCACTGTCCTCTTAGCACATCTATGTTGTTGGATTTTTTATTATTTTTTGATTCAAATATTCTAAGTCATATTTCAAGTGACGCATGGGTATGGCACTACACTGATGTTGTGGTCTCGTGGTGCTATGGGATTTTTTATATACTGTGATACTAATTCTTCAGTGTTGCAGTGCCACTTTCATAATATGGCTATCAGAGAGTGAGCACCATAGTGTCGATATCCATCACCTCGGAGCTATAAGACAAATTTTTATTTTAAATGCAAATTTTTTTAAATTTTTTATAAAATTTGGCAGCATTTTGCTTTAGCAGTGCTAGGTTTTCAAAATCGTATAATGTAAAGCACTCTTCTCTCTTCTTACGAATCTAAGATCAATGGAAGGGATGGGGTTTTCATCTCTCACTAGAATAAAATTCAATTGCGGAGGTCTTTAAATCTCAAAGTTTTTCACAACGGATCAAAAATCAATGGTGAGATTTTTGTCAAACCAGAAAGAAAAAAGCATAGATTCTTTACCTAAAGTAAGAAACTCAGAGTGAAGTGTGAGCACCGTTTGGAATGAGTAGAGTTAAAATGGGGAAAAGTCCTTTGAGAAGACTACTCACTCATATTTATAAGAGTGGGTTGATAACTATTCCCTCTCAATGGCTGGTGCAACGCCTAGGAGCAAAGATCATGATGTTGTGACACTGTATAATATTTTGATAGCTGGACTGGGTAATTGTTTATTCTAGAAGACCAAGGCAGTGCCTCAGCTCTATGGTCATAGCGTCGTGGCACTATAGCCAAAAATTTTATTTTAATTTTAAATTTTTTATTTTATTTCATTTCCTTTTTTATGTAAGCATAGCCATACATCCTTCATTTGCATGATTGAATCCACTAGTGTAGAAGAAGCAATCTCTGATGAATTCAATGTTGAGGCAATGTAGGAAGAATTAAATTAATTTGATAGAAATTATGTTTAGGAATTATTTCCTAACATTAGTCTCAAAGCATGATCGAAACAAAGTTGTTTTCAAGGATAAAATAAATTATTTGGGATTTGTTAGAAACAAAGCAAGGCTTGTAGCTGAAGGCTTTAATCAAATAGAATCCATTGATTTTGTGGAAACATTTGTGAATGTTGCTTGTTTGGAAGATATTGATTATTACTAGTGTTTGCTTGCTTTAAATATTTTAAATTACTTTAGATTGACGTCAAAAGTTCCTTTTTTAAATGGTATTATAAAAGAAGATGTTTTTTTGTTTAACCACTTTGATTTGATAGGTCATCACACCATAATCATTTTTACATATTAGAAAAGGCCTTGAATGGTTTTAAATAAGTGCTTCGTGCTTGGTATAATAAACTTAGCTCTTTTCCCTTGAAAATTTTGCTTATTAAAGGATCCGTTGACACTACTTTATTTATCAAAAAATATAATATGATATTCTTCTTGTTCAAATTTGTGTTAATGATATACTATTTGGATCTATAGACTCTTTGTCATGTGATGATTTTTCAGGACTAATGAGCATAGAGTTTAAAATGAGCATAATAAGTAAGCTTACTTACTTCTTAAGATTCAATGTTAAGAAAGGTCAAAAGGGTACATTCATAAACCAAACTAAGTACACAAGAGAGTTATTCAAAAAAAAAAATTAGAAGGTTGTAATAAGCCTTAACACTTGGTTGGAAAAGGTTCCTTTAGGTAAATCCATTGACCGTAAGAAATTTTGTGGAATGATTTACTTTTAATCTACTTGACTGCTAGTAGACCCGATATCATAGTTGTGTTCATCTTTGTGCACGATTTCACGCTGACCAAAAGGAATCACATTCAAAAGTTGTGAAAAGGATCTTTCAATACTTAATTATGATTATGATTTTGTCGATGCAAATTGATAAGAAAAGCACTTAAGGAATGTGTCAGTTTGTAGGACACTCTCTAATCTTTTGGTCCACTAGAAAATGAAATTTTGTTCCTTTGTCAACTATTAAATCTGAATTCATTGTTGTAAATCGATGTGTTGTCCAAGTCCTATAGCTTAAAGCAATAACTTTTGGATCTTAATCTAATAGTAGTTATGATTCTTATTATATGTGATAACACTAGTACTATTTACATAACTAAAAATCCTATTCAACACTCTCACACCAAACACATAGATGTACGACATCATTTCATTAGAGATTATGTTCTGAAAGGAGATGTTGATATTAATTTTATTGATATTGAAATCTAATTAGCAAACATCTTGATAAAAGCCTTAAATTTTAAGAGGTTTAGTTCTCTTAGATCAAGCTTATGGGTAATGCTTCAGAATTTGATTTTGTTTCTCTTTTTTGTTTATGTTTTTATTTTCTTGTGTGCATGTATTCACATTTTATTTTATTTCTTTTCTTCATTGGTACATGACTACATTTCCCTCAATTTCTTTATTTTACTTATTTTCCTTTGAAAATAAAATTAAATGAAAAATATTTTTTCCATAATCATACTATAGTACTTTCATACTATATGATTAGATTGTTTAAGATCATCAAAAATGGCTAGGATGCTTCATTATCAAACAAATTATGTTGGACATGTTAATAGTGGACCAGTTGTAAGTGGGGTCTAAAGCATAGCCAATGAGGTGTAATTCCTAAGCCAAATGAATAAATCAACATTACACCTCACCTCTCTTTTGTTACTTATTTCTACATGACTCACATACAATTCAATGTTGCAGATCAGTTGATTCATTAAATTGAAAACCTTACCTTTGTTATAAGCCTAAGATCCAAAAGAAGGTATAATTTAGACTTAGGATATATGATTGCATATTTGATTGATATCAAATACAACCTTTCTTATCTTTAAAAGCTAGACCACATTTCCTCTCAATTCATAGATCACTCATTTCACACCTTCTATAGTGAGAAGTGGCGACTGAGGCCAAAGAGAAAGAAGAAACTATACAAGGTATTCCTATCCCAAGATGCATGGACAAAGCACTTTTAGTGACTCGAGCTAAAAATTGATAAAAACATCAAGAAGAAAAATACTTGCCAAATAAAGTACCATCAATAGCTTGTAGAGGATTGAGCTTGGTTTCAATCTCAATTTGCTACTCTACATGGCATCTTTCAACCACTGCCACTTGACAAGGGACCTTCGGGTTTTTAGGTATTTTTCTCATTTTCTTTTATTTTGTATTTTATGTTAATTTAATTTAGCATTCAATGTACTTATTTCCTTTCTTTCTAGTTTTCATGTGTTTTGTACTTTAAGTTTGTTGCATTAGTTAGCAATTGATCTATTAGCCTCTGTTGTGTTTCACTAGTTTATGGTTTGTCAATTTTTAAAAATTGTGATTTTTTTCTGCATTTCTTTCATAATCAAGAATTATTTAGAATTTAAAGTTTGTGTAGTTGAAGTATGAATCATTAATTCAACCAAATATCCCAAAATAGTTTTTTATGATGATGTGCATACATGTTTAAAGCATGAAGTTTCTTGCATTAATCACATCCCTCTCGTTTCTCTATTTCTTTTTATACTTTGTAACAAATTATCTTGTGCATAAATATTAGTGGAGATATATTGATATTGTCAAATACAAAATGAATTGAGTAACAAATATTGTGAGCATGGGATGCTCAAATTAGGATTAAAGCCAAATAAAAAATCCCCAAAGTGAGGAAGTATCAAAAAAAAATCTCCAAAGTGGGGTTGTATAAGAAAAATAGAAAAATAAAAAAAAAAAAAAAAATTAAAATCTGTGCACTTTGTCAATTTGACATTAAATGACCCATCACAACAATTGTTTATCTACTTGAATCATACAATAACATCTATATTCATCCAAATGAAATTTAAGCGATTTTAATTTTTATTACAATTGTGTTTAGAAAATTCAATAGATTGACTAATATTGTTTACATAAGTTATGAAGTGTCGATAAACATAAGTGTTGTATATAAGTAAAAAAATTTGAAAAGATAGTTAGGAAACAGTTAATGATGCATATGTGTTAAGACTATTTTAGGAAAATTTTCCTAATTTTGAATTCTCAAATTTCCTAGACCCTTTTTAATTTGTAAAGGGGGAGAAGTTACTATTTTCCCACGTCAATTTTTTTTTTTTTTGTGCATCTTCTTCTACTTTTAACATCTTTGCATTTTTTTTTAAAAGCATAAATTGACAGGGAGTTATCTCATTTCTTTGTTATTTATTAAACTCTCAAAACTCAACCAAAATATTTTCCATCATCAAAATGGGCTAGATTATTAACCCCATGAGCATTCACATATTATTCTAAGGATTGATGATCACAAACATTTTTAATTGACCAATTAGTACTACTAATCATATTATGTGTATAGGTTGTCTTAAGCTTTCAATGGTGGACTTATAATTATGCAAGTTAATCCAGATTCATTGAGAGAGCATGAATAATGGATAAATTTCAAGATATTATCCAAGTAAGGGCTTATGAAGATGACAATTAAGGAACAAGTGATGCTAGAAGATATAGCAAGCTTAATTTTTTATTTTATTTTTGGTTATTGGTCATAGTATTTATTTTTTATTTAGTCTTCATGTATTTGGAATGTGAATGATAAATGATAATCAAGCACACACACACACACACACTTGGGAGAACATAAAAATAAATTTTTAAAATCAAAGATTTAAGAAAATATTGTACCTTATGCAATCTAGATTTTTGACCATTTTTTTATTTTATTCACCATGATTAAGTTGGTTAATCAATAAAATTACCAAATTTGTACTAATCATGTAGTACAATTATATATTTTTGTTAATTTTTAACTGTCAGGATAAAGTTGGTAATTCCAAATTATGCATAATTTTTAAAATTGTACAATATGATTTATAATCATATAGTATGATTTTATCAAGTAATTATTAAATTTCAATACTAAATTTGAGGGATTCAATGCCATAGAATTTTACCTAAATTGTTTGTATTATACAATGAGTTTGTATAGGATGAATGAACAAAGTGCTGATTTTTTATTTTGTATTGTTCATATAGTAATACCACCGATCATATAGTATGAATATTCGGCTACTTGGGACAACCTAATCATCCAAAGTCACTAACCTTAGCAGATTGAACTAATCATATAATACGATGTGAGATCATAAAGTTTGATTTGGCTATTTTTTTCGAAGAATTATTTTTTTTCTAATTTTATTCGACCTCCTCCCTATAAATACCCCATTGGAGGGTCTAACCTAAATTATTCTAAACATGAAAAAGATTAAAGTTGGTTTAAGGAAGAGTTTCTAGCTTAAGAGAAAAGTGAGAAGACTTCTCCCTCTACTTATGTTCCTTAAAGGCTTTTATGTTAGGTAAGGTTGTTCTTCCACTTGGTTGTTCTTTTCTTTTACCTTGCCTTATGTTGTATGCTTTAACTTGATATTCTATTCTTTTAGAGAGCTTGTATGAGATTCTTATTATAAGAACTCTTCTTTGTACCTTTTTTGAGAAGGATTGGCTTTTTTCTTGCCTTGAAAGGGAAGGAAGTTAGCCATAGGGTTTCTTCAATACTCACAAGGAGAGGCTTCTCCACCTTAGCTTATGCTAAAGGAGGGTTACTGGATTTATGAGGAGATTTGGAGAGTGGAAGTAGGTTAGTTGGACCAAACTATGATTAATCTTTGTATTCTTTTCTATTTTCTTTCTTTTATTTTTGTGCTAGTCTCTATGTTTTGAAACCTTAGTTTTTGCTCTCTTGAATCTCTAGATAATAAAAAATATTTATATAGATTATTCAAAACACCTTAAGCATGGCCAATAAGTCAAGTATCTTGGCACTTGAAAGTGCAAAACATTCTATTTGATGTTGTAGAATGTGTGAATGTTATGTTTTATTTATAATTATTGGGCCAATGTCTATTTTAAATGAATAATGCTGTAATTTATTTATAAATGCATTTTTTAATGTCCTAGGATAGACTTTTTAGCTTGTGGGATTTTAGATGACTGAAAAAAAGAAAATAAAGATGAACCTCTTAAGGATAAATCTTTGTGCCCTTTAGAACCAAGAGAGCTAAAACAAGGAAAAAGAAGAATTAAAAAAAGAATCCTAAAATGGTGAATTTTTGTGATCTTTTAGTGCACAAAAGGACTAGGAAAACTAGATGATGATGATGAGGAGGAGGAGGAGGAAGAAGAATAAGAAGAAGAAGAAGAAGAAGAAGACGAAGCTAGAAGACCTATAGGTTTAGTATGTCTATCAATAGGTCCAAGCTAGGTTGTATAAGGTAGAGCTCAATTCCCAATACATTTTTCTTTTCTTAGGATTTTATTTTGTGGATCTAACCACATCAACCTTTCTTTAGTTATTTTATAATTTATTTGTTACTATTTTATTTTGATATTTGTTTTATGCTTATTTAATTTTACTACACTATGGATGTGAATGAAATGTTTATTTTGCTTGATGCTTCAGTAACTTGTGATAGTTATTAAGTGCTTATATGAGTCATGCTAAAATTAAAACTTAAGTTTTTCTATTAAAATCAAATGTTAGTTTACATAATAAAAAAAAAAGTTAACACTTATATGTTATTTTATGATGAATGCATTCATATTATTTTTTCATTGTTGCTAAATTCTTTTATCTCCTTTACAAATAGAGGCCACTTGTCCTTTGAGGGTGGCAGTCATCTAAATGAAATATGTGCTATTCCAAACTAGAACATGGCATTGAATTCATACTAGAGTGGAACTCTAATGCATTTACTCTAGAAGCAATGCATGCCCACATAGGAAGGCTTAGCAGATATGTCTAAGACTATCATTCTTTCACAAAAATAATAGCCTTACTTATCTTACATAGGCATGAAATTGTACCTCCTATTTCTAAAGTGATTAGGTGGGTTAGCTGACAATCCATCTAGGTAGGATTATTAGTCACAAAGATTCAGACTTATTTTAGCTTTAGGAGAAGTTAAAGTTTGTAAGTCTATGTCACTTGTTTAGATTTGAGCAACTATTAGTTCTCAACTTAGTTCAATCTCTAAGGCTGATACTTTTCCTTAGGCTAGAACTTAAATTCTCACTTCTTAAACATATTCATGATATATTGCTAATAAATTATAAACCCTAATATTTTAATAAATTTTGCAACTTGAAACTAAATAAATTCAAGTACTAAAAATATAAAGTCCAGCCTTATGATATTATAGAATGCAACTAAATTTCTCAATATCATGTGCTTCTTTTTTTTCTACAATATTTACTAAAAATAATTGTATCTAAATTTGTGCCAATCCCTTATGAAAATCCAAAATTGACAATTTATGAATATAAACTTTGATAAATTACAAAATTAACCATCATTACTTTATTTGAGAGTTTTCTTAAGAGTTCATGCTCTTAATATGTAATTAACTATAAGATCTTACCTCTATAGAGAACTTGTATCCTATAATCTAAATGCAATTTAAATTCTAGTAATTGAAAATTTCTAACTAGACAAACTTTAAAATCCATCTTGTTATTGTACCCAAAATAATAACAAAATGATACTTTTTTCTCCTAAGATTATATATGATTATCCATGTTACATTTAGGTATAGTAATTAGTAGACCTTCTTGATTTTAGTTTATAAATCCATTATAAAATAATATCTCTATCCTTTAATATTTTATATTATTTTTTAAGCCACATTTAATCACTAGAATGGCATCAATTTCAAATTTTGTTAGTTTCCCCTTTATTAAATAAATTTTCTCACAAATTTTAATAGTAACTCTGCTATAGATTTAAATTTTTCAACATACATCTTTGCCAAAATTTATTCTAATGGGTTTGATTTGGTGTCATAATTTTTCTAGTTCAATCATCCACCAAAGAGCATTAGCATTAATGAGTAAATTATTTTATTTTTTCCAATTGTACCATATTTAGGCATTTGTTAAACTTATATGTCTAGTTGGTTTAAAGAATTTGATGATCAAGGTCATTTGATCAAATTGGATTAATTATGTCAATTTGAATTAATTGGGTTAACCTATATTAGATTCACCAATTGATAGAATAAATATTTATTTTTGATTAATTTTAGCATATAGATTCATTTATTAACCAATATGGAAGGGTTTAAAGTTCATATATTTTGATATCACGCACTAACCCATAAAATTCATACATCATAATAGACTTTAAGAGTTAAAGTAGAGTAGATGGAGACAGATGACATTCATTTACATCATGTTATAAATATTTATAACATCATTTAAAAATAAACAAAAAATTTATCTATACAAAATCTAGGATCATAAAATCATTACATATGGCCATAGTAAATCTATAAGCACATGAAATAAAAACTTAAATTTTAGTTATACCATTCATAAGTTACAAAATCAGAAGAGCTTCACTTACATATGATCACATCATCATTATTATTACATAATAATATTTATTCAACATAACTTGTGATATCCACAAACACAACACATTTTTTCCATCAGCTTTTTTCCTTCACCTAAAATTATTAGAAAATGTGGATTCAATAAGGGTAACATAAATCCTAGTAAATTACACAATCTACATAAAATAATTCATCACACTAAAATAAATAGAATATAAATACTTGCAAGTTCATAATATAAATTATTAATAAGTATCAATCATCTTGAAATTAGTTTGCATAAAATCATGAAATGCATGAGAAATATTATCATTTTTATTTATAAGCTTAAGGCATATTTTTATTCACTAATATTTCATATTGAAATGATACATTTAACTTATTTATAGGTAATTCTATAATATAAATATAAAATTTCTTATACTTTAATTAATAGATGGATTTGTTATCTTTCATATCATATCATTTCATTGTCATAATTATTGTTGCACCGTGAGTCTTTCTTATTATAAATAAGATCATCATCCTATTACTCGTAGACGTCATATTTATTTTATATCATTTTTACACACCACCCAAACTTGTGTATATTCATTTACTAAACTTTACACCATATATAAAACCCTCTACCTATTTTTTTTCAACCATTTAGATAAACACATCAACTTTCCCTTCTATAGTGATCATTTTTAGATCTACCATAGATCATTCATTTAGCCATCCTTTCATTATACACATACACTTTAGTCATTTGTATATTTTATCATTTGTTAAATATGCATACTTATGCAAAAACAATATATGCCATTATTTATGTAAGATACCATGTCATAGTATAAGAATATACACTATCATGCTCCTTGAAGAGATTTTTTTTTACTTTACATGAATTACATACTTGGAATCTTACATTTATTTAGGTATTTAAGAAATAAATCATATTTTAGCTACTAGTTATAGAAGATACATTATTAAAATATAAAAATAAACTATAAGTTTGATTAATATGGATATGTCTTGGATACATAACATTAAACACCTTAGAAATTTAGGGTTAGCTCAATATTACGTATGATACATAAATTTTTTTAATAAGTTCATATCTTAAATTATCATTTGATTATTAATCATGTAAGGTACATAATCCTATAATATATGACATGAACTAAATTAGGATTTAAGAAAAATAATTAACTATAAATAGTTAACATTAAACTACATATTGAAAGTGTAATTGGTTCATCATGAAAGGATTATTTCAATATAAGAGTAATCTCTATTAAGCATGAAAAAATTTTGCATGAGACTTTCATTCTATTACAAAGGATCTCTTAAACAAATAAGAAAACTATTTTTAGTTTCTAAGATAAGATTATGATATCCTACCTTCTGATGAGTAAAATCCCTAATAAAATCGTCATGATAAGCTTGCTAAATGGAATCAAAGCCACGCGCTTCTCCTTCTTCCCTTCTCTTCAGCACTCACCCATATCTTTCTAAGTGTTTCTTGATGGAAGAAGCTTTCAAAGTCAAATTTTCTTATTTATTCTCTTTCCACCCAAACTACCTAATCATATTCACTCTTCCATTTTCTCCATACTTTATGCCATATTATTTAATTAATCATATATTAAGTAATTATAAATTTAATATTCATTATCATTACTTTTATTATCTTTTTAATCATAATTAAACTTACATAATCATACTTAAAAATTAAATAAAACTATCTCAAAGTAATTTGAGTATAAAATTGCCTTTTTTTAAAAAAAAAATTTTAATTGTTTACATATTTTAGAAATCTAACAAAATTTTACACAACTTTTATGTTGAACAATTTATTCAATTTATTATATAAATCTTTTAAAATATGAAAAATGTGAGAGTAACATTTTTAATTATATATAACTAAATCTTGCTAACTAGATCTTAGTATTAAGATCATAACATTCACATATATTGCCCTAATTCTATGTTTTTATATGTTCTAGAAATCTAACAAAATTTCTCCTAACTTTAATCCAAGTTCTTCAAAATTATTAAAGGCTTGATGTAAAACCTATAATTTTATATTCAAATGAAAACAACTTTATCATATTGTGATTGTTAGAAGTACTAATAAATTACTCATAATATTTTATCCATGCATTTGTTTTATAATATATATGCATACTAATTATGATAGAATTATTTTAGTTAAAGCTATTATATTTGGCTTAAATTTGTTCCTAAGGTTGGCCTAAATTAACCTTCGTTTAACTTTCATGATCATATAGTTGAACAAGCTGAATTAAGGGGCATATTGGTTAATTTGGCTAAGCGGGTTAATTGCATAGTTAAGAGTTTAAGAGTAAAGACAAGTGAGTATCATATCCAAAAGTCTATTTTTTTATATTGATTTTAAGGATGGTCTAGCTAATCCATAGAGTTCATGATCATTGATACAAATAATTGAATTAATGAGATAATTTGATTTCTTTAACTCATTGCTTACATTCACTAAAGAATGATTGAGTCTAAGTAGTGAAAAAGGTCTACATTAGGGCTAGTTATAGTAAAATTTATGATATAGGTAGCATTTACACAAAAAAACCTTTTATATGGTTTTTTCCTATTGGTTCACTAAGTCTTACCTAATGAGTTAGGTCATGTTAGGGCTTTAGTATTTAAGAAGGATATGAAGCTATGTTCTATTAATATTTTGTTATCAAAACCTTTGATTTCGTTGTACACCAGGCATAAATAAGGTTGTAAATTGCCAACATGAAGGATAGCATCCACCTTATAACTACTTAACTAATGTATGAAAGGACCCAAATATAATATAACCTATGTCAACCGTAGCTCCAAATTGGCTCTTCTCTACTTTCCCTCCACAGACATAGTGAATTAGATCTTTGTAGTCCAAATTATCAATAACTCTGAAATTTATGTAAGCATTCTATATACACATGGCATAGGGTAAATTTACTGATAAAACATTCAAATTATATCATGAAATAAGTTAAAGAAGGGGAGCTAGTCTTACATAATAAATTATGATTCAAGTTAGTTCTAATTATTTTATAACTTAAGTATTAATTAGTGTTATTCTTAGAATATACTACATATATTATCGCAAGCATTTAAAAATAAAACTATTATAAAATGATCAAATAATAATAAAACTAAAATAAATAATTATTCATTATTATGAAAATCGATTATGTAACTTCTTAAAACCTTTCTCTAGCTTTCTCATCATAAAATTCTAAACTCATTGTCTTATTCACCTCATGTTTTAACTACCTATCATCCATCAAAGCATTTATCAACCAAGCATAACCAACTTTAAAGAAGATGTGAATAGCTTCTATGTACTTAAGCAACTTTAATTTAGTTAATCAAGTTTACCAAAGTCAAATGCTTAGAAAACAAAGTTATCTATCTTTAAACCTTGCTCTTTTCTTTGATCTTAAGCTATAGATATTTAATATTATCACTAAATTTCTCCTCCATAAGGCTCATCTTCTTTTGTAATGACACACTCATATCCTCTAACTTTATTCCTCTTAGAACAAGCCTAGTACAAATACTTAATTTCAATGTTGGTTTCTTCTAACCTTATTTCCATGAAATTCTTTATTTATCTGCTTGAGCATTTCATGCTAAGTCTCCAACTACATTATTGCATATATCTCTCCTTCAAGCATCCCCAAATTAACATGTGACTTTTTTATTTTCATTAATGCAACATAATTAATGATTCATGAAGCTCGTACTATTACCCTCAACTTATTATAATCAGCAACCGAAGGTTTTTAGTTTAAAGTCTTGCTTTTCTCTTAAAGTTAGGTTATAGAGACCTAATATCATCCCTATTTTTTTCTCCATAGGCTTCATCTTATTTTTTAAGGATGAAATAAGCCTAGTCCAAATACTTAAGCTCCAGAATAATTTCTTTTACCCTTCTATTTATTAACCTCTTTATTCATATAATCCAAGGTAATAAGCTAAAACTCTCCACTAAGACATATTTCTTCTCTTCCAACTTCTTGATAATATAATCCATCTTTTTTTATTACCTTATTATAGCAATCTTAATAATTTAAAAGAGCTCTTATTATTGTTCTCAACTTATGATAATGGTGATGCTAGGTGTTTTTGAATGTATGATGATAGGTGGGAATGGGGCACAAATAAATTTATTAGGTACAAAATCTAGGTGTAATTCTATGTCCAAACCCCAACAGTGTAATGCTAACTGGAAAAGGAAATTAGATAAAAATTTAATTTTTTTTTACTTGATGATACAACTAGCTCATCTTATGAAAACAAAAGAGCAATAAAAAATGAAGTTAGTTTAAATATTATGATTTTTCTTTTATAAAGTGTAAGATGATTCAATGAAATAATACTTCCCATATAAATGAGATGGTAAAGATTTGGGATGTTCGAGGTTGTTGACAAGAAGTTGAAAAAGGTGAAGAGATTATGAAGCATTATGATGGAAAATGAGGAAATTGCATGCTTGTCAGAAATACAATTTAATTTATATGGAGAGGTTATAGATCTAAATTTATTATAATGTTAATTAAGAACAAATAAAAATTATAATGTGTTAAAGTAAAGTAGTTGGAGTTTATGAGAAGGCACAATAATTATGCATAAGATGGGATGACCTTCTTAAGTGTACACAGCTGAAGCTATGTTTATGCTCGATGTAAACAATACACTTTGTACAATTAATGTCTAAATGTGTACACAATAGATAAACCATGTAGATAGTTATTGTGTACATGACTGTGTAGATAGCGGTTGTGTACATGGTCATGTGCACATAAGTTATGTTGCTAACAAAACAACTATACTATCTACATGATCGTGTATGCAACTATTGTGTACAAGATTGCATATATTAGTTGTGTGCATGCATGCACATAGTTGATATGTATATAATATTTTACACAACACTATATGCAGTTCTTATCTAGATAGACTTATACATAGAAGATGTGAACACGATCATGTACACAACACACATGACAATGTACATAGTTATTATGTATAGTATTGTACACAACTAGGTACCTAGAAATTATGATGTGAACAAGATCATGTACTACTTACTATACTTGTCGTGTACATAGTTGTTGTGTATATCTCGATGTATGTAGTTGTTGTGTACACAACATATACATTGATGCTCAATTGTTGTGTGTACATGCAATATACTTACTATTTAGTTAGTTGTGTATATATATTGTTAAGCATGATTATTCATAATTTTCTCTTTGGGAATGTGACAACAACAAGTACAAACAACTATTGAAAGAATGCCTCCACAAAGAAAGCCTTCGTAATCATTTTGGAATGACAGCTGTTCAATAATCAAAACACATAAATTAAGAGTGCTTATAAATGCTGAGCATATTTTGCATTGTAGTCATCTTTTCTCCATAATGTGCATTATCCCAATCTCCCTTCTTACTCTATTTATGTAACCAATTGATAGTTTAGAGTGTAACGATTTAAGTGTTTGATATGTAATACATAATAGTTATGTTGTATGTAAGTAAATCCCTTAAAACATTTTAGTGGAGTAAAAAAATGTAATCTTATAGTAACCTTTATATGTAATTACTCTATTAATAAAAAAACTATTTTGTGGAGTGCAAATTTGGAGATCATTTGAATGGTTTTCATAATTTTTATGGTTATGTATATCTTGTGCAAAATTAAGTCGATTGAGTCAATATAGGTTGGCATGAAAAAATAGTTATGCAATAATGCAACTCATTCCAATCATCAATTACTCCCTCATCAATCAAATATTCTCATACTTCTTGATTGCACTATTTAGAGTAAGAAAAATGCATATGACTTGTACTATAATTAAGCCCAATCAAATTGGTTCAATGTTCGAAAGGACCATCATAGCTACTAGCCAAAGTTAAGGAAGATAAAGTGAAAGGACTTCGTTTGCTCTAAAGCTTCTATTTACTACTTTTTACAAAGTTAATGTGTATTAATGCCTACATAATTGTTGTGTACAAAGCTTATGCATACACACTTATTATGAAGTGTTGCATACACAACTATTATGTACATATCTTGTATGTACTAATGTGTACACTATTGTACACTACTATGTAAAAACTATACATACATATTGTTATGTACTACTAGCTACTACACAACTATTATCTACTACTATGTACACAACTAGTGTAATGTTGAGTAAAAATGATTGTGTACATATGCTATAGCAATGTACATAGTGCAAAGTTCAAAATAAATGTTAATAATATATATATATATATATATATATATATATATATATATATATATATATGTGTGTGTGTGTGTGTGTGTGTGTGTGTGTGTGTGTGTGTGTGTGTGTGTGTGTGTATGTGTGTGTGTGTGTGTGTGTGTCTGTGTGTGTCTGTGTGTGTGTTCTCCATTAATAGCCTATTTCATATACTTATAAGCAAATATCTCATTATCAATAGTTGTGTCGATATCCTAGCAACCATGTCAATTACCTGCATACTTGGATCAATATCAAATGAACCTTGGGTATTATTAGTGAACAATGTAAATTTAACATAATATTATTAAACATGTTTAAGTAGAACTCACTATTTCTAGAAGATTAGACTTGTTGGTAGAATCTAATAGAGAGTCATAAAAGAACCACTTAAAATCTTTTATTTCACTAACTAAAAGAGTATAATATTTATTATTAATAATTGAGATGCTAACAAATGATGCTTTCATCACACTACTTTGATTTATATGTTGCACAAACATTTTGAATTCTTTCTTGAAAATAAACATTAATAACTCTGATCAAATAATTTTTTATCCGATAATGTTAATCTTATAATGTGATATATATATATATATATATATAAAGAGTTTATTTTAGAAGTATTGTAAGGCATGTTTCTCTTGCATCAAGAAAGTGTAGACATTATGTGCAAGTCACATAGCTCTTAGTTCACCAAAAGATCATCAATTTAACTTTTAGTAATAAGAATATTATCAACTATCATTATTGTGTCTCTCCTACAGTAAAATATCATAAGTATATATCTAGTCAATATCAAATAAGCATTAATAATAAATTATGTGCAGCTACTTGTCTCTCAAACAATAAAGATAATCACTAATGAAAATCCTTGTCTCTTTTTTATCAAAGGTTTGGGTTTGTTATCTATTATGGAGGAGGAACCATTTGACTGTAAGGAGAAGATATAAAAAACATAAGTCGGGGAATCACTTAGTTGTGTTAAAAATCTTATGTACACAACTTCTATGTATTATTGTGTACATAACTTCTATGCACACAACTATATACACACCTGTTGTGTACATAGTTGTTGTGCATATAGTTTTTTGTGTATTATTGTGCACAGAACTATTATGTATTGATATGTACACAACTATATGTATACATCTGCTACATACATAACTTCTATATATTATTGTGTACACAACAAATGTGTACTGTTGTGTACAAAGCTTTTATGTGCACAAATGTGTACACATCTATTGTGTAATTAGTTATTCTATACACAGCTTCTATGTCTTATTGTTATGTACTTCTATGTAAACAATTGTTATGAATGTAACTTTTATGTATTTCTATGTAGACACCAGTTGTGTACTACTATGTATATAACTTCTATGTACATAGTTATGTACACAGTTATGTACACACCTTATATATAATTGACTGTTTCAACTTATTGATTCATACATTTTTAATAATGATATTCATTCTGAACACATTCTTTAAAGTTGTTGCTTTTGCCAATAATTCAAGCTCCCATATATCTTCCACTTCAAGGTTAAAATTAACTCTCTCCCACTTTTCCCACCCATCATGTATGGGTCTTCACCACCTTTCCCTTCTTTATTTGTCTTTGTTTAACTCCAAGGGCATAAATGCCTAATATGGGTCCAATGGATGTGGTTTCTTGTGGTTGCATTCATCCCAAAATAGAAGTTAGCAAGTACATTAATTAAGTTAAAATAATTCATTAAATTCACTTAACATACCTAAAGATGTTTAACTGTTATGTTGAATGTATCATAATATTAGTTATTTTGTTTGTACATTCCTATACTTATGTATTGATAGATTCTTCTCATTTAGAAAAAAAAACATTTACTTATTTAGAAAGAAAAGTATATATAGCCTATAATGACATTCATCCAAATATTAGAAATTAACATAGACATTTATTGAATTAAAAATAATAATTCACTTAATTCACTTAATAGATTTTAAGGTGATTTGACTTATGTTGAAGGTATCAAAATATTAATATTTTATTTGAACATTCATGTGCTTTTAGTGTTGATAGATTCTTCTCCTCTAAGAAAATATTAACAACAGTATTAAATTTAGTTGCATTTATCCAATCTTTGAGACTTGTAAATTTGGTATATAGGTCATCAACTTTATTATCTAATTCTAAGCTTAACTCCATAAATTTATTCTTGACAAAACATTTTGACTGAATAAGTGGGTGTACAGGAACGGTTTGGATAGTTATTTTTCAAGTGTAAATAGTGTTGGAATGAGTTGGGGATGTTGTGGGATGACATGTAGGCAAGTTACACCTAACAACAAATAAATTGAGTTGATCATTTTTGATATCCTTGATTGAACCCAAAGATCACATGGACATAGTAATGTTAGGTGATTTATTATGTAATCTCATGTAAGCTCAATAACCCTAAATTAAATTAATTTATTGTGTGTTTTCTCAGCTAATCTACCTTTAAGAAAAAATGGATTTAGTTTCTTTAGAGTTCCAACCAACATACATCGTCCCCCTCATTATACGAGACATTTTGATTGCATCACTATGGCTAAAAATAGTTATCCTCAATAAATCAAATTTATACATAATTAAATGAAAACTATCATATATATACATATATAGTAAAGATGTTTTCACCATGAGGAGAGTTATATATCCCCTCATATAACTAATACATCTCCTTGCTAAATCTTACTTGATAGGTCATCAAATTGAGACACAAAAAATCTTTAAATAGCTTCTACCTAGTTATATTGTTAGAATTCAATAATGTTCTCAATGAATAGGAGTAAATTCTTAAGAACCTAATAGTTATGTAAAGTAAAAAAAGTTTTAATAGCAAAAAGTCTATATTCAACCTAAAAAATTTAGAGCTACATTCTGATCACTTAAAGTTTTTCAATCTATGTTTTGTATCTATAGTGATAGGGGTGGATAACAAATCTCAACTCAATATAACTTTTTCCTGTGGTTTAACAACCCTATCAAGAGCGACCTTGTCAATTATAAAATATTTTGCATCGACAAATCAAAAATAGATTATTGATCAACACCCCAACAAGATTAAATTTTTATGTGATTAGCACATCCTAATGGATAAAAGGTATTCTCATAAAATGATTGATTTTTAGCCTTATTAGAATCTCATCAACATCTTCATTAATATACTCATACACTTCATTAAATATAACCCTGAAGGTTGAGGGACGACATCTGAAACTAATCTTTGGAATATACATCTTTTTCTATCATTCAAATAAAATACATAAGAAGCTTATTACAAAGGTTTGGTGTACATAGAAGCTTAATGCATATGTTGTGCATACAATAGCTTACAATTGTTATGTACACATTAGTACATTGTCGCTATGTACACATATACTATGTATATGGTAGTACATATATCTTATGTACACAGTAGTACATAAATGCTACCTACACAGTAGTACATATAAGATGTGTATATAGTGGTACATAGTAGCTATGTACACAAAAATATACTTTACCTGTGTACACACAATACACAACCATTATGCACACAATAATTATGTACACAACAACACACAACTATTATGTACATTGTAGAATCTTATTACAAAGTATGAGTACACAATAGCTATGTACACATCAACAATATATATTTATTATGTATATAATAATTGTTTACACCTACTACACTTGTTGTGTACATAACAACTATGCGTGCTTAATTAAATATATATTATTAAGAACACAATAGGTGTACTTAGCTACTATGTACATAGTTATTGTATACGCAAAAAATGTGTATACTTCATTAAATACTTGTTATTTTGTAAATAGATTTCATGTAAACCTATTGTGTATAGAGCAGTTATGTACATAGCTATTATGTATTTATAATTTAATGCATGCTACTCTGTACACAATACCTATTGTGTACATAGTTGTTGTGTTCATAGAGATGTGTTTACTTAATTAAACACGTGTTGTGTAAACAAATACAACAGGTATACACGATTGTTATGTACATAGATGTGTAAACATGTCGTAAACATACTAGGTATACACAGCTACTTTGTATTATTGTGTATACAACAACAATATACAAAGTAGCTCCTGTGTACTACTAATGTCAACAACAATGTGTACAAAAATTGTAGTGTTTGTCATGTATACACAAGTCCAAAGCTAAAGGTTGGAACTTGAAATGACCATTTAACAAAAAATGGTTTAAACCCTAATTTAACACTAAAGAATATAATTTAACACTAAAGCATACATGAGATCAAAGATGATTTAAACAAAAGAAATAAAACCCTAATTTAACACTAAAGCATGTAACATAGTAATTGGAAAGGCTTATTAAATTGAAGATATACATAGTACCTCATGGTTGTAAAGAGATTAGAGGCAAAAGGAAAAATAGACTACTTGCTATGGGAGAAGTGAAATAAGGATTATTTTGATTCTTGAAAGCTAGAACACGAAAAGACTCGAAGACTATGACCTCTTGAAATGTTGGAAACCTTTTTTTTTTTTGATTTTTATCGCTCTTTTCTTTTTTATCTCATGTCTCAAGCAGGGTCCTAGGTCATAACTTTTTTTTTTTAAATTTCTTCATGTCACGTATCACTACGTTATTAAAGTTCAGACGTAAAACTACATCTGGGCTCTAGACGTGATAATGTTTTTTGGAAAAGAGGGTTGAAGTAATTGAAATACAAGTGGGGATATGGATAACCTATGTATGGATATTGAAGGAGAGTTTGAGTTAGGAGAGAGGATTGAAGAGATGAGATGAGGGGATACCTAGATGAGGGATGGAGCTTGAATGTTATAGAAATGGCCAAGTCAGTTACAAGAAAGAAATAAAACACTAGACCACAAAGAGCTTATTCTGATAAGTGACTATTTACTAATAAACTTATCTCTGATAAGCTATCATATGTTGTTACTTCCACTTACTACTGCTCAAGAAATACGGACCCATATTATATGTCTGTAATACATCCTCTCCATAGATTGATAATAAATTATGTCAATGTCTTCAAAATTAATTGTTTTTCCTATCTTTATATTTTATAATGCAATATTGAATGATAGTTTTTTGGAACACGAAAGCTATAATTCTCTAGATATAGGAATTCTTTTTGTTCAATTTTAGGTATGTAAAAATGTTATATAAATCTAAAAGGTTTATTTTGGATTGAAGACTTCAACATTTCTTCATGGTATCAGAGATAGAAAAAAAATTTTGGATTGTTGAATTGTCATAGAAAATTCAAAAACTTCATCTACTTCTATTTCTACTGCTACACAGCTCTTCGAGCTCAATGAATTTTCAATACCCTCACAATTAAAGTTTCTTATGTAAAATATTAAAGTAGTAGTTCATATTCAGTTAAACACGAATAACTATCCAATCTGGATGTCTCAAATATTGAAACTCTTTACTACAAATAGGTTTCATGGTTATTTGGATTGCTCTATTCTGAAACCATAGCAACACATTACTGATGTCACTAGAAATCTGTCTTTCATTCTATATTATCATCTTTGGATATTAATCGATCAAAATCTAGCTGCTTCCTTATATTCTACTATCTCCCCAACTCTCTTACATTATGTTCTTCCACTTAATTCATGTAAAGATATTTGGCTTACCTTTGAAAAGAGGCTACAATCATCAAATCGCTCTAGGATAATTCAACTTAAAAATTGGTTACATCACATTAGTTTGAAAGATAGATCTATGATGGAGTGTTTAATAGATATTAAATCTATAGTTGATGCTATAGCTACAGCTAGTTCTCCACTAGATCTAAAAGATATTATTATGTATACCTTAAATGATTCACCTCCAACTTACCAAGCTTTCAAAACTACTATTTGAACAAATTTACAACCTATTATCCTGGATGATTTTTAATCTTTATTGTCCAATGAGGAGCTCAATCTAGCCACTGAACATATGCATGAACTTTCTCTACAATCACCACTAATTCTTAAGTTGCTTTAGGCATGATTCGTGGTCGAGGAGGTCACTTGTCTGGTTGTAATTTTTCCTCATTCAGAGGATGAAGATCTCCAGTTTGACATTCTGGATGTTTCTCCTATGGTTGATCGTCTCATGAAGACCAAACATCCTTTTCCAATACTATATGGCAAATATGTGGCAAACAAGGTCCTTCCACTTTCACTTGTTGATCTAGAGCTGATTTTTTCTTATCAACCAAAACCCCAAGCTCTCTTTGTTGGATAACAATCAATTGATTCAAAGTGGATACTTGATTCAGGTGTTACCTCTCATTTAACTACCAATACCAACCATCTTATCTCCGCTCAAGCATATCATGGCTCTCAACAAGTTCATATGGGCAATGGTTAGGTTCTCCCTATCGCAAACACTGGACAAGGACCTCTTCCCACACCTACATGTAAGCTCTATCTTTCTCCTCTATTCCATGTGCCTTAGTTATCTCACAATCTCATTTCCATTCACAATTTAACCAATGATAATGAATGTTCAGTCACGTTTGAAAAATCTAGTTTTGTCATCAAGGATCTAAAGACCAATCATACTCTTCTCCAATGTTGATGTCGTCAAGGGCTCTATCACACTAAACGTACTTCTTCCTTTTGACATTTCAACATGACATTACTCACATGTATCTCTGATAGAATTCTTTTGGCAACGTCATCTCAGACAACCATCCTATAGTCAAGCTATGCTTCTTTGACAACTTAGTTCATCTACTATTTGTAAAACTATTCTCACTCCCTTACCTACCAAATACCGTAGAATTCTACACTCTCGATCGCTTATCCTGATCCTACCTTCTATCATCACTAACTTGGGGCTCTTTAGTATCTTACATTAACCAGACCAGATATTTCATTTACAGTCAATAAGCTCTCCCAATCTATGCATCAACCACAGTACTTACATTTTTCAACTTTTGAAAAGACTATTGCAGTATCTCCAAGGAACTCTCAGCTATGGGCTACCCATTTCTCGTGGTTCTTAAAACTTCATTTTTTTCTGATGCTAATTGGGCTGGTAACTCGACTGATTACAAATCCACCTCTGGTTATTGTTCCTTCTTTGGCACCATGCTTATTTCATGGTCTGTCAAGAAATAATCTATTGTCTCTCGATCTTCTACTGAATCAGATATCGGGCTTTCGCTCTTCCTGCTGCAGACATCTGTTGGTTATGCAGGTTACTTGCCTACTTCAATATTATTCTCTCCAAACTAACAACATTGTTCTGTGATAATGTATCTACCATCTCCTTAGAAAATAATCCAATCTATCATGCTCACACAAAACACATTGCTATTGATTTTCATTTTATTAGAGATTGCATCAAATCTTAAGATGTTCAAGTTCATCATATTGACACACGAGATCAACTTACGGATATTTTTACCAAGGCATTACCAATTGCTCATCATCAATATTTATGGGGAAAGCTAACAATCCAACCTGGGTCGTTAGCTTGAGGGGACGGTGATAAGTGACTATTTACTAATGAACTTATTTCTGATAAGCTATTGTATGCCGTTACTTCCACTTATCGCTGCTTAGAAAATCTGCACCCTTATTATATGACTGCGATACATCCTCACCGTAGGTTGATAAAAATTTTGACAATGTCTTCAGAATTAGTTATTTCTCTTGTCTTTATATTTCACAATGCAATATTGAATGATAGTTTTTTTTTTAACACAAAAGCAAAGCTGCGATTCTCTAGAGATTGGAATTATTTCTGTTTAGTTTCAGGTATGAAAATGATTCAAATTTTTGAAAGGTTTATTTTGGATTGATTAGTTCAACAGTTCTTCATATTCTCTTTGAGATTTATGACTTATCATAAATATAAATCAAAAACATTGTTGCAATTTCAAAAATATTTAATAGTGTTTATATTTTTTGTTATGGTAGCTATTACTACAACCTTTTTATTTTACTTTTGACTTTGAGTGCAATTAGAGTAGGCACTCATTCACCTTATTAATCTTAATTAAGTACAGGAAAAAATTTTAATTTCCTCTTCCTCATTTCTTTTTGACAAATATCAACCCTCCAAATACACAGCCTACGTACGGTACTAGGCCTCCCTTTGCACTTAACAAATCATTCTGATTAAACGTAATCCAAGCAAAATATTCTAGAACAGTGGAAGAATTAGGGTCAACAAAAGCCTTGAACTAGTTGGTATTTACTTTAACTCCCATAAGGCCTACACATTAAATAATTTTTATTTTTGAAGCAACTGGTTCGAAACCCTTGATTTGTTCTTCAGTTCTTCCTAGAAAGAAAACTACTTAAATTTTCGAGGAGGGTTTTGACCATTTCGCTTTAGGGTTTAGAAATTAATTAAGTTTTTAAAACAAGATGGTTTCTCAGCGGTAGATGAAGACCTTTTCAATAGACGAATTACAACATTTGTCCTCTCTCTCTCTCTCTCTCTCTCTCTCTTAAATGATTATTGTAGCGTCTTTGACTACAGAAGCTTTGTTATATATTATCAAGAAGGTTCGTGTGCCCTATAAATACATCACAAGGGGGACTACCTCTCTCACATCGTCTCCAAAGCAAGATAAAGCTACAACTCTTTCGGTTTTTAAAAAAAATGGCTTCTTGCTCTCTCAGTTTTTATTCTTTAGCCTTGTATCTTTTACTTGCAGCAATAGCGTCGGCTCAGCTATCGCCAACATTCTACGACACTTCCTGCCCGGACGCTCTCTCCACGATCAAAGAAGTGGTTGATGCTGCGGTGGCCGAAGAGAAAAGAATGGGGGCTTCGCTACTTCGCCTTCATTTCCATGATTGCTTTGTTCAAGTATGTAGAATAAGCTCTAACGCAAACTCATTATTTTAGGAGGAAAGTGTGAATGATAAATATATTTTTATGTATCTAAATTGTTTATTAATCAATAGACAACAAATCTTTTGTAAGATAAATAATCTTATCATTTATGGAACAAAAATTACTTTTAGGATAATGACAAAATGATGGCCGCGCAATTATTTTCAATTTTTCATTAAAAGGCCCATATGATAAATTGTAGTTTTGAAATGGCAAAAATTTTAAAATAGGCATTTTTTAATCGTAATTAGTAATTTTGGCATCAAAAGTTTTTTTTTTTTTTTTTTGTAGCAGGTAGAGAGAGAGAGAGTTTTATTTTTTTTGTTTTTTATTTTTTGTTTTTATTAGCAGGCAGAGAGAGAGTTTTATTTTTTTTATTTTTTATTTTTTGTTTTTAGCAGTCAGAGAGAGAGATTTTTTTTTTGCGTGATATATATATAAAATAAATAATTAATTAATTAAATAAATAAATAATAAATTTTTAATAAATAAATAAATACATATATAAATAAATAAATAAATAAATTTTTTATTTACATGTTTTTATATGCATTAATAATTAAATAAATAAATAAATAAATAATTTTAATAAAAAAAGTATATATATATAATTTTTAATAAATATATATAAATAAATAATAATTTTTAATATATATATATATATAATAATTTTTAATGCATATATATTTCAGGTGATTAAAGATGAATTATTATTTATTTTATTATATATTTATATTTTTTATATTTTTTAGTTATTATTATTATTTTAGATTTTTTATACTTTTATATTTTATATTATTTTATATTTTTTATATTTTTATATTTTATTATTTTAGATTTTTATATTATATATTTTTTTTGTTATTATTATTATTTATTTTATATTTTATATTTTATTTTTTATTTTATATTTTATATTTTTATATATTTTATATTTTATATTATAATGCATAAAATATATTTTATAAATGCATATATAACATGATTAAAATATAAAATTATAAAAATCTAAAATAATAAAATATAAAAAATATAAAATAATATAAAATATAAAAATATAAAATATAAAATATATAAAATATAAATATAAATCTAAAATAATAATAATCAAAAATATAAAATATATATAAAAATAAATAATTTCATCTTTAATCATAAATATATATGTATTAATTATATTATTATTATTATTATTATTATTATTATTATTATATATATTAAAATTATTATTTATATATATATATATTTATTAAAATTATATATATGTATATATATACTTATTTATTAAAAATTATTTTATTTATTTATTAATGCATATAAAACACAAAATAAAACTTTATTTATTTATTTATTTATTTATTATATATATATATATTTATTTATTTATTTATTTATTAAAAATTTATTTATTTAATTATTTAATTATTTATTTTTATATATATATCATACAAATAAAAAAATAAAACTCTCTTTCTCTCTCTCTCTCTGCCTGCTACCAAAAATAAAAAACAAAAAAAATAAAACTCTCTCTCTCTCTCTCTCTCTCTGCTACCAAAAACAAAAAACAAAAAAAAAAATCCGCCAGTCGTCCGTTTAGACGGACGATTGATCGGCGGACATAGTTGGTATCGTCGTCGTCTGATGACAACTATTTTCATAAAAAAAATTTTTTGATGCCTAAATTGCTAATTACAATTAAGAAAGTGCCTATTTTAAAAATTTTGCCTTTTGAAATATATATATATATATATATCAAATATATATTTCACAATTATTTTCAATTATTCTCTCTCTCTCTCTCTCTCTTCTATCGTTCTTCTCTATCAGTACAAACAACTTAATATTTGTTTCTTTTAATGATTCAGAAAACCTCTTAGTGTTTAGAAAAACATTAGGCAAGGAGTTGATTATTCTACGTCAAATATAGGTTACATAATAGCTAAGGAGTGATGCTGTGAGATGTCTTACAGACATAGATTAGGTAAAGCCTAATAAGCACTACAAAATATTTAGCTTTCTGGTCAATGATTAAGAGTCTGATATAACTTTATGTAATTTTTTGTACTTCTTTTTTCTTCTTAAATATCACTTATCATAATTTTTATTTAAATATGGAGATTACATATCCTTCTTAATTTCACAATTATTGAATACCAAACACATTAATACAAAAAATGTAAAAATATTTTATTTTTACTAACTTCAATTCAAATGTACTGGAATAATTATAGACTTGTGATGGCTCAATTCTGTTGGATGACACTCCAACCTTCACGGGTGAGAAGACCGCCAAGCCAAATCTGAATTCAGTGAGGGGTTTCGATGTGGTTGACACAATAAAGAGCCAAGTTGAGGCTATCTGCAAACAAACTGTTTCCTGTGCTGACATTCTAGCCGTTGCAGCTCGTGACTCCGTAGTTGCTGTAAGAAAATTTCTTACAATATTTTTTATAATTAGAGATTTTCTGCATATATATATATTCAGTTTTATGTTGGCAAACTATCATAGGGATCCATGTCTGATATTCGGTAACAGTAATAGAATTATGAGCAGTTGTAGAAAAGAGAAACACGATAAATGTAAAATTTTGAATTCTTTCGAAGTACATATGAAATGTAATTTATGTAGTTGTGAGATTAATTTGATAAGATGAATCCCACGAACAAAAAATGGTGAAAAATAATAGAGATAATATTTTCTAATTTAATAGCGGAATGGAAAAAGGCACAAAGACGTTCGGCGTTAAAATAATCTTCATTGTTGCATGTTTTATTTTGTTTCCTTGCCAGTTAGTTATGTGATAGCAATAGTAGCTCATCATTTTATTCAGAAGTAAACGAGGAAACTTCTAAAAGATTTTTCAAACTTCTCTGGTGGTAAATGTATAGAATAAATTTTAATTAGATAGAATAATCATGGTTTAATAAACTCTGAAATATTCCATACTAAGTCGCATATTCAAGTCTTACGAAAACACGATAGCAGTTCCTCGGACATATTTTAAAGGGTTTATGTGATGTGGAATGAAGGTGGTAAATAAAAATAAGATAATATTGATTGCATTTTTCATTCTAAAAATAAAACCAAAAAAATATAAAGTTATATCCTAGTTGTTGCAAGAACATGCATTGAGAAGCCTTTAGGTCAATATATAAAGGTCGTCATTAATTCTAAACCTACTTGTTTAAATGGTTTTTTAAAAAATTAATGATGCCAATATTTGAATGTAAGAAGCAGTTTGTATTTCTTCTTATGTGATTTCTAATAGGAAATTTTACTTCATACTTCGCTTCATTTAATAGTAAGTTTACAGGAACTTACCAAATATAACAATCCATATATATATATATATTGATAACATGTATAACCAATATATATATATATATATATATATATATATATATATATGTGTGTGTGTGTGTGTGTGTGTGTGTGTGTTCAATGTATAAAATAAATTTATATTCTTCTTTTACAGCTTGGTGGCCCTTATTGGGATGTGGAACTTGGGAGAAGAGATTCTACTACTGCAAGCTTAAGTGAAGCCAATAGCGACATTCCTAGCCCGGCATCAGATCTCAACACTCTTATTTCAGCTTTCGCTAAGAAAGGCCTCTCCACCACTGACATGGTTTCCCTCTCAGGTACTTAAAAGCTCATCAACTTAATCACAAATATCTTTCGACAATGCTTCACCGATTCAAAATTGTTTTTTCAATTCCATTGCATTTGTCCACAGGGGCTCACACAATTGGTGAAGCAAGATGCACCACATTTCGAGCTCGAATCTATAATGAGACTAACATTGATTCTTCATTTGCGGACTCATTGAAATCTAATTGTCCAAGTGTCGGAGGAGACAACAACCTTTCTCCCCTTGATTTTCAAACTCCAACTGTATTTGATAATAACTACTACAATAATCTGGTGAATTATGAGGGCCTTCTACATTCTGATCAACAGCTCTTTAATAATGGCTCCACAGACTCTCAAGTGAGCTCCTATGATTCAAACCCTGACAAGTTCTTTTCAGACTTTGTCACAGCAATCTTGAACATGGGGGCTATAACCCCTCTTACTGGTACCCAGGGGGAGATCAGGCTAAACTGTAGAATGATAAATTAAAATATAAAACTTTTTTAACTTGAGTGGCTACATTTCTCAAATTTGTTCGCATATCCATGTACCTTAAGTTTAATAATGCTACATTTGTCATGAATATTATTGTACTCCACTTGGTTTAAAATTTAATGAGAAGTTTTAAGTAGTAGGTTAATTATATCGATCATTTGCCTTAGAATTAATGTGTGTGTGACTACACACACACACAAACTATATTATTTGGTAATTTAGATTAAAACAAAAATACAACAAAAAATATATCAAAATTTATGTTGCTTATCTTCAACAAATCATGACTTTGTGCATAAGAGAAAAGAGAAGCTATTATGAACAAACTAATGCACAAAATATGGTAAATTTTTGGTAGTTAAGACAGTTGAAGTTCTTCAGCTACAATCCTAGATGAATTTCAATTTTGACTTGTTGTTATTGATCAGTGTGGTCCTTAAAGGACTCATAAATCTTATTCTTCACGTATGATTGTGATTGAGTGGTCTTCCATGGTCTCTTCGAAGTAATGAACCAAAAAAAAGATGTATGAAACTTGTTAAGAAATCAATTCATATAGTTGGCCTCACACCACCTTTAAGCTACATCTTTGAAGGTTTACAAAGAGTTCGCACTTCGTGGAGTAGTAAATATTGTACATGATCATCATGTGCTTTAATGTGTCCAAGTAATCTATGTTAGTAAACATTCCCTGGTTTGTTTCAAGCTAATGGACTTCAAATTTAAGCAAGATAAGATCTTTAGTGATGTCTAGCATAAATTGAATGTTATGGATAATGCTAAAATTTTAGAAAATTTTGTCAAAATTTTCTCAAAAATATTGCTAAAGTTGGTGTTAATGGAAATAACTCCTTAAACTAAGGAGGCAATGGAGAGTACATGTATCAAAGATTTCTAAAGAGAAAGGGAGATGGGAATGCATCAACTAAGCTGACTTTCATAAAGTGGTGCGAAGACTTCTAATGCAAGATTTAAAGAAAAAAAAACTAGTAATCAACAATCAAATTAGGCTTCAAAAATTTTACAATTATTTGATAAAGTGACTCTATCCATTATGTGGTCAAAATAAAAGTTATTATTAATTCAAAAACTAGTTTTAAAGAGAGCAATTAAAAGAAGAATGCCCTTATAACATAAGCTATAAAAATCTTTACTTCAAGAGAAAAATGAAGTAAGGATTGTAGGGTAAGATGCATTTATCTAGATAGTCCAAAAACTTGATGCTATGTATCTTTATTTATTATAATCTCTGCATGCAACTTTCTTTTTGCATGTTCCATTATGTCCATTTCTATCCTTGTTGATTCTTTCTTCACCCATTTTAAGAAAGCTTATAAGCATATCACTTTTCCTTCTAATGTGCTCACCAAGTAGCACCATTGATGGAGTACTGATATAAATTCATAATAATAATGTTAGTGTGTGACATCAATAATTTTATAATGCATAAGCCTAATAGGCAGAGACATTTGAAATGAAATAATGGAGGCTCAATTGTTGATTATGCAACGAATATGAAGGTGATGATATAAATAATCTTAAAGAGATTATAACTTTTAAGAGATATTCTAATACACTATATCATCCTTGAGCATTGTGTCTTAACTTGTTGATGATAATTAAGCCTTTAGCTTGCTAGGGAGGTCTTGATGTCACCAAGTGTTCAAGATTAAATAGAAGGGTTGTAGGCACCTTACGATTATGTTAAAGGTTGCGAGGCCCTTCTAAACTTACTATGTACTATAGTTTGTCAGTAAATTCCTGGTCAACTTATGCTTAATTTTGACTAACCCTAAGAACCTTAGAGAGACTAATAGTTAGCTTAATTTGTGTTGGACAATGTTTGAGTAGAAAATTAGTACTAAATTAAAATGGTTCCATGGATTGGCTTGACTTAAGATAGTGTGATGTTTTTATTTGGATGTGTTCGTAAGGACACCATATAAGATCTTAGAGGGTACTTATTAAAATGATCAAGTATGACATTAAGGGATGATGTAATGTCTAAAAAAAAAAGAAACATCACCCCATAATATATACTAAAGATCTTTCCCCCACTTTACATGGATAACCAAAGTAGGGTTTATTCTATATTAGGTTCTTTAGTTCTCTATAGAAGCAAGCTTCCATAGTTAATTACATTAAGAAATAAGAATTTCCTAAGAACATCCTAAATTAAAGTAGTCAACTAATATCTCCAAAGATTTTAAAGATTAATAATCAAAGAATTGATACTTTTAGAAAGCAATCAAGAAGACTCAAGTGGGAAGAGTTCTTCACGATTCCAAAGGAGAATAAGTAGGAAGCACAAAAGATACTAGAAACATAATGAGTGCTTCAATCTACAATGCAAGAAGGTTTTATGATTTTGAAAGAGAAAATTATTCTTTGATTTGTGTTGAAATCTAATTAGAAAGTTATGACTTAGATTTCAACAATACATGATTATGAAAATGTCTAAGAGGTGAGGACTTTTACTAATAGCAAAGTAGAAACGAGCATCCTTTAAACCTATACCTAAAATTCTCTAGCACAAGCTACGAGCTTGACATAAATCTACTCAAGAAAAGTGAGCTATGAAGGTCCACTTCCACTAAAGAGTAAATCAATCTCAACATTTTCAGCTAACCCCTCCTATGATTTAAAATCATGTAGTCCGGTCTTATGTAAGTGCATGATAGCTTGGTTGTTGTTTATTAGGAAAGAATCAAGAGTCCTAAACTCACTCCCTAAGACATTAGATCATATTTTGTGTGAAATTCATGACTTATATTAATGTGATAAACTTACAAATTTTTACTTTATTTTGACTCATTGATTTTTGACTAAGGCTTTGAATAATTTATGCCTAGATGCATAATAAAATTAGATTATGGGCTAAATCAGTGAGAAGGCGTGTTCTCCACTACAATGGACTACTCTCATAGGTCAAGCCTATCACTTATCGTACAAGAGTGGAGATCCCCTATTTTTAGAGTGAAACAATATGTATGCATGATAATGAAACATACAGTCATTCAGCTAAGGAGTTGCTAAATCTTTAATTTTTTTTATTAAAATCTTAGAATTTAAAATGAGGTTTAAGTTGATTAAAATTCTATTAAAGTTGTTAGTTAGGGTAGAAAAAATTTTTTCTAAAGAGGCTACTGCATCTAGGCCACACATCACACAATCACATTTTAAGAAACATATGAAGATCATACCATTTCTATTGTGAAATCAATGTAAACATAATAATCAACTATTATTGATTGAAAGAATAAAAGGTTGGCGTGATCGGATATAATTGTACACCCAAAAAAAAGGTAACCAAGCTATACCCTTATATCACCTGGATTATAATTAAATTTACAAATGAAAAGAAGCCATGGGAGTCTTCAGTTCTTCATCTTCACCTTCAGTTCATGGATTGGAATACTCCAAGCTTTATAGGGCCTCTTAGATCTATGCCTTCCAGCCACTGCTCATCCTAAACTCCATATCACTAATCCAAATCATTTATATTAAAATTAAATCTAACTATATCTGCAATATAGAAGTTAGCTTAATACACATACACATGAACATTTATATTTTATACATTTTTGCTTAGCTCCCTACCTTAGGTTACCAATCCCACCTATCCTAATAGATTATGCTTAAGGACTTAAGCAGCATCTGCAAGTAAGAAGCATTTATAATTTTACTATTATCACAATAGCCCCTTAAACACAATCCCCTGTAGAAAACATCATTAGTCTAATGTTATCGTAGCATCCAATCTACATATAAATAATACTAAAATTTAGTCTAAAATAGTACATCATAAAACAGAATATCACATCATCACAATAAAACACCAGCCTAACCTAACACTAGGATTGGTGTTTTAGTATTCCAATATATGTGTTAGCCTAGTGTGGTATGCCTTGATTATGTTGTTATAAATTTTCTAAAGTTGGATGTTTAAGTCTTGTATTAGGGGTGGTTGCACTTTATGTTGTTAATGATTTGAAATAAGTAGGAAGTTTGAATTTTATTATTGTTCATATTTTTCTTGTTTCACCTTTAAGATTTAAGATTATGAAGAGAAGGAGGTAAGGTGAACCTTCCTTTATGCCTATCTTTAGGTTAATTCTAAGAGATGAATTTAGTGACCTTTTCTTTTCTTAATGGTGAATTCATGAATTTAATTAAGACCCATGTTTGGATTTGGCTTACAAAATTTTATGTAAATATGAAGGGCATCTTGGACTTAATGGAGCCAAATTATAAGAAAGTCAGTAATGCCATCCTAGGTTTGTTCCATCACACATAGTACTTATTATTATTTCTTATTTATTTTTATTCTTGCTTTAAGTTAATAAACACATATGTCACATTTTAATCAATACACACTTGATGCATGAATAGGCCTATACACATATTGTTTTACTACAGGATGCATGGATTTTTATAGAGGAGAATTAAACTTAATTATACCTTATACACACATATATAAACACATGTATATTGAATCGTTACAAGTATGTGTCATTATTAGAACCAGAAAGGTGAGGTAATCAGAGACCACCTTGAGACTACTTAAAGTCTCGTGCTCCTGGGATGTCTAGAATATATACTTGTTAGTTTACAAATGCGTATACACATGCAGGTATAATGATGAGAATGAGAAAAGTTTTAAATTATTTTGATTATAAAAGATATTAATTTATCCCAAATATGCCACTTACTATAACTCTCATATAAATAGAGACTATGTTTGGGCTTTATCATACTTAGTTTAATAAACATCTAATTCATGACTTTATCATAATCATTTAAGAAGATATTTTAAAATTTACTAGTAATAATAGCCATACTCTTTAGTACATAATCATGCAACTAAATGCCACTTTTCAAATTTTCTTTAAAACATGAATATGAGACAAATAGATTGCAAATTTAAAAATGATTGATGCAAAGTAATTCAACATTACCCAATGATTTGTTTGGCTTCATTAAAACTTAAGGATATTAATACTAAATAAACACTCCTTAAGTTAAATTAAATTAAGTAAGATTTAATGTTAGGGTTTGAATTATTTAATCCTAAAGAAGAGATGGAAATAATTGAGATATAGCACATACTCATCTATATTCATTAAGTGGTTTAATGTTATCATAGATAACTTTTATGACATAATTAATGTTGATTAGGCTCTTAATCAAATTAGGCCAAAAAGGCCTATAAATTTAATTATCCCTTAGATATAAGCCTAAAAATGATGAAAAATTAATGAAGATGCATAAGCATAATATAAATATGTCCTAAAAATCTCTAATGTCATTAGGCTTATAATTAAGGATTAATTAAATGAATAGAACAAAACCCATCATTATTAGTTACTCTCAAAATGCCCTAAACCAATTAGAGATTTTGATTTCACTAAGAAGCTCTTTGCTTGCTGAGCACGAAAAGGGTTTAATCAAAATTTTAATGATATATGTTAATCATTATGAATTTTCTAAGTTTTGAGTTACTTCTTGATTCAATTAATTCATTTATGGCTTATTAAGGTGATTTTAAGAAATAATTAGGACCAAGGGTTCTAGTTAACTTTTCTAATCCCCTACTGTTCTAATGATTAATTTCATAATTCATCAAATTTTAAATAATTATTAAATGCATAAAATGGCTAATTAGGTTTTAAAATTTAGATTTTTCAAATCACATGGCAAATTAATTTAAGAAAATTATGGGAGACAGAGGTCATCCCAATGATTTATCACACCAAATCTCAAGCCAATTAAAAGTAAAAGGCTTAATTAGGTTAATTAAGTGAAAATTCAAACCTAATTAATCTATTCATTGGGTAAAAATTAGTGATTTTATTTTTCTCTAATTCTCCTCTATCTAAGCTTTCCAAAATGGGTTTATATATATATTGATTTTTTTTCTATAATTAGTTATATTTTTCAAACTTTTGGCTAATTAAAACAAATTTTATTTCTTAATTAATCCATTCACATAATTAGTGTCGTGTGGTTGCTAACGTGGCGCTTTCCACTTGGCGCTATGAGATTAGTTACTTAAATCGCTTGACATGGTTGCTAACTCAATGGCAACGAAGATTAATCTCATTATTTTAAGGAATAAATCTAACACGATTAATAACAGATGTCTGTTCTAATCATGCGAAATGGATGGCCAATGATCCTTCGTCTACCTGTGATTAGAGGCAAACACCATCTGCCTTTCATCACTTGATTCGATCTCGTTAGAGCTCATTCAATGGTGGATTCAACTCCAAGTTGATCAAAGGGAGATTCTAAAGGATCTTATAGTTGAATCAACACAAAACGCACATTCACATCACAAAAGACTAAAAATACTATAACTTTCTACGGTTGGCCAAAAAATACCTTACCGAAGTTAAAGACCAATGGTCCGCCACTGAGGTAGCCTCAACTTGAATAGCCAAATCCCTGCTGAGGAGATCACTAGTTGTCTCCCCATTATTTTCCCTTTATACCAAGCATCGTCGTGAAGTTTGATGGAGCCACTCTTAGAGTGCCCTCCAGTGCTCAAATTGAGTGCTTCTCGATTCGTTTCAACTTGCCAAAGTGATGGGATGATGTGGGGAGAGTAAATTTGAGTTTGGTGGAGTTTTGATGAAATTGGATGGTGAGGGTGTTCTGGCAGACGTGGAGCTTGGTCTCGCTAAAAATAGTTTTCCACAATAAATCAAATTTATACATAATTAAATGAAAACTATCATATATAGTAAATACTTTCTCACCATGAGCAAAGTTCTATATCTACTCATATAAATGATACATCTGCTTGCTAAATCTTACTTGATATGTCATCAAACTGAGACACGAATAATCTTTAAATAGCTTCTACCTAGTTATATTGTTTGAATTCAATAATGTTCTAAATAAACAAGAGTAAATTCTTAAGAACCCTATAGTTATGTAAAGAAAAAAAAGTTTTAATAGCAAAAAGTATATATTAAACCTAAAAAAATTATGGCTACATTTTGATCGCTAAAAGTTTTTCAATCTATGTTTTGTATCTATAGTGATAGGAGTGGATAGCGAATCTCAATTCAATATAACTTCTTTCTTATGGTTTAACTACCCTATCAAGGGCGACCTCATCGATTGTAAAGTATTATGCATCAACAAATCAAAAATGGATTATTGATCAACACCCCAAAAAGATTAAATTTTTATGTGATTAGCACGTCCTAATGGATAAAAGGTATTCTCATAAAATGATTGATTTTTAGCCTTATTTGAATCTCATCAACATTTTCATTAATATACTCAACCAGTTCATCAAATATAACCTTGAAGGTTGAGGGATGACATCTAAAAGCAATCTTTGGAATATACATCTTTTTCTATCAATCAAATGAAATACATAAGAAGCTTATTACAAAGGTTGAGGTGTACATAGAAGCTTAATACACATGTTATGCACATAATATAGAATACAATTGTTATGTACACATTAGTACATTATCGCTATGTACACATATACTATGTATATGGTAGTACATAGATGCTATGTACATGGTAGTACATATAAGCTATCTACATAGTAGTATATATAAGATGTATTTATAGTAGTACATAGTAGCTATGTGCACAACAATATACTTTACCTATGTACACATAATACACAACCATTATGTACACAATAATTATGTACACAACACCTCACAACTATTATGTACATAGTAGAAGCTTATTACAAAGTAAGTGTACACAATAGCTATGTACACATCAGCTATTTATATTTATTATGTATACAATAATTATTTACACCTACTACACTTGTTGTGTACATAACAACTGTGCATGCTTAATTAAATATATATTATTAAGAACATAGTAGGTGTATAGAACTATTATGTACATAGTTGTTGTATATACAACAAATGTGTATACTTCATTAAATACATGTTATTTTGTACATAGTTGTTGTGTAAGCTTATTGTGTATAGAGCAGTTATGTACATAGTTATTATGTATTCATAATTAAATGCATGCTACTCTGTACATAACACTTATTGCATACATAATTATTTTGTACATAGAGGTGTAAACACATATTGTGTAAACAATAACAGCAGATAAACATGATTGTTATGCACATAGAGGTGTAAACATGTTGTAAATATAGTAGGTATACACAACTACTTTGTATTGTTGTGTATACAACAACAATATATAAAGTAATAGCGTAGCGCATGTGTACTCCTAATGTCAATAACAATGTGTACAAAAACTGTAGTGTTTGTCATGTATACACAAGTTCAAGGCTAAAGGTTGGAACTTGAAATGACCATTGAACAAAAATGGTTTAAACCCTAATTTAACACTAAAGCATAAATGAGATCAAAAATGATTTAAGCAAAAATAAAATAAAACCCTAATTTAACACTAAACTATGTAATACAGTAAATGAAAAGGTTATTTAAATTAAAGATAGACATAGTACCTCATGGTTGTAGATAGATTAGAGGCAAAAGGAAAAAAAATAGACTACTTGCTAAAGGAGAGGAAAAATAAAGATTATTCTGATTCTTGAAGGCTAGAACATGAAAAGACTCAAAGATGATGACCTCTTGAAATGTTGGAAACATTTTTCCCTGCTCTTTTATTCGTTGTTTTCTTTTTTTATTGCATGTGTCAAGCAAGGTCATTAGGTCATAACTTAATTTTTTATTTAATTTCTTCATGTCACCTATTGCAATGCTGTTAAAGTTTAGACGTAGAACTATATATGGGCTCTATAAGTAAAAATTTTTCAGGAAAAGATGGTTGATGTCATCAAGGGATTTATCTCACTAAAAGTACTTCTTTTTGACATTTCAACATGACATCTCACATGTATTTCTGACCAGCTTCTTTAGCAACTCTTCTCGGACAACCATTCTATAGTCAAGCTTTGCTTCTTCGACAACTTAGTTCATTTGCTATTTGTAATTCTATTCTAACTCTCTTACCTACCTAAATATCATAGAATTCGGTTCTCTCGATTGCTTATCCTGATCCTACCTTCTATTGTCACTTACTTGGGGCTCTTCAGTATCTTACATTAACCTGGCTAGATTTTTCATTTATAGTCAATAAGCTCTCCCAATCTATGCATCAACCACAATACTAACATTTTCAGGTTTTAAAAGACTATTGCAGTATCTCCAAGGAACTCTCAACTATAGGCTACCCATTTCTCATGGTTCTTTAAAACTTCATTCCTTTTCTGATGCCGATAGGGCTGGTGACTCGATTGATCACAAATCCACCTCTGGTTACTGTTCCTTCTTTAGCACAATCCATATTTCGTGGTCAGTTAAGAAACCATCTACTGTCTCTCAATCTTCTACTGAATCAAAATATCGGACTCTCACTCTTGCTGCTGCAGACATCATTTGGTTACGGAGGTTACTTGCCTACTTCAATATTATTCTCTCTGACCTAACAACATTGTTCTGTGATAATATATCTGCCATCTCGTTAGAAAATAATCCAATCTATTCTGCTCACACAAAAACAGTGCTATTGATTTTCATTTTATTAGAGATTGCATCAAATCTAAAGATCTTCAAGTTCATCATGTTGACACACGAGATCAACTTGCGGATATTTTTACCAAGGCATTACCAATTATTCATCATCAATATTTATGGGGAAAGCTAACAATCAAACCTGGGTCGTTAGCTTGAGGGGAGGTGATAAGTGACTATTTACTAATAAACTTATCTCTGATAAGCTATCATATGTCGTTACTTCCACTTACTGCTGCTCAGAAATCTGCACCCTTATTATATGACTGCAATACATCCTCACTGTAGGTGATAACAAATTCGGACAGTGTCTTCAGTTATTGCTCTCTTCTTTATATTTCACAATTCATTATTGAATGATAGTTTTTTGGAACACAAAATCAGAGCTGCTATTCTCTAGAGATAGGAATTATTTGAACCGGTATGTAAAAATGTTTCAAAAATCTGAAAGGTTTATTTTGGATTGAAGAGTTCAACATTTCTTCATTTTCCCTTAGAGATTTATGACTAATCATAAATATAAATCAAAACATTGTTGCAGTATGAAAAATATTTAATAGTGTTTATGTTTTTTGTTATGGTAGCTATTACTACAACGTTTTTTATTTTACTTTAGACTTTGAATGCAATTAGAGGCACTCATTCACCTTAATAGTCTTAATTAAGTACAAGAAAAAAAATTTATTTTCCTCCTCATTTTTTTTAACAAATATCAACCCTTCAAATTCACAGCCTACGTACGATACTAGGCCTCCCTTTGCACTTAATAAATCTTTCTGATTAAACGTAATCCAACCAAAAGATTCTAGAACAGTGGAAGAATTAGGATCAACAAAAGCCTTGAACAAGTTGGTATTTTCTTTAACTCACATAAGGCCTACACATTAAATAATTTTTATTTTGAAGCAGCTGGTTCGAAAATCTTGATTTGTTCTTCAGTTCTTCCTAGAAAGAAACCTATTTAAATTTTGGAAGAGGGCTTTGAACATTTCGCTTTAGGGTTTAGAAATTAATTAAGTTTTTCTTTTAAAACAAGATGGTTTCTCAACCGTAGATGAAGACCTTTTCAATAGACGAATTACAACATTTGTGCTGAGTCTCTCTCTCTCTCTCTTAAATGTTTATTGTAGCGTCTTTGACTACAGAAGCTTTGTTATATATTATCAAGAAGGGTCGTGTAAATACATCACAAGGGGAACTACCTCTCTCACATCGTCTCCAAAGCAAGATATAGCTACAACTCTTTCGGTTTTAAAAAAAATGGTTTCTTGCTCTCAGTTTTTCTTCTTTAGCCTTGTATCTTTTACTTGCAGCAATAGCGTCGGTTCAGCTATCGCCAACATTCTGCGACACTTCCTGCCCGGACGCTCTCTCCACGATCAAAGCAGTGGTTGATGTTGCCGTGGCCAAAGAGAAAAGAATGGGGGCTTCGCTACTTCGCCTTCATTTCCATGATTGCTTTTTTCAAGTATGTAGAATTAGCTCTAACGCAAACTCATTATTTTATGACGAAAGTGTGAATGATAAATATATTTTTATGTATCTAAATTGTTTATTGATCAATAGACAACAAATCTTTTTGTAAGATAATAATCTTATCATTTATGGAACAAAAATTATTTTTAGGATAATGACAAAATGATGGTCCCGCAATTATGTTCAATTTTTCATTAAAAGGCCCATATGATAAATTGTAGTTTTGAAATATACATACATATATATATATATATATATATATATATATATATATATATATATATATATATATATATATATATATATATATATATATATAATATATTTCACAATTATTTTCAATTATTCTCTCTCTCTCTCTCTCACTCTTCTATCGTTCTTCTCTATCAGTACAAACAACTTGATATTTGTTTCTTTTAATGATTCAGAAAACTTCTTATTGTTTAGAAAAACATTAGGCAAGGAGTTGATTTTTCAACGTCAAATATAGGTTACATAATAGCTAAGGAGTGATGCTGTGAGATGTCTCATAGACATAGATTAGGTGAGAAGACTTGTGAGGGCTCAATTCTGTTGAATGACACTCCAACCTTCAAGGGTGAGAAGACTGCCAAGCCAAATGTGAATTCAGTGAGGGGTTTCGATGTGGTTGACACAATAAACAGCCAAGTTGAGGCTATCTGCAAACAAACCGTTTCCTGTGCTGACATTCTAGCCGTTGCAGCTCGTGACTCCGTAGTTGCTGTAAGAAATTTTTTTACAATATTTTTTATAATTGGAGATTTTTCTGCATATATATTGCGTTGGAAGATTCGGGTCTGCGGAATAGGAGAATTCGATGCTTAGCGTTGTACAAAAGTTCGGCACACATAGCAGCAAAATTTGAGAGGCATCAAGATTTTTATGTGAAAAACTCAAGAAGGGAAAAACCACAGTGCCTAGCCCACTTGAAAATAATTTCACTATATCAATTTTTATTACAATTATTATCCTTTCTCCAAAGTTGGAGAATGATAGCTTACAAGAGCAAGTTTTGTGACAAGCTTCACTGGATTAATGACGAAGGCCTTGCTTGAGAGGTAGTCTTATGATTCGACAAAAACTGTCGAAAGATGGTCGGGTGAGCCTAGCTTATGGTGACCAGAAGGACCAAGGGTGTCCAAAGAGATCCGCGTCGGGCAATGGTACTGGCGGGTGACCAACCGTGGAGGCTGGCGATGATCCGGTGGTGGTCGAGTGGCGGTGATCTACGGCGGTGATGACCGGCGGTGGTGGCTGACGATGGCGGCCAGTGGTCGGCGATGACCCGACGACGGTTGACCGGTGGCCCGATTGAGATTCTTCAAGTCTAAGAGCTCTCTCCTGTCTTTAGCATAGGTCCCCCTCATGTGAAGAATGATGAGCTATTTATAGATTATGAGTGACATTTTATAAATACAGGCAAAATCTAATCCACTCCATCGGATAGCTCAAAATGATCCCTTTGATCATTATATGTATTTTAAGTATTTGAATGCTCAAATGAAGTCAGAATTAAGAGATCTTAGGCTTGTTAGATCCGACTCATCAAGATGCTCGATTTTCCTATAAACATTTCATATTTATGAGCTATTTAGGGATCTAACTGATATCCCAAAATTTTCAACTATATTTTGAGTGCTTGATTTGGACTAGTTTGGACTCAGAGTAAGATTGCTCTCGATCTAATCAAGGTATTTGATAACAGCTCTATGATGATCAAAAGAGAGTTTCAAAGATTAAGATTCTGATTCTAAGTAATGTTCACATACATCAAGATTTGTGCTTCAACTAGGAGATTTTCCAATGACATATCAATTGCCCCCTATTTTTGGATGATATCATTTCTACCATCCAAAAATACCTGTCAAATAATTAAAACTAATAACTTCTTCAATGTTAATGAAATTTACGGTTCATTAACCTATGCATCAGATATAATTTGAGAAAATAGATCTTCATGAGCGTGCAAGGCTATGATCGCCGAAGCTGGCGTAAGAGGCCAGTCACACGGGTGCATGAGGCCATGAATATGTAAGAAAGCGTGAGTGGAGGACGCAAATTTTGACCAATTTGGTGTAGGTGCATACGCTAACGCAAGGATGTACAGCGCAGTATGGTTGTGGTCATGCTATCGCGGAGGTCGTGCGGCGAGGCCCTGGATGTGAAGGGTCAGGGTTGCAGGCAACGCGCACACACGCAGGTGCTCACCAGCGTGTGGAGCTCGCGGCGCAGTTGGTGGACAGGCGGGTCGCTGGCGCTGGCTACCACTTGGTCGCGGCAAGCCGGGCGCACGTGAGCCGAGGACGCACGGTGCGGCACTCGCGTGCTCGACGAGGTCGCATGTGCAAACGCACACTGTAAGCCAAATTGCGGAAACTCTGGATTTTTTTCTATTTCCTCCCATTTTTTATTTTATTTATTTTTTTTACCTTTCTAAAAGGAAGAATATATTTGAGGGCAGAAATTTCAAAATTTATCTAAATATTTTCAAATTTATTTCCAAAATTTCACCCCTTTTACCCCTATTGTAGATCTATAAATACCGTCCCTTTGAGTCAAGTAAGGAGAAACGATTTTTTTCCCATATACTATAATGTTCTCCTACGTTGGATGAGAAATTATCCAGCGATAAGTTCAAGGGCTAAGGGTAATCAATTTTTTTCTTTTGTCAATAAGGCTCTGACTTTCTTTTGAAAAGAAAGTTATTTATTTTGTTGTTTAAGACCCATAATTTATACATCGAGGCTCTAGTTTCTTCTCGATAGAGGCATCAACTATTCTCACCAACCGGGTTTGGAGGCGATCAAGGCCCATTATTCATATGACGAGGCTCTGAATTTCTCTTGAAGAGGCGTCAACTGTCCTCGTGGACCGACTGGATTTGGAGGCGATCAAGGCCCGTAGTTCATATGAAGAGGCTTTGGTTTTCTCTCGAAAGAGGCATCAACTGTTCTTGTCAGACTGATCGGATTTGGAGGCGATTAAATCCTGTAGTTCATAGGGTGAGGCATTAGTTTTCCCTCTAAAGGGGCATCAACTGTCCTTGTTGGACGACTGGGTTTGGAGGCGATCAAGGCCCGTAGTTCATACTACGAGGCTTCGATTTTCCCATGAAAGAGGCACTAATCTTGTCGGATCGACCGGGTTTGGAGGCGATCAAAATACTTAGTTCATATGGTGAGGCTCTGATTTTCTCTCGAAAGAGGCATCAACTATCCTCGTTAGACAGATCGGGTTTGGAAGTAATTAAGGCCCGTAGTTATATGGTGATGCTCCAATTTTTCCTCAAAAGAGACGTTAATTGTCCTCATCAGACCGATCAGGTTTGGAGGCGATCAAGGGCCCGTAGTTCATACGGTGAGGCTCTGATTTTCCCTCAAAAGAGGTGTAAATTGTCCTCGTCGAACCGACCAGATTTGGAGGCATCAAGGCTCGTAATTCACTGGTGGCTCGGTTTTTCTCAAAGAGGCCCAACTATCATCGCCGACCAACTGCTGGGGAGGTTATCAAGGCCCATAATTTATACAGTGAGGCTCTAGTTTTCCCTTGAAATATTAACTATCCTTGTCGGACCGACCGGGTTTGGAGGCGATCAAGGCTCATAGTTTATACGGCGAGATTCCAATTTTTTCTTGAAAGAGGTGTTAACTATCCTCGTCAACCGATCGAGTTTGGAAGCGATTAATAATTATAACCCATCCAAGGTCATTTGTCATGGTATTTACTTGATATGAATCATGCCAAAAGAAATCCATCTTAAATTTTTGACTTATCCGAGATTATTTGTCTTGATGTTACTTGATGATGTTAACCTGTATAGAAGAGGTCAAAAGAAATCTATCAAAATTTCTTGGCCTATCCAAGATTATTCGTCAAAGTGTTACTCGATGACATTAACTTGTATGGATGAGGTTGAGAGAAATCATTCAAGGATTTTTGACTTATCCTAAGTTATTTATCAGGATGTTACTCGTTGACGTTAACCTGTATAGAACAGGTCGAAAGAAACCCGCCAAGAATTTTTAACCCATCCGAAGTTTTTATCAAAGTGTTACTTAATGACATTAACATGTATGGAAGTAATCAAATCGGATCCCCTTAGGATCAATTATACCTTGATTGGTATGAGTTGATTGCCATGTGTATCCAAATTTAAAGGTGAAATTGCTCCACAATCTTGACTTGCTTATCTTATGACTGGTAATCAAGTAGGTGGAAAAGGAGATTGAATATCAAAACCATTCCACAGATATTTACATAAATAATCTTTGAAGATTATAATAAGGGTTTCCCCCTCCCCCCCAAGTCCATCATTGTTCCCCATATATTGCTTGAACTACTTTCAATGTGCATTGATAGCCTCATTAGCAAAAATTTGTGCTTCCACATGATGAATCAAGTTAGCATATGAGCGAACCATATCGTGCATTAGTGATGGGTATAAAGGCCCAGGAGGGAGCCCTCCAAGAAAAACTCCTCTTAGTAATTCTAGGTCTACCCCTAGTATCTGAGGAGCTTCAAAGGAGAATCTCTAGAAGTACTCCTTAAGTGATTCACCTTCATTTTGATTAACTCATAAGAGATGAGAGGAATCTTTAATGATCCTTTGGTTCGCAATAAACTATTCTACAAAACTCTTAGTGAGTTCGTCAAAGGTATGGATAGATCTCCTTAGAAGAGAATAGAACCAAGTGCAAACCAAACCCTTGAGGGTGACTAGGAAGACCTGACAAAATAGTTTGTCAGGAGCTTGTTGGATGTGCATGATGGTTTTGTAATGGTTGATGTGTTCATATGGGTCGGCTGCCCCATCATAAGAGTCGACATTTGGAAGCTAAAGATAAAGACCCTTAATTGCCACAGTGAGAGGGAAGATGATTTCTATCTTTAAGGTGAAATTATTCTCATATTAAACATTGTAATTCCACACATATAACATGACAGATGGAATCAACAGGGCAAGAATGTGTCAAGCCACCGGCAATAATTGGTGGGTTAGCAATCACTGCAAGAAGTGATGGATGAGTAGAACTAGCAGTGTCAAGGAGGTCGGCATCATGGTCTGTAAGCGAGGAACTTCAACTTGATGGTGAGAAGGCCCCATGTAAGCATTTGGACCTCCCTTGGCTAATTATCGATCTTGGGGGAGATGCGTTTGTTACAATAGTGGTTGTCATGTTTCTCATAAAAGTTGAATTATCTCATTTTGAGACTCTTCCATTCAGCGAATATGATCTTCTAGAGAGGTTCTTATTGCACCTTCACTGATGGGGTAACACTTATCAGGGGGAAATGAGGTAGAAGCTTGACGTCCTTGGTTTAAGGATTGGTTTCGAAAATGATGGGAGTTGGAGTGGGAGGCTCTGTTGTTGCGGGTATTGTGCTTGTTGGCCATAGTGCAGGTATTCACAGAGATTGCGATTGTGGGATTCTCATTCCCACAGACGGCACCAAACTGTTACAAGCAGGAAGATTCGGGTCGGTAGTGTAGGAGAATTCAATGTCCTAGTATTGCGCAAAAGTTTCGCATAGACAGCAAAAAATTTTGAGAGGTATTAAGATTTTTACGTGGAAAACCCAAGAATGGAAAAACCATAGGCCTAGCCCACTTGAAAATAACTTCACTATATCAGTTTTTGTTATAATTATTATCCTTTCTCTAAAGTTGGAGAAGGATAGCTTACAAGAGTAAGTTTTGTGACAAGCTTCACTAGATTAGCGATGGAGGCCTTGCTTGAGGAGTAGTTTGATGATCTGACGACAACTGTCGAAAGATGGTCGGGTGGCAATCAATAGTAGTTGGCGATGGTGACCGCAGACCAATTGTCGGCTCATCATCCCGACCGTCGGCAAGGCTGGCTGACCAGCTGGCCGGTGGTTACAATAAGCCAACGGCGACCGGTGTTGACCGGTGATCCGCGGCGGGTGACCGACGGTGACCAACCGGTGGTCGGGCGATGATCGTTGGTCCGATGATGACAAGCGAATGATGATCGGCGATACGGCGGTGTGGGTGGTGGCGAATGACCCATCGACGATTGACGGGGTCTATTAAGATTTTTTGAGTCTTAGAGCTCTCTCCTTTCTTTAGCTTAGGTTCCCTTCATTTAAAGAATGAGTGGGTTATTTATAGATTATGTGAGTGATATTTCTGTAAATACAGATAAAATCCAAACACTCCATCGGACGGCTCAAAATGTCTCTCTCTCTCTCTCTATATATATATATATATATATATATATATATATATATATATATATATATATATATATATATATATATATGTTTTATGTTGACAAACTATCATAGTGATAGAATTATGAGCAGTTGTAGAAAAGAGAAACACGATAAATGTTAAATTTTGAATTCTTTCGAAGTACATATGAAATCTAATTTATGTAGTTGTGAGATTAATTTGATAAGATGAATCCCACATGAACAAAAAATGGAGAAAAATAATAGAGATAATATTTTCTAATTTAATAGTGGAATGGAAAAAGTCTATTGTAGTTTAAACGGAACTTATCAAATAGGTCAACACACTAAGCATATAAAGGAATCTCAATTTTGAATGGTCACATATTGAAATATTAGCATCCAACATGTAACAAGTTAACCAATATATATATATATATATATATATATATATATATATATATATATATATATATATATATATATATATATATATATATATATATATATATGAGTGTGTGTGTGTGTTCAATGTATAAAATAAAATTATATTCTTCTTTTCCAGCTTGGTGGCCCTTATTGGGATGTGCAATTTGGGAGAAGACATTCTACTACTGTAAGCTTAAGTGAAGCCAATAGCGACATTCCTAGCCCAACATCAGATCTCAACACTCTTATTTCAGCTTTCACTAAGAAAGGCCTCTCCACCACTTATATGGTTTCCCTCTCAGGTACTTAAAAGCTCATCAACTTAATCACAAATATCTTTCGACAATGCTTCGCCATGAAAAGTAATGGAATGTCAGCCATTACATCATTCACATAAATCTAATTTTAACTACCTATACAATGGGTTCAAAATTGTTTTTCCAATTCCATTGCATTTGTCCATAGGAGTTCACACAATTGGTGAAGCAAGATGCACCATATTTTGAACTCGAATCTATAATGAGACTAACATTGATTCTTCATTTGCCGACTCATTGAAATCAAATTGTCCAAGTGTCGGAGGAGACAACAATCTTTCTCCCCTTGATTTTCAAACTCCAACTATATTTGACAATAAGTACTACAAGAATCTAGTGAATTACGAGGGCCTTCTACATTCTGATCAACAGCTCTTCAATAATGGCTCCACAGACTCTCAAGTGAGCTCCTATGTTTCAAACACTGATAAGTTCTTTACAGACTTTGTCACATCAATCTTGAACATGGGGGCTATAACCCCTCTTACTAGTACTCAGGGGGAGATTAGGCTAAACTGCAGAAAGATAAATTAAAATATAAAACATTCCTAACTTGAGTGGCTGCATTTCTCAAATTTGTTTGCATATCCATGTACCTTAAGTTTAATAAAGCTACATTTGTCATGATAATATATTACTATACTCCACTTGGTTTTAAATTTAATGAAAAGTTTTAAGTTGTAGGTTAATTATATCGATCATTTGCCATAGAATTAATGTGTGTGTGACTACAAACACGCACACAAATTATGTTATTTGGTAATTTTGATTCTATCAAAAACATAAAACAAAAATACCACTAAAAATATATCAAAATTTATGTTGCTCGACTTCAACAATTCATGACATTGTGGATAAGGGAAAATAGATGCTATTATGAACAAACTAATGCACAAAAAATGGTAATTTTTTGGTAGTTAAGAAAATTGAAGTTCTTTAGCTACAATCCTAAATGAATTTCAATTTTGTATAGCTACTTGTTGTTATTGATCAGTGTGGTCCTTAAAGAACATAAAAATCTTATTCTTCTGCATAATAGTGATTGAGTGGTCTTCCATGGTCTCTTCGAAGCATTGAACTTTAAAAAAAAAGAGATGTAGGAAACTTGTTAAGAAATCAATTCATGTAGTTGGCCTCACACCACCTTTAGGCTACACCTTTGAAGATTTACAAAGACTTAGCACTTGGTGGTGTAGTAAATATTGTACATGGTCATCATGTGCTTTAATGTGTCCAAGTGATCTACGTTATTAAACTTTCCCAGGTATGTTTCAAGCTAATTGACTTCAAATTTAAGAAAGATAATATCTTTAGTGATGTCTAGCATGAATTGAGTGTTATGGATTATGCTAACATTTGAGAAAATTTTGTTAAATTTTTCTCAAAAATATTGCTAAAGTAGGTGTTGATAGAAATAACTCCTTAAACTATGGAGGCAATGGAGAATACACATATCAAAGATTTTTAAAGAGAAAGGGAGATGGGAATGCATTGGCCAATCTTACTTTCATAAAGTGGTGCGAAGAATTCAAATGTGTGATTTAAAAAAATACTAATAATCATCAATCAAATAAGGCTTAAAAAATTTTACAATTATTTGATAAAGTGATCTCTATCCATTATGTGGTCAAAATAAAAGTTATTATTAATCCAAAAACTAGTTATAAAGAGAGCAATTAAAAGAAGAATGCTTTGATAATATAATCTATAAAAATCTTTACTTCAAGAGAAAAAGGAAGCAAGGATTTTAGGGTAAGATGCTTTTATCTAGATAGTCCAAAAACTTGATGCTATGTATCCTTATTTATTATAATCTCTGTATGCAACTTTCTTTTTTACATGTTCCATAGTGTCCATTTATATCCTTGTTAATTCTTGCTTTTAATGTGCTCACCAAGTAGCACCATTGATGAAGTACTGATATAAATTAATAATAATGATGTTAGTGTGTGACATCAATAATTTTATAAGAATGCATATGCCTAGTAAGCAGAGGCATTTAAAATGATTAATTGCTGATTATGCAACAAATATGAAGGTAATGATATAAATAATGCCTAAACAGATTATAACTTTTAAGAGATATTCTAATACACTATATCATCCTTGAGCATGGTGTCTTAACTTGTTGATCATAATTATGCCCTTTTGCTAGGGAGGAATGGTCTTGATGTCACCAAGTGTTCAAGATTACATAGAAAGGCTATAGGAACCTTATGATTATGTTTAAGGTAGTGAGGCCATTCTAAACTTAGTATGAACTATAGTTTGTCAGTAAATTCCTGGTCAACTTAAACTTAATTTGGACTAACCTTAAGGACTTAAGAGAGACTAATGGTTAGCTTAATTTTTGTAGGACAATGTGGGAGTAGATTATTAGTATTAAATTAAAATGATTCCATGGATTGGCTTGACTTAAGATAGTGTGGTGTTTTTATTTGGATGTGTTCATATGGACACCACGTAGATCTTAGGGGGTACTTATTAAAATGATCAAGTATGACATTAATGGATGATGTACTATCTCAAAAAATAGAAACATCACCCCATAACGGACTTAAATTAGCCTATATATATACTAGAGATCTTTCTCCCATTTTACATGGATAAGAAAGTATGGTTTATTCTATATCAGATTCTTTAGTTCTCTATAGAAGTAAGCTTCCGTAGTTAATTACATCTAAAAAATAGTCATTTCTTAAGAACACACTATGGTGTTTATTTTTGGATGCGTTGGATGGACATCACACAAATCTTAGGAGGTACTTATTGAAGTGATAGGGTACAACATTAAGGTATGATGTACTATCTCAAAAGATATAAATATCACCCTATAATATACCTATTCACCTAATAAGGACTCCTGAGGCATGATGGGTCTTTGAATATACTAGAGATCTTGTCCCTACTTTACATTAAAAAGTAAAGTAAAGTTTGTTTAAAACTGGATTCTTTAGTTCCCTATGGAGGCAAGCCTCCATAGTTATCTACATCTGAGGAAATGAGACTTCCTAAACATACTCTCGATTAAAGTAGTCAATTATTTTCTCCAAAGATCTTAAGGTTAAGACTATCAAAGGATTGGCATTTTTGGAAAATCAAGTGGGATTGTTCAATTAGAGAGACTTATTTTAGAATCCAAAAGAAGATGAGTGGGAAATGCTCATGGTACTAGGAAGCCTAGTGAGCACTCCAATCTACCCTATGGTGAGACTTTATATGATTGAAAGTGAGAGGATTTATTTATTTGAGTTGAAATTTTATTAGTTTGCTAGGGCTTATAATCCACCAACACAAGATTGTGAAAATTCCTAAGATGTGAGGATTTATGCTCGTAACCCAAAGGAAATAAGAAACCTTGGATCTTAAATCTAGGGAGCTTTAGCAAGTTAAATCATGACCTGAATTTAAGTGAGAGGGGACATAAGAGTCTACTCCATAAGAGAAGATAAACCCGTCCAACTCTTCTAGACTTATAACTGCCTGAGGTGGCTGCCAGTTAACACCTTCTATGATGTAACCATAATTTTGAAAGATACTAGAGTCACTAGATCTAGAATGAGCATATGACTTAGTCTAAAAATGCAAAATATTTTTAAATTTTATATTATTTTGACACATTCATTTGGACAAAGGCTTTAGGATCTTTTATGCCTAAATGATGAAATTTGGTTGTTGGCCAAATTAAGAGAGAAAGATGGTGAAGCTCAATCATAAAGGGTTTCTCTCATAGGTCAAGCGATCCCTAAAGTGCAAAAATAAAAGCCCTCATTCTGGAAGAGTGATAGAAGATGTTATGAATGATGTGAGACATACAACATATAGCAAAGGGGTTGCTAAATCTTTTAATTATCTTGATTATAACCTAAGATTTATGATGAAGTTGAAAGTTTTTTAAAATTTAGTTATGAGTTGTTAGTTGGGGTAGAAAAATTAATTTTTTCTAAGAGCTTACCGCATCCAGACCACACATTCAAACATCAGTCATTAAGAAACTATGAAAATTATGTTGTTCAATTATGTAATCTAAACAAAACAACAATCATACATGTGTATATTCCGTAAAAGAATAAAAGGTCGGCGATCGATCACCACCGTACACCTCGAAAAAGAGAAAGGTGAGTAGTTGAGTTCTACCATTATACAACCTTAAATTATAAAACAATATTACAATTGAAATTGAATACATGATATGGGATCTTCATTCTTCATTTCTTCATTTCTTCTTTCTTCATTTGGTTTGTTCCGAGGCATCATAGGGCATCCCAAGATAAAGTCTTTTAACCACTGCTCATCCTAATCCCCATAGCACTAATCTTAATTCCTATTACAAAATTATATTTTAGAAAAGTAAATCTAACTAAACCTACAAAATAGAGTTTAGCTAAACATACATACAAACCCAAGTAGTTATAGTTTATAATTTGGAGTTAGTACCCTACACATGGGTAGCCAATCCCACCTATCCTAACATGAATTATGCTTAGGGGCATAAGCAACCTACAAAGAGAATATTTATATTTATTTTTGAGTGGCCTCTTAAGAATAATATCTTATAGAAAAGAATATTAAGCAAATATCGGCCTAACATCCAGTCTATGAGTTATACATCCTAACATCAAGTCTAAAATATTACATCACACATACACTATCCTAACCTAGGGCTAGAAATGGTAGCTTAGTTATAATGTGTGTGCTTTGGCTTTAATGTGCTATCTCTTAGCTAGGCTTTTGAATTATAATTTATTAAGTTTGGAATTGTTCTTGTTAATATGATGGTTGGTTTTTCTTCAAGTTGTTTAAATAATTTGTAAATTTTAATTTATATTTTTATTTATTTCATTGAATTTACACTTAACACCTAAGTATTATAAAGAGAAGAAGAAGGCTTAACCTCCTTCATCCCTATCCTAAGTTATTTCTAAAAGCACATTTTTATGATTTAGTTTCTTTTGGTGAATGATTTATTAAATGTCTTATTAATCCTAAGTTTGGGTTAACCTTAAAGAATCCTATTCAACATGAAAGGCATCTTAAGATTTATATGGTTGAATTACCATCACATAGGGTATATTAAACCATTCCTTTTCATTACCCATAATATGCATATGTCTTAACATTTAGTATACCTATACATACAATATATTTTGGTACACTTGAATGATCATGAATGCATACATTTGAAAATTATAATTTTTTTGATTAAATTGTTCATATATGTAAATTAAAGATTTATCCAAATTCTAATTCAAATATATATGAGAATGAGATTAAATAAGTATGTGCCTTTTTTTAACCAGGGAAGTGAGATAATCAAATGACCTTCCTTGAGGCTACTTAAAATCTTGTATTCCGGATGTCCATACTATATACTTATTATCATTCAAATACATGTAAATTCAGATAAAAACTTAGGAAAGAAAGTATTACCATTACATGTAATGAATTTTATATGCTTAAGTGATTCTGGATGCATATATTTTAATATAAAAGAGGATTTTCATTCATTAATCACATACACATACACATATATAAAAGATGCAAACAAGTACGTGTCATTGTTTAAACCAGAGAAATGAGATAATCAAACAACCTCCTTAGGGCTACTTAAAGCTCCGTATTCCCAGGATGTCTAGACTTTATACTTGCTATCTTAAATACATATGAATATATGCATGATTAGAAGAATTAAAATCATGCAAACGATTATATTTTATTTGATTAATTATTTATGCAAGTAATTTACAGCTCTATCCAAATTCTAATATAAATATACATAAGAATAAAATTAAATAAGTATGTGCCATTATTAACCAGGGTAGTGAGATAATCAAATGACCTCCTTGGGGCTACTTAAAGCCTCATATTCCTGGATGTTCAGACTATATACTTATTATCATTCAAATCTATTTAAATCTATATATGAATATGAGAAATAAAGCTTAACATTCACATGCTTAAGTTATAAACACATGCAAATGCTATATGAATTCATAACTAATATCACTCCAAGAATTTTTATCAACTTATAGCTTTTGAAAAATAATTTTAGATTTATTAGTGATAAAGCCACACATATGATAAATTAAGCCAAGACATGCAAGCTTACATAAGTAAATTTCATTTGATTCATTTGAATTTGAAAACATGAATGCATGAGATCACATGACATACAAAATTTAATAGTGTTTGAAAAGGAATAGCCAAACATAACCATATGATTCATTCAACTACAATAATTTTTAAGGACAATCACATTAAATAAATTATTTAAAGAAAACCAAAGTTTCTTATTAATTTGATTTTTGGATTTTGATTAAGCTTAAAGAATATAAATTATTTGTTGTTTTAATCCCATTCCTATATTGGTAATCTTAATTTATTTTAGAAAAGATAATTAGTTGACTTTTATGATTTAATTTTGTTAAATCATTAAACAATCCATTTAATTACCCTTCCCTATGCTTCTTCAATTTGATTAATCATTTAATCATGAGCCACAAATTACATGAACAAAAGGAAAAATAAAATTGCAATGCTCCTAAAGAACCTACTGCAATAGTCTCATGATTAGGGATTAATTAAGCTAAACAATCCAATTAAGTACTTTTATGATTTTCCCATACTTATGGGTTAATCATAATTTTCTTAATGATCTTTATCTTATTGAACACATAAAGAGAAATCCTTAATTTCACTTATTACTTATCTGAAGTGATTAACATTTTCGTTTGATTTGAATTGAAAATTAATTGATTAATTAATCTTTTAATTAAACCTCACATTAATTAAATCTCTTTAATGAAATGAACTTAGAATAGTAATTAGAAAAGAGGTTCTAATCACTCTACCTCATCATCTAACTGTTGATTGGTGATTATTGAAGTTGAATTAATTAATTTTCACTATTTAGAATCTTAATTAAACATAAATTAATTAAGAGAGTAATTAGGTTTGAATTTCAAATTTCCCAAATTACTTAGCCAATAAATTCCAAGAAAATCATGGGAGGCAAAGGTCATCCCATTAAATCATCATGCAAAATTTAAGATTAATTGCCCAAGTAATTAAGGCTTAATTAAGTTAATTAGAAAATATTCAAATCTTAATTAAGCCTTAATCACTATTAAAAAATTAAATAAAATCATTTTTATTAAATTCTCCTCTATTTTACCTTTCCAAAGAGTATTTAGTTTTATTTTTAGATTTTTCTATAATTAGTTATGAATTTATAAAGTTTCAGTGATTAAAATCCATTTTTAAGCCATAATTAACCCCTAATCCCATCATCACCATGCAGGTGGCTGATGTGGCAGTGCTTTCCATGTGGCATCATGGGATTGAGCACTTAAACATTTCGACACAGCACTGATGTGGTGGAGGCAAACACGCTTTCATCTCGCCATTCGATCTAAGATCGGATGGTGGTGATTAATCCCATGGTTTCTATAGGATTAAAATTGAGATTATCTAATGGATTAATCATGGTCGTTCATTCCAATCACATGGAATGGATAGTATCATGCCCCAGTGATGGAAGACGGACACTATCCTCCCTTCCCCGCTCGATCTGAGCTTGCTGGAGCTCGTGAGGTGTTGGAATCAATCCCAAATTGTTCACGAAGAAGATTTAAAGGGATCCTATGGTGGGATTCACACAAAATTAAACTTTGCTTCACAAAGGCCTAAGAAAATTTAAGAAAATGATAGTTTTCTAGAATTTATCTCGCTGAAGCTCAGGACCGGTGGTGAATTGATCGAGGTAACATTATCTTGAAGAGACGAAGCCCTACTGAGAAGCTCGTGCCTTGCCTCCTCGCCGGTGGCTTTGTGGATCAAACATCACCAAAAAAGTCATCAGAGTTAGGCTTGGAGTGGTCTTCGATTCTCGAATCGATCAGGAATCAATTCATTTCTTCTCGCTAGAGCTTGGTGATGGTGTGGGTAAAGTTAATTTAAAAATGGTAGAGTTTGGTGGAGGTTGGATGGAGTTTGGCCTTGTCCTATATCGGGCATGGCTTTTTCGGCAATGGGGAGGCTTGGGAAGCTCTGGAATATGCCCGGGGAGTTCGCCATAGCTCTCTCATGCTTTAAGAATGCTTAATGTTTGGAATAAATTTGAATTGAGGGGAGTATACCCCCACCTCGCTCAAATCGGGTAGGATGTTCTCTATAATTGTAGGCGTTTGGCTAGCGTAGGTGACCGTGGGTTGCAGAGAGGTGCTGAAGTGGCTCGACTTGAGTGGACAAGTGAGGGGAGAGTGCCTGCCAAGTGGAGAAGGTGGCTATCCTTGGTTTCCAAGTGTTACAATGAGAAGAAATGGGTTAGCTCACCTCCACTTGGCTCATAGCTAACCCAAAAGCTTTGGGTCAGGTGAGCCAGTGGTACTTATGTCTATTTGGAGCTTAAGGTGGTTGTCAAGGAGAGGAGTGGGTTTGACCACCAAAATGTGGGTTTGTCCCATTTGAAGGGCTTTATCAATTGGGTAATGGGTCAATTAAGGTTGGAATTGGGTTGGGTTTGATTTGTGCTGACCTATGGTGACCCAATGATAAGTCATGCCAAGTTTGAATGGGTTTGGGCTTGGTTTTAATGGGTTTAGCTCAATTTGGCTCATGTAAGTTAAATTGGATTAGGTTGGGTCAAGTTGACCAATTGGTCAAATTGGGTCAAGCCATGGGTTGAGACAAGTTCAAATGAGTATTTGGGATATTTTGATTCAATTGGTTTGGTTTGGTTTTCATTGGATTTGAATTTGACTCATATAGGTCAAATAGGCTAAGTTGATTAATTTGGTCAAATTAGACAAATTGGCTTGGGTTAGGTGTTGGTTTAGGTTCACTTGATCATTTGAAGATGATTGTAGGCTTTGATTTCAACTAATTTGGATTTAGAAATAATTTAGACCAATGTGACCCTTTAGGTCAATTTGGGCTAAATGGGTCAATTGGGTTTAATTGATCAAATTGAGTTCAATGGAGTCTTTGATCATGTTCAATAACCAATTTAAAATGGATTTGAGTCATTGGTTGCAATCAATTTGGATTAGATTTTGATTTGGTCCAATTTGATCTTTTAGGTCAACTTAGGCCAAAGGGGCCAATTGGACATGAATTTGGCTCAATTAATGATCAAGTCATGTTCAAGGGTTGATTTAAATTTGGTTAAGATTATTCATTTTAATCAATTTGATGTAAGATGAGATTTGATTCAAATGGGTCATTTAGGTCACTTTAGGTCAAGTGAGCCTAATGGGTTAATTGGCTTGATTTTAGATCGAATTAAGTTTGATTGTGTTTGATAATTGATTTAGAATGGATTGATGGCTTTGATTACAATTGATTTGAGTTTAATTGGATTTTGGCTCATTTGGATAATTTGGGTTCAAATGGGCTAGCATGGATTAATTGAATTGATTGATTGAATTGATTATTGGTTTTCAATTGATTGTGGATTTTTGAAAGAGTTTGAGATGATGATTTGAATAGTTTGAGAAAATCAATTGAGTTTTGTTTGGTTGAAGGAGGTCTGAGGTCAAATCCATAGGATTGAATCATAGGGTTAAGATAAGTTTGATTTTGGCTTTGGAATTTGGATATGAGATTGATTCAATTGGTATTGGTTTGATTTGAGGTTTGGTTTTGCATTGATTTGAATTTGGTTTTGGATTTAAGGTTAGGCATAAGTCATGGGTTAGGCCATAGGGTAGGTAGGTCACCTTGGTCCTAAGGCATAGTCTAATCCTATGAAAAATTTTCTAAGTCTTTAGGTTTGGGTTAAGTGTTCACCTAACCACTAGAGGTGTCATTAAGAAAATCTTAGTCTCAAGAAGACTCCTAGATCTAGAATAAGAAGATTGAATCCTTACTCTAAAAGTGAGGTCAACACACCCTCAATTAAAGTAGTTAACTAATATGTCCAAAGATTTTAAAGATTGATAATCAAAGAATTAATAGTTTTTGGAAAGCAATCGAGAAGACTCAAGTGGGAAGAGTTCTTCAAGGATCCCGAAGGAGAATAAGTAGGAAGTACACATGATTCTAGAAAGCCTAGTGAGTGCTTTAGTCTATCATGCAATGAGGTTTTATGATTTTGAAAGAGAGAATTATTCTTTGATTTGTTTTAAAATCTTATTAAAATGTTCGGACTTAGATTCCAACAATATAAGATTATAGAAATACCTAAGAGGTGAGGGCTTAGACTTATAGCAAAGGAGAAACAAGCAGCCTTTAAACCTATACCTAAAATGCCCTAACACAAGCTACGAGCTTGACATAAATCTACTCAAGAAAAGTGGGAAATGAAGGTCCACTTCCACTAGAGAGAGTAAATCAATCCCAACATTTTCAGCTAACACCTCCTATGATTTAAAATCATGTAGGTCGGTCTTATGTAAGTGCAAGTTAGCTAAGATATTATTTATTAGGAAAGAATTAAGAGTCTTAAACTCACTCTTTAAGAGATTAGATCATATTTGGCCTGAAATTCAAGACTTAGATTAATGTAATAGAACTTACAAATTTTTTACTTTATTTTGACTTATCAATTTTGGACTAAGGCCTGGGAGAATTTATGCCTAGATGCATAATAAAATTAGATTATGAGCTAAATCAGTGAGAAGGGTGTTTTCCACTATAATGGACTGCTCTTACAAGTCAAGCCTATCCCTCATCATACAAGAGTGGAGATCCCATATTTTCAAGAGTAAAATAATATGTATGCATGATATTGAAACATACAAACATTTAGCTAAGAGTTGCTAAATATTTTATTTTTTTGTTAAAATATTATGATTTCAAATGAGGTTTTAAGTTGATTAAAATTTTATTGAAGTTGTTAGTTAGGTTAGAAAAAATATTTTTTTCTAAAGAGCCTATTGCATCTAGACCACACATCACACAATCACATTTTAAGAAACCTATGAAGAGCATACCATTTATATTGTGCAATTAATATAAAGACAACAATAAAATATTATTGATTGAAAGAATATAAGGCTAGTGCGGTTGGGTATCATACACCCTAGAAAAAAAGATAGCCGAGCTCTACCCTTATATCACTTGGAATATAATTAAATCTACAAATGAAAAGAAGTTTTGAGGGTCTTCAATTCTTCTTCTTCACCTTCACTTCATGGATTGGAAATCCCCAAACTTTATAGGCATCCTAGGTCTACGCCTTCTAGCCACTGCTCATCCCAAACTCTATAGAACTAATCCTAATCATTTTTATTGAAAATTAAATCCAACTATATCTGCAATATAGAAGTTAGCTTAATACACTTACACACAAAACATTTATATTTCATACATTTGTGCTTAGCACCTACCTTAGGATACCAAGCCCACTTATCCTAATAGTTTATGCTTAAGGACTTAAGCGCATCTACAAGTAAGAAGATTTATAATTTTACTATTATCACATAGTCCCTTAAACACAACCCCCTGTAGAAAATATCATTAGTCTAATGTTGTCATAGCATCCAGTCTACATATAAACAATACTAACAACTAGTCTAAAATAGTACATCATAAAACAAATCATCACATCATCACAATAAAACACCAGCATAACCTAACACTAGGATTGGTGATTTAGAATTCCAATATATATGTTAGGTTTGTGTGGTATGCCTTGATTAAGTCTTAAAGTTATGAATTTTCTAAAGTTGGATGTTTAAGTCACTTATTATGAGTTGTTGCACTTTATTTTGTAATGATTTGAAATAAGTATTAAGTTTAAATTTTATTATTGTACATATATTTTTTTAATGCTATGAAGAGAAGGGAGGTAGGGTGAACCTTACTCTATCTCTATCCTTAGGTTAATTCTAAGTGATGAATTTAATAACTTTTGCTTTTTTTTAATGGTGAATTCATGAATTTAATTAAGACCCATGTTTAGATTTGACTTAATAAATTTTATGTAAATATGAAGGGCATCTTGGACTTAATGGTGTTAAATTATAAGCAAGTCAGTAAAGCCTTCCTAGATTTGTTTCATCATGCACTAGTACATATTATTATTTTTTATTTGGTTTTATTCTTTCTTTAATTTAATAAACACATATGTCGAATTTTAATCAATACACACTTCATGCATGAATAGGCCTATACACATATTATTTTACTATATGATGCATGGATTTTTATATAGGATAACTCAACTTAATTATACATTATACACACATATATAAACACATGTATATTGAATCGTTACAAGTACACGTCATTGTTGAACCCAGAAAGTGAGGTAATTAGAGACCACCTTGGGACTACTTAAGGTCTCGCTCGGGATGTCCAAAATATACACTTGTTAATTTACAAACACTTATACAAATGTAGGTATAATGATGAGATTGAGAAAATTTTTAAATTATTTTAATTATAAAAGATAATAATTTAGCCCAAATATACCACTTACTATAACTCTCATATAAATAGGGATTATGTTTGGGATTTGTCATACTTAGTTCAATAAACATATAATTCATGACTATATCATAGTCATTTAAGAATATAATTTAAAATTTACTAGTAATAATAGCCATGCTATTTAGTCCACAATCATGCAATTAAATGCCACTTTTCAAATTTTCTTTAAAACATGAATGTATGAGACAAATAGAATGCAAATTTATAAATGATTGAAGTAAAGTAATTCAACATTACCCAATGATTTATTTGGCTTCATTAAAACTTAAGGACATACATACTAAATAAACACTCCATAAGTTAAATTAAATTAATTAAGATTTAATGTTAGCATTTGAATTATTAAATCCTAAAGAGGAAATGAAATAATTGAAATATAGCCCATACCCATATATATTCATTAAGTGGTTTAAGGTTGTCATAGTTGACTTTTATGACTTAATTATGGTTAATTAGGCTCTTAATCAAATTAGGCCCTTAGATATAAGCCTAAAAATGATGAAAAAATTAATGAAGATGCATAAGCATAATATAAATATGTTTTAAAAATCTCTATTGTCATTAGGCTTATAATTAAGGATTAAATAAATGAATAGGACAAAACCCAGCATTATTAATTACTCTCAAAATTCACTAAACCAATTAAATTTGTTGATTTCAGTAAGTAGCTCTTTGTTTATTGAGCACGAAGAGGGTTAATCAAAATTTTAATGATATATGTTAATCATTATGAATTTTCTAAATTTTGAGTTTATTCTTGATTCAATTAATTAATTAATGGCTTATTAAGGTAGCGCTTTCCACGTGGTGCTATGAGATTGGTTACTTAAATCGTCTGACATGGCTGCTAACTCACTGGCAGTGAAGATTGATCTTGTTATTATGAGGGAATAAATCTAACATGATTAATCACAATCGTCCATTCTATTCATGCGGAATGGATGACCAATGATCTGTCATCTACTTGCGATCAGAGACGACGCTTTTATCACTTGATTTGATCTAGCTAGAGCTCATTCAATGGTGGTTTCAACTCCAAGTTGATCAAGGGGACATTCTAAAGGGATCCTATGGTTGAATCAACAAAATACACATATTCACTTCACAAAAGGCCAAAAATCCTATAAATTTTTACGGTTGGCCAGAAATTACATTACTGAAGCTAAAGACCGACAGTCCGCCAACTGAGGAAGCTTCAACTTGAAGAGGCAAATCCCTGCTGAGAAGATCACGAGTTGTCTCCCCATTATTTGCCATCTAGACCAAGCGTCGCCGCGAAGTTTGTCGGAGTCGCTCTTAGAGTGCCTTCCGGTGCTCAAATCGAGTGCTTCTTGATTCGTTTCAACTTGCTATAGTGAGGGGATGATGTGGGGAGAGTTAATTTGAGTTTGGTGGAGTATTGATAAAGTTGGAAGATGAGGGTGTTCGGGTAGAGGTGGAGTTTGATCTCGCTAAAAATAGTTTTCCTGAATAAATCAAATTTCTACATAATTATATGAAAACTATCATAGTAAAGACTTTCTCACCATGAGGAGAGTTATATGTACACTCATATAAATGATACATTTGCTTGCTAAATCTTTCTTGATAGGTCATCAAACTGAGGCAAAAAAAATCTTTAAATAGCTTCTACCTAATTATATTGTTTGAATTCAATAATATTCTCAATAAACAAGAGTAAATTCTTAAGAATCCTATAGTTAGGTAAAGCAAAAAAATTTTTAATAGCAAAAAGTCTATATTAAACCTAAAAAATTTAGAGCTACATTATGATGGCTTTAAGTTTTTCAATCTATGTTTTGTATCAATAGTGATAGGGTGGATAACGAATCTCAACTCAATATAACTTCTTTTCTGTGGTTTAACAACCCTATCGTGAGTGACCTCATTGATTGTAAAGTATTATGCATCAACAAATCAAAATATTGACTATTAATTAACACCCCAACAAGATTAAATTTTTTTATTTGATTAGTACGTCTTGATGGTTAAAAGATATTCTCATAAAATGATTGATTTTCAGCCTTATTAGAATCTCATCAATAATTTCATTAATATACTCAGACACTTCATCAAATATAACCCTGAAGGTTGAGGGACGACATCTAAAAGCAATCTTTGGAACATACATCTTATTTTATCCTTCAAATGAAATACATAAGAAACTTATTATAAAGGTTGAGGTGTACATATAAGCTTAATACATAGGTTGTGCACATAATAGGATACAATTGTTATGTACACATCAGTACATTATTGCTATGTACATATATACTATGTATATGGTAGTACATAGATGTTATGTACACAGTAGTACATAGAAGCTATCTACATAGAAGTACATATAAGATGTATATATAGTAGTACATAGTAGCTATGTACACAATAATATACTTTACCTGTGTACATATAATACACAACCATTATGTACACAACAACTCACAACTATTGTGTACATAGTAGAATCTTATTACAAAGTAGGTGTACACAATTGCTATGTACACATCAACTATATATATTTATTATGTATACAATAGTTGTTTAAACCAACTACACTAGTTGTGTACATAACAACTATACATGCTTAATTAAATATATATTATTAAGGATACAGTAGGTATATGTATATAGTTGTTGTATATACAACAAATGTGTATACTTTGTTAAATACATGTTATTTTGTACATAGCTGTTGTGTAAACTTATTGTGTATAGAACAATTCTGTACATAGTTATTATGTATTTATAATTAAATGCATGTTACCCTGTACAAAACACCTACTATGTACATAGTTGTTGTGTACATAGAGATGTGTTTACTAAAGTAAACACATGTTATGTAAACAATAACAACAACTATACACTGATTGTTATGCACGTAGATGTGTAAACATGTTATAAACATAGTAGCTATACATAGCTACTTTGTATTGTTGTGTATACAACAACAATATATAAATTAATAGCATAACTCTATGTACTCCTAATGTCAACAATAATGTGTACAAAAACTATAGTGTTTGTCATGTATACATAAGTCCAAAGCTAAAGTTGGAACTTGAAATGATCACTTAACCAAAAATGGTTTAAACCCTAATTTAACACTACAACATATAATTTAACACTAAAGCATACATGAGATCATAATTGTTTTAAACAAAAAAATAAAACCCTAATTTAACACTAAACCATGTAATAAAGTAATTGAAAAGGCTATTTAAATTAAAGATAGGCATAGTACCTCATGGTTGTACAGAGATTAGAGGCAAAAGGAAGAATATACTACTTGCTAAAGAGAGGAGAAATAACGATTATTCTGATTGTTGAAGGCTAGAACACGAAAAAAACTCGAAGACAATGACCTCTTGAAATGTTGGGAACATTTTTCCTCACTTTCTTATCACTCGTTTCTTTTTTATTGCATGTGTAAGGCAATGTCATTAGGTCATAACTTAATTTTTTATTTAATTTCTTCATGTCACATATTGCTACGCTATTAAAGTTTAGACGTAGAACTACATTTGAGCTCTAGATGTAATAATTTTTCAAGAAAAGAGGGTTGATGCTGTCAAGGGCTTTATCTCACTAAAAAGTACTTCCGTTTGACATTTAAACATGACATTACTCACATGTATCTCTGATCAGCTTCTTTGGCAATGTCGTCTTGGACAACCATCCTATGGTAAAGCTTTGCTTCTTCGACAACTTAGTTCATCTACTATTTGTAAATCTTTTCTCACACCCTTACCTACCAAAATACCGTAGCATTTTGCACTCTTGATCGCTTATCCTGATCCCACCTTTTATCATCACTTACTTGGGGCTCTTCAGTAACTTACATTAACCCGGCTAGATTTTTCATGTACAGTTAATAAGCTCTCCGAATCTATGCATCAACCATAGTACTAACATTTTCAGCTTTTAAAAAGACTATTGCGGTATCTCCAAGAAACTCTCAACCATAGGCTACCCATTTCTCGTGGTTCTTTAAAACTTCATTCCTTTCTGATACTGATTGGGCTGGTGACTCGACTAATTACAAATCCACCTATGGTTATTGTTCCTTCCTTGGCACCATGCTTATTTTGTGGTCAGTCAAGAAACAATCTAGTGTCTCTCGATCTTCTACTGAATCAAAATATCGGGCACTCGCTCATGTAGCTGCAGACATCCTTTGGTTACGCAGGTTACTTGCTGACTTCAATATTATTCTCTCTGAACTAACAACATTGTTCTGTGATAACATATCTTCCATCTCCTTAGAAAATAATCCAATCTATCATTCTCGCACAAAACACATTGCTATTGATTTTCATTTTATTAGAGATTGCATCAAATCTAAAGATGTTCAAGTTCATCATATGGGCACACGAGATCAACTTGTGGATATTTTTACCAAGGCATTACAAATTGCTCGTCATCAATATTTACGGGGAAAGCTAAGATTCCAACCTGGGTCGTTAGCTTGAGGGGCGGTGATAAGTGACTATTTATTAAAAAAACTTACCTCTGATAAGCTATCATATGTCGTTACTTTCACTTACTGCTGCTCAGGCTGCTGCTCAGGAAATCTGCACCCTTCCTATATGACTTCAATAGATCCTCACTGTAGGTTGATAACAAATTCTGACAATATCTTCAGAATTAGTTATTGCTCTTGTCTTTATATTTCACAATGGAATATTGAATGATAGTTTTTTGGAACACAAAAGCAGAGCTGTGATTCTCTAGAGATAGGAATTATTTCTATTCAGTTTCAGGTATGTTAAAATGTTTCAGAAATCTGAAAGGTTTATTTTGGATTGAAGAGTTCAACATTTCTTCAAATTCTCTTAGAGATTTATGACTAATCATCAACATAAATCAAAAACATTGTTGCAATATCAAAAATATTTAATAGTGTTTATGTTTTTTTGTTATGGTAGCTATTACTACTACTTTTTTATTTTACTTCAGACTTTGAGAGTAATTAGAGTAGGCACTCATTCACCTTTTTAGTCTTAATTAAGTGCAAGAAAAAATTTTATTTTCCTCTTCCTCATTTCTTTTTAACAAATATCAACCCTCCAAATTCACAGCCTACGTACGGTACTAGGCCTCCCTTTGCACTTAACAAATCATTCTGATTAAACGTAATCCAACCAAAACATTCTAGAACAATGGAAGAATTAGGGTCAACAAAAGCCTTGAACTAGTTGGAATTTTCTTTAACTCCCGTAAGGCCTACACATTAGATAACTTTTATTTTTGAAGCAACTGGTTCGAAACCCTTGATTTGTTCTTCAGTTCTTCCTAGAAAGAAAACTACTTAAATTTTCCAAGAGGGCTTTGACCATTTCGCTTTAGGTTTTAGAAACAAGAAGGGTCATGTGCCCTATAAATACATCACAAGGGGAACTACCTCTCTCACATCGTCTCCAAAGCAAGATATAGCTACAACTCTTTTGGTTTTAAAAAAATGGCTTCTTGCTCTCAGTTTTTCTTCTTTAGCGTTGTATCTTTTACTTGCAGCAATAGCGTCAGCTCAGCTATCGCCAACATTGCTACGACACTTCCTTCCCGGACGCTCTCTCCACGATCAGAACAGTGGTTGATGCTGTGGTGGCCAAAGAGAAAAGAATGGGGGCTTCGCTACTTCGGCTTCATTTCCATGATTGCTTTGTTCAAGTATGTAGAATAAGCTCTAACGCAAACGCATTATTTCAGGAGGAAAGTGTGAATGATAAATATATTTCTATGTATCTAAATTGTTTATTAATCTTTTTGTAAGATATATAATCTTATCATTTATGGAACAATAATTATTTTTAGGATAATGACAACATGATGGCCCCGCAATTATTTTCAATTTTTCATTAAAAGGCCCATATGATAAATTGTATTTTTGAAATATTTATATCAAATATATATTTCACAATTATTTTCAGTTATTCTCTCTCTCTCTCTCTCTCTCTATCCTTCTTCTCTATCAGTACAAACAACTTAATATTTGTTTCTTTTAATGATTCAGAAAGCTTCTTATTGTTTAGAAAAACAATAGGCAAGGAGTTGATTTTTCTACGTCAAATATAGGTTACATAATAGCTAAGGAGTAAGGCTGTGAGATGTCTTACAGACAAAGATTAGGTAAAACCTAATAAGCACAACATATATTTGCATATAAATTGTGAGATATAATTTAGCTTTCTGGTCAATGATAAAGAGTCTGATATAACTTAATGTAATACTTTGTACTATTTTTTTTCTTCTTAATATATCACTTATCATAATTTTTATTTAAATATGGAGGTAAGATATCCTTCTTAATTTCACAATTATTGAATACCAAACACATTAATACAAAAAATCAAGTGGACCTAATCACCTTAGAAGGACTCCTAAGGCATGATGAGTCTACGAATATACCAAAGATCTTTCCCTACTTTATATGAAAAAGTAAAGTATGGTTTATTTCAAGTCGGGTTCTTTAGTTCCCTATGGAGGCAAGCTTCCATAGTTAATTACATCCTAGGAAATGAGATTTCTTAAAAATACTCTCGATTAAAGTAGTCAATTATTGTCTCTAAAGATTTGAAGGTTAAGACTATCAAAGGATTGACATTTTTGGAAAATCAAGTGGGATCATTCAATTAGAGAAACTTATTTAGAATCCAAAGAAAGATGACTAGGAAATGCTCATGATACTAAGAAGCCTAGTGAGCACTCTAATCTAGCCTATGGTGATGCTTTATATGTTTGGAAGTGAGAGCATTTATTTATTCAAGTTGAAATTTTATTAGTTTGCTAGGGCTTATAATCCCCCAACACAAGATTGTGGAAATGCCTAAGATGTGAGGATTTATGCTCATAGCCCGAAGAAAATAAACAACCTCAAATCCTAAATCTATGGAGCTTTAGCACAAGTTAAAGCATGACCTAAATCTAAGCGATAGGGCACATAAGGGTCTTTTCCACAAGAGAAGATAGACCCGTCTGACTCTTCTAGACTTATAACTGCCTAAGGTGGCTGCCAGTTAACACCTTCTATGATTCAAAACCATGTAAGCCAGTCTCATGTAATTGCAAGATGGTTTAAGGTGTTATTTAATTTTGAAAGAGACTAGAGTCCTAAACTCACTCCCTAAGAGACTATCATGTTTGGAATGAGCATACGACTTAGTTTAAAAATGCAACATCTTTTCAAATTTTATATTATTTTGACACATTCATTTGGACAAGGGCTTTAGGATTTTTTATGCCTAAATGCATGATGAAATTTGGTTGTTGGCCAAATCAAGAGAGAAAGAGGGTGAAGCTCAATCATAAGGGGTTTCTCTCATAGGTCAAGCTATCTCTAAAGTGAGAATGGAGGCCCTCATTTTGCAAGAATGATAGAATATGTCATGCATGATGTGAGACATACAACATATAGCTAAAGGGTTGCTAAATCTTTTAATTATCTTGATTATAGCCTAGGCTTTATGATGAAGTTGAAAGTTGTTTAAAATTTAGTTATGAGTTTAGTTGGGGTAGAAAAATTAATTTTTTTAAGAGCCTAGCGAATCCAAGCCACTCATTCAAACATCAATCATTAAGAAACTATGAAAATCATGTTGTTGAACTATGCAATCTAAGAAAAACAATAATCATACATGTGTAGATTCTGTAAAAGAATAAAAGGCTGGTGCGACAGATTACTGCCATACACCCGAAAAGAGAAAAGATGGGTAGTCGATCTTTTCCCTTATATAACCCTAAATTACAAAAGTAGATTACAATTGAAATTGAATACATGCTATGGGATCTTCATTATTCATTTTTTCATTTCTTCTTTCTTCATTTGGTTTATTTTGACACATCACAGGGAATCCTAAGACTAAGTCTTCTAGCCACTACTCATCCTAATCCCATAGCACTAATCTTAATTTAAATTACAAAATTATATTTTTGGAAAAGTAAATCTAACTACACCTGTAAAACAGAGGTTAACTGAACATACATATAAACCTAAGCAGTTATAGTTTATAATTTAGACTTAGTACCTTATACATGGGTAACTAAGCCCACCTGTCCTAACATGGATTATGCTTAGGGGCATAAGCAACCTACAAAGAGAACATTTATATTTATTTTTGAGCAGCCTCTTAAGCATAATCCCCTATAGAAAATAAGATTAAGCTAATAACGGCCTAACATCTAGTCTATGAGTCATACACCCTAACATCTAGTCTAAAGTATTACATCAAAAAATAAAACATAACATCACACATACACCATCCTAACCTAGGGCTAGAAATAGTGGCTTAGTTCTAATGTGTGTGCTTTGGCTTTAATGTGGTATCTCTTAGCTAGGCTTTTGAATTATAATTAAGTAAGTTTGGAATTATTCAAGTTAATATGATGGTTGGTTTCACTTCAAGTTATTTAAATAATTTATAAATTCTAATTTATATTTTTTGTTTATTTCATTAAATTTACACTTAGCATCTAAGTATTATGAAGAGAAGAAGAGAGTTTAACCTCTTCATCCCGATCCTAAGTTGTTTGTAAAAGCATATTTTTATGATTTAGTTTCTTTTGGTGAATGATTTATTAAACATATTATTAATTCTAAGTTTGGGTTAACCTTAAAGAATCCTATTCAACATGAAAGACATTTTAAGATTAATATGGTTAAATTTTCTTCACAAAGAGTATATTAAACCATTCCTTTTCATCACCCATAACATGCATTTGACTTAACATTTAGTATACCTATACATATAATATATTTTGGCACACTTGAATGATCATGGATGCATACATTTGAAAATTGTAATTTTGATTGATTAAATTATTCATATATGTAAATTAAAGCTCTATGCAAAATCTAATACAAATTTATATGAGAATGAGATTAAATAAGTATGCCTTTGTTAACTAAAAAGTGAGATAATCAAATGACCTCTTTGGGGCTACATAATTCCTCGTATTCCTAGGATGTCCAGACTATATACTTATTATCATTCAAACACATGTAAATTCATATAAGAACTTAGAAAAGAAAGTATTATCTTTACATGTAATGAAGTTTATATGCTTAAGTGATTCTGGATGCATGTGTTTTTAATAGAAAAGAGGATTTTCATTCATTAATCAAATACACATACACATATATAAAAGATGTAAGTAATTACGTGTCATTGTTTAAAATAGAGAAGTAAGATAATCAAACGACCTCCTTAGGCTACTTAAAGCCTCGTATTTTTGGGATGTCCAGACTATATACTTGCTATCTTAAATACATATGAATGTTTGCATGATTAGAAGAATGAAAATCATGCAAAATATTGTATTTTATTTGATTGAATTATTTGTTGAAGTAATTTAAAGCTCTATCCAAATTCTAATACAAATATACATAGAAATAAAATTAAATAAGTATGTGTCGTTGTTAACCAGGGAAGTGAGATAATAAAATGACCTCCTTTAGGTAACTTAAAGCCTAGTATTCCTGGGATGTCCAGACTATATACTTATTATCATTCAAATCTACGTAAATCTATATATGAACATGAGAAAGAAACCTTCACATTCACATGATTAAGCTATAAACACAAGCAAATCATATATGTATTCCTAACTAATATCACTCCAAATAATATTATCAACTTATAGCTTTTGAAAAATAAATTTGGATTTATTAGTGATAATAGCCACACATATGATAAAATTAAGCCAAGACGTGCAAGCTTACATAAGTAAATTCCATTGGATTCATTTGAATTTGAAAAGATGAATGCATGAGATCACATGACATACAAAATTCAAAAGTGTTTGAGGAATAGCCAAACATAACCATATGATTCATTCAACTACACTAATTCCTGAGGATTATGACATTAAATAAAATTATTTAAAGAAAACCAAAGTTCTTTATTAATATATTTTTGGATTATGATTAAGCTTAAAGAAGAAGAATTATTTGTCGTTTTAATCCCCTTCTCATATTGATAATCTTAATTTGTTTAAGGAAAGATAATTAGTTGAATTTTATGATTTGATTAAGTTAAATCATTAAACAATCCATTTAATTACCCCTTCCTATGCTTCTTCACTTTGATTAATCATTTAATCATGAGCCACAATTGACATGAACATGAGAAAAAATAAAATTGCATTGCTCCTAAAGAACCTAATGCAATTGGCTCATGATTAGGGATTAATTAAGCTAAAGAATCTAATTAAGTACTTTTATGATTTTCCCACACTTATGAGTTAATGATAATTTCCTTAAAGATCTTTATCTTATTGAACACATAAAGAGGAATCATTAATTTCATTGTTACTTATCTGAAGTGATTAACATTTTAGTTTGATTTGAATTGACCATTACTTGATTAATTAATCTCTTAATTAAACCTCACATTAATTAACTCTCTTTAATGAAATGAACTTGGAAAAGTAATTAGAAAAGAGGTCCTAATCACTCTCCCTCATCATCTCACTGTTGATTTGTGATTAATGAAGTTAACTTAATTAATTTTTATTATTTAGAATCTTAATTAATCATTAAATTAATTAAGATAGTAATTAAGATTTGAATATCAAAATTCCCTAATTACTTTGCCAATAAATCCCAAAAAAATTATGGGAGGTAGAGGTCATCCCATTAAATCATCATGCCAAATTTGGGATTAATTGCCCAAGTAATTAGAGCTTAATTAAGTTAATTAAGAAATATTTAAATTCTAATTAAGCATTAATCACTATTTAACATTAAATGAAATATTTTTATTAATTTATCCTCTATGTTATCTTTCCAAAGAGTATTTATTTGTATTTTTCTTATTTTTCTATAATTAGTTATGAATTTATAAAGTTTCAGTAATTAAAATCTTTTTTTAAGCTGTAATTAACCCATAATCCCGCCACATGCAAACCAATGAAGCTTTCCATGTGGCATCATGGGATTGGCCACTTAGACGATTCGATGTGGTGCTGGCGTGGCGGCAGCAGACGCGCTTTCATCCCCATCGTATAATCTAAGATCGATAGTGGTGATTAATCCCACAGTTCCTGTAGGATTAAAATTGAGATTATCTAACTGATTAATCATGACCATCCATTCCAACCACACGAAATGGATAGTAAATGATGCATCATTCCTCGAGTGATGAATGACGGACTCCATCCTCCCTCTCCCACTTAATTCAAGCTCACCAGAGCTCGTGAGGTGTTAGAATTGATCCCAAAATATTCACGTAGGAGATCTAAAGAGATCTTATGATGGGATTCACACAAAATCAAACTTTACTTCAGAGGCCTATAAAATTCTGAGAAAATGTAAGTTTTCCATAATTTACCTCGTTGAAGCTCAGGACCTGTGGTGAGCCGATTGAGGTAGCTTCATCTTGAAGAGATGAAGCCCTACTGAGAAGCTCATGCCTTGCCTCCTCCCCAATCGCTCTGTGGATCAAACATCACCAGAAAACTTATCAGAGTTAGGCTTGGAGTGGTCTCCGGTGTTCAATCGAGAATCAATTCGTTTCTTTTCACCGGAGCTTGGTGAAGGTGTGGGTGAAGTTAATTTAAAAATGATGGAGTTTGGAGGAGGTTGGATGAAGTTTGACCTTTTCTTATTTCGAGCTTAGTGTTTTTGATAATGGGGAGGCTTAGGAAGCTCGGGAAAATGCTCGAGGAGGTCACCTTGATTCTCTTGTGCTCTAAGGATGCTCATTGTGTGGAATAAATTCGAATTTAGGAGAGTGTACCCCCTCCTCTCTCAAATTTGATGGCTAAAATGTTCTCTACAATTTGCAGGAATCTGGCTTACGCAGGCAACTGTGGGTGGCAGGGAGGTGCTGAAGTGGCTCAACTTGAGTGGCCAAGTGAGGGGAGAGTGGCTGCCAAGAGGAGGAAGAGGCTGTCCTTGGTTTCCAAATGTTCTAATGAGGAGAAGTGGGTTAGCTCACCTTCACTTAGCTCATGGCTGATCCATACAGCTTTGGATCAGGTGAGCTAGTGGTCCTTATGTCCATTTGGAGCTTAGGGTGGCTACCAAGGGGAGGAGAGTGGGTTTGACCACCCAAATATGAGTTTTATCCTATTTGGAGGGCTTTACCCATTGGGTAATGGGCCAATTCAGGTTGGAATTTGGTTGAGTTTGATTTGGGATGACCCATGGTGACCCAAGGATGGGTCATGCCAAGTTTGAATGGGTTTGGGCTTGGTTTGAGTGGGTTTGGCTCAATTTGGCCCATGAAGGTCAAATTGAGTTAGGTTGGGTCAAGTTGACTAATTGGTCAAATTGGGTCAAACCATAGGTTGAGACAATTTCAAATGAGTATTTGGGACATTTTGATTTAATTGGTTTGGTTTGGTCTGCTTTGGATTTGAATTTGACTCATATGGGTTCATACGGGTCAAATTGGCTCAGTTGACCAATTTGGTCAAATTGGCTAAATTGGCTTGGGCAAGGTCTTGGATTAGGTTCACTTGATCATTTGAAGATGATTATAGGCTTTGATTTTATTTAATTTAGATTTATAAATAATTTAGACCAATTTCACCCTATAGGTCAATTTGGGCTAAATGGGTCAATTAGGTTCAATTGATCAAATTGAGTTCAATGGAGGCTTTTATCATGTTCAATAATCAAATTGAAATCGATTTGAGTCATTGGTTGGAATCAATTTGGATTAGATTTTGAATTGGTCCAATTGGTCTTTTAGGTCAAATTGGGTCAACTTGGGCCAAAGGGGCTAACTGGACATGGTTTGACTCAATCGATGGTCAAGTCATGTTCAAGGGTTGATTTAAATTTGGTTAGGATCATTGGTTTAAATTTATTTGATGTAGGATGGGATTTTGTTCAAATGGGTCATTTAGGTCACTTTGGGTCAAGTGAGCCTAATGTCAATTGGCTTTATTTTGGATCGAATTAAGTTTGATTGGGAAATATAATTGATTTAGGATTAATTGATGGCTTTCATTGTAATTGATTTGGGTTTAATTGGATTTTGACTCATTTGGACATTTTGGGTTCAAATGGGATAACTTAGGTTAATTGAATTGATTGATTAAATTGATTATTAGTTTTGGCTTGATTGTAGCTTTTTGTAAGAGTTTGAGATGATGATTTGAATGGTTTGAGAAAATCAATTGAGTTTGGTTTGGTTGAAGGAGGTTTGAGGTCAAATCCATAAGATTGAATCATAGGGTTACGATAGGTTTGATTTTGGATTGGAATTTGGATATGAGATTGGATTCAATTGGTATTGGTTTGATTTGAGGTTTAGTTTTGCATTGATTTAAATTTAGTTTTGGATTTAAGGTTAGACATAAGTCATGGGTTAGGCCATATGGTAGGTAGATCACCATGGTCCTAAGGCATAGTCTAATCCTATGACAAATCTTCCTAAGTCTTTAGGCTTGGGTTACGTGTTCACCTAACTACTATAGGTGTCCTACGATTAAGGAAGTCTTAGAGTGTAATATCCAATTAGTTTATTCCTAATTAGTTTTGTTTTAGCTAATTAATCCATTACTATTAGCAATTCGCACATAAGCATGCTGGATTAAAGCATTCGACGCGCGTATGGCTGGGATCGATCGAAAGGTAATACCCGTTCATTTATTTCATTTCCTTTCATAGCCGCGGCCTCAGTTCATTCCCGCTGATCGAGTTCGTCTCCTCCTTTCCCTTCCCTCGGCGTCGGCTTTGGTGCTCCGTGACGACGCGGCCGTGGAATTCGCGTCGCACGAACGCCGCTCTCGCCGCCCGTCGGCCGACAAGGAGTCGCCTCAGTGGCCGAGGCTGCGTGCTCGAGTTGCGAGCGGTCATTGCTTGGACCCTTCGATCTCTCCTTCAACTTCGCTTGGAACCGCCACCCTTGTCGTCGACTTCATCCGAGCCCAACCCTCACTGGTTTAGAATCCATGCGTCCGGTACGCATCGCTGGGGAGTTTCGTGAATCTGATTGCACGAGAGGGGGCAGGGCTGATTTAAAAAGGAAATTGGGTAAGTTATGCAATCCTTTTACTTTAAGTAATTGACTTGGGTTGTAGAAAATAAAAGGGTTTTGGGGGGGAAATCTGAAAAATGTTTGGGGAAAAGATAATAGGTATGTGTGTAGTAGTATGAATGCGTTAATTTTGCAAACAAGGAATCTTATTAACTTTATGTTAATCTAATCAGGTATTTAGTATTGGCGTTAGTAGATTACGTTGGAGTCGTGCTCCTGTGTTTCGAAAGATTATATGAGGAGACATCAATTTCAGGTAAGATTGCAGTTTAAGCTGGTGATACTACCGTGTTATTTCATTTATGAGTTTCATGTATTAGAAGTATTTAGAAGAGTTATTTCATTATAGGTTGTGTACTTGAGGAGGAATCATGGAGCACATCACGACACTGGTGTAGACACTGAGGTGAGACATAATTGCTAATTTAAATTCAGTTTCTATAGTCTTATGAATGCCATTGTTTCTATCGATTTTTATAAATTGTATAAATGACATACATCTAGATATTCCTGTCATATTGTAGGCCATTATAACTGCTCAATGATTATAAGCCAGTTAGTTCATTTTCTTTATTAGCATATAATTTTGTTGGGCATATGAAAATGTTTAAAACATGCATTATTAAATGTTAAATGCAGTAATGTGATAAACAGGGAAATGTCAGGAAAAATTATGAAAATATGTTATAGAAATCAAGAGATAGGCAAAAGTTCTGACGAGATGAGCCATGAGCAGGGATCTTAGTATCCCCGACTCTAACATTTTGAGGTTGGAGCCGTTAGTCGTCAACCTGTGTCATTATGTAAGTAGTATGGTTCTACCGCCTTACCTTCGCTTTAGGCCGAACGACGACTCTTTTGTTATGAAGTCAAAACCTATGCAATTATAAATGATATTTCTAGAAAATAATTTGATATGGAAAAATGACTTTCATTAAATAAGCTCCTTTGACATGACTTAATTGATCTGAATCTAACATATTATTCTTACATTTCTGCAACAGCATTGTTTACCAGTTTTACTCTTCTGCAAATTTAAATGTACATGCACAATTGTTCCTACTATCTTGTTCTGAGCTTACTTTAGCATTCTTGTCTCACAAAGCTTTAGCTTATGATGCTACCATTGATAATTTCAGGAAAAGATGAGGTGGGTAGAAGCTAGTCCATTTTGTTGATTTGTACAATTTTGGGGTATATAGTTTTGGGAAGATTAAAGGCTTTTTGGGTACGTACAAAATTTTAATACTGATATCTTTAGTTGCTCTGTATTTATTTATAAACTTAAAGATTTCATGCTTCCAATTTTGTGATATGAATTAATTAGTATATGAATTGTAATATTTAGTGATGATTTGATTAGATACAAATTTCACTTGCTCGTTCCATGATACAGTTGGAATATGTTGGTGGAATCTATGTCCAATCGAGTCATCCTATTCTGTTACACTTCAGATTGACCCTAGAAGAAGGGTAGGGGGTCATCTGGGGTGTGACATAGAGTCTAGAATACTCTAGATCTAGGATGAGAAGACTGAACCCTCGCTCTAAAAGTGAGGTCAACACACCCTCGGTTAAAGTAGTTAACTAATATATCCAAAGCTTTTAAAGATTGATATTCAAAGAATTTATACTTTTTGGAAAGCAATCGAGAAGACTCAAGTGGAAAGAGTTCTTTAAGGATTTTATAGGAGAATAAGTAGGGAGCACACATAATACTTGAAAGCCTAGTGAGAGCTTCAGTTTACCATGCAATGTGGTTTTATGATTTTGAAAGAGAGAATTATTCTTTGATTTGTGTTGAAATCTTATTAGAAAGTTAGGACTTAAATTATAACAATACAAGATTATGAAAATGCCTAAGAGGTGTGGACTTAAACTTATAAGAAAGGAGAAATAAGCAGCCTTTAAACCTATACCTAAAATGCTCTAGCTCAAGCTATGAGCTCAACATAAATCTACTCAAGAAAAGTGGGGTATGAAGGTCCACTTCCACGAGAGAGTAAATCAATCCCAACATTTTCAGCTAACACCTCCTACAATTTAAAATCATGCAGGATGGTCTTTGTAACTACAAGATAGCTAGGATATTATTTATTAGAAAAGAATCAAGAGACCAAAACTCATTATGTAAGAGATTAGATTATATTTAGCGTGAAATTCATGACTTAGATTAATGCAATAAAACTTACAAATTTTTTACTTTATTTTGACATATCAATTTTGGACTAAAGCTTGGGAGAATTTATGCCTAGATGCATGATAAAATTAGATTATGGGCTAAATCAGTGAGAAAGGGTGTTTTCCACTACAATGGACTATGCTCATAGGTCAAACCTATCCCTTATCGTACAAGAGTGGAGATCCATTATTTTCAAGAGTGAAATATTATGGATGCATGATATTGAAACACAATGCCATTCAACTAAGGAGTTGCTAAATCTTTTATTTCTTTATTAAAATCTTAGGTTTAAAATGAGGTTCTAAGTTGATTAAAATTTTATTGAAGTTGTTAGTTAGGTTAGAAAATCATTTTTTTCTAAAGAGCCTACTGCATCTAGACTACATATCACACAATCACATTTTAAGAAACCTATGAAGAGCATACCATTTTTTATTGTGCAATTAATATAAACACAATAATAAAATATTATTTATTGAAAGAATAAAAGGTTGGTGCGGTCGGGTATTGTCGTACACCCCAAAAAAAAATGGTAGCCGGGCTTTACCCTTATATCACTCGGAACATAATTAAATTTACAAATGAAAAGAAGCTATGAGTGACTTTAATTCTTCATCTTCACCTTCACTTCGTGGATTGGAATACCCCAAACTTTACAGGGCCTCCCAAGTCTACGTCTGCTAGCTACTACTCATCATAAGCTCCATAGAACTAATCCTAATCAATTTTATTGAAAATTAAATCTAACTATATTTGCAATATAGAAGTTAGCTTAATACACAGACACATGAAACATTTATATTTCATACATTTGTGCTTCGCACCCTACCTTAGGTTATCAAGCCCACCTATCCTAATGGATTATGTTTAGAGACTTAAGCAACATCTACAAGTAAGAAGCATTTATAATTTTACTATTATCCCAACTATCCTTTAAACACAACCTCCTGCAGAAAATATCATAAGTCTAATATTGTCATAGCATCCAATCTACATATAAATAATTCTAACATTTAGTCTAAAATAGTACATCATAAAACAAAACATCACATCATCATAATAAAACACCAGCTTAAGCAAACACTAAGATTGGTGATTTAGTATTCCAATATATGTGTTAGGCCTAGTGTGGTACGCCTTGATTAAGTCTTAAAGTTATGAATTTTTTAAAGTTGGATGTTTAAGTCACTTATTAGGGGTGGTTGCACTTTTTGTTGTTAACGATTTGAAATAAGTATTAAGTTTGAATTTTATTATTGTACATTTTTTTTCACCTTTAAGATTTAATATTATGAAGAGAAGGGAGGTAGGGTGAACCTTCCTCTATCCCTATCCTTAGGTTAATTCTAAGAGATGAATTTAATGACTTTTGCTTTTCTTAATGGATAATTCATGAATTTAATTAAGACCCATGTTTGGATTTGATTAAGAAATTTTATGTAAATATGAAGGGCATCTTGGACTTAAGGGAGCCAAATTATAAGCAAGTCAGTAATGCCTTCCTAGCTTTGTTTCATCACGCATTAGTACCTATTAATATTTAATATTTATTTTTATTCTTGCTTTAATTTAATAAACACATATGTTGCATTTTAATCAATAGACACTTGATGCATGAATAGGCATATACACATATTATTTTACAATATGATGCATGGATTTTTATAGGGGATAACTCAACTTAATTATATATTATACACACATATATAAACACATGTATATTGAATCGTTACAAGTATGTGTCATTGTTGAACTAGGAAAGATAATAATTTAGACCAAATATACGACTTACTATAACTCTCATATAAATAGGGATTATGTTTGGGTTTCGTCATACTTAGTTCAATAAACATCTAATTCATGACTATATTATAGTCATTTAAGAAGATAATTTGAAATTTACTAGTAATAATAACCATACTATGTAGTCCACAATCATGTAATTTATGCCACTTTTCAAACTTTCTTTAAATCATGAATGTATAAGACAAATAGAATGAAAATTTATAAATGATTGAAGCAAAGTAATTCAACATTACCCAATGATTTATTAGGCTTCATTAAAACTTCATTAAAACTTACGAACATATATACCAAATAAACACTCCTTAAGTTAAATTAAATTAATGAATATTTAATCTTAAGGTTTGAATTATTTAATGCTAAAGAGGAGATGAAATAATTGAGATTTTTCCTATACCATCTATATTCATTAAGTGGTTTAAGGTTATCATAGATGACTTTTATGACTTAATTAAGGTTAATTATGCTCTTAATAAAATTAGGGCCAAAGAGGCCTATAAATTTAATTATCCTTAGTTATAAGCCTAAAAATGATCACAAAATCAATGAAGGAGCATAAAATCTCTAATTCCATTAGGCTTATAATTAAGGATTAATTAAATGAATAAGATAAAACCCATCATTATTAATTACTCTCAAAATGCCCTAAACCAATTATAGATTTTGATTTCACTAAGAAGCTCTTTGCTTGCTGAGCACGAAGAGGGTTTAATCAAAATTTTCATGATATATGTTAATCATTATGAATTTTCCAAATTATGAGTTAATTATTGATTCAATTAATTAATTAATGGCTTATTAAGGTGATTTTATGAAAAAAAATTAGGGACCAAGGGTTTTAATTAATTTTTTTAATCCCATACAATTCTAATGATTAGTTAACCTTTGATGATTAATTTTATAATTCTTCTAATTTTAAATAATTATTAAATGCATAAAATGACTAATTAGGTTTTAATGTTTAGATTTTCCAAAATCACATGAAAAATTAACGTAGGAAAATTATGGGAGACAGGGGTCATCCTAGGGATTTATCACACCAAATCTCAAGCTAATTAGCCAAGTAAAAGGTTTAATTAGGATAATTAAGTGAAAATTCAAACCTAATTAATTTGTTCTTTGGGTAAAAATTAAGGAATTTATTTTTCTCTAATTCTCCTCTATCTAAGCTTTCCAAAATGGGTTTATTTATAATTTTTTAGATTTTTCTATAATTAGTTATATTTTTCAAAGTTTTGGCTAATTAAAACACTTTGTAATTCTAAATTCGCATAGTCAATGCCGCGTGGTCACTGACATGGTAACGCTTTCCACGTGGCACTATAAGATTAGTTACTTAAATCATCTGACATGGTAGCTAACTTAATGGCACTGAAGATTAATCTCATTAGTATAAGGAAATAAATCTAACATGATTAATAATAGTTGTTCATTCTAATCATGTAGAATAGATGGTTAGCAATCCGTCGTCTACCCGCAATGAGAGACAAAAACCGGTTGCCTTTCATCTCTTGATTCGATCTCACTAGAGCTTGTTCAGTTGTGGATTCAACTCCAAGTTGATCAAGGGGAGATTCTAAAGGGATCCTACGGTTGAATCAACACAAATGTACATTCACTTCACAAAAGACCAAAAATCTAATAAATTTCTACAATTAGCCAAAAATTACCATGTCGAAGCTAAAGACTGATGATCCACTAACTGAGGTAGCTTCAACATGAAGAGGCAAAGCCTTGTTGATAAGGTCACCAATTGTCTCCCCATTGTTTATCCTCTAGACCAAGCACAACCATGAAGTTTGATGGTGTTTCTCTTAGTGTGCCTTATGGTGCTCAAATCGAGTGCTTCTTGATTCGCTTCAACTTGCTAGAGTGAGGGCATGATGTGGGGAGAGTTAATTTGAGTTTGGTAGAGTTTTGATGAAGTTAGATGGTGAGGGTGTTCTGCAAAGGTGGAGCTTGGTCTTGCTAAAAATAGTTTTCCTCAATAAATCACATTTATACATAATTAAATGAAAACTAGCATACATAGTAAATATTTTCTCACCATGAGGAGAGTTATATATCCACTCATATAAATGATACATCTGCTTGCTAAGTCTTACTTGATAGGTCATCAAACTGAGACATGAAAAATCTTTAAATAGCTTCTACCTAGTTATATTATTGAATTCAGTATTGTTCTAAATAAACAAGAGTAAATTTTGAAGAACCCTATAGTTATGTAAAGAAAAAAAAATTAATAGCAAAGTCTATATTCAACTCATATAAACTTTCATTATTAAAGAGCATCCAATTTGCTATATAAATGATTCATAGATCTTCACTTCTTAATTTACCTTGCTATCATATGAACCAAATGAACATATAGAGCTCCAATGATAAGGTGTTGATTTATTATCAGGGAACTTTATCTATCAAATTTTATCTCCATGTAGTTCCCACCCTTCTTACTTTCTTGAAATATTGCATTTGCATTAAAAAGTAAATATGATTACAAAAGAAGTACAAAAAAGTACAAAGCAAAATGAAAAACTAAGTAAGTACAACATGTTTTCTATCATCCTATGAAATGATAAAAAAAAAATCTAATGGAATTGTGTCATTATATCTATCATGCCAAAAGAAGTCAACACCTATAGCTTGTTGTGCATAAAAATCAGCCAACCTATTATGGTCTTTGTTGCTATGGGAGAAAAAGAACCTGATGGAACTCTTTGAGGAAACTGAGGTCAGGGGCCTGAGATGGCCTGCATGTCCAAGTGTCTTGCTTCATGCTCTACTTGAGGTAATTCACAACATTACAGTTATCCCCTTCAATGACAAGCCTTTTTGATCTCTTAAATCCATGGCTCTATGATGTTCTTGATGGCTAGAATGGCTTGAAATTCAATGTAAGTGCTATCCTAATGTTGTAGGTGGATCTTCATGGCTTTCACAAGTGCACCACTATCATCTCTAATTACCATCCCAAGACTTGCAGCACTAGAAGAAAGAAGAGCTCCATCCACATTTTCTTTCATCCATCCATGAGGAGGAGGGGGGTGTCCAACTAATGATAGAAGACAACTTATGAGGATGAGGGAGCTCCCATTGCTCATAGAAGGGAAGGTAGTGGCATGAGTGAAAGTTTCCAAGATGGTGATAGAAATGATCTTTGGTGTGCCATGAGACCGGCCATGAACCTTCGCATTTCTTGCCCTCCAAGCTTGGTTGACAATGTAACCATAGGCACTTGCCCAAGTGTTCTTGCCCTAAAGTGCTTTCGCCATAGCCTGCAAAAGATCTCTTAAGTTCATCAAGGAAGGGATAGGGAACCCCCATTGAGCCAAAGTTTGGATGATATTGTTGGTGAAGGAGCACCGAGTAGCAATATGATCAATATCTTCATATTCAAAATAGCCCCAAAGGCATAAGAACTCCTCCTTGAGCCCTCGGGTATGCAACCATTTAAAGGTGGGCAAGGCATCCTTCAATAGCCGCCACTAGAATAGTCTTTCCCTGGGATGGAGCGTGAGCTTTTTCAACCAAAGGGAGCTCTCCTTGTTGCCCAAGAATTGGGCTTGGTATGCAGCAGCTATGATTGATCTGCCAAGAGGAGATACAACAACATAGACCAGTCAGACTACAAGTCAGAATTCATAGCAGTTTCCAAAATTCTGTCCAAGAAATGGTGGCCGAAGGACTGCCAGAGACAGATAGCATTCCAGGTTTTATTCGGTAGGAGGAAGTCAGCCACCTTCTTGTCTTCAAGCCCTACAACATCTAAGAATGTTGGAAACTTGGAAAGGGGTCTTTTGGCCAGCCAAATTTGATTATCACACCAATTTTTGTTCCATCAAAAATCTACCACTTAATAATGGTGTTCAGGCTACTAGCACCATTGAGAATAATAGCCCAGCTCTTGGACTTGCCTCGTTTCAGTTGTCGTTGCCAAATATCATCCCCATAGCGCTCCTTAAGACATTTGTTCAACAAGGAGGTGGGATTCTATAAAAATCCCATGCTAATGAGCCCTTAGAGGGACACACCATTTGGAGGCCAAGTGAATACCCAGCCCTCCCAATTCCTGAGGTTGGCATATGGTCTTCCAGTTCACATAATGTATGCTCCGTTGTGTTGAGCTCTTGTACCATAGGAAGGCCCTACACATTTTCTCAATTTCCTATAGCACATTGAGTGAGATTGCAGTGTGGGTGACCTGATATGTAGCTGTGGACAACAAGGAAGAGCTGATGAGGGTGGTACGGCTGGCCATAGGGAGGTGCCTGGTTCCCCATGTCATGATCTTGGTCTTGGCTTTTTGGATTAGCTTGGTGTGATCATATTTATATAACCTTTGCATGGCAAGTTTAATTCCAAGATATTCCATCTCTTGGACTTTAGTAAAGCCTATCAAATGAGCTATCTAGTTGGTTTCCCATTATGGAGCTATTTTGCTGAACATAATAGCAGATTTGGAGGTGTTAATCTATTATTTTGTCCATCCACGGTACCTTTGAAGAATTCTAAAGATGACATGCAAGTCCCTACATTAGCTATTGGCATACCCAAGTTGTTTCCATGTTGTTTGATATCCAAGGTAAGAAGCTCAGAGCACAAAATAAATAGATATGGTGATAGAGGGCACCTTTGCCAAAAACCACATTCTACATTGATCAATTCAGTCCTTTGTCCATTTAAAAGAATAACAAACCTTGGCTGGGTGACACATTGGAGAACCCAATTGTTGAATTTTGTGGGAACTCCATAAGAAGCAGCATTTTTCTCAATGTTTTCTAGTTCATGCTGTCATAGGCTTATTCCATATCAATTTTGATAGCCATGAAGCCTGATTTGGAGGTTGAGTGTTGGAACTTGTTTATCACTTCTTAACTTCTTGAGAAAGTAGGCAATGGTGAGAGATGGCTCTATGGGGGAACAAATGCCCCTTATTCTTTAGAAATTAGAGAAGGGAGGACATTCTTTAGTCTATTGACAATGATTTTGACAACTAGCTTGTAGATGGTTTTGCATAAGCTGATGGGTCAGAATTTGGTCAGACAATTTGCTCCATTGACTTTTGGGATTATCATAATAAGATTTCCTTTCAAGAGTCAACCATTTTCCTACTATTGAAGAATTCTCTAACAACATTGGAGACATCCACCCCCACACAGTGCCAAAAATTCTTATAGAAAGAGGAAGTGATTCAATCCACCCTCGATGTTCTATCAATCCCCATGGAACAAACGACCTCCCAGATCTCTTGGTCAGAAGTTTCAGCATTAAGAAAGGCTTGATATCTGTAGGAACATGTTGGTTGCTTGGAGGAGTAGGCCAATCCTTAAGAGAAACCTCCCCCTCCCTCCACTTGTGTTGGAAGAATGAGTTGAAGGTAGAGGAGATAGCCTCGACATTGTTGTAGAAATTCACATCAACCATCTTTATTTGGTCAATCCTATTGCATCTGCGCTTGGAGGAGGCAACAGTATGGAAGAAGTGTATGTTCTCATCCCCCTCATGAAGCCACCTGATTTTATCCCATTGCTTCCACTAGGAGTTCAACCGAGATAAGGTGGAATTCAGCTCAATAACTTTTGATCTAAGGGTGTTGTCTTGTTCGGTTGAGTGCCCATAAGCTGAGCATTCAACAATATGTAAGTTCAACAATTTCCTTTTCAAGGTCACCTTTGAGAGTGGTGAGGTCCCTCAGCTTGTTTTTGCTCCAAAATGTAGAGCGTTCAATGTACGGGTGCTTTTTAACTTAAGGATAGCAACTTTGGTACCAAAATCTGCTTTGTTCCAAGTTTTCCAAACAATCTTCCAAGCCATGGGATAGGATAACCAAGTGTCTTGAAATTTCAGCTAGCTATTCGAGTTTCCTTCTCTGTTAAGGTAGATTTGGAGTAGGATCGGGCTATGATCTGAAGCAATCTGGGCTAAGTGCTAGATTTTGACATCCCCAAGCAAGTTGGAGGCAAGTGGAATGATAAAATCACTATATACTATAAATTTTGTATTCCTAAACACTTGATAATATGTTAGATATAGAAACCTACATTGTGGTATTCATTATGATTAATTTGAGAAGTAGATATAATTAAATTCACATATCAAAAAGTGATAAATTGAAAATACCTTTTAAGATAAAAGATGACTTATATAAATAGCTAGTAATGCCTTATGAGGTAATTAATTCTTTAAGTACATTTATTTTCTTAAAAAATTTTTTAGTCATGTAATTAATGATATTCTAATTTTTTATTATCAAACTAAGAGATATCATAATAATTGCTTAAGACAAATTTTTAAAACACTTCATTAAGAAAATGTATATATTCATATGATGTTTAAAAATATTGATGAGGGGATACAATGCAGATCTTAAGAGCATTTATTGAATTGATCGAGTACGACATGAAAAAATAATGCACTATCTCAAAATGTAAAACATCACCCTACGACGACTCAATCAAGTTATAAGGACACCTAAGGCCAATAGGTCTACATAAACTAGAGATTTTTCTTTTATCTTATATGGATGAAGTAAGGCAGGAAATATTTTAAGTTGGATTCTTAAGTTCCATATAGGGACAAGCCCCAAGAGTTATTTACATCTTAGGGAATATGAATCTCCTAAGAAAACCCTTGATTAAAGTGATTGGCTAATGTCTTCATGGATTTTAAAGTTTGATATCAAAGAATAGGTGATTATTGGAAATCAAGTAGGAGAGCTCAAACAAAATGAGTTCTTAAAAGAATTCAAAGGAGGTTAAGTAGTAAGTGTTCATGATACTAGAAAGCCTAGTAAGTACTTTAATATATCTATGGTAAAGTTATATATTTTAAAGTAGAGAATTATGATTATTTAAGTTGAAATTTTATTAGAAATCTATAACTTACATTCCAACAACACAAGATTGTAGAAATGCCTAAGAGATGATGATTTACACTCATATCATAAAAGAAACATACTACCTATGAACATATGTCTAGTGTGTTCTAGCACAAGCTAGGAAGCTCGACCTAATTCTAACATGAAGAAAATGTGATATATTGGTTTTCATCCACTCGAGTGAACCTATCTCAACTCTTTTAAACTTACAACTACTTAGAGTGGTTGCAAGCTAACACCTCCTACGAGTTATAACCATGTGGCCAAGTCTCATGAATCCAAGATAGTTAGGTTATTATTTATTAGAAAAGAGTCTAAGATCCTAAACTCACTCTCTTAGAGCTTAGAACATAGTTAGTAGAAAAGTATGTCCTAGACTAATATAATAAAAATTATATATTTTATTTATTTTGATGCATCAATTTGACTTAGCCTTGGGTGGACAGGTATGTCTAAATGCATAATGAAATTCAATTATGGATCAATTCATGAGAAGGGTCTTCTTCACTTAAGTTATCGTTGTCAATGAATTTGTACTCCCCTAATCATGCAATGAGTGAAGATCCACTATATTTAAGGGAAGAAGATAATATTCATGCATGATGTTATCCATATTCTTTACAGACCTATGACATCTAAATCAAGATAATGCAATGTGTTAATTATTTTTATGAATCTAATATACATATCAGAAATAGATTTATAAGGAGACATATGAAATAACTCATATTCATTCACAAGACTATTTATGTGTGCATCTCTAACTTCACTAGTTCCTTCACAAGTTATAATTAATTTATCTCATATTTTTTTTATTGTACTTAACATAAAAATTTTCATATAATCAATAGGAAATAAAGTACAATGTAAAGTATTACAAGCACTAGCATTTAGTTCATCAAGTTCTCTTTTAGCTACAATCCATTCCTCAAAGAGTGTTTCTACTTTAATGCCATATGAATTAGAGATTATTAAAAATTTTACTTCAATTTTAACTTTTAGTAGAAAATAAATTTTTGATTTTGTAATGACAAGATTTAATTCTCAATGCAGCAAAAAATAAAATAGAGTAAAGTAAAGAGAGACAATAGGCACACAATTTTTATGTGATTTGATCAAACCTCGAAATTGGCCTATGTCCATGCCTAGCCACCCGTGTCTAGAAATCCACTAAGTATAAACTAGCTTACAAACTATACTCCTATAACTAGGCTAGTACAACCCACACAACAAGATGTACTCTTCTACAAAAAGGCAAGTAGAACCTAGTAAAAATTTTATAACACGAGAAACATACAAAATAATAAATTTTGATAAAATATATCTTTCATAAATATACCAAGCTATCCAATCCAAAAAGTGATCCCACAACTTATAAATTATCACTTTACAACTTATAATTTTGATAAGATAGAATGCTCACTTAATTTTGATAAGAAATAATAAAATAAAGTGATCCCACAACTTATAAATGATCACTTTACAACTTATAATTTTGACAAGATAGAATGCTTACTTGATTTTGATAAGAAATAAAAAAATAAATATTTTAGTGTGATCTTAATAAGATTTTTATTTTATTATAATTCTTATAATAAAATAAAAATAATTTCAAAATAAATTCACAATATAGTCTATTACACAATAAAATAAATTTCACAAGGAATAATTTAAAGTTTAAGAGAAACTATAACAAGTATGTATGTAATAGTGTAAGAATGATTAACTCTGCACTAAACATCTTTTTAATTAATTATTAAACAATACATATAGCAAGGTTTACTAACTTCTAGCAAGAAAAAATATTTAAATATAGGATATTAGTTGGAATAAAATGATAAGTGACAAACAAAATAATTTAACTTTTTTAAAATTTTATTTTGATAAAGAAACTTGATATATAATAGATCTAGCATATACTCTAAAATTCCAACAATAATTTATTTTATTTCAACCAAAAATATGCTTTGAATTAATGCAAATGATCACAAAATATTTAAATTTAAATTAATATATGATAGATCTAAATAAACTAGTAGCTTTTAATTAAAAAGAGAGATCTAGCAAATATTAAAATATTTTCAGCATAATAAATTAATTTTAAATACTTAAAATATACTAATAAAATAGATCTAAGAATAAATGATCTTTCAAATAATACTAATGAAGAAATATTTTAAGAAATTGAAAGAAATTTGTTGGAAGATAAAAATTTCAACAAGATTAAATAAGTCTTACAAACTATCACAAGAATTTTTCACAAAAAAAAATTGACTTTGATGTATAAAGACTAATCCACCAAAAAGTAAAAATTTGAAAGAAAAAAATGGATGGTCAAAATAGTATGAACAACTACAATAGATTAATATCAAGAAAAACAAACTCAAATAATTTGAGAAGGCTTGCTTAGTTGAAAATGTTAAAACTTTCAAACCAAGATTTGATCTTGCAATATTTGGAAAACCCTTGGAAGGGAAATCTAAGAAGTTTTCTCTTAGATTTATTGGAGTAATTTTGAATTTGAATGAGCAACCCTTTCATGAAGAAAATGAGGGCTATTTATAAGCAAAAAAGGTTATTTTGAATTATTTCAAAGAAATATATTATTCAAACATCATTTTATCATATAATAATATAATATTCAATAAAAATTTGATTTATATTAAATTAATATTTAATTCAAATAGCCAAAAAAATGGCTAGTCACTTGGGCAAGTAAAAATAATTAAATATGATTCGTAATATATTCAAAACATGTAGCATGCTTTCATTATTAAAATCATCTGATGTTTGAAAACCCATAATAAATTCAATTTTAATCAAATATGGGACATGTAACCTGTCAAATTAAAGGAAAAATCTAAGAAATTTGTTGAAAATGAAGTCAGATCTAAAGTCTTTGATTATAATATGACTTAGGTGGAAATACTAAATTTCATTTAGTTTAGTTAATTTTGAAATACGATTTTTAAAATTATGATAATTTAGATATAATCATACATATGCTAATTATCATATAACTTTAAATTTAATTAAAATATTTAATTTTATTAAATATATAAACTAGTTACACTTAATAATCATAATTAATTTTCATTTATTATTTTTACAATTTAAATGTTATGTATGAAGCATATAAATTTTTTAAAATTTATGAAATTAAATGTTAATTAGATAAAGATTATTTATTTATCTTATTATCAATAATTAAAATAAATAAAAATAATATGTTAAATTGTGAGGAAATCAATTCATACTAATGAACTCATATGAACATCTAAGATATTTCTAAATACATATAATTTAAACTGTTGTATCAAGCTCCAAACTATCCATCTCGATCTATCATTCATTTATTCATACATGTAATTACATCAAACATGTTCTGAGATGTGTTAGATATGTAATTAGCAATCTTGTGCAACTTAAAAATCAATATATATGAAACACTTAAAACAAACATTAGAACAACCAAACATACAGTTATTATCATCAAAATTAATAGGATTGAACATAAGGCTCATAAACCAACAATCTTCTGCTTTTTGATGATGACAAGCTAATGTTGGGTACTGATTTTGGTGAAAGTACAAATTGACCTTTCATCATAGTTTTTTTTTAAATTTCTCATCTAATAAATAAAATTTAAACATAAGAGAAGAATAATAATGCTCCCCCTAAATATATGCTTGAAATAAATTTAATGCTAACCAACTTTTTACCCTTCTCTCCCTTTTGATAACATCAAAAAGTGAACAACTACATATAATTTTAAAGCATCTTTAAGTACATAAACATTCTTCTAGTAATGGTTTTATAAAAATGTCAGTAATTTGTAAATCAGTGCTAATGAAATTAATATGAACATCACCTTTTAAAACACGATCCCTAATAAAATGATGTCTAATTTCTATATGCTTAGTTCGTGAGTGCTAGAAATGAATTTTGGTCAAACTAATAGCAATAGTATTGTCACACTTAACACAAATGTGATCTTGCTTAATTTCAAAATCTTTTAATTATTGTTTTAATCAAAGGACCTAAGCAACACAACTACCTACAACTATGTACTCAGCCTCAATAATGGATAAAGCTACAAAATTTTTTTAGAGGACCAAGACACATGGGCTGATCCTAAAAGTTGACATGTGCTTGATGTCCTTCTCTATCTACTTTACATCAAGTAAAATCAACATCAAAATAAGCTACCAAATCACATACAAAGAATTTTTAGGATACCACAAACCTAACCTAAAAGTGCCAATTAAATACCAAAAGATATGCTTGACTACTTTTAAATGAGATTCCTTTGTGTTGGATTAAAAATGAGCACACAAACAAACAACAAACATCATATTAGGCCTACTAGCAATAAGGTATAAAAGTGAACATATCATACTTCTATAAAGTTTTTGATCAATAGATTTTTCTGATTCATCTAAATCTAATTTGTAGATGAAATCATAGGAGTTTTATTAGATTTGAATATTTTTATGTCAAACCTTTCAAGCAATTCATTTATATTCTTGGTTTGATAGATAAATGTGACATTTTCTTGTTGCTTCACTTGAAGGCCCCCAAAAAAAAATTAAGTTCTCCCATCATACTCATTTCAAACTCTTTAGGAATGAAAAATGAGAGCTCATGATAGAAAGATTCATTTGTACTTCTAAATAATATATCATCTACATACACTTGTACAATAATCAAATCATCATCTATACTCTTAAGGAATAAGGTGGTACCTACTCTAACCTTTCTAAATCCATGGTATATCAAAATGTTACTTAACCTATCATACCAAGCACGAAAATCCCATTTTAAATCATATAAAGCTTTCTTTAATTTATACACATGATTTAGAAAATTAGGCTCCCAAATTTAGGTGGTTTCTCTACAAAGACATCTTGGTCAATAAATCCATTCAAAAATGCACTCTTGACTTCCATCTGAAAAAGTTTAAAATCCCTAAGATGAACATAAGCAAGGAGTAACCTAATGACCTTTAGTCTTACGGTGCAAAAGATTCTTCAAAATCTATCTCTTCAACTTGTGTGTACCCTTGTGCAACTAACCTAGTTTTATTTCTAACAATACAACCTGAGTCATCTAGCTTATTCCTAAGGACCCATTTTGTTCCAATGACATTTTGTTCTAGGGGTCTTGGGACTAATTCTCAAACATCTTTTCTTATAAATTGATTCAACTCCTCTTCCATAATAATAATTCAAAAAGTATCTTTTAATGCTTCTTCAAAATTTTTAGGTTCAACCTCAAATAAAAAAGTTGAATGATCTACAACATGTCTTCTAATCATATCTCATTTTAAAGGATCTCTTATAATCAGCTCCTTTGGATGATTTTTATTATATTTCCATTCTTTAGGCAATGAATCATCCACCTTATCTTTTAAATATATTTTTTAAAATCAATCTCTCTTCATCAATCACTTCATTTCTAATAGGATCAATTAAATTTTTATCTAAAATAACATGTATTGATTCTTCTACAATCATTTTTCTCTTATTGAAAACTCTATAAGCTATACTAGAAAGGGAGTATCCTAAGAAAATACCATCATCTAATTTACAATCAAACTTACCTAAGGGTTCTTTTCCATTATTCAAAATAAAGCATATACATCCATATACATGAAAGTGTTCAATGTTCATCAGGGGTCTTCTTCAAAATTAGACTAAAGTAAATCCTATTCGTCACATAACATGTAGTATTTTCATCTTCTGCCAAAAACTATTTTGGGAATTTATACTCATCAAGCATAATCTACTTAATTCAATTAATACTCTATTTTCTCTCTTTACTACTCCATTTTTTGGGTAGTTCTAGGTGCAAAAAAATTATGTATGATCTCATGTTCATCATAATAATCCTCAAATAATTTATTTTCAAATTCACCACCATGATCACCTTAAACCCTATTAATCAAAAGACCTTGTTCTCTTTGAATATATTTAGAAAACTTTCTAAACTCATCAAAAATATCATCCTTCTTAGCTACAAACAAAACCCAAGTATATCTAGAGAAATCATCAATAATCACAAAGTCATAATTTTTACCACCTAAGCTAGTGGTGCTAATTGGACCAAATAAATCCATGTGTAATAACTCTAGAGGTCTAGAAGTAGAAACAATATTTTTAACTTTTAAATGAACTTCTAGAATGCTTACCATGAATACATGCATCACAAACATAGCTTGATGAAATTTTAATTTAGGCAATCCAACTATTAAATCAAGTTTAGCAATTTTATGAAATGTGTGCATGTTAATATGGCATAGTCTCCTATGCCATAACCATATATCATCATGAGTACTTTAAAATAAAATAAATTTAAATTCACATCATGAAAGCTATATAATTCATTGATATAAATATTTTTATGTATTTATCCTACTAACAAAACATTTTCTTTATTTTTGATAATATAATATGATGCATGAAATACTACATTCAAACCTTTATCACATAATTGACTAATAGAAATTAAATTATATTTTAATCTTCTACTAGAAAAACTTTATCTAAAGTGATAGAATTCCTACAAGTAAAACCAATCCAATGATATTTCCTTTTGCATTATCTCCATATGTAACATATCCTCCATCACTTGATTCTAAAATTGTGAATTTATTCTTATCACCTGTCATATGTCTTGAACATCTATTATCCAAATACCACATGCCTTTTTTGATTTTTCTTTGAAGGCATTCCTACCAAAAAAAAAAAAAATCATATGTTAACTTTTGGAACCCAAAGAAGTTTGAGTCCACATTCTAAATTTGAAGCATAATATATATCAAGTGTGGTTTGTGTAGTGCTAGTACCTTTCGATGCCCATACATAATATGATTTCTTAGTGGTTTGTAATCTATGTGCATATCAATCAAATGAAATATGTCCTTTTATACCACAATAGTTGCACCAAATATTAGTTTTTCCATATGGCTTAGCATGATAATTATAAGATATATGAGTGGGATGTGTATGATGCACATGATTTTTATTAAATAATTTACTTGATGGAGCATTATAATGAACTTGTGATTTTAAACATAATTCTAATCTTGCCTTTAATAAGATACTATCTCTTTCAGGTTTACATACAAGTAAGGAACAATCTAATAAAGAATTGTTTTTATTTTTCAAACTATCACATTCATATTTCAATTCACAAAATTGCATATCTAAATTTTTATGTCCTTTTTCTAAGGTTTTGTATTTTCTTTTTAATTTTTTATATTCAATAACTAAATCATTAAAAGCCTCATCTAATTTGTCATAAGATATATCATTGCATACCTCTTAAGAATCTATGTTAGATTCTCTTTTTGCCATAAGACATCATTAGATGAACATGCACTTGAGTCATCTAAATCTGGATTGGCCCATAAAGCTTTCTTCTTCTTCTTTTGGTACTTTTTCTCCTTCATATTTTTCTATGTCTCTACATCAGTCTCTTTCTTCTTTGAATCAACAAGTTCTAGACAATCACCTCTTACAAATGGTAGCAAATGATCCCTTCACCTACAGGAAATTTCTTAGTTTGAAATTTATAATTTTTAGATTTGTTATACCTTTGATTCTTTTTCCTTAGCAAGTTCCCAAGCCTTTTGGGTGAATGACTACCTCATCACTCTCACCATTCGAGCTTGAGATGTTATTTTCATCACTATCATTAACTTATAATGCAATACCTTTTCCTTTATTCTTCTCCCATTTTAATCAGTTATTCATCTTATCCCTTTGAGCAATAACCTATTCATGTGCTATCAAAGAACCTAAAAGTAGATCAAGTGGATAAGTAGATAAATATCCTTAGCTTCACTAATAGTTGTTACTTTAGAATCTTATTCTTTTGGAAGACATCTAACAAACTTATAGATTAAGTCTTGACTCCTATACGTTTAACCAAGGGAATGTAATGTGTTAATTATTTTCATGAATCTAGAATACATATCAGTAATAGATTCAGAAGGAGACATATGAAATAACTCATATTCATGAACAAGTCTATTTATGTATTCCATATTTATTTTATTATACTTAACAAAATTTTTTTCATATAATCATATGGTAATAAAGCACACTGTAAAGTATTGCAAGCCCTAGCATTTAGTTCATCATGTTCTCTTTCAGTTACAATCCATTCCTCAACAAGTTTTTCTACTTTAATGCCATTTACTAGTATAGTAGGTGTATTATATTGATGTGATAGCATATACCACATGCATGCATCTTGACCTCTTAAAAATGTACTAATTCTAATTTTCCAATAATCAAATGGTACACTATCTAAAAGTGAAGGTCTATGAGTGGATTGTCTATATGGTAGTGAACCCTTTGGAAAACGTTTGTCATAGTGAAAAGATCTACTCTTGGATGTTAAACCAATAAAAGAGCCTAGGCTCTAATACTAATTGTGAGTCGCTATAGCACCCAAGAGGGAGGCAAAGGGTGAATTGGGCGTTATTAAAAATTTTAAAAGTTAAATCTTAAATTTTAATTTTTAGCTGAATATTAATTTTTGATTTTATAATGACAAGATATAATTTTCAATGTAGCAAAAAATAAAGTAGAATAAAGTAAAGAACATGCACATAATATTTACATGGTTCGACCAAACCCGAAAATCAACCAACGTCCAAGCCTAGCCACCCCTAGCTAGGAATCCACTAAATGCAAAATAGTTTATAAACCATACGCTTCTATAATGGGGTGAGTGCAACCCTTACAACAACATGTACTTACAAAGGGGCAAGTACAACCCTAATAAAAATTTTACAGCATGAAAACAAAAATACTAAACACTAAATTTTGATAAAATATAAATTTCATAAATATACCAAGCTATCCAATCCCAAAGGTGATCTCACAACTTATAAATGACACTTTACAACTTATAATTTCGACAGGATAGAATGCTCACTTAATTTCGATAAGAAATAATAAAATAAATATCTTAAAGTGATCTTACTAAGATCTTTAGGTTATTATAATTTTTAGACTAATATAAAAATAATTTCAAAATAAATTTATAATAGTCTATTGCATAATAAACTAAATTTCAACAAGGAATAATTTTAAGTTTAAGAGAAACTATAATTAATATGTATATAGTAGTGTAAGAATGATTAACTCTCCACTAAACTTCTTTTCTTAATTATTAAACAATAAAAATAGCAAGCTTTACTAACTTTTAGCAAGATAAAATTATTTAAATAAAGGATATTAGTTGGAATAAAATGATAAGTGACAAATAAAATAATCTAACATTTTTAATATTTTATTTTGATAAAGAAACTTGAATTATAATAGATATAGCATATACTCTAAATTTCTAGCAATAATTTATTTTATTTCAATGAAAATGATGATTTGAATTAATGCAAATGATCACAAAATATTTACATAAAATTAGTATATGGTAGATCTAAGTAAACTAATAAGATTTTAATTAAAAAGAGAGATTTAGCAAATATGAAAGTATTTTTAACAATAAATTTATTTTAAATGCTTAAAATATACATTTAAAATAGATCTAAGAATAAATGATCTATCAAATAAGACTAATAAAGAAATATTTTAAGAAACTAAAAGAAATTTGTAAGATAATAATTTTAGCAAGATAAATTAAATCCTACAAACTATCACAAGGGCTTTTCACAAAAAAAATTATTAAAGAAACTTTGATCTCCAAAGACTAATCTATCAAAAGATAAAAATTTGAAACAATAAATAGATGGTGAAAATAGTATGAACAACTAAAAGAGAAATTTAGGATTAAAAAAAGCAAACTCAAGTAATTTGAGAAATCTTGCTTGGTTGAAGATGTTGAAACTTCTAAACAAAAGATTTAATCTTGCAATATTTGGAGAACACTTGGAAAAGAAATTTAAGAAGTTTTGTCTTAGATTTGCTAGAGAAATTTTAAATTTGAATGAACAACCTTTTCACAAAGAGAATGAGGTCTATTTATAAGCAAGAAGGTCATTTTGAATTATTTCAAAGAAATATATTATTCTAACATCATTTTATCATATAATAATGTAATATTCAATAGAAATATGATTTATATTAAATAAATATTAAATTAAAATAGCCAAAAAATGGCCACTCACATGGGCAAGTTAAAAATAATCAAATATGACTCTTAATATATTCAAAATATGTAGTATGCATTCATTATTAAAATCAACTAATATTTAAAAAATCATAAGAAATTTAATTTTAATAAAATGCAGGACATGTAAACTATCCAATAAAAGGAAAAAATCTAAGTAATTTGTTGGAGATGAAATCATATCTAAGTTCCTTGATTATAATATGATATTGGCCGAAATACTAAATTTTATTTATTTTTATTAATTTTGAAATATGACATTTAAAAATTATGATATAATTTAGATATAATCATACATATGCTAGTTATCATATAACTTTTAAATTAAATTAAAATATTTACTTATATTAAATAGATAAATTAGTTACACTCAAATAATCATAGTTAATTTTTATTTATTATTTTGACAATTTAAATGTTATGTATGAAGCATATAAATTTTTTAAATTTTATAAAATTAAATGTTAATTAGATAAAGATTATTTTTTTACTTAGCTCAACCCCTATACAACCTAGATTACAATTATATGAATAAAATTACAATGAGTCATGGAGGTCTTTATATTCATTCATCTTCTGTATTGGATCCTCTAAGCATCACAGGGTCTCCCAAGTATATGCCTTATGGCTTCTACTCATCCTACACCACATGACTCTAATCCTATTTTACTGCAAATTTACATTTAAAATTATAAAAAGAAATTCTAACAAAGGGTACAAAATAAAGATTAGCAATAACACACATACAAATGAAGCAGTTATATATCACACAATTAGACTTAGCAATCACGGGTGCCAAGCCCACTTATCATAATGGGAAGTACTAAAGAGGCAAGCAACACCTACAAGCAAGTATTTAATTTAATTTTTTATTATGGTGACCCCTTTAGTTAAGCACGACGCCGTGTAAAGAAAATATCATTATTCTAATAAATAATGTTTTTTCATCCATACTAGTGTATAAACAACCCTAACATTTTGCCTAAAATATTACATAACAAAATAAGAAAATCAATACATCACAATAATTCACCGATCTAACCTAAGTCTAAGATTGGTGACCTATCAGTCTAATGTGTGTGTGAAGGTTAGTGTGGTGAGGCAAAGCTAACCTAATATTTTTTATTAATATTTTACTTTGAAATAATCATGTATTTATTTTATCACTCTAATAACTCAACCTTGAATAACTTGTATTTATTTAAATATTTTAATTATTCATTTTATTTAAATAATTATGTATTTATTATATCATTTTAATATATATATATATATATATATATATATATATATATATATATATATATATATATATATATATATATATATATATATATATATATATATATATATATATTAATATGAGTATGAATATTGATGAAATGAAAAATTTAAAATCTTTATGATATAAAGTCAAAAAAAAGTAATTGATATTTTCACATGTATTTTTCTACACTACTTTCAAGTATGTGACATTATTAAACTAAGGAGATGAGGTATCTAAAATCTCCTTCGGACTAGTAGCCCTATACGGCCGAGTGTCTTGACTATATACCTTCAAATAGTATATATTATTCACATGAATTATACATAGAAGTTTCATTCACTTCAATTAATTTTAAACTCATAAATATTTTGACTTAAATAATGTGGATATTATTTTTTATTGAATATTAATAATAATCATGCTACTTATATATCCTAAAGGACTTAATTTTAAACATGGGTATCAATTAACAATACATTCATAAGTGAATAAAGGGTATCAAATAGTCATTTTAAAGTGATTAACTTAAGCTATCAAAACCATATGGTCCTTCTTATAAAAATGTTATCATTTAAGCTTAATCAACATTTTAAATTAGAACATATTAATTATAATTAATTATACCTATTGAAGAGAGTTTGAATGATGAAATTTTACACACACACCCTCTGGTAATTAACTAGATTCAAGAGTGAAATAGTATTTTTATGAATTAATTAAATTTTATAATTATTTAACCTAATTAATACCCAAGAGTCCTTAAAAATTAATTAATTGTAAAATCTAAGTTTAAAAATTATGAGAAATTCATGAATATACAAAATAACATGAAAAGTAAACAGCAAAAGTTTTAAAACACTTGAGCTAATATTTTATGATTAATTAATTAATTAAGAGAATTTTTAATTAGGTAATTACTCTTAAAATACTCAAAACTATTTGGAGATTTTAATTTCATTGATTAACTCTTTGTTAGCTAACTATAAAGAGAATTTATGAACAATTTTTATGGATTTGTGCAAATAATTAATAATTTTCTAAGTCCTAGGTTATTTAATGTATTTTTTAATTAATTAAAATCCCCATTAATATTTATTTTAAGAAATAATTAAGACCTATGGTGTTTGGTCAAGTTGATCAATTAAATTGTGGCATTTGTATTTGGGGTTGTAGTTACTCCAAGTCGATCTTATGGGGCTACTTAATGAAATGAACGAGTACACCATTGAGAAATGATATACTATCTTGAAAGATAGAAATATCACCCTATAATAGATTCAATCATCTAATAAGGACTCTTAAGATTGATGGATATAGGTATACTAGATATCTTTCTCCTACTTTATATAAATGAAGTAAAGTATGATTTATTTTAAGCTAGATTCTTTAGTTCCCTACGGAGACAAGCTCTCATAGTTAATTAGATTATATGAAATAGAAATTTCTTAAGAATACTTTCGATTAATATAGTCAACTAATGCCTCTAAAGATTTCAAAGTTTTGGTATCAAAGAACTGATGATTATCACAAATCAAATAGGAAGCCTCAAAATATGAAGAGTTCTTAATGAAATCCAACATAAGTAGAAAGCACTCATGATACTAGGAAGCCTACCAAGTGCTTCAATTTACCCTATAGTGAGGCTTTATATTTTTTTCAGGAGAAAATGTTATGTTTATTTTGAGTTTATATTTTTAGTAGAATGTTAGGACTTAGATTTTTATAATATAAAATGGTGAAAATTCCTAAGAGGTGAGGACTTATGCTCATAGAAAAATAAATAAATAAATAAAATAAAATAAATAGCCTATAAACCTACATTTAAAATGCTCTAGCACAAGCTAATAGCTTGGCCTAATTCAACTCAGTGAAGTGGGATATATTGATTCACTTTCACTAGAGAGGTGAACCAATCTTGACTCATCTAGACTTAGAGCCACATGGAATGACTGCTAGTTAACGCATCCTAAAATTTAAAATCATGTGGGTTAGTCTTATATGAAATCAATATGGCTTGGTTATTATTTATTAGAAAAGAATCTAAAGTCCTAAACTCACTCCCTAAGAGACTAGATCATTATTGGTATACAAATTATGTATTAGATTAATGCAATAAATTTACATATTTTATTTTATTTTGACTCATTATTTTAGGCTCAGCCTTGCATGAGTTTATGCCTACATGCATGATGAAAATAAGTTTTGTACTAAATTAGCATGAAGGGGTGTTCTCCACTATGAAAGATTACTCTCACATTTCAAGCTTTGTTCCTTATCATGCAAGAGTGGAGACCCTCTATTTAAAAGAAAAAAAAAGGAAGATACATGGATGTTGTTAGAGCATACAACCATATAACTAAGAGGTTGCTAAATCTTTTATTTTTTTATTTAATGCCAAAATTTATGTTTCAAAAGAGCCTACCGTATCCATGCCACACATTAAATAATCAAACTTTAAAGAAACTTATGAGAGTATGTCATTTCTATTGCATAATCAATATAAACATAATAATCAAACATCGATCGCTTAAGGGTTGTTTGGTTGAAAAGTAAAGTAAAGTAAATGCAGGGTTTCAATTTTTTTGTTTCGTTTGGCACGATGCAAAGTAAAATTTCAAAATAATGTAATGCATTTGGAATTCATCAAAAGATTAAATTTTGGTGTATTTAGAATTCTCCCAAATTTGAGCAAATTCTAAATACACTAGCCAATGTAAAGTGCTTTGGACATCGCCGCTAGTCGTCGCCACCCTGTATCTCCCATTATGGCTGCCTCTTCCTCGCACCGACCGCCCGCTGCCACCCAAAACCTTCAAAATATTTTACATTACATTTATTTTACCAAATAGAAATAAACAAACTCATGTATTTGCAAAATGTTCAACCAAACAACCTAAAGTAATCTAAATACACTGCATTCCTTTTACATTATATTCCTTTTGCACTGCATTCCTTTTTCAGGCAACCAAAAGCCCCTAAAATAATAAGAAGTTAGTGTGGTCAAGTACCACTATACACCTCAGAAAAGAAAAAGAAAAAGAATTGAGTAGCCAAGCTCTACCTTTATACAACCCTGATTACAGACTAAATTACAACTAAAAATATGACTATAAAGGTCTTCAATTCTTCATCTACATTTCATGGATTGGAGTACTCTAGGCTTCATAAGGCCTCTAAGTCTAATCCTTCTATCCACTACTCATTCTAAATCTCATAGCTCTAATCTTAGTCTTATTCCAAAAATTATTTCTTAATGAAATAAAATTCTAAAAAACCTTGTAAAATAGAGTTTAGCTTAATACACATCAAGCTAAGTAGTTATATTTTATACATTTTGGCTTAGCACCCTATATTTGGTCATCAAGTCCATCCGTCCTAATGGATTATGAGTAGCACCTTCAAGCAAGAAGCATTTATAATTTTTATTACAACGTTCCTTTAAGCATAATTTCCTACAAAAAATATCATTAGTCTAATATCACCCTAACATTCAGATTATGTACAATCAATACTAACATGTAGTTTAAAATATTACATACAAAATAGAACATCACATCATCACAATAAGCACTAGTATAAACTTAAGATTACGATCGACGTCTTAGTACTCTAATGTGTATTAGGCTTAGTATGATATGTAATTAGGCTTTAATGTTTATAAGTTTCTAATAATAGATGTTTAAGTTCCTTATTAAGGATGATTACACTTTATATAATTAATAATTTGAAATGGATTTTAAACTTAAACCTTTAATTTAATTTTGGGTTTCATTTTGATTAGAAGTTATAAAGAGAGAAAGGAGGGGTAAAATTCACCTCAATCTCTAACCTTAGGTTGAATATAAGAGTAGAATTATTATAAGTTTTAATCCTCTTAATAAAGTGTTATAAATATTTTTATTAAATTATATGTTTGATTTTGACTTAAGAGATTTTATCTAAACATGAAAGATATTTTAAGATTAATAAAACCAAATCATGGTTAATTTAATGGCATTTTTTTTACTTTACTTCATTATTCCTTAATATTAATTTAATTAAATAATTTACTTAGTTGAATAACTAAATTTAATAAATATACATATATCTTTTAATTTTTTCACACTTGATGCATGAATGAATTAATACATAGAGTTTATATTATATAAGATATGCATAAATTTTTTGTTGAAAACATTAATTCAATTATATCATATGTATATACATACACATTAATATATTGAATTTGCATAAGTACATACCATTGTTGAACCAAGGAAGTGAGGTAATCAAAGAATCCCTTCGGATTACTTAAAGTCTCGCACTCCTGGGATGTCTAGAATATATACTTGTTAATTCACATTCATATGCATACATGTATGGCCATAATGATGAAATAATGAAACATTTATGATATTTTAAATATATGAGTGAAAATAATTTATCCTTAATATGCAATTTACTATAAATTTTAAGGTATGTGCCTTTATTATACTACGAAAATGAGGTAATCAAAGACACTATTCAATATTGTAGCTCATACATATAAAAAATTAAATTCAAAGTTTAATTATTAATAGTGATTTATATTTAAGTTAATAAAAATCTTTTTAATTAATTAAGAAAATAATTTGAGATTTACCAGTGATATATGCCACACTATTATTAATTCAAAGAAATGCAATTAAAAGAAATATTTTATTTTATTTTTGGAAATGTTAATGCATGAAACATGTGAAATACAAATTTATGAATAATTGAAGCAATGCAATTACTACTTTCTAGTGAGATACTCCATCGACTTAGAATTAGTTGTTTATTGTTGCTTGGCATAATGTGCAGCGCTAGTACTAGATAAACTGTCAGAATTGTACTATGAAATGAAAGGGGTCAACTGAAACTCAAGAATAATCGTTAACTCCGTTTGTGCCCTACGACTCTTCCTACTTGACTTGACTGTACCAATCACTATATTTGAAAGGAAAGGAGCCTTGTCCAATCAATACAATACTACGTGGAATGTGAAAGAATGAATGTGCAACTAACCTATTTTGATTTATTAATTCTTAAGGACATTCACCTTAAGATAAGCACCCTTATTCCTAATCAAATTCATTAAGGGTTAATTTTTTAAATTTAAATTATTTGATTTTAAAGAGAAGATAAAATCATCAAAATTATCCCTTAACCCATCTATATTCATTAGGTGATTTTTATGAATTAATTATAATTATTTATTTATTTAACCAATTAAGCCCAAAAGAGCCCATAAATTTAATTAATACTTAATTTTTAGAAAATTATTAGAAATACATAAACATGAAATAAACCTACCCTAAAAATTCTAATGCAATTAGACTAATAATTAAGGAAACTAAAAGTCATCAATTATTACCCTTACAAGACCTCCAAACCAATTGGGGATCTTGATTTCATTAAAAACCTCTTTATTAGGTGAGCACAAAGAGTGATTGATCAAAATCTTTATTTATCTACACTAATTACTATGATTTTCTTAAGCTCTAGGTTAATTTATGATTTAATTAATAAAATAAAAGTCCTTTGAGTGATTTTGAGAAATAATTAGAACCAAGGGTTCTAATTTATTTCTCTAGTCACCCTTATTATTGTAATGTGCAATTAAGTTTCCATAATTATTTTCATAATTTTTTCGATTTTATATAATTATTAAATGCACAAATTGGCTAATTATAGTTTGAAAATTTGAGTTTCCTAAATTACTTGGCAAATTACCTTGAGAAAGTTATTGGAGGAAGAGGTCATCCAAAGAAGCCATCACATTGAATTTCAAGTTAATTAGATAAGTAACTATTTTTTAATTAAGCTAATCAAGTAAAACTTCAAACTCTAACTAATCATTATTCACTTAATAAAAATTAGGTTTATTATTATTTTTCTAGATTTTTATCTATCTAAGCTTTCCAAAATGAGTTTATTTATATTTTTTTAGATTATCTTCAATTAATTATTTTTTTCAAATTTATGGCTAATTAGAATAAATTTTAACCTAAATTAATCCATTTACATAGTCAGCACCATGTCTACACTGATGCGACAACACTTTTCACGTGGCACCACATGATTGGTAATTTTAAACATCCACTGTGGCTGCTAACTCATCGATGGCAGACTCGATTTCTCCTTAGCCATTCGATCATGATCACATGGGGAAGATTAATCTCATGGATTAAATTAAGATTTCTAATTTGTTTAATCATAACCATCCATTCTAATCACACAGAATGGACCATGGATGATCTATCATTGACCTCTTGCAAGAGATGAACACCATTCATCTTTTGTCATTCGATCCAAGTTCGTTTGAAGGTGTAATCATTTCCAAATTGATCAAAAGAGTGTCTAGAAGGATCCTGCAGCTCAATTCACATCACATGCATAAATCCTTCACAAAGCACGAACACCTATAGAATTTTTTATGATTTGTCTGAAGTTACCTCGTTAGACTTAAAAATTAGAGGCCCAACGACTAAGGTAGCTTCACATTGAAGAGGCGAAGACATATTGAGAGGATTACGAGCTACCTCCCCAATGATCATCTTATGGAATAAATGCCACCATGAAACTTGCTGGAGTTGCTCTAGGATTGGTTTCTGGTGCTTGAATCGAGTGTTTCTCAATTTATTTTAGTTCACCAAAGTGAGGGGAAGGTGTGGAAAAAATTAATTTAGATTTGGTGTCAATTTGGGGGAGTTTTACTCCAATTTGACTCAATTTCATTGCAATAAAAGTTCAGTTAAGTTCAATTGAGTTTGGGTAGGTTTAATTTCAATTGGATTGGATCAATTTCAGATTTAGCCCTTTTAAACCTAAACAGGTCAAAAGCCATGGCACTTAAGGAGGGATTATGCTTTTAAAATATTTTCAAATTAAAAATTAATTTTAATGCTTTATAGAAAAATAATCTTATAATCTTAAATGATTGAAATAATAATAACAAGTAAAGGTGCAAAAGAAAATAAAAAGAGAACACAGATTTTTACGTGGTTTGACCGAACCTCAAAAATCAATCTTCGTCCATGCCTAGTAACTTAAGCTAGGAATTCATTAAATCAAAGTTGAGATTATAGGAAATCTCTTGTACTCTTCTTCACGAAAGTACAACCAAACATTGTACTTTCCAACACAGGAAAGCATAACCCGACACCATACTTTCCTACATGAAAAAGTATAACTCAACACCATACTTTCCTGCACATGCAAGTACAACCCAAACAAAGAATAAGATGAAAGAACATAACTGATACAAAAATCAAACTCTCAATTCAAAAATATTTTGCACTCATAACCCAACTATAATCATATTAAGGAAAGTGATTATAAGGAGAGCTCACTTCTTATTTATTCAATATTAAATGTAATTTCAAAAGTTTGTATGGAATGTTGAATGCAAATAAGAAAAGAAACTTATCTTATTATAAAAGAATTGAAAGATTAATATCAAAGCAAGTTGAAATGATGTATTTAAACAAAACATAGTATTTATTTGAATATATGAAAGATAAACTGAAACAAATGATGTATGTAATCTTATATTATACAATTAACAAGCTGATATGAAAAACCTATTCAATCAAATTTACTTAAGATTTTTTCACAAGAAATATAATGTATTCAATTTGAAATAAAACACAAGATGTCTTCCACTTGAGAATTTATGAAAATAAAAGGAGAGGAAGAGGTTTTTTAGCATAAATACTTATTCAAACAACTCAAGAATTTTGGCCAAGAAAAAACTTCAATCTCAACTTAACTTCCATCATGCATACCATAATCATATGAATAGGCCAAGAAGAAAAACAAGGTAAGATGAGAAGTTAAGCACTTTTGAAAAATAATAAACTTTTCAATCTTCTGGTCAAGGGATGTTTCCACCGATCCTTCAAGTATCCCAAGCAATTTTCAATACTATCTTTCAGCCAAGGGAAAGGAATGATGATAAAGGAGTTGTAGCACTTAAATCACAAAAATGTCCAAGGGAATGATGTAGCAAGGGGCCGGCCAAGAGTGGAGAAATAGCAAAGAAATTTTAACCTCGAATCTAAGTCACTTTAAATAAAAAAGGGAGGCACAAAGGGTCAGCGAAGTATGATAGAGTTGGAGGGAAAATTATTTTGAAAGTACTTTGATTTTAATTTCAGAATCTCAATCAAATAATCAACGATTCTATCCCTATTAATTTCATTGATGAGTGAAAGTGAGGGAAAGCTTGATTAAGTATCTAGTTGAATTTTGAATCGAAAGAAATGAAGAAGAGATCAGATTGGCTAAATGCAAGAGATGGAAATACAAGTAAAGAGAGTATTCAAATTTTGAATGATAGATTTTCAATCAAATCATGAGAAATCTTTTAGGGAGTTTTTGGCCAAGGAGAATATGGAGAGAGAGAGAGAGAGAGAGAGAGAGAGAGAGAGAGAGAGAGAGAGAGAGAGAGAAATTAGTTGCTAAATTAATCTAAATGACCTTATATAGTAAGAATCATCCTTGGAGGGAAGAATAGTTTAGGTAGAATTTTGAAATTCAAATAGATTAGAACATAAATAAAAATTAGAATTGAATGAGACTTTATGCTAATTAGGTCGGCTAATAGAAATTTAAAAAGATATGAAATCATGATGAGAATTAACAAATAAGAGACCTAAACTTGGCAATAGCTTAGAGATTTTGAAATCAAAATAGGGTGGTCGTCCAAGATGAATTCCAAGTAAGGATTCAAATTAAATTAGATGCAAGATATGATGAGAATATATTGAATTAATTAGAGCAAGATAGAAAATAGAAATAATATGAATTAATTCAAATAAAATAAACGCAAGAAAAATCCATGGGATTTTCAGCCAATTACTATTTCCATAATTATGATGATCTAAAATCAATGCATTCAATTGAATCAAATCTAAGATGACTAATTAAGGTGATTTTAAGTAATAAATAATATAAAAAATAATTTAAATAAAATTAATGTTGCTGACCAAAACTAATTCCTTAAATTTGGTTTAATTAAAAAATAAAAGATTATTAAATAAGGGCTTATTTGAATTCAATTTTGAATAAATTTAAAATATTTCATTTAAACTCAAATTTTCTAAGATAAGCTATGACAGGGTCGGTAAAATCATTCCATAAATGATTATAACCAATTTTTCTTTGATATAGCAATGAATATTCAAAATAAGTTTAAAATGTTAAATGAATAAATTTTTAAAATTTGAAAAGTGATGGAATTATTTATGAAAATAATTTTAATTATTCTCAAATCATTTTCTTGTCAAATAGCTATTAAAAATTCGACCAAAACAATATTGGGATGATAAAGATAATAGGAGAGAGAAAAGGATAATTTGAATAATTCTAAAAAAAGTTTTATTATCATGCAAGAAAGAAATGGATAATAAATATGATTATGGAAATGATTTAATGATGTATGAACTAAATTTATATTGCTTGAAAGTTCATTAAATGAAACTTAACTCATGCATTTAGTTCATCTTATCCAAAATTGATAATTCAAGGAATAATTAAAGAATAATGTAATTTTAATATATAAAACATATGAATAAAATAAGTAACATATTTTAAAATAAATAAATTATTTATTTTATTTTTTTGAGCTCTTTATTTGTCTTAATATTATAATTCCTAAAAAAATCCTCAACTTGTTCAAGTCCAATAGCTTTAGCTTTCCAAATTTATTGAAGAATCTCTATTTGAAAAATTTTCTACATCACTTGAATTTAAACTAATTAGCAGCATTTGGCCATATGTTTGTTATCATCAAAATCAATCTTATATGAAGTCAACAAAATTTGGTCAACTAGGCCATTAAGCCAAATTGAATTAAAGAACAGACCATTGTGGCCAGGTACCACTGTACACCCTAAAAAAATGAGAAAATGGGCAGCCGAGCTCTACCCTTATATAGCCCAACCTAGACCTACAAGTTTAAATCTATGTGGGTCTTTTTTCCATGATCATCTCCTTCTTCAGGGACCTCCATTGGGCTTCACAGAGGACCTCTACACCTATCTGCTGGTAAGGTTAGCTCCTACTATTCTTAGGCTTCATAGATCTTAACCTAATTCTAAGCATCAAATTACATTTTAAATTTCAAAAGAAATCCTAAGCCCTACAAAAAAAAATGTTGGAAAAATAAAAATAGCACACTAGTAGTTATATTTACAAATATATTGGCTTAGCATTAATTACTTTCCAAGCCCACCTGTCATATTGGGCTATGCTTAGGGATTTAAGCATACCTATAACAAAATAATATTTATATAATTTATTTTGGTGGTCCCTTTTTAGCATAGGACTTTGCAAAGACAATATTAGTTCTAAACATAACACATCCTACCATCCAGGCTAATGGCAAACAATCCTAACCATATAGTCTAAAATAGTACACCATAAATTAAAAAATATATATTACGTCACATCACAGAACATCACACAATGACCTAACCTAAGTTTAGAGTCTATGACCAAATAATCTAGTGTGTGCAGGAAATGAGTTTGTGTGGTAAGACTTTGCTAGGCCTTTTTAGATTCAAGTTTCAATTTGGGTTTCCAATTTTAAATTTTATTTTATTTTAAGACTTTTAATTTTTTATAATTTGGCTTCACATGTATGTGTCATTGTTATACTAGAGATTTGAGGTATCATGACCTCCTTCAGACCAGTAGCCCTATGACCTCAGGTGTCTAGACTATATACCATATGTTGTTAATTATAAAAATATTTTAATTCTTTTAACTTCTTTTAGTTTTAAAATTGGTTTAATTTATTACATGTGGTTTCAATTTAAATGATTTAATGATTTTCAATATTATTTTCATTTTAAGTGCATTTTATGTTAAGATGATATTAAATTTTCAAGAATGAAGAATATAATAAGTTCTATTTTGGGTGGAACCCATTTAGGGCTGAGAAATTTACCCGAAGATCGTGGTTCGCTTGAAAGTCGACTCGAATTTGGGCTCGAATCGAGATTGAGTTGAAGAAAACAAGCCAACTTTTGAGCAAGAAATTTGGCTCGAAATTATTTCGAGTCGAGTTCGAGCCGCACACGGCTCGAGTTGTGACTCACGATCGGATCGAAATAATTGGGCTGTTGGCCCGGGCCGCCCATCTGTAAAACCCATTATAATTACCCAAATGCAAGTTGCCGTCTGATCGAGGGAATCATTAAATCAACGGGGGAGATGAATTTACTTTTTCTCTAATATGTCGGCCCGGCCTCGGCTCGAGTCCTCGACACTCGAATGGAAGACTCCCGACACTCGACTCTCTACGGCCCTTCTTCTCTTCTTTCTGTTTTTCTTGACTTCTCGTGCAGCTCATGCCCTAATTTTTGAAAGCCGGTAGTGTCACTCACGATATCGTCGATCAGAGACTTCGATTTCGATCTCTATTGATTGAGGTGTTTCTTTGTCACTATCATCTTCGTTCGACCTAGCTTGTTTGATCTGTGAGTGCTCGGTTTGCTTCTTTGCTCCAGAATTACTACCTACTTGTTTCATTTCTTGATTCTGTAAGTATTTCATGCTATGAGCCTATGGCTATGAGATGTTGGTTCTTTCAATTATTTCCGTTATTCCATTATTTGAGCTTAGCCTACTGGGGATGTTTCGGTTCTTCAATTGTTTGAGTTCAGAGATTTCGTTAAGTTGCTTTATTTTTATTACCTAACTAAGTGTCCAAGGGACCAAGCTCAACTGTTCAGGATGGTTTGTTGTGCTGCTTCATGCTGTAATGCATGTGTATCTCTATTTTTTTGCAATTGCGACTTGCGATCCTTGTGGATGAAGTTATATTTTTTTTACCTGCATGTTAGAGCCGAGAGGTTAGCCACTTAGCCTTCTGTTCTGGGTTTTGATTTCTGAACGTTTCACACTTCTATAGTTGTAATGTGCAGTGAGAAATTATTTTAATGTGCTATGTGCAGTGAGAAATTGTGCTATGTGCAGTGAGAAATTGTTTTAATGTGCTATGTGCAATGAGAAATTATTTTAATGTTCTAATTGCTATGCCCATTACACTATCCCTAAGGAGATGGCTGATGTTTGCAATTGGCTTAAAGCGAGTTTCATTTGTTTGATGTGACAGCAATTTCATTTGTTTGATGGATTTTGAGCCGGCTCATTTCACTTTCGAGCCGGATCGAACCCGATCTAGAATCGATCCGACTCAGCTCTAAATCGAAATCTTAGAGCCACGACGCGATTTCGAGCTGAATTTTTTTTCAAGCTGACTATAGTTCGGCTCGAAATCGGATCGTACACACCCCTAAACCCATTCTATTCTACATCCTAAATCTTAATAAAATGAAACCTTCACTCTAAGATGAAGGTTCATTCCAAAGGTCCTAAGTATCTTCATTAATCCCATATGAATTTATTTATATGATTTAATTTAATTTAAGTTTAATTCAGTGGATTTCTTAATTGTTATTTTGAGTTCTTCTCTTCATTCATTTATTCTTTTTTTTGTTAAATTGATCACATTTTAATTTAGTTTTGTTTCTTTAATGTATGTTTCTTTAATTAAGTTTAATTAAAATTTATTTATGATATTATAATTTAATTTGAATTTATTTTCACTTTAAGTCTAATTCATTTATTACAGTTTGAGTTTTATAATTTGATTTTATTCATTCATTTGATTAGATTCATCTCATTTATTTGATTTGTATTATCCATTTAACTGAGATTAATTAGGTTTATTTATTATATTAATGCTTATGTTATTATAATTTACTTTGGTTTAGCTTTCATTTTAATTTCCCTATCCATTTAATTTTAGTTTTGGGTTAATTTTATTTATTGATTAATATTTCTTTTATATCTATATTTAAGTTCATTAACTTAAATAAACTTAATATTCAATCTTAATTTTGATGTAATCATTTCATTATATTTCAATTTTATAATTTATTTGTTTCTTACTTTCAATTGGTATGCTTAAGTTTTATTGTGGTTTTTTTATTTCCATTTATTTGTTTCATTAACATTCTTATATTTGTTAATGAGTTCAAATTAAAATGGTTCATTCAAATTATGATTTTATTAACATTTATGTATTATGAGTTTAAGTGAAACGATTCAATTATCTCCAATTATCTTTTAAGGAAGTAATATCTTCATTATTTTAGAAAAGTTCTTCTTATCATTCGATTTAGTGTGATTTCTATTTTGATCTAAGAAGCTTAAGAAGAGATGTTCTTGTATATTAACATATCCTAATTTATTTTAATGCTTATGTCATTAAGGTTTAATTAATTCATCCTTAATAAGTTTATTTGTATTCATATTTACTTGGTTCTTTTGATATAAATGACCTTAGTGAGTTCATAAGTTCAGTGATTAATAAATTTTACATCTCAATTTATTAGTGAGTATATGACAAATTATTAAATAATTAACTTTGAAGTTTATGAGAATTCATATTTTTTTAATTATCCTTAATAATAAACTCCAAGCTTATGTTTAATTAAATCTCTTTATTTTCAGATTATTTGGAAGTTTTCTTCAAGTGTTTTGATATATAGTATAATGTTTTAAATTTATTTTATAGATTTTATAAAATTTTATAATTTTTTGATTTATTAATTTTCTTATATTGATCTAGAGACTTGAAAATTCAATAATTCTCAATCTATTGGGCAATTAGCCTTAAAAGTTTTATGAAAAATGGGGTTCTTAACTAATTTGATTTCTCTAAAATTTCATTATAATGAGATGTATAATTTTGGTTTAATTAAGGTTTTAATTATTTCATTAAAACATAAATTAAGCTTAATTTAGAAAAAAATCACTTAAAGGTTTTATTTTTTTGTAGATTCCTCTCTTGAAGTTGCTTCCACAGATTCATAATTTTAGAATTTTGGTTGATTTACAATAAGTTTTTTAAGTTCTGGTTGATTATTTGAATTAATTAATTCAATTATTCATTAACTTAGGTGATTTGTGTTTTATTAAGTTTCAGGGAGTTTCAATGTTGTACTTAAATTTGTTAGGGGTTATGATGATTTAAGTTATTTCTATGATTTTCAATCATTTTCTTTAATTACTATTTATTTATTTCATTAAAATTAGGTATTGGGATTGAAAATTCATTATCTCTAAATTCAATTTCAAATAAATCATCAAAATTTTTTCTAAAGTGTATTTTAACCTTAATTTCATTTTCCTTAAAGTTTCAAATCATTAGGATTAATTTTGGTTTCATTCTTTTTATTTAAAGTCAAATTAATTCAAAATTATCCAAAATTAAATGAGGATTTTAATTTTAATGGATTCCTCTCACTAAGATGAATTCATATAGCTTTTATTTGGTTTTTGGTTATAATAGTTGATTTATTATGATTCTTTGAATTTTTTACCATTTATTTGGTAATTTTTAAAATAAAAAATCCTGCTTTTCATCTTTGACTGTTGGCACCATGTGGCACTACTTTTCATGCAGTGCCACGACATTCATCCTTGTGGGATCACATGGATCCGACATTAAAAAGGCGGCACACACAATTTTGATTTGGGCCATCTGATCTTGATTAGATTGTTCGGATTCTGTAGGTTTCCTATAAGGGATTTCATCCATTTATTTGACTAAATCTCAGCCATCCATTCCTAATTGAAGGAACAAATGGTGGGGATTATATCCCCCTTCTTCCATCGGATAACCATGAGATGTTGACTCTTCAGGGTTGATCATTGATGATCATAGTGACAAAACCGTGCTATTTTGATTGCAAAATGATCAAGGGGTGATTTACAATTGATCTACATGGTTTGATCTCAATGGAGATCTACTTTCCTTCATAATGGACCAAAATTGAAAGCATATGTAGGTCAATTAATGGCATACCTCCTCGGTGGCAAACTCTGACAGTGAGGTTAACTTGGTTAGCTTTGAAATGATGTGACAAAGTTGTGGGGAGAAGAAATTGGATTATCTCCTTGTGAGTTGGCCTATGGACTAGAGAATAGAAGGAATCCGATGGCTTTGGTCATTCTCCAGCCTCCTGGTGGCAAGGGGATTGGGGTATGAGTGCACTCGACTTTGTTTGGGTCAAGGAAAGTAGTGGAATGCTTAATTGGGAAGCAAAGGATTTTTCTTTCTTTTTGCCATTAGAGACCGTCTCCTTCCTTTTAGTTGACCATGGTGATGGCCACCCTTGAAGGCTGGCACCAAGGGTTCTTGGTTATCTCACACCTATCCAGAGGTGCTGAGATGGATAAGTAAAGAGGATGAGGGATTGCAGAAGTTGGATTTTGCTTCATGCTCTCCTTGCAAGCCATGACGTATTCCATTATTTTGGATTTTAGTTAGGATTGGTTTAGTTGCTTAAACTTGCTGTCAATTACCCTTAACCCATCTTTGGATTGGTTTGAATAGTTTAGATGGGTTTGATTCAAGCCTAAGTTCATTTGGTTTTAATTATGTCATTGGATTTGATTTAATTTCAAATGTTTTAATATATTTATTTTGATTGATTTATTTTAGGTTTGAGTTTAAATCATTATTAATTATCCAATAGATAATTAACAATTCAATTATCCCATGCCACATGAGAATTTAATTCAATTTTGTGTCAACTTGACCCATTTTAACTTAAATGGATTAAGTTAAATTTAATTGAGTCAAATGACCTATGTTAACTTAATTAAATTATATTTGAATTCTAATCATGTTTAATCACATGTGTGAGATGATTTGGAGTGATCAATTTCATTTGATTTCAAGTTGAATTCAATTTTGACCAATTTGACCTAAATTGGGCTTAATGGGTTAAGTATGGGTTCATTTTGGTCAAATAGCCAAATTGGTGAAATTGGACCCCATGATGGATTGAATTATGTTTGATAACAATTTTCAAGTGATTTTGGGTAAAATTTAGTTGGTTTTGCTTTGATTTTAGCTTGAACCCAATAGGGCTCATTTAGGCTCATTTAGGTTAAATGATCTATTTAGCACAATTAAAGCCTCATTGGATTTATATTCTTTAAATTTATGTTTAATCATGTTTATGTCATCATTTAAATCATTTGGAATGATTTTATTTGGTCAAATTTTGGTGAATTGACCTTTGACTTGGTGGGACCCACATAAGTAAAATGCATGGCAAAAGGGTTGACCATTTTTACCTTAATTTAGATTTATTTTCATTAATTTAATTTTATTTGAATTTTATTTGGTTTATTTAGATTTCTTTTGAATTTATTTTAATTTCTTTTGGATTTAATTAATTTTGAGCTTAGATTGGGTAATTAGGTTAATCACATTAATCACCTTGCTTTAAGCTCAAATGAATTCAAGTTTCAAGGTAAATATGTTTGATTTCATTTATGTTTGAGATTTGGGTTGTGTTCACTTAAATCCATTAGGTTAGATCAAACCCAAGGAGGTTGCTTTGTGTCACCAAGTATAGTGTTCTAAGTGTTAAATTAGGAGGCTCCTAATTATTAATTTTAGAAATGATGTTAATATCATCCAAAAATGTAGTCAACATTTCCTAAAAGCTAGAGAACATGGTGGGCTTTGACTTCCCTTAGTGGAATTACTTTTTTCCACTTAGGAAAGTAGTTTGTAGCTATTAGAATGAATCGATGACCCTTAGACGAAGAAGGATTAACCAAATCCCCTATAATAGTACCCCAACACTTGAATGACCATGAAGCTATGGTCGGATGTAGAATATTGGGTGGTTGATGTAAGACTACTCCATGAACCTAACTCTAATGGAAATAGTGTGCAACATTCATGCAGTCTTTGATTATTGTTGGCCAATTGTATCTTAGTCTTTTGATTTTAGCTTTCATCTTCAACTCAAATTGGTGAGCTCAACATGATCTTGAATGTCTTGAATCGATGGCCTTGTGACTTCTCTTGGTGCAGTTTATCTTTGTTCAGGTAGTTGACAAAAGGTTGTCTTCAATCTAACTCCTCATCCTTTTCAGTAATGGAAACCTCCCTTTTAAGTGCATGTTTATTGATGAGTTCAACATCAATAAGAGAGAGGACCTGATGGTTGCATACTTCTATTGATATGAACTCATCATCTGGACATGCCAACACTTTAGTGAACTTACTCAGGCATTGGCTATGACATTTTCTCCTCGAGATATCCTATAAATGATAACCTCTAGATTTTGGGCTTGGAACTGCATGGTGTACTAGAGGATGTTATTCTCAGATAAAATATTTAATTCTTAGCATCTGTATGTAGTTTAGGAGCATCTTTAACTACCAAACCCTCAATATTTAGTGGAGAAAGTGGGGTTATAGCTAAGGTGCTCACATATCTCATTGTTTCATATAATGAGGATTCAGATACACTTACGCTTTATTCAATGACCCTGACCTCATCATTGTTAGGTTCGAGTGTCAACTCCAATTGAATCTTCTGGAATAAGGAGGTGGCTGGTGTGCTCATTATATAAGTCTCACCCTCTAAGTTGGATTCTACATCTATCTAGATTGCAAGTGTACAATTTGATGTTAGGATAAATCTCGGATAGGTGGTAGGTAAAGAGGTTTACCTCGCGGCTTGAAGCTTGTTCTTCATCCTCCCCAAGACTCTCTTTTCTTTCCTTTTTTTTTAAAAAATTTTGAATAAATTCATGAGAATAGATACTTCACTTCTTAGGGAGATAGTAGGTTGTGTCTTCATAGATTTTGACATCATGCACTGAGAATGACTTTAGATCTCCTTTAAAACAATACTCTATATCATCCCGTATGAACTTGATGCACTAGTGGACCAAAGATAGTACCATGTTGTTCTCATAAATCAAAGGTCACCTCAGCAAAGCATTAAAAGATATATATGAATCTATTATATAAAACTTGACCTCAGTTTTCCAATCATCTATTTCTAAGGCTAGTGTGATGAAGCCTAAGGCCCACTCGCCTTATTTATTAAATACTTTCAAAATCATCTTTTCAAATTGAAGTTTAGTGTTGCCAATCCTAAAAAATATGAGGGTTTTTAGGCTCTTGATATTGATCAATGCACCCTAGTCAGCAAGCACTCTAGATAGTCTAAACTTACCAACATCTATTATAATGTATATAGGATGATTATGTTCTATCATCCCAAGCAGTGGGTCTTCATCTAAAAGGTGACTCCTAGGACTTTTTTTAACAACCATGCCTCTTCTTCAACTAGACTCGTAGAGGCCAACTAAGCTAAGCATATTTTAAGATTAAGTAGTGCTTTGGTTTATGATTCATTTATCTCTTTGGATAAGATGAAGGTATCATATATGCTTAGCTTAGCTAACAACTTTTTTAGATATGCCAAGAAGTTGTAGTCAATGTTAGGTTGGTCCTCCACATGCATATCCAAAGGTGGAGCATCTTATGGAGGGGCTATCTCTAGAACCAATGATTTATTTACCTTTGTCTTAAGGTGTTATCCTAAAAGCCACTACGAAGGTTGACTATAATTATTTTTTTCAAATGGAAGGCTTGTGTTGAGTTCTACCTGCACATTAGGTATACCAACAACTTCTTAAAAAGGATCTTTGGAGCCAGATTACTTCAAATTTATCTCAAGTGGTGAACCATAAAGATTCAAAAAAAATCTATTTCTAAATTGGAGAGAAGTGATCATAATTATTTAGATTTTTATTATGACATAGAGAGCTTTCAATAAGAATGAAATCACTGAGATCATCTATGGGAAAATTTTGCGAGATCACATAGAATTTAAGAATTTCTTATTTGGATGATCAAACTTGTCATTAAGAAGTAAACATATTGTCTTGAAAGATAAACATGTTATCCTATAATGGATGAGATCACATAAATAAGGACTCCTTAAGCTAATGGGTCTTATTAATATTCTAGAGATTCTTCCCTTCAACTACATAGAAAAGTATAACAAGATTTATTTTATACTTGGATCATAGTTCCTTATAAGGGCAAGCCCTTATAGTTAACTATATCTTAGAAATGAGGATCTCTTCCTAAGAATACTCTCGACTGAAGAAATAGACATTTATTTCTATAGATTTTTAAGTTGGATTCCAAAGAAAAATCATAATTTGGAATTTCAAAAGGGAACACTGCAAAGTTGAAAGAGTTCTTTTGGAAGTCAATCGAGATTAAGTATTTTATTTCTTATGATATTTTAAATTTTTTGTTAATTTTTTTTATTTTTTAAAGGAAAAAATTGAGTTTTGCATTTTAAACATGCGACACCACATGACACCACTTTATGCATGGTAGTGCCTGATTCATTTGACTGAATTCATGCAAATCGAGCTTGGATTGTGTTGAGGGATGTGGGATTGGACCCGATGGTCTGATATTCAATTGGATGGTCAAAATCTCACCCTCATTTTCCTTAAGCTATTTAATTAGATCGTGTGACTAGATCAAGACTATCCATTCCTAATATAAGGAATGGATGACGAAGATCGCTCCCCTATTCTTGCTAGCGACAAACATATGTCATCAATCAAATCCAACTAATTTTTTGTGATCCAAAGGGAATTTCATGGTGATTTTGATTGCAAAATGATCAATGATCAATTTACAATCGATCCAAATTGTTTGAACTCCTTGGAGATCAAATTCTCTTCATAAAGAACCAAACAAAATGGCCATTTGCCATTAGTTTTGATGATTTTCTAGCTCATCGGTGATGACAGACCTTGGGGAGGGTTTGTTTGAGTTCTCTTTCATCCATGGAATGTGTAGGGAAGGCCAATTGGGCATGAGAAATTCCCTATCTTCATTTGTCATAGATGTCTGAGAGCTTCCTTCTTATATGTCACTGACTTTGGCTAATATCTAGCTTACCGATGACAAGAGGCTTAGGTTTGCTTTACTTGGTTTCCCTTCATCTTATGAATGTGTTGGAGTAAAAATTTTGGAAAAATGAAGCCTTTTTCCCCTTTTTCATGCATGGCTAAGAGCCATGTATGTAAGACTTTAGGTAGCCAGAATTCAACCACCACCAACGAGGAGCTGGGACAAATGGTCAATTGGGTTCCTCTTGATGGGAGGTGATCCTAGTCTCTACCATCTGGACCTCTACTATGTCATCTAGGAGGTCATCCTCCTCCATGTCAAAGTTGGCTTTCTCTTCATCACTCCCATCCCTCTCCATATCCTTGATGGTTTCCATATACTCAGCTAGGATTTTCTCAAAGGACCTACTATCTATGTTATTAGGATCAATAAAAACATATTCAGTATGACGATCCTTTATCTTGTGAACTTTTATAAAATGATTGTACTGCATATATTGGGTTGATGAAGTGTTGACCATAACTGACTCTACTGATATGGGAGCCTCCCCCCAATCCTTCTTATTTTCCTTCTTATCCTCACCATGTTGGGTTTGTGAAGCAATGGAAACACTCTTAAGTTACCATTCCTTCTTCTCCACTGATGATGCATTAGACTGAATAGGGGAGCTCGAAGATGAAGTGTGGACCTTGGGTTTCAAATGAATTACCAAAGCTGAGGATTTCTCTCCAGATGTAGACTTCTGATGGTGTGACATTGATGGGTGATGGTGAACAGTGAGTTGAGTGGTGCGGTGGTGGTGGTGGCACCGGCTATGCCTCCATCGAAGATCTCCTCCTCTGACTAAAATTGGTTATAACTTTTCTATCTAAATGATCAGCTCTTTTAGCTTGCTAAGCTAGGTGGTGGTCAATTAATGTTGAGGTTGTTGATTATCTAGCAAGTCTCTTTCTATTTCTTTGCCAGCTTGGGCTTCTACGTTGGTCTCTATGGCCCTCTTTTTAAGGATCTGATCCTTAACATGCTTAGGAATCACCTCTCTTTAATGCCCTCTCTCTACAAATTCTCAGCGTCTATGGGCTCTCCCTACTCTGAGCATGGGCCTCAGACCAAGATTGAGCTTCTTTCTCTTTCTAGTTGGTGTCTGATACTACATAGATCATGGGAGCAATTCTATTATCTTCTTGACATCCTCTTCCCTCTATAACTAAAAGAGAGTAAACCCACTATCACTGAGAAGGGGAGAAGTCTCATAGGGAGAACCATCCTTAGCTACATCGAGGTAAACTCAATCTCCCTAGTCATCCACTCTTAGTACCTCTTTAGTTTATGGTTCTTATTGCAGCATTGAGTCTTGGATAATGGAATGTGAAGGGAGCTAGAACCAACCTTATAAGCAAATGGGACAACCTCCAACACAAGCACTACCTTTTCTTTGGAGGTCGAAGCTGTCACTGAGGCGGTGCTAGTCCTAGTGGTGGACATAACAGGTTCTCATGGCAGGGGAACCTCTGGCTTTCCTCTTTAAAGAGAAACTCAATGTTATCCTACATGTTGACCTATAGGAGTGGCTTTTTATCAGCCACCTCCTATTTATTGATGCTACTAAGGATTAGGCCATCATAGGTGATCTTGAATTGCTCAAAACCCAAGCCAAACTTGAAGATGGGTGCAGTGGTGATTATGGCTTGATCCATGGCAAGATCCACACCAGAGGCGAAGGAAAAGATGAGCATTTTAGACAACTTTTTATTGTTGTTATTATTTCTTGGAGATGGGAGAGTCGATGGTTGTGTCTCTATTTGAAGAGGGGGCAAAGGGTTAGTGTACTTGATTTTATTCTTATTAATTGAGCTTTAGATTTGAACCTCCATCCAACAAATTTGATTATGCTAAATAGGGTTCATAAATTGGAGAGATTTTATTTTTGAAAGAGAGACTTTTGTTTTCAACCTCACTATCAAGTGGTTCAATGAGTTTTTAGAAATATCAATGAACTTAATTTGGCAAATTTGGTTAAGATAATAGGTCCAATGACTTAATGATTTCATTTATAGTTGCATGATTGATTTATTTTTGATTTCATTCTACATTATAGGATCCAATATGGGTTTTAGATCCTATTAAAGAGAGGTTTTAGAACCAAAGGGCATGTTGGCAACACTTATTTAAGGATAGAATGTGCAGGAATCTAATGGAATGAAAGGTAGTCTTTGACCTATGAAGAACATAAGCCCACTACCAATATTAGAAGACAATGATTGACTACTAAAGATGGAGAGAGGAACCATCCCCAATGCAATCACCAAAAAAATTTACATTGTTTGTATTTGGATTCTTAGGGACACCACGCATATCTTAGAGGGCTACTTATTAAAATGATCAAGTATGACATGGAGGAATGATATAGTATCTCAAAAGATAGAAATATCATCTTACAATTGACTCAATCATCTAATAAGGACTCATAAGGCATATGGGTCTACTACGTATACTTGAGATCTTTCTATTATGTTAAATGGATGAATTAAAGTAGGGTTTATTTTAAGCCAAATTCTTTAGTTCCTTATGTAGGCAAGCTCTCATAGTTAACTACATCCTATAAAATAAGAATTTCTTAAGAATACTTTTGATTAATAAAGTCAACTAATGCCTCTAAAGATTTTAAAGTTTTGATATCAAAGAATTGGTTATTATCATGAATCAAATGGGAAGACTGAAAATAGGAAGAGTTCTTAACAGATTTCAAAGAGGATAAGTAGGAAGCACTTATGATACTTGGAACACTAGTAAGTGCTTTAGTCTACCCTATAGTGAGGCTTTATATTTTTTGAGGAGTAATTATATTTGTTTTGAGTTGATATTTTCACTAAAATGCTGAGACATAGATTCCAATAATATGAGATTCTAGAAATATCTAATAGGTGAAGACTTATGTTTATAGCAAAAGAGAAATAAGCAGCCTCTAAACCTATATCTAAAGTTCTTTAGCACAAGCTAAGACCCCGCCCTAATTCTACTTGACAAAGTGGGATATATTAATACACTTCCACTAAAGAGGATAAACCGAGCCTGAATCTTTTGAAACTACAATCACCTGGAATGGCTGCCAGCTAATGTCTTCTATATTTTAAAATTATGTGGGATGATCTTATGGGAATGTAAGATGACTTAGCTGTTATTTATTAAAAAAAAATATAGAGTCCTAAACACATACTCTCTAAGAGACTAGATCATGATTAGGTATGCAAATTATGCTTTAGACTATTACAATTAAATTTATAAAATTTATTTGATTTTCACTCATTATTTAGACTCAAAATTGAGAGAGTTTATACCTATCTACATAATGAAAATAAATTGTTGGTTAAATCAACAAGAAGGGGTATTCTCCATAATAAGAGACTACTCTCACATGTCAAGCCTTATATCTTACCATGCAAGAGTGGAAACCCTCTATTTATGAGAAAGAAGGGAAGATGCATGCATGTCGTTAGAGCATACAACCATATAGCTAAGAGATTACTAAATCTTTTATTTCTTTAATTTAATACCTAGGTGATGGTTCTGAAAGAACACCGTGTAGGATGTCTTCTACCATCTTTATTGAAATGGGGTAGGAGCATGTTCTTTCACGAGGCAGATTGAAATATATTCAACCATATTTTTCCTAACATTATGTTAGGGTTTGTTTAGATCTAGGTTCTACTTCTATGGACTCAAGCCTCCATAGTTAATTACCCCTCTTATTATAGCAAGAGGGAACTCTCGATTAAGGTTGAAAATAGACATATCTTAGTGATATATGATGGCATCTTAGAGGTGTGTGTGGCATAAATAACTGACATGTATGATTCACATAAAGAATAAAGATATTAGGTTTACATCCATTAGGAATACCATAGTATAACTTAAAATATTCGCATAATAAAAATACGAACATCTAATGCATAGTATATAATGAATAATGAGTTAATATATTATATAACTTAAAGCCTATGTTGGGGAAAATGATGATACACTCGATCAAGATCTCATAGTTTTATCATCTCGAGCTATCATGGTCCCTAAACTACTTAATTAGAGAATTCATTCATAACCGAAGAATCCTTATCAGCAGCCATGAGTTATGTTATCTAATGTGTTCTTGTAGACCTAGGGTGATATTTATTTATGGAGACAAATTGAAGTCAACCTTAGCTAACATAAGACTATTTGCCTATTAAATATAATCCATGATTCATAACTTAAGGAGCAAAGCCATTATGGAACATATGGGCTATTATCACGACCAAAATATAATAGATTTGTATAGATGATAAGCAACCCGGTCGGAGGGATCTAGTCATATCCGCAATTCTTATGGTGTAATTTGACATCATAACCATGCAGATAGAGGACACATACCACATCTTTATTGGCATGAGATTATTTGAGTATGAGCATAAATATATTTATTTGACATAAGCTCTTTTGTGAGCAAAGATTTTCTTAGCTTATCATCCCTGTTAAATGATGATGGATTGATGAATGATTATTTTCCTTAAGTTATATTGAATGATAAACTTTATTCAATTTAAACATATATCCCCTCCAGATGAATTTTATAATTAGTATGACCATCATCAGGAAAAGATTAGATTTTGGTAACCTATACCCAATCATATGGCCCAATCGAGGATTATCTTGCGCAACATCCTCAAACACTTAAGTTAAATTTTTATGCATATGTTGTGAACAAGCGAGAGATGCTATTTTTGAATTAACCTATGAAGCATCCTTAGGCATTAGATTTAGGCAATTATTATTATGTTCATACATATCTCAAGCATAGCACCTCAGCATTACAAATATGGCACCTTGGCACTATATGGTCAGCACCGTGGCACTAATGTCATTGCCTATATTGATCATTTCACTAACAGGTTGATATTGTTGCACCGTAGCACCAGTCAAAATTCATTTTAGGATAACTGATAGATGTTCAGCAATTTTGATGATATAGGATAAACTTTTTGACTCACGACATAGTGCTATATCAATACGACGTGTCAATTTATGTTTAAATATTTATGGTAATTGATGTCTAATTTTAATCGGCGTAGTAATTGCCTTGACCATCTGACCAGGGCCACGACGTTGCAAGTGAGTGCCATAGCGTTGAGCCGCTATTTCAGAAACTGGGAGATTAGAGCCTCCATGCTGCATTTTGCAGTGCCACGGTGCTAGGCTCGACTTATAAATAGACCCCTTGGGCAGCCAAAATTTTCACTCTATATTCCATTTAAAGCCTTTCCTTTGAGTTTCTCTCTCTCTCTCTCTTTCTTTTAATTTATATTTTCTCATATGTCATGTTAGTAAAATATATTGATAAAGGCATGAAGAGGGAGGCGGTTAGCAACACTAACATATTTGTTAGTTTGGAGGTTGAGGAGAGGTACCACCACGCCCTCATAATTAAACATCTGATTATGGAGAGGAGCTTCTACAATCCGGTGGGCACGTGGAGAGCATCATTATGGAGAGATACTGGGCAAAATTGGGCTATGACAACAAATCTAGTGTCATCCTCATGGGATTCTTTCACGTGAAGGACCACAGAAAAAAATTTTATTTTCTTATTGCCATTAACACATATGGTTTGTTGAATATAGATTACAATCAATTTCTTTTTATTATAATATAAATCATCTTACGGAATTATCAATAAACTTGATATGGTTATTTTGAATTTTATTAAAGGTTTATATGGATGTAGAGAAGATTATTTATAATTCTATCTATAATATACTTGAGGGTAGTACTACAATAAGCTTTGGTCATTATCTCTTATTTATGCTTTATGTGTTGAGGTGAGCATGGCAGAGGATCTTGATGAGAAAGTCATAATACAAAATGCTCTCCTAACCAAAAAGGTTAATGAGGGGTTTGGTTCTAAGACCGAGGTAGGGGAAAGCTCACGTGCCTCTCAGTCTTGGGTCAAATCCTTTAAAAGCCTAAATATGCAACTCTAAGAAATTGGAAGACAAGTCTTAGCCCTAAAGAAAAAAGTCAGTGAAACTAGTCGACACTAGCTGGAACTAGAAAACAAATTTGACCATCATATGGATCAGTAGTAGCAACAATTTTCATACATGGCCGAGTTTAATATCTCTCATGTGCACATGTTTGAAAACTATGGTTTCTATGCAAGTCCTAGGAGGCTTCTTTTTCGATGCCAATTATCAACCTTGTGTAAGAGCCCCATCTGAGCAAGGAGGAAGAAGAGGAGGAGGGCTATGTTGACCTGATTTTGGATGAGGTTAATTCTCTTTCCAAAGGTATTTATTAAGAGACTTAATCCTAAAATTAAATGCCTTTTTGAACTAAGTAGCTAGGTCATTATGTTTAATGATCTAGTGTACTTTCCTTGAATTAATCTAACGTAATAGGCTTAGTTAGATTTATTCCAAGTCAACATAAATATAATCAAAATAAGAGTAAGTCAAATGCTTTAATCCCCAAAAATTTGAAAACCCATCCTAAACCAATTCACATGGAATGATAATGAAACACTGCTAGATTTCATTAGTGGTAAATTTCAGCCTTAATCAAGTCACTTTGAAGACTTTTGCAAAAATCCAAAGGAAGGTAAGCTAAGGCAAGTCAATGGCTCCACAAGCAAAATTCCCTTTTCCTAAGCCTAATCCCTCTCCACCTCTTTACCTTAGACATGTGTTAGAAGGTTAGGAGGCATGGTTGACAGCTTCCAAGCATTCCTATCAGCCTAGCCGATCAAAGAGAAGGAGAAAAAGGGAGGAGGCTCATGACCAAAGAGGGATTCACACGTAAACCTTACCTCAAGTCGAATTGACCTTCCCATCACCTTCATGATCCAAAACAAAGTGAGAACAAACCTTCCCCCACTCCCATGCCACTAGGAAGCCGGAGAACCATCAAGGCCGAAGGGTAGCAAGGGAGCTCAGTCTAAGGACCAATCAGAAGGGAGATAGTTCAATTCCTTTTGCATAAAAGCTTCCCTCATCACTCTGAAGAATTTCAAATCAACCCCACTGTCAGAGATCACCATACCCAAGGTTCACCATTAATGCCCACCCCCCTCCTTTTCTTTGCAAGCTTTCATTTTGGCCCTATATGAAAGAAACATGATCTCAAGTGAGATTAAACCATATAGATCTATAGGATTTCCTTCCACGATGGAATTGCGATCGAAATTGGCACTTAATTTGTAGTCGATCACCAAAAATTAAGCTTAATTAAGTGATGATTCATGGGTTAACCATCCGAGGAGTGAGACGCAATCAGGACCATCCGTTCCGTTTAAAAGGAATGGACGGTCATGATCTAGGCGGACCGCTCGATTTTAACCCTTTAGGATTCACGGATTGATTGTGGACAATCCAATCTTTGACCGGACAGTCCGGATCAGTCCTGCATTCACCACCCTTTTAACGCAGAATCCATGTGGACCAACCATTATGCGTAACGCGGCAGGGTTACCACGTTAGCTTTGACTGGTTTAAAGAGGAAACTCGAGATTTCTAAATTTAAAAAATTACTAAAATCACTCATAACTTCTAAAAATTATAGAAAAATAAATAAACATAAGAGAAATACAAATGAAAGTTTGATGGATTCAACTTGATGAGAGAAATCTACAAAAATTAAAATCCTAAAATTATTTTAGGAATTTTAGCCTTAATTAGGGTTTAATTAAAAATCATTAAACCTTAATTACTCTTAAACCACAAATCTAATTGTATTAAAATTTCAAAGAAATGAAATTGGGCTTAAGAAATACCTTGTATAAATTTTCCATATTTTATTTCAGTATTTTATGGAAAATGAAAATTTAAACCCTAAACCTCAAATTTAATTAAATAAATTAATTTAAAATGAAATAATTAATAAAAAGAATAAAAAACTTAAAATTAACCTAATTAACCCTAACAAACATTAAAACATTAAGGGAACTCAGTTAAACTTAATAAACCTCAAATTGATTTAATTAAGCAATTAAATGAATTAATTAATTCAAATAATTAACCAGAACTTAATTAAATCATATTGAATTAACCATATGTCCAAAAATTATAAATAAACCCTTATTAGAAATATATTTCATAGAGGAAATAATGAAAAATAAAACCCCTAAATGAATTTTATTAAATTAGGCATAATTCAGGTTTTAATGAAATAATAAAATCTTAATTACACTCTAATTATGAATCTAATCAAGATAAAACTTTGGAAACATGAAATTGGCATGTAACCCCACTCGCCATAAAAATTTGAAATCCAATTGATCTTTGGATTGAAAATTGTTGAATTTCCAAATTCCTAGATCAATATTAATCAATAATAAATAAGGAACTTCATTAATTCATTAAATCATGAATTAACTTCAACTAATCTCAATTAAACAACAAAAACTCTTGAGGGTAGTTTTCCAAACATCCTAAGCCAAAGAACTTAATTAATTGCATACTTAAGGATTAATGAAATTAATAAATCATATTAAGAGTAATTAAACCTTAAGTTAATTGGATTAATGTAAACACTTAATGAATCCTTACATTTCCAATGGATCAAATCAAATGAATGACAATCTTAACCTAAGTGCTTTAGGTTAACCTAAATTACACTAAATGAAATCAACATGATTTAATCTAAGATTAATATAAACCAAATGAACTAATTAAAACAAAACCTAATAAAACAAATCAAATCAAATAATCCAATACAAAGTAAATCAAATGATATAAGTCAAATTAAATCAAATGAAATGAAATAAAATAATTAAATCAATTCAAATTGAAAACTAAAACAAGAATCAAATAAAAAGAAAAGAAAACATCAAATACAAATTCAAACAAACTAAAGGAAATCAGAAAGATTAATTATGATACTTAAGGATCTTAGTTAGACCTTTAGGATGAATCTTCATCTTAGGATGAGCATTTCATTCTATTAGGAATTAGGATATAGAATAGGGTGAGTTCCATCCAAAATGGAATCCATTCTATTCTTCATTCTTGAAAACCTAAACATCACTTTAATCAAATAAAGTCAAATAAAAATGGAAACTAAAATACTAAATCATTTCAATTGAAACCACCCAAAGATAAAATTCTAACAAATTCAAACTCTGAAGTGAAACTTGAACTAAAAGAGGCTTAGTAAAGACCTACGACACAAGTCTATCTTCAACATACACTAGCTCATTTAGGTCACAGACCATAGATTTAGGTTAGATTGTTATGTGATTCTTTTATAGTTCCCTATGTGTGTTTTGATATGTTGTGCTTCACTACTGGTGTTTAGACTCAATGCTTAGGCTTGTTTGCCCGTAAGACTGGATGGAAGGGCAATCTTTCTAGAGTTAACTCTATTTTCTATAGGGGACTGTATGAAAGGGATCGATGCTATAAATAAATGAAAAAAATTATAAAATTATTGTTTGTGTGTAGGTTCTAAAAAAATCCCTTAACATAGTCCATAAGACAAAGAGCTTGGCAAAAAACTAATGCTAAGCCCATATGTTTGTAAAATATAACTATTGTGTGTTGTTTGCATTTCCTAACATCTATTTTGTAAGGCTTAGGATTTCTTTTTGAATTTAAAAAGTAAATTTGAGCTTAGAATTAGGTTAGGATCTATGGGATCTAGGATTACCAGGAGCAAACCCTACCAGAAGATGGTGCAGTGGTCCCCTTTGGATCCTAATGGATGTCCCTGAAGAAGGAGATTATCCTAGAAAGAAGACCCATAGATCTAGACTTGTAGTTCTAGGCTGGGCTGTATGAGGGCAGAGCTTGGCTACCAATTTTTCTTTCTTTCAGGGTGTACAGTCATACTCGGTCACATTGGCCTTTTCTATTTTAAATTGTCTTGATTTATTTTGGGTGTGTAATAGAATCAACAAGCTTTTTTAGGTTTCTTTATGTGTTTTTCTTTCCTGTGATTGAATGCCTGAACAATTAGGCTCATAAGAGAAAACTAAATTTTCTACTTAATTAAACTTAACCAATTTAAACATAAAATAAACAAAACTCAAAACTTCATAAACTAAAGCCTAAGGCATAATATAAAATCAATTAGATACAACTAGGTTTGAAATCATGAATTCATATTATTTCCATTCCTTGAATTAGGCAACTTCACCCATTGCACATAAGGGGCATCTGTCCTATGAGGATGACCACCTTCTTGGGGAAGCTAGACTTCTATATTGATTTGGCCCATAACCATTTCTAACTGCATGACATTAGGCATAAATGCATACCTATGGCCTAAAATAAATCCTGAGTCAAAATTTATAAAAATCTAAAAAATATGCATTAGTTAGATGCATTTCATACCCTACATAATTCTAAGTACTAGGGAGTGAGTCTAAGTTCATAGATTCCTTTCCTAAAAATGTAACAACCCATCCATCTTGCATTCATAAGACTTGGCATCATGAATTTAAAATGCGCTTAGGTGGTGTTAGCTGGTAGCCATTTCTAAGTGGGCTATAAGTCTAGAAGAGTTAGGGATAAGTTAGTTCCCTCAAGTGAAATGAATGGCCGATAATTCCCAAAGATAGAACTAGGTTGAGCATCTGACATATGTCAGAAGCACCTATAGACTAGGTTCTGAAGCATCCTTTTTAAGAATAAGTCTTCAACTTTAAGCATTTTTGTAGTATTGTGCTGCTGGAATCTAAGTCCTAGATTTCTAAGAAAATTTCAACTCAAAATCTAAATTGAATTCTAAATTTAAAGCCCAATTATAGGATAGTTGAAATGTCTATTGGGCATCCTAATATCAATAGGGATTTCCTACTTCATCTTAATTGGCTTCTAAAATAACTCTCTCCAACTTGGACCATTCCCAATTGAAATTCTAAAAATCAATCCTTTGAAAACCACCTTAAAAATCTTTTGAAATAACAACTTATTTCTTTAATCAAAAGTATTCTTAGGAAGAGACCCTTCTTAAGATGTAATTAACTATAGAGGCTTACCTCTAAAAGGAACCATGAACCTAGTTTAAATTAAAATGTGTTCTAACTTCCATGTAGTTTAGGGGAAAAATATCTGGCACGAAAGACCCATTAGCCTTAGGAGTCTTTTACTGAAATAATTGAATCTATTATAATAAAACATGTTTATCTTTTGAGATAATATGCTTATTCCTTAATGACATATTTGGTCATCTAAATAAGAAATTCTTAAACTCTAATGGTGTCATGAATTTTCTCCATAGAGATATTTTTGGCTTAATCCGTTGGGAAGTGGTTCCTCTCTCAATCTTTAGAAATAATTGGTTATTTCTATATATCTAGTGTACTAGTGCCACCGGTCAAGACTACCTTTCTTTGTTGGATACCCTCCATTTCATCCTTGGTTGAGCTTATCCAACATCTTGAACTAAGGTTCTAGAACACTTCATTTTCCATAGTTAAATGATTGGGTCATAGAACCAAATCAAAATAGAAAAATGGGAGAGAAATAAATGAAAACTAACTTATTTCTATTAAGACCTAAATCGTCAAGACATGTTTGAAACCATTCCAATATGGAAAAGAAATGTTAAATTCAGAAAGTTTAAAAATTATTTCAAAATTTGAAAGGTAAGTCTCAAGAATAAAATATCAAAGTTAAACTTGTCCTTGATCTTACTTTAGCTTTGTACTAAAACTAAAGAGAATGAGGATAGGGTGATAAGTGGGCACCCTTTGTTCTACTACATTCAAAGGTGGCAAATACCTAAGGATGTATATTGAAATGAAGAAGTTCTTTTAAATCTTGAGAAAATATAAATCAAAAGGAGGCAATATTGTACCTATTGCCCCTTACCACCATAATTGAATCTTGAATTATATTTAAAGAAAAATCAACTCAAAAGAAAATAAAAAGAGGGATAAAAAAACATCCCAAAAGAATGCCCTATTAACTTTAGGCAGAGATTGATTAAGGAACTAAATGTAAATCTTCTATCCTTATAAAAGAAAATCTTACATAAATGTAAATCAACTTTAATCTTAATTCATCTCCACATGTCCACTAGAATATTGGAAAATCAACTACTCAAGCTGATTGGCCAATTCTAGGGAGTGACTTGGAGGTAACCCACTTTTAGACCTTTCCAAATCTTAAATTCTTAAGAGTTTAGGAGAGAGTCAAAAGAGGAAGATGACATGACATAAACAAAAATGAAAGTGATAAGACTCACTTTTGCTCCTAATCAATAAAAGAAAAGAAAGGGTAGCGAAAGAGAATTTTGATTCTCCCGATAAAGTTGAAATGAATGAAATTTAAACCTAATAAATTTAAATCAACTTTCTAAATGAGAGTTTTCTCCCATTGAATGAAATGATATTTCATAAATGGCCTTAATTAATTTTAAGGACAAATCCTAAAAGAAGAAAAAAATGAAGAATTTAATCCTTCTAAAGAAATCATGAGCTTAGGATTGGGTCATAAGGGTGATATTTCTATCTCTTAGAGTGAAAGTATGAAATTTCTATCTCAGGTAAGTTGATAGATACATCGCTTTGGACTTTATCAGTCCAAATGATTAAAGAAAGCCTTAGTTTTCTCTAAATAAAACTAAGGCATTATATGCTTTTAATACAAAGTGAATCTAAGGAGATTCCTTTGCAACATCTTATGACCTATTTGACATTGTCTTAATGTCTAACATGGTGGTCAAAGATTTTATTGCAAGTCGAGAATACCTTTAATCTTGTATGTGCTATAAAAAAATACAAGTCATACTTGACTTTTTAATAGCACATTATCTACCCTAGAGGGTCCTCTTTTAAATGATGATTCTCCAAATGAATAAATCATGAGGTCTATTGATATATTGAGGATAGAGTTAGACCTACCATCTCTTCATATCAAAAGGGAAATTATTCAAATAAAATTCAAAATGGTAGAGTCATACCACCTCAAATGGCATTGAAAAGAAATGGCAAATAAGTCATCTTCAATATGTGATCTTGCCCATCTTAGAGAAGTTGCTTGTAAAATCAAGCATCATAATGCTCAGTTAAAAAAAGAGAGCAAAGAAAACAAAATGAAATAAAATAAAAATGAAAAAGAAATGAAAGTAAAGCAAAACATTACATAATCATGTAATTTGCCTTATTTAACTATAAGAAACTTCCTGATGTGGCATTCCACTATAAAAAGGTTCTAGGTTTATCTTCTATGATGAAGATAGATTGCTAAGAACTTATCAACATCTTGGTCGATGTGGAAAAATCAAAAGAAGAAAATCTCTAAAATATATGTTGGCCTAGGTGCATCAGTCAACATCAATTATAAACATGAAAGTGAATTTATATAGGCCCAATTCTAATCAAGCTTTATAAGATGGTGCCATGTAAATTCAATCATATAAGAAAGGAGTTTTCGATGAAAATTTAATCTTGAAAACTCAACCTAGAAAAAATAACTTTGTCTCAATCACATTATTTATTGAAGACAAAGATTTAAACAAATGAAAAAAAAAGAAACTTAAGAATTATGAAACATCTTAAATTGAATTTTCTTGGATGGTCTTATCCACCAAAATGCAAAAGAAATTAAAAAAAAAATCAAATGAAAGAGAAAAGAAAAAAATATTATGGAAGGATGTTCATATTCATCCTAAATTGAAAGTGTTGAGTCTTTAGGAATATCATTGTACCCTAAATGATCTCACTAAATATTTGATTCCAAAAGAAAATCTGATTTAAGAAGTGTAAAGTTTTCAAGAAAGTCATTATGCCAAACTTAAATGACTCCACTAAATAATTTTGAATTTAGAAGTGTAACATCTTTGGAAAGTCATTGTAGGACTATATCCAAGAAAGAAAGAAAGAATAGTAAAGGGATAGGACTATATCCAAGAGAAAAAGGATGAAGTCTAAAATTTCTAAACATGTGGGCATTTTAAACATTAAACTCCTCCGCATTAAAATAAAGTGGTAGGGTTAGAAGTCAAAAATTGTCCTTAGATAAACAAAAATAATAAGATATCTCATGCTTTGTCATCCTGACATGTATCATGTTGGGTGAGCTCGCTTGGCAGGTTAAAGAGATAATGGATCTTCTTTTTCAGGGGTCCATATCCTTTGTATGCCAAAGATTCAATTGAGTATGCTCTAATTCCATTGCGAGTGGCCTATAACCATAAACAAAAAAAAGTTATGGAACTATAGAGCAATTGCAAGTTGAAAATTGTTAAGTAGTTAGGATCCTGACTTTCTCTTTAAAGGCACTCTAACATATTGAATGAATGTTGTTTAGATGTGTCTGGAGATCTATATAGCCTTCAAGTCTGAGATGCACCCCTAGAATTTGAAGAGGAATCTAATTCCATAATTGACAAGCTAAAAAATAAATAAAAAAATAAGAGAAATTGATCTACATCTAATATCAATAGTCTCACTCTTTAATGAGTTAGCTATTGATGATTTGATCAAGCTATCTTTTGAGTTTAAACACTACTTTATCTAGAAATAAATTGAAATGATCTCCAAATATGGTGGTCTATAAACTTAAGCTTACTGCCATTTCAATGAACTAAGTCTCTCGATGACTGTGGTCAAACTCCAATAGAAAAGCAAATTTTGCTAAATTAAAAGTTAAAAAATGATGGCTTTACATGAGAAGAAAATATTCTTCTTGGTTAGGTAACGTCGGCAACAAAAAAAATTATGAATGAAAATGAAGGATAAAAAATAAAAAAAGATTAAATTCATGTGACCCACATCTTGGGATTAGGATAAAATCTTTACCTTGAAAATGGGTTCATATTACCCATACATCATTTCAAAATCTAAAAGACTTTCATAAGATTATCCTCCTTAAGAATAACTTATCTGAAAATTATCAAATCAAAATAATTCTAGAAAAGAAAATTGAAAGCATATGATATGACATTTAGAATCCTTACAAAAATGTTCTTTTACATAGTCATATCATTCAATCTCAAAATATTAAGACAATTTAGAAAAAATTTCATGATCATGATTTCTTATAATCTCACTTTGATTAAGTGGAGAGTTATATTGAAAATCTTGCCAAAAATAAAAAAGAAAATAAAAGAAACTTCAATATGATTTGAAAAGCAACCATATTATTACATATAGAGTCTTGAAATGTACTTTTGAAGTAATTTCAAAGACCTTGTAGTGAAATTTAGAAGGATAAAAAATTTAAAAAAAGAAATTAATTAAAGATATTTATGAAATATCATTTCATAAATCCTTTAAAAGAATCATAAATCAGCTGAAGAAATTCAATTTCAAACTTATCAGGAGAATCTTAATTTCTCTAATAAGTTAATCCTTTCAATTCCCTAATTGATTAGGGATAAAAAAAAAATACAAAATGTCTCCATGAGAATCCAATAGTTTGCTTATCTTTGGAAAGTTTCAAAGGAATCTCCTGATCTTTATTGAATCCAAGAAAATGCCTTATAAGATGTTGATTCGAATCAACAAAATAAAAATGAAATATATATCCCAACAAAAAGAAAAAGAAATTTCATTTGAGAAGCATTGATTGACTTTTTTTTCTTGCTACCTATAGAACTATACAGTCACATGCAAGCTCAAAAAGGAAAAATTCTCATATTAGTACCTTATGATGTCTTGCATAGAGTGAATTATACATCTAACATGGTTCATTGTAACTTTGAGATTAAAAAAAATGATGAACTTCTATGATCATGGCATAGTAAAGCATTGGGTCCAAAATATACCCAAATCCTCCTTCAAACATAAATTTCAACTCTTTAAACCTTCTTCACTAAACTTCTTCATGTAAGGAGCATTAGTGAAATCAAGAAATGGAAGCAAACCTTTCATTTCCCTTTCATCAAGTTTGAATAATCAATTAAAGATCATGTTCATTTGACTTTTTCTTATTAGTCAAAAGATTTAGGATAGGAATTAAGTCACTTTGAACCCTTTCCTACTAGCCAAACTTTTGAGGATTGGATCAAGTCTTTGAATACCCCTCTCCTCTCTTTAGCTAATCAAGATGGATCATGCCATCGAAGGCCCCATCTTATTAGCTAATTACATAGGAATAAGTCTCCTAGTCTGCATCCTATTAAAAGTACTAAGGTTAGGATAATGTCATTAAGACTCCTATCCTTAAGTCAAAATTTTTGAGAATTGGATCAAGTCTTTGAAGAACCCTCTCCTATATTTAGCTAATGAAGATGGATCACACCATCGAAGGCCCCATCTTATTAGCTAATCACATAGGAGTAAGTCCCCAGACATCCTTAAAATGACTAAGGTTAGGATAACATCATTAAGACCTCTATCCTTAAGTCAAAACTTTTGAGGATTGGATCATGTCTTTGAAGACACCACTCCTCTATTTAGCTAATCAGAATGGATCATGCCATCGAAGGCCCCATTTTATTAGCTAATCACATAGAATAAGTCCCCTGACATCTTATTAAAATGACAAGGTTAGGTAAGATCATTAAGACCCCATCCTTAAGTCAAATCTTTTGAGAATTGGATCAAGTCTTTGAAGACTACTCTCCTCTCTTTAGCTAATCAGGATGGATCATGCCATCGAAGGCCCCATCTTATTAGCTAATCACATAGAAATAAGTTTCCTGGTCAACATCCTATTAAATTGACTAAGGTTAGAATAATGTCATTAAGACCCCTATCCTTAAGTCAAAACTTTTGAGGATTAGGTCAAGTCTTTGAAGACCACTCTCCTCTCTTTAGCTAATCATGATATATCATGCCATCAAAAGTCCCATCTTATTAGCTAATCACATAGGATTAAGTCCCCCTAGTTGGCATCCTATTAAAATGACTAAGGTTAGGATAACGTCATTATGACCCCTATTCTTAAGTCAAAATTTTGAGGATTAGTTCAAGTCACCAATGACCCCTTTCCTCTTCCTTAGCTAATTAAGTTGGATGACATCTCTAAAGGCCCCATCTTATTAGCTAATCACATGATATCGTCCTATAGTAGGCATCCTATTAGAGTGTGAGGTTTAGGATCAAGTCATCAAAGACCCCTTTCCTCCACCCTATTTAGGTTGGATCAAGTCTTAAATGACCCCTTCCTAGCTAGAAAGAAGTCCCCGGATGGAATTATTTCTAAAAGACAAGAATAGGAATAAATCATGAAGACCCCTTTCTTGTCAAAGAGGTTATTTAGGTTAAGAACAAGTCTCCAGAGACCCCTTCCTAGTAGCTAACCATATAAGAATAAATCTCCTAGTGGTATCTTCCCTAGTTAAAACATCAGGTGGTATGGATTAGGAGTAAGTGTCCACATTGACATCCTTTCCAACTATAATTTTCAATTAAGAGTAAGTCTGCTGAAGGCATCTTCTTTGAGCATATTGATTGCATCAAGACTAGACCATCCCTTGGGTCCACTCCTAATGGCATCCCTACTCATCTTAGAACTTAGTGAAGTTATGTTTCTAAGAATGAATCAAATTGAAACAAATATAGGTATGCATATGCCCATCTTTCACAATCAAATTTAAACCAAAACCAAAATCATGGATTTGAACCCGAAGCTTATGCTTGTATATTAATCAGTAAAGTCAACACCAAATGTGAAGTGTACTCTGGCCGATCTACTACACATATTAGGGGTCCATTTGTTGACCTTATTTTTGGATGAGGTTAATTATCTTTCCAAAGGAATTTATTAAGAAACTTAATCCTAAAATTAAATGCCTTTTTGAAATAAATACTTAGGTCATTACATTTAATGATTCAGTGCACTTTCTTTGAGTTAATCTAACTTAATGGGTTTAGTTAGATTTAATCCAGGTCAACATAAATATAATCAAAGCAAGAGTCAATCGAATGCATTAATCTCTGAAAATTTAAAAACCCATCCTAAACCAATTCACATGGAATGATAATGAAACACTCCTAGATTTTATTAGTGGTAATTTTTAGCCTTAATCAACTCACTTAAGTGACTTTTGCATAAGTCCAAAGGAAGGTAAGCTAAGGCAAGTCAATGGCTCCATAAGAAAAATTCCATTTGCCTAAGCCCAGTCCCTCTCCACCTCTTCACCTTAGATAGGTGTAAGAAGGTTAGGAGGCATAGTTGTTAGCTTCTAAGCATTCCTATCAGCCTAGCTGATCAATGAGAAGGAGAAAAATGGAGGAGGCTCATGACTAAAAAGGGATTCACACTTAGACCTTACCTCAAGCTGAATTGACCTTCCCATCACCTTCATGAGCCAAAACGAAGTGAGAATGAAACTTCTCCCACTCCCCATGCCACCGGGAAGCTGGAGAACCATCAAGGTTGATGGGTAGCAAGGGAGCTTGATCTCAAATGGGAGGAGATAGTTCAATTCCTTTGGTAGAAACTTCTCTCATCACTTTGAAGTCAACTTCGCTAAAGATCGCAGAAGGTTTGCCATTAACACGCCCCACCCCCCCCTATTTCTTTCCAAGCTTTTAGTTTTAGCCCTTTGTGAAGGAAGCCCGATCTCAAGTGAGATCGAACCGCATAGATCTATAGGATTTCCTTCCACGATGGATTTGCGATCAAAATCGGTGCTTAATTTACCGTCGTTCTCTGGAAATTAAGCTTAATTAATGGACGGTTCTCGGGTTACACCATCCGGGGAGATGCAATTGAGACCGTTTGTTCCTTTTAAAAGGAACAGACAATCATGATCTAGGGGGACTGCTCAATTTGAACCCTTTAGATTTGCGATTGAGGACCATCCAATCTTTGGATGGTCCGATCAATCCGTGTCCATCGCCCTTTTAACGTGGGATCTACATGGATCCTATGTGGACCAACCAGCATGTGAAATGCGGCAAGGCTGCCACATCAGTGAAGACTAGTTTAAAGAGGAAATTCAGGATTTTTGAATTTGAAAAATTGCTAAAATCACACAAAACTTCTAAAAATCATAGAAAAATAAATAAATAAATAATACAAAGGAAAGCTCTATGAACTTGTCTTGATGAGAGAAATCTATAAAAATTAAAATCCCTAAATTATTTTAGGTATTTTAGCCTTAATTTAGATTTAATTGAAAATAATTATACCTTAATTACTTTTAAACCCCAAATCCAATTGATTTGAAATTTTGGGAAAATTAAACGGGTTAAAACACGCTTTGTGTAAATTTTACATAATTTATTTCACTTTATTTTATGGGAAATGAAAATTTAAACCCTAACCTCAAATTTAATTAAAAAAATTAATTTAAAATGAAATAATTAATAAAAATGAATTAGAAAACTTTAAATCAACTTAATGAACCCTAATGAACATTAGAACATTAAGGAAACCTAATTAAATTTAATAAACCTCAAATTAATTTAATTAAACAATTAAATGAATTAATTAATTCAAATAATTAACGAGAACTTAATTAAATCATAATAAATTAACCTGATGTCCAAAAATAATAAATGAACCCTCATTGGAAACTTATTTCAAGAGGAATCACTGAAAAATGAAACCCCTAAATGAATTTCATTAAATAGGCATAATTGAAGTTTTTAAAATAGTTAAAATTTTAATTACACCTTAATTATGAATCTAATCGATGAAACTTTGGAAACATAGAAATTGGCATGAAACCCCACTTGCCATAAAAAATTTGAAATACAATTGATATTTGGATTGAGAGTTGTTTAATTTCCAAATTGTAGATCAATATTAATCAATAATAAATAAGAAAATTCATTAAATCATGAATTAACTTGAACTAATCTCAATCAAACATCAAAACTCTTGATGGTAGTTTTACAAACGTCCTAAGCCAAAGAACTTAATCATTTGTATACTTAATGAAATTAATAAATCATATTAAGAGTAATTAAACCTTAAGTTAATTGGATTAATGTAAACACTTAATGAATCCTTACATTTCCAATGAATCAAATCAAATAAATGCCTTAACCTAAGTGCTTTAGGTTAACTTATATTACACTAAATGAAATCAACATGATTTAATCCAAAAGATTAATATAGACCAAATGAACTAATTAAAACAAAACCAAATCAAACAAATCAAATCAAATAATCCAATTCAAACTAAATCATATGAAATAACTCAAATTAAATCAAATGAAATGAAATAATTAAAAGCAAACCAAATTAAAACTAAAATAAGAATGAAATAAAAGGAAAGAAAACATCAAATCCAAATTCAAACAAACTAAATGAACTCAAAAGGATTAATTAAGATACTTAAAGATCTTAATTAGACCTTTAGGATGAATCTTTATCTTAGGATGAGGATTTCATTCTAGTAGGAATTAAGATGTAGAATAGGTGAGTTCTATCCAAAAATAAAATCCATTCTATTCTTCATTCTTGAAAACCTAAACATCACCTTAATCAAATAAAGTGAAATAAAAATAGAAACTAAAACACTAAATCATCTCAATTGAAACCACCCAAAGGTAAAATTCAAACAAATTTAAACTCCAAAGTGAAACTTGAACTAAAAGAGGCTTAGTAAAGACCACAAAATCCTATCTTCACACACACTAGATCATTTAGGTCACGGACTAGATTTAGGTTAGATCATTATGTGATTCTTTTATAGTTCTCTGTAATGTGTTTTGATATGTTGTGCTTTACATGTTTGTATGGTTTATTACTTTAGACTAAATGCCTAGGCTTGTTTGCCCATTAGATAGGATGGTAGGACATTCTTTCTAGAATTAACTCTATTTTTATAAGAGATTGTGCTAAAGGGACTATTATAAATAAATAAATAAAATTATAAAATTATTGTTTACTTGTAAAAAAACCCTTAATATAATAAGGCAGTGGGCTTGACAAGCAACTAATGCTAAGCCCAAATATAATTGTTGTGTGTTGTTTGTATTTCCTAACATCTATTTTGTAGAGCTCATTTCTTTTTTGAATTTAAAATGTAAGCTTAAATTAAATTAGATCTATGGGGTCTAAGATTAATAGGAGTTGGCCCTACCGGAGATGGTGATGGTCCCCCATGGAGCTCGATGGATGTCCACGAAGGAGATTATCCTGGAAAAAAATAGATCTAGACTTGTAGTTCTGGTAAAGGCGTATAAGAGCTATTTTCTTTTTTCTTCCGGTGTGTCTGGTGCACATTGGCCTATTTATTAAATTAAATTGGATTAATTTATTTTGGGTGCATAATATAATCAACCTTCCTTTTTAAGTTTTTTTATATGTCATGCTTTCATGTGATTGAATGCCTAAATGATTAGGCTCATATGAGAAAACTTAATTTTATACCCAATTAAACTTAACCAATTGAAACATAAAATAAATGCAACTCAAAACTTCATAATGTAAAGCCTTAGGCATAACATAAAATCAATTATAAATAATTAAGTTTGAAACCATGAAATCATATTATTTCCATTCCTTGAATTGGAAAACTTCACCCATTGCACATAAGGGGAATCTGTCTTGTGAGGATGACCACCTTCTTGGGGAAGAAGCAGCCTTCCTTATTGATTTGGCCCATAACCATTTCTAATTGCATGAAAATATGCATAAATGCATACCCATGGCCTAAAATAAATCTTGAGTCAAAATTTATAAAACTCTGAAAAATATACATTAATTAGAAGCATTTCATACCCTTCATGATTCTAGGGATTAGGGAGTGAGTCTAAGTTCATAGATTTCTTTCCTAAAAATGCAACATCCCAGCCATCTTGCATTGATAAGACTTGGCATCATGAATTTAAAATGTACTTAGGTGGTGTTACGATCTCTAGGTTGAAAGTACAGAAGAGTCAGGGATAGGTTAATTCCCTCAAGTGAGAGGAATGACCTATAATTCCCAAAGATAGAACTAGGTCGAGCATCAGACATGTGTCAAAAGCACCCGTAGACTAGGTTTTGAAGCATCATTTTCATGAATAAGTCTTTAACCCTAGGCATTTCTACAGTCTTGTGCTGCGAGAATCTAAGTTCTAGATTACCAAAAAACTTTCAACTCAAAATCTAAAATAAATTCCAAATTTAAAGCCCAATTATATGATAGTTGAAATGCCTACGGACATCCCAATATCAATAAGAATTTCTTACTTCATCCCAATTAGCTTCCAAAATAACTCTCTCCAATTTGGACTATTCCTAATTAAAATTCTAAAAATCAATCCTTTGAAAACCACCTTAAAAATCTTTAGAAATAATAACTTATTTCTTTAATCAAGAGTATTCTTTGGAAGAGACCCTTCTTAAGATGTAATTAACTATAGATGCTTGTCATTAATTAACCTATAGGTGTAATTAACCTATAGGGTTTATGGAACATTTAGGGTTTAGGGTTTATAGGGAACCATAGAGACCCTTCTATAGATCTAATTAAACATTGTTTTACCTTCCATGTAGTTCAAGGGGAAAATCTCTTGTACATGAAAGATCCATTAGCCTTAGGAGTCTTTTATTGAAATGATCGAATCCATTGTAGGAAAACATGTTTATCTTCTGAGATAATATGTTTATTCCTTAATGACATATTTTATCATCTAAACAAAAAATTCTTAAGCTCTACATGGTGTCATAAATTTTCTCCACAACCATGACTACTAGTTTTCCACCTTTTTTAGTTTTTTTATTTATATAATTTATGTATCCACCCTTTCTTTTTATATCAATAAACACATCATTTTTTTCCTTATGTATTTATTTTTCCCTATGTATATGTGTGATTTCATATCATTTGAGAAGCTCCAGGATTAAAATAATAAAAAATTTTAACCTAAAAAATGACATCAAAGAGGGAGTGCCATGGCGTTGTCATTGAGGTGCCTTGGCACTTTCAGGCAGCAGGGGTTAGCCTTAAAACCAAAGACTGCAGAACCTCAGTGCACAACATTCAACACCCTGGTGCCATCTATGGGTTTATTTCTACTTATTTACCCATGAGGGTAGTGCCTCGGTGCTATTATCTGAAAGGACTTAGGCCTATAACTCAAGAGGGTGGTGTCTCGATGCTCGTTATATCATTTTATGACACTCAGTTGAGGTACACTTCAGTCATTCTACCTAAGAAGGAAGCACCTCGGTGCTCGCTCAGCACCTCAAAGTTGACCTAAGCAAAACTCAGATGTATATTTTATAAGTTGAATGTACCATGTTTTATAGAAGTATTAAAATATAATAGCTCTGTGATGCTCGATATCCAGCACCGAAGCGACGATAATATTCTCTATATGAGCTCAACTCGAGAGTATAGCACTGCAGTGCTCAGGGTACAACACCGAGGCATTGTTCACTTAACTCCTAAAATTAAAAATTTCATTGGTGTAACACCTTAGTAATACTAGATTTTTTACATGTTGAAGACACTCTTCTCCCTTATTCTGAATCTAAGATCAATAGAGAAAGGGTTTTGTCTCACGTTGGAACTAAGTTTGATGACGATATATATTATAAGGCTTGGTGCCTCAGCACTAAAGAAATGATGCTGCAGCTCTAAATCAAGTGGAAGAGACCCGAGAGCATGGTGCCTCGGTGCCACATAGTTGACACCGCAAAGCTATAGGTCAAAGCCATACGACTATATTTCTCAAGAGTATGGTGCTTTGGTGCTAGGCTTTTGGTGGCACAACATTGTGAGTCAGGAATGCATAGTTTGGAGAGAAATTCTTACAAAATCTAGTAATTTTTTTATACTAATTTTGATAGAGTAACATTTTAGTAATGCCAAATTCTCGTATTTTGATGTCATCTACTTTGTCCTAGATCTCAGATCAAGGGGGAGGTTTCTTTTTTTCTCACTAGAACTAAGTTCAATGGCGGAGGTTATTTGATAAGAACTCATGCAAAGACAGGTAAAAGAAATCAAGAAGTATTATTGCAATGAATCTTTTACCTTTAGTTAGTGAGAAATAGCTTTCGTAAGAGTGAGAGCCGATCTTGCAACAAACACAGATTCCCAGAAGAAAGAACCACCAAAAAATGAGAGAGAATCAGTCAAAGTAGACAGGAGAACTAGGAAAAAATGCAGAAGCAATTTTTTCCCCTTTTTATAGAGTTCTTTCCATTAATGGGTGTGGTTTTCCACCCCATTACCATTCCCTCCCATGGGCGCGATCATAGGGAGGGAACAATAGTTCCTTCTTTCTTCTTTAAATTGTAGATCATGGTTGTAATGCCTCAACATTGTCATGGCAGCACCGCAATGCCAAGCCATCTGCTCACCAATCTGAACTAACAATTATCTTTCTAGAAGGATTATTTTAGCACCGCGGTGCTAAGGCCAAATATTATTATTTGCTCTTTCTTTTTGCAAACACTTTAAAGTGAGATTCGAGTTATTTAGAATTTAATTAAAGTTGATTAGTTGGGGTAGAATATTTAATTTATTAAAGAGCCTATTGCATCTAGGCCATACATCAAAAATCAAACTTTAAGAAACTTATGAAAGCATGACATTTCTATTGCATAATCAATATAAACACATTAATAAAAAATTAATCACTTAAATCGTACACAATGGAAAAGAAAAAGAATTGGGTAGTTGGGCTCTACCTTTATACATCTCATATTACAATTAAATTATAAATGAAAATAGTACTATGGGGGTTTACAACTCTTCATCTTCATGCCGTGGATTGGAATGCTCCAGGCTACATTAGGCCACATAGGTCTAAGCCTTTTAGCCACTACTCATCCTAAACCCCATAGCTCTAATCCTAATCTTATTATAAAAATTATATTTTTATGAAATAAAAATCTAACTACACTTGTAAAATGGAGATTAGCTTAACACATATTCAAGCTAAGCAATTATATTTTATAAATTTGGGCTTAGCTTATGCTTAGGTACTTAAGCGACATTTGCAAGCGAAACCATTTATAATTTTAATTACGTGGTCCCTTAAGCACAATCTTTTACATAAATCATCATTAGTTATAACCCTAATATTAAAACTATGCACAATAAATCTTAACATTCAGTCTAAAATATTACATCATAAAATAAAACACCACATCATCATAATAAGCATCGACCTAACTTAAGACTAGGATCGGTGGCTTAGTGTTCTAATGTGTTAGGCTTAGAGTACTATGTCATAATTAGAGTTTAATGTTTATAATTTTTAAATGATAGATATTTAAGTTCCTTATTAAAGATTATTACACTTTATATAATTAATAATTTGTAGTAGATTTTATACTTAAACCTTTTTCATTTTAGGTTTTATTTTGATTTGGAGTTATAAAGAGAGAAAGGTGGGATAAAATCTAATTCAATTCTTACCCTTAGGTTGAATCTAAGAGAGAATTTGTTATGTTTTTTTATTCTCTTAATAAAGTATTATAAGTATTTTTATTAGACTATTTATTTCGATTTGACTTAAGAGATTTTATCTAATCATGAAAGGCATCTTACGATGAATGAAACTAAACCGTAGTTAATTTAATGGTATTTTCTTGACTTTGCTTCATTATTCCTCAATATTCATTTAATTAAATAATATAGTTCATTGAATAACTAAATTTAATGAATATACATATATCTTCTAATTATTTCACACTTGATGCATTAATGAATTAATACATATAGTTTATATTATAAAAGATATGATGCATGAATTTTATGGAAGAAATTAATTCAATTATGTCTTATGCATATACATACACATTAGTACATTGAATTTATACAAGTACATGCCATTGTTGAACTAGAGAAGTGAGGTAATCAATGACCCCTTGAACTACTTAAAATCTCATGCTCATGAGATGTCCATATTATATACTTGTTAATTCATATACATATCCATACATATATCAGCATAAGGATGAAATTATGAAATTTTTAGGATATTTTAAATATATGAGTGAAAATAATTTATCCTTATTATATAATTCACTAAAAATTTTAAGGTATGTGCCTTTGTTAGATTAGAGAAGTGAGGTAATCAAAGACCACATTAAGATTACTTAAAGTCTCATGCATTCCAGTTTTTAGACTCTACAATTCATGGTTGTAGCTTACACATATAGGAATTAAATTCAAATTTTAATTATTCATATTGATTTATATTTAAGTTAACAAAATCTTTTTGAATTAATTAAGAAAATAATTTGAGATTTACTAGTGATATTAGCCACAATATTTAATTCAAAGGCATGCATTTAAATGAACTGGTTTATTTTATTTTTGAAAAATTGAATGCATGAAACATGTGAAATACAAATTTATGAATAATTAAAGCAAAACAATTAAAAACTATCAAACAACCTATTTGGATTCATTAATTCTTAAAAATATTCACATTAAGATAGGCACCATTAAGCCTAATCAAATTCATTAACGATTGATTTTTGAAATTTAAATTATTTAATCTTAAAGAGAAGAGAAAATCATTAAAATTATCCCTTGATCGATCTCTATTCATTAAGTGGCTTAAAAGTGATTTAGGTGATTTTTATGAATTAATTAAGGTTAATTAATTATTTAACTAATTAAACCCAAAAGAGGCCAAAAATTTAATTAAGCCCTAAGTATGATCCCAAAAATTATGAAAAAATGCATAAACATAAAATAAATATTCCCTAAAAATTCTAATGCAATTAAGCTCATAATTAATAATTAATTAAATAAATGGGAAAAACAAAAATAATCAATTACACTAAATCGCTAACCAATTGGGGATCTTGAATTCATTGAAAACATCTTTGTTGTTAGAAAAGGGCTTGATCCAAATTTTTTAGTGATATACACTAATTATCATGATTTTCTAAGTTTTAGGTTAATTAATGATTTAATTAATTAAATAAATGCCCTTTAGGGTGATTTTGAGATATAATTAAACCCAAGAGTCCCAATTTATTTCTCTAGTCACTCTTACTATTTTAATGTAGAATTTTGGTTCCCATAATTATTTACATAAGTTTTTTGATTTTTTATAATTATTAAATACAAAAAATGGTTAATTATGGTTTGAAATTTTAAGTTTCTTAAATTACTTAGCAAATTATCTTAAGAAAATTATGGTAGGAAGATGTTATCCCAAGAAACAATCACACCAAATTCCAATTTAATTAGACAAGTAATATAGGCTTAAATAAGCTAATTAAGTAAAATTTAAAATCTTAATTGATCATTATTCACTTAATATATATTAGGGCTTTTATTTTTCATAGATTCTCTTCTATCTAAGCTTTCCAAAATATGTTTATTTTTATTTTTTTAAGGTTTTCAATAATCAGTTATGATTATTTTAAAGCTTTGGCTAATTAAAATAATTTTTAACCTTAATTAATCCATTTACGTTGGTACATTGATGCAACAATGCTTTCACTTAGCAGGTTGGTTATTTAAAATGTTCAGATGGTTGTTGACTCAATAGTGATGTCGCTTTCTTCATCCGTCATGGATCGGATGGTGAGATTAATTCCTTGGATTACATCAAGATTTCTAACGTGTTTAATCACAGCCATCCATTCTAATCATGCAGAAAGGATGGTGGAAGATCCGTCGTCAACCTTTGGCAAGAGACAAACACCGGCCATCGGTCATTTGAGCTCATCGATGCTCGCTTGATGGTGGAATCGAATTGATCAAGACGTTATCTTAAAAGGATCCTACTACTTGATTCACGTCACATGTAGAAATCCTTCATAAAGCACCAACATCTAGAAGAATTTTACCTTGCACTTTACCTCGACAGATTGGTGGCTAGGGTAGCTACTTCTTGAAGAGGCAAAACCTTGAGAAGATCATACCCTATTGATCATACTTTGGACTAAACATCATCATGAAGCACATCGAAGTTGTTCTAAGAGTGGTTTATGATTCTTAAATTGAGTGTTAGATTCATTTTAGTTCTCAGTGAGGGAAGGTGTAGGAATAGTTAATTTGGATTTAGTGTGATTTGGCGAGTTGGGTTTAAAGGGGATTAGCTATGGACTTAGTCTCGTTAGTGAATGGGTGCTCAAGGGGCTTTAGGAACTTGAGGGGTTATCTCTAGGCTTGTGAGGAAGGTGTCCATTAGTTTGAAATAAGGAGAGGGTGCATACACTCCTCTCGAGTGAATCAAAGGGGGTTTGGTCTTAGTAGCCATCCGGCTAGTAGGGGTGGCCGAAGATAGCATGGAACTGGTGAAGTGGAGGTTCCCTAGTGGATAAGAAGGTTTGGTGGCTATAGATAATTGGACAAGTCTTTTGGATTGAACCAAGGGTGACTAATAACTTAACCAACAACTTTGGATCATGTTGGGTCTATTCTCTTATGCTGAAAGACATAGCATAAGGGGTTGGTAGACCTTCCAAATAAGGAATTTTTTTTATTTGGAATACTTGGTTCACTTGGCTTCGGGTTCATCTTGGGTTGGGTCAAATGGGCAGGTCAATGGGGACCTAAGGGTGAGTCATGAAAAGTTTGGTTGGCTTTGAACTTAATTTGGATGGGTTTGGCTCAATTTGACATATATAGGTCAATTTGGGTTCAAATGAGCTAGGTTGACCACTTGACCAAATTAGAACAAGGGAGCTATACGATCATGTTCAAATGACCATATAGAATGCATTGGTGTAATTAATTTGATTTAATTTGAAGTGGATTTGAATTTGACTTTTACGAATTCATATGGGTCAAATGGGCTAAGTTGACCAATTTAGTCAAATTGGCCAAATTGAGTTGGATGGAAGGTTGAGTTATGTTTGATTGACCATTTAAGAGTGATTGAAGGCTTTGATTTGAATTAATTTAGTTTAGAATGGATTGTAGTTCGATTCGATCCTTTAGGCCAAACTAGCTAAATGGATCAATTGGGTTGGTTTGATAAATTGGCTTTAATTAGTGGTTAAAGAGTACTTAATAATCAATTTATGATTAATTGGAGGTATTGGTTGCAATCAATTTGGATTTGAATGAGTTTTTTCCAAGTTTGGACTTTTAGGTCAAATTGGGTCAATTGGCCAAATTAGCTCAATTGAGTTTAAATAATAGTAATTAAAGATTGATCATGACCAACAACAATTTTGGAAGTGATTGAATGAGTTGATTTGATCTAATTTGGATTGAATTAAGATTTGACTCAATTTTGTATTTTAGGCAAAATTGAGTCAAGTGGGTTAATTGGATTGATTCAGTTCAAATGGGATCAATTGAGTGTTGAGATTTGTTCAATAGTGAATTTGAAGTTGATTGGTGGCTTTGATTAGAATCAATTAGAGTTGGATTGAGTTTTGACTCATTTGGATTCTTTAGGCCAAATGGGTCAAGTTGGGTTAATTGGATCAATTGGAGAAATTGGATGAGTTGGAATGAATTTGAATATTCAATTGAATGCTTAGAATGATCTTGATGCTTGAATTAATTCAATTTGGCTTAAATCAAGTTGAATTGAATTTTGGCCCTAAAGGGTTCAAATTGGTCAACTTGGGTTAAGGGCTAATTTAGACCAATTTGATTCAATTGGATTGCAATCAAATTCAATTGAAATGAGTTTGGATAAGTCTAATTTCAATCATATTGGATAAATTTTGGATTTAGCCCTTTTAAACCATTAAGCCAAATTGAATCCTGGCGGTCAAATTGGATTTGAAATCTATTGGTTCGATTAAGGCTTGGATTGTGATCAACTAGTTTGGGCTTGAATTGGATTATTATAGGGTTTAATTGGGTCAATGGTAGGTGAGCCTTACCTATCATAAGTCTAACAGATCCTATGTCTTTAGGCTTGGGATTAGTGTTCTCCTAGCTACTAAAAGTGTCTTAGCTCTAGGAATGCCCTAGTGCTTAGATGAATCCTAGGTCTAAGGAGTAGATGTTCAACCTTACGATGAAAGTGAGGTCAACATGACCAAATTGGGATTAAGGGGCTATTGGGTTGTGTTCAAATGATTATTTGAAACACATTGATGTAATTAGTTTGTATCAATTTAAGGTGGATTTGGACTTGGCTCATATGGGTTTATATGGGCCAAATTGGTCAAGCTGATTAATTTGGTCAAATTGGTCAAATTGGCCAAATTGGGTGAAAATAGAAATAGGGCCATGTTCAATTAGCACTTTGGAGTCGATTATAGCTTTGATTTGGTTTAATTTGATTTGGATTAGGTTATGGTTCAATTTTTGTAGGTCAATTTCGACTAAGTTGCTCAATTGGGCAAGCTTTATCAAATTGGCTTCAATTAGCTATTGAGGAATATTCAATAATCAATTTAGAACTAATTACAAGTGTTAATTTAATCTAATTTGAATAGAATCAAGAATTGGCTTAATTTGTTCATTTAGTTTAAATTAAGTCAAATATGATTGGTGGGTTGAATTGGGCGATTCAATTGGTGGTTGGAGATTGACCAATAATCATCTTAGATTGATTTCAATAATTGGCTTGGTCCAATTTATGTTAGATCAGGTTCGATCCAATTTGGCCTTTTAGGTCAAATTAGGTCAATAGGGTTAAGTGGGCCAACTAGCCAAATTGACTCACTTGATTTCAATTGAGTCTTGGAATATGATCAACAATCATTTTGAAAGTAGTTATAAGGATTGGTTTGATTTTATTTTTCTTGAATTGAAGTTTGATTCAATTTTGACCCTTAAGGTCAAATTGGGCTAGTTTGATCAAATTAGTTAATTAGTCAAATTAGATGTCCTTTGATCATGAAGAATGTTTAAATATGTGCTTATAGTGATTTTGGATCTTCGAGTTAGTTTAATTTGGTTTGAGTCAAGTGGGATTTGATTTTGGCCTAATAGGATTCAATTTGGTCAACTTGTGCTAAGTGATCCAATTTACCAAATTGAATCCTAATAGACCTCGATCAAGCTCAAATAATGTCTTAAAAGACTTGAACAAGTTAAATTTTAAATGGAATTTTGAAGGAATTTAGCCCCTTTAGGCCTAAATGGGTCATAGTGGGTTAACTTGGTCAATTGACTAAATTGAATACCAATTGAGTATAATATAGAAAAGTTTGGGATTTTCGGTAGCATATAGTCAACTCGGGTATTTTATATCGATTTTAGTTTGAAATTGGGGTCATTGGGTTCCACCTAATCGGGATCGGAGTCTACCCTTAAGGTTAAGCCTTATGAGTCTTCTAGACTTTGGGTAGGTGTCATCCTAGAAGTGCCTTAGCTCTAGGTAAGGAAAACTTAGTGCCTAGATCGAATCTTAGGTCTAAGAAGCTGTGGGTGTCAACCTCACTAAAAGTGAGATCAGCAATTCATTTGAAGAAAATGCTTTTTCATGAGTAGTTTTGTAATCCTCTTATGATCCATGATTTCTTGTGATGGCATTCATGAGTGCCCTACCCTAATTATAATTTATAATGCACATAGTTTTCATCAGTAGCCATTATATGTTGAAGGTTTATTCATGGATTCAAAATTGGTATGGCTTGATCACTCAATTACCCATGAAAGTTAAATTTTATTAAAAGATAGTTTTTTATGCCCTTTGAAAAATGCAAAAGTTTCTATAAAGTTCACCAATATTAAATTACTAAATTTTGATAAGGTATTCAAGGTATATTATGATAATTTTAAAGTTATCATCCCATTACTAACTTCTATAAAAATTAAATAAAGCGTGTCATCGGTACTCCATATATGACCATGAGTTTTAGAATATCATCTGGGCTTTACATGATATTATCTCCTTTTATGAGAGTTTACACTCTATTCTAATCATTAAGTTCTTAAATATCTCAACACCCAAAAGAATCTTTACTCATGATTTACAAAATAGGCTCAATTTCTCGAAGAATACATATTTATTCTCAAACATAAGTTTAGTTGTAAGAGTTGTATTATATATGCCCTTGATGTAATATGTACCTTATTAAAGATTGAGAGTATGACGGTTACTATATTTGAATCAGTTAAGAGTGATTACCCTAATCATAAAGATATTTATTAGATTTCAACCCTTGAATTTTTATACCCTTATAGTTAATTTTGGCTATCTTAAGTAAAATGGATGTCTGAAAAAAAAATGTAAAATGGATATTTCTTTTGGGATGTATAAATTTGTATTCCATAATCTTCACTTTAAGATTCTTTTATTAGTAAAATACATACGTGAGGCACATTTTATCACTTTCTTCATGATAAGATAATAGACATAATGAAAAATAGATTATTTTAGCCTAGCCTCTAAAGAGGTGTAGACTGTGTTATTGTTTAAGGTCATACTTACCAAATGACAAAGATTGAAAAATATAATTCTAGCATATTTATGCTACTTTCAATTTCTCATAAATCCAAAGAAATGACTTTATCCTATGATTCTCTCACATTATACAATGATTACACACCATCTTAGTAGTTGTTGGTGGCTTTTCTAAAATAGTACACTTCATTCTATATTATAAGATACTAAATGCAACATATATTGTATTTAGTTTCTTTTATAAGATAGTTCATTTGCATCTTCCTAAGAAAATTTTATCTTATCAAATTATGAGATTTGAGTTATTTTAATAATATCTTATGGAAAATGCTTGATATAAATTTTCTATTTTTCACATCTTATCACCTTTAAACTAATGATTATATTAAAATTATTAATAAAAGCTTACCAGACTTATGCATATTCTTAGTGAGTAATCATATTGCTATTTGGGATCATGTTCTTCTTATAGTTTATCTATAATAGTTCTATTAATCAATTAGCTACTAAAATCCTTTACATATTTTACTTTAATATAAACCAAAGAAATTAAATTGCAGCATATACATAGATTTATATCAAAAATTCAAAAATAAATTATTAAGTTATGGTAAGTTTAAAGTTGTTGTTGATGCATAGATGATATATAAAATTTAATTAGGTATTTGAATCTAGTAATCAAAATTAAAAGATTTCTAATTAGAACTAGTAAAAATCTAACTCTTAAGAAAAAAAATGTCCTTATGAAGTTATGAAGAAGATACATGATAATGATTATAGAATAAGCTTTCTAATAAATGGTAAAATTTTTGAAGTATTTAATATGTTAGATTTAAGATTATATTAAGGTAAGACTCAAATAATAATAATAATAATAATAATATTAATAATAATAATACTATTATTATTATTATTATTATTATTATTTATTTATTATTATTATTATTATTATTATGCATGGTATTAACATGCAATTGAAACTTCTTTATTGACTCTTTTACCATCTAATCACTTAAGACCGCACCTTTTAGAAGTGTTAAAGAATAAAATTATCACCAAAGTTGATGGAGGCATTTAAAGGTTCCTAGTTCATTGGAAAAGTCTTTCTCTAATTAAAGATGCATGCATACTTTTGATAAATTACATCAATTGAGCTTACAATAACTAAAAATTATCTAGATTTTCATTTCTTAGAGGAGAATCCTTCAAAATCAACAAATACTAATGCAAGATATTGTCATCATCAATATAACAATCTTTGTAAATTCTTAATTTATGAATTTAAAATATAATTGAGTATATTGTAGATCATTAGGCTATTAGGCCTTGATTTCATAATTTAGTTGATATTAATGGTCTTTATTTCATATATTATATTTAATGGTTATATGTTTTAGGTTATTCTTATGCCATAGAATATGTAAGGATTTTATTTTATTAGGTAAAGTAATGGTGATATATATGATAATAATGATATGTTTAATAATAATAATAGGTGTGATAATGATGGTAGAAATGAAATTAATAATGGCATATAGAAGTTTGTTAGTAGATTTGTATTTGGAGATTGTTTTGTATAATTTAAACTCTCCCTCACCTTCCAAAAGTAAGGCAACTCTTGTATAAAGGATTACTTGAGTGTGTAAGTTAATAGTTATTAGAGAAGGACTTCTAAGAAAGAATGAGATCTCTATAATAATGGATTGTTTATAGATGTTGACTTCAAGTTATCCCTGCATGACCATGAGTTTCCTTAAATCCATTATAAGTTAGATCATCCATAGCTTTTTGATTCATTCTTCACACTTATGAAAATTAGATCTCTATAATAGTTAACATAATGATTTCACCTTGTTCTCTTTCTTGTTATTGTGTTTATGTTTTACAATAGTTGTATTTTTATCATTAATTAATCATGTGAATTTATAAATTATTAGTGTAATCAAATTATTTCATAATAAGTTATATTTGTTCTAATTAGCTAAGGCTTGGCTTAGATTGGGCTAAGAGAGATATACTTAGCTCATAAGAATTAAGAATGAATCATAATGGGTGCATGGCCAACAAAATTTGACATGAGTCAAATTCAATTAAATAATCTTATTTAGCAATTTGAATTTTGGTTGGTAGCATTTAAGGTTTTACAATGAGTACCAAACCTTATCAAATTTAAGTGTAATTAGATTTAGGATTTAACTTAAGCCAAGTGAGTCCTTATGCATTCAAGGGACTTTAAGGACCAATGGAGAAGAAAATTGACACAATTTTATATTCCATTTAGCATTTGAAAGTCCATAGAGTTATGTAAATAGGTTCAACCTATTTAGATTTGTCTATAGTTGGAATAACCACCTAATTAGGTAAGTTTAAAAGGTTTTTAAATATGTTAAAATTTCCCTAAGACTAAAATTCTGGACCAAAAGTTCATAGGTTGGATTAATAAAGCCTTGCAACTTATGTGCTTTTGTTAAGATCTACATAGTTAACTTTTATAATGGCTCAACTTCAATTAGAATAAGATTCAATTGATTTGAACTCCTAATATGGATTAGCCAAGTTGTTGCCTAAGTGTTCTAAACTTTATGAGACTAAAGTCATATATAATCAAACTAAATCATTTAGACACTAATAAGAATTTTGATCAACTTTTTAAGGATCTTGATTGATTCTAATCAAATTTAACATAATTTCATATTAAGTAAATCTTTTACTTTTAGTTAAATAAATGGCTTTTGAAAAAGCTAAATTTAATAAAGTCTAGTTAGTTAATTAGCCAATGAATAAGGTTAATTTGGAATTTTGGAGTACTTTCATTGGGTTTATTTCAATAGGTATGATTGTAGACATAGCCTAAATTTATGCTAATTTTATTAGGTACAAAAAATCTAAAAGGATATGAAAACCCATAATTAGCTAATGTTTTGCTTGAATTAGGCTAAATTAAGCCTAATCAAATAAATTGGTTATTTGAATAAATAAAACTAGTTTAAAATCATCCCATGGTTATATTCAAAGATTAAGATATGGTTGATAAGTGTTAGAATTAGTATTTCCACTAAATGGTAGTGTTTTAATCCTATTTGAGTTTAAAAGATAGTGGCCTAAAGTAAAACAATTCTGATGGCTAAATTAGATTTAATTTTTTGAGGATTTAGGTTAGTTTAAGCTAATATTTTACTATATGTACTTATTCTTAAAATTAGTTCCATTTCAACATAAGGTTTTAAGTTAGCCCAAACTCAAAGAAATTCTTAAATAGTATAATTTTATATACTAAAATAAGAACTTAAAGTTATTTAGGCCATAAATATAGTTTAATGAATATTAATAGATTAAATAGGTTTATTGATATTTAAAATAATTTAATCACAAATTCTCACAACGATAAGCAAAGCTTTGAACCCAAGATATCCTGGTTGAAATCCTAAGCTCTCAACCACTAGGCTACGGTAGCTTGCATAATTAATAAATCAAATAGGTTTGAATAAGTTTTATGGAGTCTTATGAAGCCAATGTTGATATGAGGACTACATATTTGTATTTTAATAGATTTTTTCCCTATAAGATAAGTTAAAGTTATGTTAGAGTTCACTTTAATTTAACCTAAATTTAAGCCACTAATAGATTACAGCTAGTTAGGTGTCAAAAAGATATACCACTAAAGGGAGAAAAAAGTTGGTTTATTTTAATAGTGTATAATATGTAATAGGTTGGACTTCAAAATTGAATTTTAGTTTAATAGATCTTTGGTCGATTAAAACTAGGTGAATCCTAAGTTTGGTATAGTTTATGGTAACTAGAACTGGGATTATTAGGTTAATCTTCGGTTAAGTATAAGGGGATCTAGCTAGCTAAAATTAAGGGAATGCATATAGTAATTTTAGAGTTGCTAATGTACAGCTAAAATTAAGGTTAATAATTACATCTCTTCAAGATTATATCTTTTTAAACTAGATGTATCAGGTTGTCCTAATCTACACTTTTTTTATATTGTGCCAGTCAATGATGTTGTGATAAATCAACACACATAAGTTTATGTAATTGAATAAGTAATAAAGAGTGAATAAAAGTATCAATCCATAGGAATTGAACACTAAATAATGAAGTCAATTATTACTTGGATGGTCAAAATAAATTGATAAAGTAAAAAAAAAATTTAAATTAAAAAAAAAACTAGTCCTAAATCTACTCAAAAAAATGAACTTAACAAATTAGCAATATATATATATATATATATATATATATATATATATATATATATATATCAATTTTTTTCTAGTTATCTCTAATTTATAACCCATCTAACATGATATTTTGTACAAGATTAATCTATTCTCCACCTCAAAAATTTTAACAAACCACTTGAACTATTAATTATTGACGGGTTAATCAATAGCCTGAAAACCAACATAAACATCATGATTACATTCAATATCTTAAAGTAGGATTTAATTTAGGATTAAATAAAAAATATGATAAAACATGAACATTGATATGATTATAATAAAATCTAGAAATGAGAATAAGAAAAACTCAAAGGGAAACACTTAATTTGCTACTGTAATTTTAGGCCTCTTATGTCTCCTCCAATGGCTACCTTTAAGAGAGACTTAGAAGATTCCATCAAAGTTTCTAGATGATAACCATCAAAGCCTGTCTTTAGATTCTCCAAAAGTTTCTTAGTTCATCCTCAAGAAATCATTAAATTAGGCTACAATAATTGCACCAAGTATGAAAAGATTTGATGCCAAAATTAGATTACATTAAAGGTTGGTGCCCTGTTGGTACCCAAACACTATGCTTTAGCACTTAGATACCAAGCTCTCTAACTTCTGGCTTGATTATGTATATTGTAAAAGACTTACCAATTATACATGCATGCACACCTAATTCTCTACCCAAACTTTAAAATTGGTTATTTTGGGCACCTTGGTACCATGCCTAGTGCTTGGGTGCCCAAACATATCACTTAGCTCTAAACTTGAGGCTTAAGCTCTCAAGTCTAAATCTTAGGATCTAAAATAACATAAAACCGTCCAAATATACATCTTTTACTCATCAAACATTTAAAATTCACCTAAATAAAAGACTTCCTATATTAAGAAAATATTTTAATCAATGTAATAATTTATCTACAAGAAAGTAAAATGAAAAGATCTAAGAGGGGCAAGAGATACTACATTGATACCTATCAAATACTCCCATACTTAGATATTTTCTCATTCTCGAGGAAAGTCGAAAGAAACAGTAAACATGAAAGAATGGGCCTCATATAATACTAAAATAAAAGAACATGCATTATTACTATAAAATTTATTTGTTCAAAACACATCAATAATTAAGTTTAATTAGACTGCATAAATATTTAATATATTAATTATTTAAGAATATTTCACTAAACAATATATAGCTTATTATCATGTTTTGATCTATAAGAAGCTAGGATACATTTAGTGTAAAATTTATACAAGTTATTATATAAAATTAGATTTATTACTGAGTAAAATATCTTTACCAGTATATCTTAGATTCATACTTGTGCCTCAAAAGATATATCATTATGCTGTATGACATATCAAAAGTTTGCATTTGATAGTGGAAAAATATTTAGATTAATATAACGGGTTATTATATTTTTCAAACACCTTCTCCTAGTTTTATCACAGTCCTGTCCTCTTTTCTTCTTGTTTTTAACCAACATCAATTTATGTCTCTTTCTATTCTATAAATACCCTACTAATTTTTCTTTTATCTATCCAAATCATGGTACATAATATTTTCATATAACCAAGAAAATAAAACTTTAATTTACTTAATGACTCACAAGCATACAAATCAGTTAATATAAAAAATTATTCTAACTCTATATTCCTCATATAAACCTAAACACAAATGTAGTTAGAATATAAGTATAAACACACTTAGCTTATCCATTGAATGGTGTAGGGAATTAACTATATATCATGCAATAAGTTATCTTCATTGAACAAATTAATTCTAAAATATTTAACATAGGTAATTAAACTCTTTTAATCGTAAATATTTATTATAAATCAACTAATAGTGCTCTACAAATTTAAAGCTAAAATTATATAATTGAATATGTAATGCATGATCGTTCTTCACTTCTAATAAAATAATAATGCAAACTACAAAAAAAGGTATAAACTTAATAATTTTTAAAATAACATTCTAAATAACATGACTATGAAAAAATAATTGTAAACAAAAAACTTGCATAACAAGATTAGGCATAAAACAAAATATAGATAAATTGTTCACTTTAAACACAAACTATGCATTATGAATGCTTTAAAAAAATAATAAGTATGCAGAATGATAAAAGTAAGGGGCAAAAACTTTCCAATGGCAGTATTACTCGCTATCCTTATTTACTGAATGCTTGCACCAACTTGTACTACTCTCATCATATCATAACTTCTTTTATTAATTAAAATAAAAATTAGAATAAAATAATATAAATAAATAAGTAAACTATAAGAGTATAATTATTGGTTATCACCTAGCAAGTGCTTGGATTAATGTCTTCAATCAAATGTAGTTCATCTCCATATATGTCTTATCAAATAAGATGAAGTTTAGAATAAAGAATTTTGCTTCTTTATCTTCAAAGTTTTCTTGGGATTATTACCTTTTCACCTAATTTTACTTCACTTATCCTAGTTGTTTTCTTTCTCTTCAATATTAGTTTTAACAAATCATATTGTATTAGTTGCAACCAATTTGTGGTTCTCCATTAGTTGATTCTTTTAATCTACATAAAATTGGAAGACCACTATTTTATCTTCAACATTGAGCTATAGCTCATTCTTTTATAGACCTATTTGTGTCATCCCAATTGTTAAAAAAGGACAGCTTTGAATGATAGAATATTTTAGCTTGTTATCTTTCATATCCAGGTTCATAAAATTTGTAAGAAAAATAAATTTTCTAACTCTAATTACCTTGTCATCCACTATACATTTTTGATGCTTAACATGACCATTTATTGGTTAGTGGGATAATATTTTCTATTAAAAATCTCTAGGCCATGGTTTTTAAATATTGATTGTGTATTTGATTAATACTTGCACATAAAGCATTATCAAATTATTCTCCTCTAATGGTATAAGGATTTATGAAATTTCCATCATCTTTTTTTCTAAACAACCTTTTTTGTAGAACAACATTGCACTCTTCAACAGTTTCATAATTCTTTTAACTTTTCTTTTTTGATAAGATCCCCTTCATGAACTTTATATACCTTGGAAATTACTCCAATGTTATACCTTGGCAACTGCTCCAATGCATCTGTGAAGGATATGTTTATGTGGAGTATTTTGAGTAACTCTAAGAACTTGAAAATTTGCTTATCAAGCTTCTTCATCTAGAATATTTATGGTTTTGATAATTGTAGAATATATGCGGGTAGGTTTTCTAGAAATAGTTTAGATTTGGGTCCTACCTCTTTATTCTCTTTAGGCTTCTCTATTTCAGATCTTTTTTTATTCATCACTTTTGTGCTTCTTCTAGCTAACAGGATCTTCTAACTACATTCACTTTTAAGTGTTACTGCCTTTGCATACTCTCTTAGGTTTACCTTTGTGTTACTTAAGAGAATCTACCTATTTAATGGACAACTAAAGAGATAATTTCCTTAGCTAAAACTCAATATTTTTGATAGAAGTCTTATATCTTTACAATGAGGCATCATTCCTTTAAAGTGTAGTAGCATTAACTTTTAATAAAGCATTTTTAAACATACATCCTTTAATTTGTTTTTTAATGATGACCTTGCTGGTGAGAGAAACTATGCAACTAAAATTGTCTTTATTGCTAATATCTAAGAGGTTGTTAGAATACAACAAGTTGTTGTACTCTTGAATTTTAGTCAAAAATGTGCCATCAGATCTATCATTAATTAGAGACCTAATCACGCTGGCCAACGCATTATAAAATATCTGGACCTATATCCACTTGGACAGGTTGCAGTAAAGGAATATTCTTAAGATTTGTTTGAACCTCTCCCATACATCATACAATATTTCTCCAACCATATTTACACAAATTGAAATTTTGATTCACATCCTTATGGTCTTAGTATAAGTGAAATATTTAGATAGAAACTTTTATGCTAGATCATTCTAACAAGAGATAGAGTCAACAAGAAGTGAGTTAAGCCAACTCATGGGTTGATCCCTTAAAATAGAATGAAAATATTTGCAATCTAGTAGAATCATTGGTACCCACTATATTTGAAAGTGTTGAATATCTCTTAAAAGTTGGTGATTAGCTCATTAGGGTCTTCTATAATTATGCCTTCAAAAATGAAGATCTAAATCATTTAGATTGAGGCAAGCTTGATATCAAAATTAGTTGCTTGCACACCAAGTTTGGCGATGGTTTGGGGATTATCATGAACTATAAGAAGTGCATAATCTTAGAAATCTCGAGCCTCTATGATTGGGTTTGCTCTATCATCTTAGATTTTGATGTTCAATGATTATTTTACATATTACTTTTTTCCTTAATCTCTTTGAAAATGTTCATAAAATAGAACACAAGCTACAAAATAGATATGAACGAAAAAGAAAAAAATAATGCACTAAAAAAATAAATTTATGTAGACTAACCAACTAAGTATCAATAATAGCATTGTAATCCTCAATAATGACACCAAAAGTTTGTTGTAATAAATTAACACTTGTAAGAGTACATGAATGAATAGTTGATAAAGAGTGAATAAAAGTATCATCTCATAAGAATTGAATATCAATTTTTTAGATTGAGTCAATGTTTATTATTTAGATAGAACAAAAAAATTTAAATCTACTAAAAAAAAGAATTAGACTAAATTGCAAAGTTAAAATTTGTGAGAAAAAGATTAATATGGCTATGATCTTGGGATTGAGTTTCATCGATAATAATTTGTTTGGATACTAATTTTTAATCAAGGAGTTTTATGATTCATCATAAATGGTAGATTCAATATAAAGAAAAACTATAAAAACTATTTAGATCTTAGAATGGACTACATGAGTTTTTCATAATTATCTCAAACTAGTAATTCATACACCATGGTATTTCGTTTAAGATGAATTTATTCTCCACTTCTCAATTTTGTGTATATATCCTAAATTGATTGGTGCCTATTCAATCAACAAGCAATAAAGTACAAAACATAATATATTATAATTATGAAAATAAACCTCCAACACTTTCATTAAAAATAAAAATCAACACAAGTTGTTTTTTATCTAATCCCTAAAAAAGAAATTTAACAAAGAATACAGAAAACAAAACATGGCAACACATGAATATTAACATGATTATATTAAAAAAATAGAAGAGAATAAAAAAACTTAGAGATGAACTCTTGATTTACTTGTGCAATCATTTTCTTCTTCACATCATAGCCCTCTTGAGTCTTTAAGAGAGGCTTAAAGGAGCTCTGCAAAATCTAATAAGATAACTATCAAAGCTTTTCTTTGGACCGTCAAAACATTCCCTTAATTCATCTTAAAGTAATCCTTAAATATGAATGTAGTAATTGCTCTGGCTATGGAAATATTTGACTTTGAATTAAGTTGAATTTAGGGCACTTTGGTGCTATGTTCTTTGACATTAAGCTCAAATTTTGCATGTTTTGGGCTCCTTGATGCTAATTTTGAGTGTTTAGACATTTATATCTTTGTCTAAATGTCAAAATGAGTTTTTTTGGCTGCTTGGGTACCATGGCTTCACCTATGCATGCAAACTTGGTGCCTAGGCTCAAAAACTAGGGCCAAGCTTTGAGAGTGCCTAAAGCCTTTCATATGTGTATCTTTGGCTCTAATGACCACCTATTTGCTTCTTCTTCAAAGGAAGCAAAATAACTAGTGTGAGTAAGACAACCCTTTAAAGGAAAACTTTAAATGAAGCAAAATAACAAACACGATAAAGAGATGCTTATTGAAGGAAACTTCCTATATCGATTGAATATAATAAAATTTCATGTTGACTTTGTTTCCACTCATCTATCTGGGTGATCTTATCTTATCTACTTTCTTTGCGATATTTTTATATAAAAAGACAAAAAAATTCACTTTTTTATTCCTATAATCTTCTTGGTTAATTGAACTAGTGTCTTCTTATAACATAACAAATTTTGGCTTGAACAAATGAAGATCTACTAATTTTTCAAAAGATAATTTTTTTTGGCTCGTTAAAAATCAACTACATCATTAATATATTATAGCAATGCCCCTTGCAAATGAGACATATTTAGTATTAAGTGTGAAATCAAAAATAGAGTTCTATTATAATTTTATGTTAGGCTATATTTATAAGGAGGCTAACCATTCAGAAAATATGGCTACAAATTTAGGTTATAAGCTTACAGTACATAATCATGAAGAGATTGCCTCTTTGAAATTACTTTTTGATTATATATTTTCTATGTATTTTGATGGCATGTACAGATCAAAATCATTTCTCATAATAAATGATTGAAAACATGTATAATTAATTTACTTCCAACACAAACCATCAAACAGAACCCTAAATCTTTCCTCTCTCAAGACCACAGCACAATCAATTAACTACCATCATTCACATACCTACAATTCTCCCTAATCTCCCCATCGCTATCTATAAGCGGACTCAAATTCCCCATCTTAACCATTGCCAACCCAAAATCCTCCCAAAATGCTTCCCTGTTCTGATTATAAAAACTTACAAGCGAATCCGCCTCGCCCCCATCTCCACCAAACAGCTGTTGGTCCGAATGCAAAACCCCTCGATTCTGCTTCAAGCCGTCGAAGTAATCAGTGTCGAATCTGGCGGGGGAGTCGTCGAACGGTGCGAGAATATCGTCGCCTCCGCCGTTGGATGGCGGGCACTGGGCTTGCAAGTGTCGGGCGAAGGAAGGGTCGATGGTGGCGTTTTCGTTGTAGATCCGGGATCGGAAGATGAGGCAGCGAGCGAAGCCGAGGGTGTGGGCGCCGGAGAGGACAACGAGGTCTTGCAGGCTGAGACCGTGGGAGTCGAAGTTGGAGATGAGGGCGGGTAGGTCGAAGACGGGTGCAGGGAGTTCTTTGTTGGCTGCGTCGCTTGCGGATGTGGCGTCGCGACGGCCAAGTAGGACGTCGTAAGGAGCTCCTCCTAACTGTTGTTTACGCAAATAGAATTACTTTTTAATAACAAATTTTTAAAGTCATTTACATTATATTGTGTAATTCTTACATATTTAACTATCTATATATATATATATATATATATATATATATATATATATATTAGATATTTAATTTTTTTTAAGAAAATATCTTAATCAGAATCGAGATTATACTTTCAATCAGTCTTTTTAAGCCCATATATATATGAGTAATTTTACTTATAAATTTACTTAAATATCTTAAAAAATATTTAAATCTTTAATATCAATTCAAAATAATAATAATAATATTATTATAATTATCTTTTTTAAAAATATATATTTTATATAGTTAAATATTAAAATTATAAATATTAAATTTTATATTAAAATTGTATGGCATGTATTTAAACTTTTATCTTTTTTATCATAAGATTCTTTAAAAATTGTAATACGTGACATTGATATTTTAAATTATATATTTGATTAAATATTTTCATATTATTTTTTATTAAAAATGTGTGAAGAAAATATTTTTTTTAATAAAATTTGCCTAAATTTTGAAATATTTCTGCTCGTAATTATCTATTTTAATATTTTAATATGTTTGGACAATAAAATTATAAATATTGAAATATTTATACGAAATATTAATATTCACAAGAAATATATAAAATTTATTAATATTCACAAGAAATATATAAAATTTCATTAATGAAATCATGTGAGGACTACTCTCACTAGTTTCTCTCACTTCAAAAATTTCCATTCAATAATACCACACAATTTTTATTCATTTACATATCTAACATTTAACATGTGATATCTACAAATAATTTGACCATGTATGAAATAGAGCGTTTCACTGTAGAAAAGCTAGGATACTTTTAATGTCATTTTAAATTTTGAATGTGATATTTATATAAATATTAAAAATGAGGTGTTAGGTATGTAAATCTATAATAATAATATTGAGACCTTCTATTTATCTGAGCTGAGCAGAAAAAGTTCCTATTTTAATAAATCGATTTACAAAAACTTAATTTCTTTTCAAGTGTAAGTAACTCACTGCAACAATAGAGTCACAGCAACGGCAAGAATATCGGCGCAGGAGACCACATTCCCAAAGCACGCTAAGTTAACCGCAGCTTTGATCTCATCGATGACATCAAAGCCTCTCAATGAGTTGTTATTGGGGCCAGCTGTCTTCTCTCTGTGAAGCTCTCTGTGTCATCCAGTAGTACCGATGCATCGCAACCCTATGAAATTTTTATTAAGATTTAATTATAATGAGAGTGAAACAAGTATTTATCAAAGGAAAAAACAGCTCGAAATCATAAAATATTATCTTAAGCTAAATAATGCTTAATGTATAAGAAAATATGTTTTAGGCCGGTGGAAATTTTAATTTGAATTTGCCACCAATATCAAAAGCTTGGATACGCTACTTTGCAAGAAAACAAATTTTTTTTTATACAAGAAAGCGATGAATACAATTATTTATATCATTCTTTTTCACCATGATTAATTTATCTGAAATATTTTGAGTTGGTTTTATGAAACATTTACTCTTCTACAAATGTTGACTTAAAAAAAAAAGATTATTTTATGGTGCATTTGATATAGCTTCGTTTGATTATTACGTTGACTATTTTTAAAAAATTTTAAAAAATTAAAAATAGAAATTATCGAATTATTTTGAATTTTTCAAAAAAATTATGTAATTTTTTAAAAAATTATTTTCTAAGTTTTATAATCGCTTTTCAAAAAAAAGCTATATCTTAGCTTAGAAGAGTGGTTTGTCCATAGATATAAATTTTGTACAGAGCCATTTGATTGATTAACATTTGCAATTATGTTTTGAAAAAGATTTATTGGACTTTTTGGCATTTTTCATTATAAAAGCCAGAAAAGCTTTCTCGCACCTATTATAAATTGCATGCTTTATATATATTTATATCGATTAATTTTAAATATCATAGAAAATATCTTAATTATTTATGATTTTAAGACAACTATGTTCTCCATATCATGAGTGGATGTTACTAATACAATTTTATATTTTTAAAGAACACTAGATTTTAACTTCATATGTCGTCCCTTGAAAGAAATTTGTAGCAAAATAATTTGTTTCTATTATGACCATACGGTATAAGAGTCTTGATAAGCTATAGGGCAGCTGCAATTAGAATACTTATATAATGCATTCTGTACAATTTATAAATTTATTTTTTAAGACTATTATCTATTAGTAAATTAAACTATCTGTTAATAGTTTAAAATCAATAACGTAACAAAAAAATTAACAAATAAAATTTTTTAAAAACAAACAGTAAATAATGAAAGCTAAAGTTAATTTCTGGAACCTCACATTAACGAAGCAATCATGGAAGTGCATCGAAGCAAAGCTCCCATTCTCGGTTCTTTAACAATGGCAGCGTAGACGACGAGTCGAATGGTCGGCAATGCCTGTGGGCAAGTATCGCTATAGAAATCCGACGAAAGCTGTGATAAGGCCAAACAAATCAAGCATGAGAACGTCAAAATTAGATTGAAGCAGCAGCCCAAGAGCTTCCGAGCTTTCGCCATATGCTTCTATACATGAGCTTCATTTATTTTTTTCAAGAGTTAGCATGCCAATATATACAGTTGATTTAACTCACCAACATTTATTGTTTTGTTCTTTTTTTATTGAATTGGACATTCTCTTTCTTATGTAAGAAGAATGGCCAAAGGCGTTGTTATTTCTTATGGTTCGGGTTTGTCTCAATTTGGAATGAATCGTTGGGTTAGTTCAATCTTGTTAACAAAGTTTTGTATTAGGATATGGATGGTAAGTAGCGTGGGAAAAAAAAAGAAAGAAATTATTTAGAGTTTCATTATTGTTATATATATTATTTACTTTGTTTTGCTATAGAGTTTGTATTTGGGATATTTTAAATTTAATTAAAATCATACATATGGAAGGATTTGAATTCAAAATTAAAGTTTCTCAACCAAGACGTTAAGAGGCCTTGCACATTGTACTTAATTATTAATATTTTCTTTTAGGTTTTATGTTTACTTTTTGTTTATTCTTTCTTTCTATCATTTCTCTATTAATTATAATAAATGCCTAAAATGACTAGTGTATGGTTTCTTTTTATCAAATCCCAAGATCATAAAAAAAAGATTTAATTTATGAATAATTAGATTCATATACATCTATTTATTAAGGGAATATCAACCTTTGATAATAATTCTCTTCATATTTTAAAAATTGAACTTTCATAGCTGTGCATGAATTAAATAATTTGTTAATTATTAATCAAATTTTTATACAATCCATTTGTAATAATTAGTTCATCTTGATTGTGAGAGCAAGTTTTATTTCTAAAAGGCATTAGTGCCAACGAGGTTCAAACTTCTGGTTGAAATATTATGTTATGAATGTCAAATTAATTTCATGCAATGGTCATAACTAATAGGTAAACATCCAAATAATGAATGAATCAAAAAACTAATCCCCAAGGTGATGATGAATCTATCCTAAAAGGATTAACTCAGTAAGTACTCGATCATCTTATGGCAAACTTGCTTCAACCCGACTTGAGGGGAATTTACATGATTAACTCTAATGAAGTTGCCTAAAAGGTGACTCAACTTTAGTCAAATTAACTGAGCAGCTTATAAGTATTAAGGCTACATGTCTCTCTTACCAATTATGTAATTTCCCTTTTTATATAGTATAATATATAACATTTCATATAAACCTTCCATTCCAAACCTATAATGAGTCCTCAAAAATCCTAGATGGGGGACACCATTATTTTCAATACTCTAGCTGTTAGGAGTTTAGAGGGGAGAAGGAGAGGGAGAGAAGTAAAGAGCACAATCTCACACACAGAAAAAGAACACAAGAAGATTTATATGGTTCAGCGTCTTGCCTACATCCACGGTCGCATTAGGATCTCACTATATTTCTCTCTTACAATGGGCTTAGGAAAAGATACAAATTTTGGGATGCCTCCACCCATGGATTTCCTTCCCTTTTATAGGTTAAGATGAAGGGGGTGGGTTTTGGAGGAGAAATAATTTTAATTGACTATCAGCCACCAATTTTGAATTTCAAGTGCAAAATAATTCAATTTTGGTGACTACCTTTTGACAAAAAAAAAAGCATGTAAATTTGACTCCATATTTAGTTTGATTTAAAAATCTCCCACTTGGAAAAAAAAATATTATGTTTGAACACTTCTCAATATGGTCTATCATGTAGATCTAATGCTCTAGTGTCATCCATCATTTTATGGAGGCCAACTGCATGCATAACCTCAATTTTGAGATGGTCACCAACATATTTGCAAAATTCTTTGTTCCATGAATCTTCTTTGTAAAGTTCTATCATCTATTAGTCCTTTGATGTGATGATGATATCAGTTGTATGTGTTTTGTCCTTGCATGAAAAATGGATTCTTTGCTAGGTGGATGGCACTCTAACCTGCTTGAAGAGGGTGCTACTATTTTTCTCTTTTCTAATTATTGTAGAAATTTCTATACCATATCATCTCTTTCACGCTATTGCTTCATGGTGGATAATCTTCTATAGTCTAGACATCCAACTAATTGCCTCTAAGTGTGAACAACCCATGAGACCATCTAAATCTCCTCCCAGTTAGCATTAGTTTATCCTATAAAATTAATATATATTTTTAAAGTAAAGTTATATTTGAAGTATCTTAGGATCCACTTCATGGCTTCCCAATGCTCTCTCTTGCTTTAGACATCAACTCCCAACTCTGCAGAGTTATATCCGGTATGGTATACCATAGCATATATTAAAGCCAACTATAGATGCTCTTCTCCATGCTTTTCATCGACAGACCTTTTTAAATAGCTTAAAATGACTACCCAAGGGAGTCTCTCTTTGCTTCGTATTCTAAACATTGAATCGATTCAGAACCTTTTGAATGTACTTCTCTTGGGATAACTCCAAGGTCCCTTTAAATTTATCCCGAGTAATCCTCATGCCAAGGATTTGCTTTGCTGGTCCCAAGTCCTTCATTTCAAACTCGTTTGATAATTGCTTTTTTAACTTAATTTATGTTGCTCCTACAAACCAACATATCATCTACATAACAAAATAATATAGGACTTGTTTAACCTCTTGATGAAGTAGTAATCCATCTCATCTAGTGAACCATTCTTACACTCTTCAAATTTTTTATACCATTATCTTGGTGCTTGTTTCAGCCCATATAAACTCTTTTTTGCACACTAAATTTTCTTTTCCTAGAATAACAAATCCTTCAGTTGTTCCATATAAATCTCTTCTTTGAGATCTGAAGAAAATCGCCTTCACATCTAGCAATTTGATATAAGTCTTAAATAATTCTTAATATTATGATGATGGTCATCTTTACCTTGGTGAGAACACTCTATGTAATCCAACATAACATAGAAATCCTTTGACCACCAATCTAGACTTATATCTTTCGCTCCCATCAGACTCTTCTTTCACTCTATACACCCACTTATTCTATAATACTTTCTTGCATTTGGGTAATAGGACTAATGCCCAAGTTCTATTCTTCTCCTAAGAGTTCATCTCTTCTTTCATGACTTTCTCCCACTGTATTAAATCTCCCACCTGCAATACTTCCAAGTAGTGCTCTAGCTCCCCATTATCTGTTAATAATAGATAATATAAAGATGGAGAATATCTTTGCATGTACCTGGATTGTCTAGTAGATCTCCTCAATGTCATATGAGTAGATGACTCTTGAGCCTCTTATATAAGCTTTTGTATTAATATCATCAAGGATGACTTCTTCATGCTTCATAGCTATTTTTGATCTATCCTCATATAGCTTGTGTTCATCATATATTACATCTTTGGCCCTTATAGCTTTTTTATTTTGCTCATCTCAAAATCGATAACCAAAATAATGTGAACTATATCTAATGAAGTAACACTTTTTTGCTTTTGCATCAAGCTTATCTCTAGATTTAGAATCAATGTGCACATATAAAATATAACCAAAAACTTTTAAATGTGAAAGTCGTACCTCTTTTCCACTCCACTCTTCCTTGGGGATTTTGAAACCAAATGGAATGGATGGTCTGATTAAGTAGGTCATGTGTTTATCATATTCTTGCAAGTGACAATCTTAGCATGCTCTGAGTTATATTCATTCTTTTAGCAATGACATTTTGTTCTAGCATTCACAGCTTCAATATAAATTCTAAGCCTTGAATTTATATCCTACTCAACACCATTGTCGATTTCAAATACTTGACTTTTAGTCCTATTTGAGTTTTTTTATACATTTCACTTCTTGAAAGTAATAAATACATCAGATTTATTTTTCAAAAAATAAACCCATACCTTTCTTGTTGAGTCATCAATAAATATGACGTAATACAATGAGCCACCAAGCAATCGAACTGGAGCTGGTCCCCAGACATCAGAGTGTACTAATTCAAGCTTTTCAAATTTAGTAGTCCTTGAGTTTTTAAAAAAATTGATCTTTTTTTGCTTACCAAGAACACAATTCTCGAACAGCTCCAAGTTCACAGACTTTAGTTCTGAAAGCTTTCCCTTTGATGCCATGATCTTCATTCCCTTCTTGCTCATGTGTCTAAGTCTTTGATGTTATAATACTGAGCTCTCACTATCAGCAACAACCACTAGGTCTTTACCTTCTGAGGTCATGTACAATGTTCTTATCTTCTTGTCTCTAGCCAAGACCAATGTTCCTTTAGATACCTTCCACGATCCACCACCAAACACTGTGGTGTATTCACAATTATCGATTTGGCTCATTGATATCAAGTTTCTCTTGAGGCCTGGAACATGTCTTACCTCTTGTAAAACCCCCTTTCCTCCATTTCTAGTGTTGATATAAACTTTTCCTTTTCCGATAATCTCTAGCAGCTCATCATCCGCAAGATAGACTTTACCAAATTTTGTTGCAGTATAGTTATATACCAATTCATGGTAAAGGGTAGAATGGAATGACGCACCTGAGTCAAGAATCCAAAACTCAATGGGACTCTCAACACAACATACTAGTGCTTGAGTCATCTTATTTGTGAGTTTGTGGACTCCTCATCTTGTTCCTATTCTTTTTCTTTTTAGGTGCTTTGCACTGAGTTGAGAAATATCCTCTTTTCTGACAATTCCAACAGATAATATCCTTACGATTCTTGGACTTGCCTCTAGACTTTGATCTTTCTTGATTCTATCTTCTACTATGGCTCCTCCCTCTACTCTCAATGCTAAGAGTAGAATCTGAGATAAATCATTCTCTTGACTGTCTTCTACGAATGTCCTCACTTAGAATCAAGTCTTGGACATCATTTAGCTTTAATTTGGTGCTACCCGATGAACTACTTAGTGTAGTCACCATTGCAGAGAAACTCTTCGGCGGGAACAACAACATGATCGGTGCTTTGATCTCATCATCAAATGCAATATCTATGGAGCCCAATCGAGTTGTAATCACATTGAACTCATTGATGTGGTCAACAATAGATACACCTTCTCCCATTTTTAAATTAAATAAATGACACATTAAAAATACCTTATTTGATGCTGATGGCTTCTCATACATGTTGGATAGAGCTTTCATCAATTTGCCCATCGTCTTCTCCTTGATAATGTTGAAAGTAACATTTCTCGCCAATGTCAAGCGAATCACACCTAGTGCCTGGTGATCTAGCAACTCCCACTCTTTTTGGCTCATCTTCTCTGCTTCCGACCTAGAAGAGGCTCATACAGCTTCTTTTGGTATAGATAGTCTTCTATCTACATCTTCTTGAAACTGAAGTCCTTGTCATCGAACTTATCAATTTGAACCTTCCCCTCATCAGCCATCTCTTTCTCTTTTTAGCAAGACCTTGCTTTGATACCAGTTGTTGGGAGTTTAGATGGGAGAAAGAGAGGGAGAGAAGAAAAAGCATAATCTCACACACACAGAAAAAGAACACAAGAAGATTTATGTGGTTGAGTTTTCCTATGCCACTGCATTAGGATCTCACTATATTTCTCATACAATGAGCTTAGAAAGATACAAATTTTGGGATGCCTCCTCCCATGGATTTCCTCCCTTTATAGGCTAAGATGAAGGGAGTAGGTTTGGAGGAGAAATAATTTCAATTGACCATCTAGCCACCAATTTTGAATTTAAAGTGTGAAACAATTCAATTTTGGTGGCTACCTAACTGTGAAAAAAAACATGTGGAATTTGACTCGACGTTTAATTTGACTCTAGCTAAGGTAATAAAATCCTACAACTTATCACTTCAAATCTCCCTTTAATTATTTTTTAGCTCTCCTTTTAATAAGTGTGCAACATGCAAAGAACCAGAAGAGAAGCTATCTGTGAAGTTGAGTAGAATAATGCAAATTTAATCAATATAAAGAAGATAAAAAAATATTACTTAAAGCAAATTATATAAGAGGATGAGTAAATGACAAGATTGATCTAATGAGTGTTAATGCCCCTCGAACAAACTACTCTTATAGTGCAAATCAACTAGATCATCTACTTTTATTGTAAGGAGGAGAATAGAATTTAAAGCAAGGGAAATATCATCGACATTTATTATAGATGAACCATACTACACAAATAGTGAGAGCCAACCTTGACATGCCATTGAGGGAAGAGACAAAAGATAAAATAAAATAACAATTCATGAATACTTTTCCCATGGAGATTACTAAAGTAAAGCCTTCATATAAGTTTGAGATTCCCTATCTTGACTCATACAAAGGAATCCATCAAATCAAATTATTTTCATTGAATTTGTTTATCTTTACTTGATATTTATGATGCATTGAAGTACAATATTTTCTTTATTTTTTTAAAACAAATCACCTCTTAGATGGTTCTAGTGTCTTCCGATCAATGTGACTAATTCCTTTAATAAATTCAAGAAGAACTTTGTCACCCAATCACCGCCATGTAAACACCACAGAAAAATTCTCAAGATCACTTTCACATAAAGAGAAAACCTAGAAATTTTTTAAAATATTATATCAACAAATTTTAATTGTCTTATTAGTTAATAGAGATTTAAAGTCAATTATAACTAAAGATACAATTACATATAGGCTTCATGAGTGGCCTTTTTGTCAAGTATTTGCTTTACAAAAACTAAACATTTTAAGTTGCTCCAAATTTTCAATAATCATATGGATGAGCAAGTATAAAGTTACAAAATTAACTTTTTATTATTATGTGGAGCCTAATTGTGTCGATCAGTACAAGATATACTATCAACTTAGTTCTCAATTTCATTGGTCAAGCTCAATGATGAGCACATTGGGAGTGCAAGGGGACAACACACCTCTTGCTTAAGGTTCATGACCTTAGCACCTGAAAATATTTTTTGTGTATAGTGACTTGATGCTGCATGTCTAATGCCTCAACACTATGACATGAAAATGTTTGCTTCAAAGACAAAGAAGACAATACATCAACACTAAGAGAACAATGCCACAGTGCTAGGATTCATGGATTTGCACAATAAAGAGAGAATATAACATCTTGTTGTTGCATTAGGCAATTTCACAGAGCTAAGACTTGGAACTCATTCCAAAAATAGAGAGGTCAACACCTTGGTGCTGTAGTAATAACAACATGACAACAAAACCCATGCAAAAGAGTCTAAAGGATGACAACACCAGTGCCTAGGTGTTAGGGTCAACGCACCACAATGCTACGATTGAGAGAGTGCCTCTTAAAACAATTTTTCGTAACTTTTATACATTATCTTATGAGTGTATGTAGAAAATGTATGCCCTAGAGTTTAAGAAATGTGAGGAAGCTGAGTGATGTATAAAATTATACTATTTTCCTCATTTTCTTCATATAGTGGATTTCTTGGTCTTTGGTTTTTTTTTTCTTTTATTTTTATGTTTTTTTTCACATTAAATTTGATATTTTTTTATGATCTTGTGCTTTGTTCATGTTCAAAGTTTTGTTCTAGATCTCTCGAATCTATTTCCATGATTCTATCAACACTATTAAAGCGTTAAGGTGGCTTGAGATAATTGATTTGATAAGGTTATATTAACAATTCCTCAATGACTAAGCCACCCTAGAAATATAAGGATGTTGGCGATGCCACATATTGAATAATGAAGAAAATGTCAACTTCAATGACCTCATCACTTTGAGAAGGGAGTGTAAGAATTTAAGCACCTCAACGAAGGTAAGGAGAAGTCTCTATTTGTAGTCCGTCACTACTTCACTTTCAGTCCATTAAGGTGTCAATGGTTAAGCTTATAGAAGTCAATCAAAATAAGTATATTTCAAAAGGTTAACACTTAGGGGGGATGAAGGCCATCTCTATGATCAATCCAAAATATTATAGATATTTTAATAAAGATCACATGCATGATACTAAATATTGTAAACAACTTCAAAACCTATTAAAGGAGTTGATTAAGAAGGGTTTGTTTATTCTTGTAAACTTAAACAAGAAAGCTTGAAAGGTCTTAATTAAAAAAGTGAAAGTGAATTTTGGCCCAAGTGATTCTCTTTGTCAAGTGTTTTCATCAATACTCAAGCAAAAGTAAAATTTTTTTCACCAAGCAAGCCTCAAACAACTTTGATTAGTAGCTTTGAACTCTATTAGCATGTTAAGAGTACCAATTTTGAAAGTGGTACTAATCACATTTATGAGTGAAAATAGAACAACAAATAATAATCCTATAATGATGCAATCATTGTCATACTTTTTATTACAATTTACTAAATTGATAGTATGTTGATAGATAAACATTATCTTTAAGAAAATTGTTTATGACATAAATTTAGGAGGTTCTCATTTAAAATCCATTGTAGATTTTCTTTTCAACTTCTATAGATAAAAAAGATAAGTCAGAAGAATGATTATTCTATTAATCAGTTTGGGAGAAATCAAAAGATAATTCATTGCTATAGCCTATATCATTATAGTCAATAACCACATGACTTATGAATACTTTTAAAGTGGTCATCTCTACTCATCATATTGCTAAAAAGTTTTTAGTAGATTAACAAATAGTAATAATAAGGGCTGATTTCTAGCAATCTAGATTTTTCTATCTAAGAATTGTGATGAATATTTAGGAGGAAGTTCTCAATATTGATGTTTAGAGGAGGTGACATTTGAAATTATAAAGAAGTGCTTTATGTTGAAGACCAAATTCACACATTTTGAATTATCACTTCCACTGATAAAAGTTATATTGTTGAATTGATCATACTCATTAAAATATTGTTGAAATATTTACATATTTATCCATTGGATGCTATGCATTGCATGATTTCAATGTTGCTTATCATAAGCTCATTATTGATAAGTAGGTAAAGTTGATTAAATACATGATCAAGCCAATTACTACAATATTAGCTTAACCAATTTGCTTTAGTGTTTAAAACTTCTAATGGTGAGATTTATTTAGGAATTATAATATCAATGGTGGATTTCAAATATCATGATGATTTAAAATTCAAATGGTATGTGGAGAATTTATTACTTTCACAAACATGAATTTAGCTTACACAAAAAATAGTTAATTTCTTCAATGAAATGATTTTAGTTGACTATGCAGTCAGTGTTCATATGGTGAGTTTTTTAATGCCATTTTTAATACTATTATGTTAGACCCATAAGCTTTTATGATTCATCATTTTGATTTTAATGATAACAAATATATAATTTAATATTTTAATCTATTATTTAAGTATTTTAAGTAGACTTTCAATTCAACAAATGCAGATAATTCGAATAGATAGATCAAGACAAATGCAGCAAAGTTCTAAACAATTCTTTCAAGATCATTTTATGTTTCTACTGTCTTAGAGTCCATAATATGTATCTTGCATACTTCGATAATAAGCTCTCAACCAACCTCATTTGCAAAATTTATTTTATGTATTTTATTTTTTTAAGCTTTTATCTACTAAATTTTATTTGAATAATTCTGTGTACAATTTCTACATAAATTGAAATTATTTTTTATTTATGATTGTTAAAAATTGCATGAATTGAATTGTTTAAAATTTTTTTAATTTAAATTTCTTAAGCCATTTTTATTTGAGAAGTATATATATTTCTCAATATTTTATCTTGCCGCTTTAATATAAATAATCCTTGGATTTTTAATTTTGTTTAGGTTGGGCGAAATTTGCATGTTCCCTACTTCTTCATATCATGTGGATTTAATAGTATTATCTTTATTAAACAATTCAAGCTTCATAAATTCATATTTACATTTTATGTATTTAAATTATTCTCCATTGCTATCTTTCCGAATATAAACTTTGCCTTCAAATGTTTTGTGTGCTGGGCGAAATTTGCAGCATTTCTACTTCTTTAAAATTTTCAGTTAATTGTTCAGCACATTCCCAAGGGGCTGTTTGGTTGCCTAAAAAGAATATAACGTAAAAAAATATAGAATAAAGGAATGTAAATTACTTTAGAGTTGTTTGATTGAAAACTCTATAAATAGTTTTTTTTTTTTTGGTAAAAAATAAATGTAATGAAAAGTATTCTTAATGATCTACTGAATGGCGAAATGCGGCATTAAGCTATTGGCGGATAATGAAGAACGACGGCGACACGGCAACGGCGGCGCATAAATGGCATATCATAACACTTTACATTGGTCTGTGTATTTAAAATTTGCCCAAATAAATCGAATTCTAAATACACCAAAAATGTCCTTTGTAATATATTCTAAATACATTATATTACATTGGAAATTTTACTTTACATCATACCAAACACAAAAAAAAGTTAAAATCCCTACATTTATTTTACTTTACACCCAAAATTTAGGCAACTAAACAGCCCCTAAATCTAAAGGGCTGAATTAGATTCCTTTTAAAATTCAATTATCAATGTTTTCTATTCTAAGTAAATTTATATTAATTAAACCAGCAGTTATTTTTCCCTTGTCGTTTGGTCCATTGCTCTAAATTACTTCCTTGTGTGAATCCCTCCAAATCGTCCCCTTAATGCGCTTGAATGGCTGCAATAGAATATGTAGCAAAAAAACCCTGAAAATTCTTTCTCTTCATCTCAAATACTCAAAAGGAAAAACAATCATAATTCTTTCATAAGAGTTTAACAAGATTTTTCTTCAGCCATTCTGCTTAAATTTTAAAGGCTATTCTCCATCTTGTGGTGCAAGAAAGTTTCATTTAATTTCAGAAGAATTTACCTGTTGAAATCAAATTTGTGATTGCCGAATTTTTATGTTATTGAAATAGTCTTTGTTGAATTAAAATTGATCAGATTTATTAAGTAAATTTCTTAATATATATATATATATATATATATTAGCTGAAATAAAATTTTAATTTTGCTGAAATTTTTATTCATCGTACAAAATCTGATTTAATATCTTGTGGTGCAAGAAAGTTTCATTTCTACTCCAAAGGTTGAATTCATGCATTTTGTTGATATTATTTTTAATCTGAAATTATTTCGTCTTGAACTATTTTTTATTTTTCCTGAAATTACTTTCCCATTTGTTAAAATTCAGAGTGTTGATATTATTTTTCAGATCGTACGTTGTTAGAATTGCTTATGCAAGAGTTTATTTTTGATAAAATAATTTTTTATAATAATTAGTGTTTGCTTTCATATAAATCCAAAATCATTGTGAACTTATCTAACTCAATTTTACAAGCATTGTAGTAATGTAAGGTGATTATTTAATTTAATTGCAAGATCACCAATTGAGATAAAAGATTAGTAAAACATTGAAGATCCAAAATCATTGTGAACTGTATTTGTATTTCTAATTTTTATTTTACTAAGATATCAACTAATCAAAATTGTTATTATAACCTAATTTGAGGTTGTATTTGCTCAATATAAGTGAGAACATAAGTTTTAAGTTTTTTCTTTTCTCACATCTATTTGCTTATTACCATGACGCTATGAGTGAATAAGTCCAAATTTTTTTTAGGCATAATCACTAGCCTCATATTAGATCAAGATGCATCCCACTAATTCTATGAAGACACTATTATTATTTGAGATGATTTGTATTATTAAAATATAATGCATTTTGATTTTAATGAAAGTTGTTGTGATTTATCCAAAGATAGTGAATTATATCTTTTGAGATCAAACAAGACAAAACATTGAAGTTTATGTTGATAATTTGTTTGTGAAAAGAAAGAACACTTAATAGCATAGTGTTGATTTAAAACAAGCATACCATTTTAAAATGTTAACATAAGATAAAATCTACTTGAATGTACTTTAGGTGCAAGGTTTGAAAATTTTGTTGAGTTTTCTCAAAACCTCTAAAGTGGCAAAATTAATCTCATGAAGGTAAAAACAATTTTAAAATGTCATCTACTAAAAATGTGAAGGAATTGTTGAAATAGATTGGCCCAATTTGCTAAAGTAAGATATTTTAAATTGAAATTGGAGGATAAGTGTTTGCTATATTTCAAAACATTCAAGGCACCAACCATTTCTTTTGGGATGAGGAATGTGAGAAGGTATTTAAATAGTTGAATTTGCTCTTATTTGCACCTCCTTTACTTTAGAATATGAAGATTTAATTCTACACCTTGTAGTTGTTGAGGTGGTCATGAGCTTGAATTTGGTCCCAAATGAAATTACAAACAACAACATCAACAACAAGCCTTTATCTCTTTTCACATCGAAAAAAAAAAAAATTTATGTGTCACACGACACTGTAATCTTGGTGCCAAGGCCTTGCCATGGCCTTCTAGAACTACTGTGAATGGTGCAAATCCAGTGATGAGGTGCTACAATGATGATCTGTAGTTTAAAGAAGCAAGAAATTTATTGTTATGACCCCAATGGCTACAACCGAGGTAGTCGAGGGAACAGTTACAGGACAAAAGAAAAAAAAAAGAACTCTTATAAAAGGGGGAGTTGCCCCTCTAAGAGTCTTCTTCTAGGATGAAGGACACCTAATTTTCTTTCCCCTTTCTCCTCTCTTATAAAAATTCAAGAATTCTGAAGCCCTAAGACCTTTATCGTTGAATTTAGTTCCGACATGAGAAAGAAATATCCCTCTGTTGATCTTAGATCTGGAACATGGAAGGATTACACTAAAAATATGAAAATTTAGCAGTACTAAAGTGTAACTCTACAAAAATTTTCATAAAAATCATTTAAATATTCAACAATTTGGTTCATTATGCACATTTCCAATCCCACATCATCATGGGTGGTACACGAGGCCAAGGCCATGCTCAAAATGAAATATGTAGGGATCTATCCCACAACGCTGAGGCATTAAGGCATAGTGTCGAGGTGCCATGCTCTCGAAAATGAAATCTTAGGGAGCTGCCTCATAGAATCAACATAACATCATAAGGGCACCATGCTCTTGGAAATGGAATATGTGGGGATCTGCCCCACAACACTGAGGTGCCAAGCTACAACACAAAGGTGCCATGCTCTCGGAAATGAAATCTATGAGGATCCCCCACGAGGGGCCAAGCTCTCGGTTTTATTATCTTAACACCGTGCTTAAGCACTACACACCGCATCGAATCAATGACCAATAATAATTAAAGCATACATGTGGCGTATCGCAATGTTATATGTACACATCCTATCAAAATTCCACCTTAGCGTTGTAACACCAGGCTACCCTTTGCGGCCTTATATATCTTATATTTATAAACTAAATATATAACTAGTTCATCATGTGAACACCATATATCCAAGCATTCCAAAGGTATGTAAGCCGCCTTCATTCTCATCATGTGAACATCTTATGACTCCTTCATCATATGAACACTTATAACTAGCTCATCATGTGAACACCTTATATCCCGTCATTCCAAATGGATGTAAGCACAGCTTCCCATTCATTCATTCATCATGCAAACAAACCATATAAATTTTGCAAGCCCAACCTTCCATTCATTCACCATGCAAACAAAACATATAAATTTTGCATTTCAAAGAATTGTAAGCCCAGTATTCTATTTGTTCACCATATGGACATCTATTCATTTGTCATGCAAACTCCAATAGTATGTTCATCATGTAGATGCTCTGCAACCTAGTTGGGTCTTATGACCGGGTCAGTTACCAAAACCTAATCTTTCCTCGATGATGATGCCAATTATAAAATACATGTAGGGATTTGTATAAATTGAATGAAGCTCATTTCATTTAATATAACTTAAAGCAAATAATCATCCATCAATCTATCATTATTTATTAAGGATAATAAGCTAAGAAAATCTTTACGCACAAAAGAAGCCATGTCAAATAAATACATTAGATCTCATGCTAGTAGTGATCTATGTCCTCTATTCATGATTTTGTTTTAATGGCACCACATGAAATGAAAAAATGACCAGAACCCTTTGAGTAGGTGTGGCTTGGCATACTATACCATTTATAATAACATATATATTCCCTAATGGCTTTGCTCCTTGAGCTATGAATCATGGAATATATTCAATTGGCAAAAAGCCTCGTGTTAGTTAAAATTGAATTAAATTTGTCCCCTTAGATAAACACCATCCTAGGTCTACAAGGTTCCCTTGGATGACGCAACCTATGGTTGTTGATAAAAACCATTCTCTCTTCATATCTGGTTGGAAATATTAAAAAGCATCGTAGACTTAAAAAAGTATTATAATCTTTTAAAATTTTAAGATCTATGACCAGATTTTCAATGACAAATGTCAAGAACATGATAACTATAAAGCTCAGTGAGGGATCAACTAACAGATTCCCTTAAGTTATAATAAATGTTGGTTCCGCTAGAGCTACTCTCTAGTTCGAAACAATTACGGAGACTGCCCAATTCTTGCCAGTTGGACCAATCATTAAGCCCATAGTCAGGGGCACCGAAATGCCAAAACCATTCAATAAGAAGAAACAGATCAAACCTAATCACCTTGAATGAGCCTAACCCTAAAGCTCTAAACTCAAAGAGGGCTTCGCCTTGAGATTCATCGAGGCATTGCTAACCATTTCTACCGAGGATAAGATCATGATCGCTAGACCCAAGTTGAAGTCTACTAGAGTCAACCCACTTAATAATGCATCACTGAACATACTACACTGTGATAATGCTACCTCACAGAACGCATGACTATGAAGCATCCTTCCTGGGTATCATAACATCCTGTGAGGGCTTGGTAAAATACTACAATGCTACAAAGTTATTAAATTGTCCTGCATGTCAATAAGAATCACCTATTGGTGGAGGCAAATATACCACCAAACAACTTTGATCCCAATGGATAGAAATAGCTCGAGGAGCTATAGAAAAATCATTCTAGGATAAACATATACATCTCGGTCTATAAATCCAACCACAAAATAAAATCCATTTCTCCAAAATTTGAAATGTTTTGAAAGTGGTGAAATGTAAACCTTCAAAGAAGAATAACAAGAAGTTGGTGAACCAAAGTTGCTGCAACCCAACAAACTCCTACCCTAAAAGAGGGAATATTCAAAGTATCTAAAAGTATTAGCCCATTTATAGAAAAACTCAAAGTTCCATACCTAGTGACGCTAACAATCGGAGCATAATGAGCCCTTAAACACAAAAACACTACGTAGCCAGTTGTCGAAAGGTTTCGACAACCACAACCTACATACGGTGAGCACCAAGGAGTGACATTTGGGAAACATTCCTAGAGATCCACTACTGGAAGGTCCCAATAACCACAACATACATCCAGTGAACATGATACATTTCTAAAGATCGACCACTAGAAGGTCTCGATCGATTTGTACCAAAAGAATCCTAAATCATTGATTGTAAACTCACCCCATCAGATGATGAAGGAATTGAATCTACTATCATCAAGTAGAAACTCCAGCCTAACAAAAGTCAGCCAACAGTTGATGAGGAGGACAATCGACTCTTCTGGGAAGATGAAGATTTCCCAACTAATGGAGAGCAGTTGATGTGAGACCTTCAAAATAATGATGATATTGATCATATGAAGATTGAAACTATTTGTATGGTTGACACACATTTGCATAATAAAAATGTGTGTTTGAACAATAGAATGTAGGGGGACACCAAGAGAACCCAAATTATCAATAATCTAAAGCCGAAGCCTAAGTAGAGGATGAGGTAATAGAAGAGCTAGCTGACATTGTAACAAGTTTATAATGGCAAATGGGTTCTCAACTCTAGCAAAGAGACCAAGAGATTAGTTAGCTCAATGCCCGCCTTAAGAAAATGAACAGGTTAATGAAAGAGCTATTTGATCAGATTAATAATGTTGCGACTGTAAAGTAGCAAATAACTCTAAGAGATCCTTTGGAAATGAGTAACCCAACAACTGAAACTTAGGGAATACAAAATAGCACATCAAACTTGCCAATAGCTTCAACAGAAAGACAAGAAGCCCTTGGAGAGGCTACAATAAATTCCCATCAAGAAGCAAATATTTTTACCAAGTCCTAAGTGGAAGACCATATAAGACAAAAGGCCAAAGTAGTTATCACCTCAGAAGCTATTAAACTACTTGTTAGGAAAGGTCAACCACATCCAATCGATTACAATCAAATGTAGTACCCTATAAAGTATGCTATACTGAGATTTAACACATTTTCAAGCACAAAAAATCAGTGATAATATTTAGCCCAATTTAAAGCCACATGTGGAAATAATGGAGGAAATGATACCCTACTATTATGACAATTCATTAGCAGTCTGACTAGTACAACTTTTGAATGGTACGTTGAGTTACCTAATAACTCAATAAAGACCTTCACTTAATTGAAAACACTATTCATCATGAGATTTGCTAGAGCAACCAAAAAGGTAACAATAGCAGATCTTGTTATTTTCATAAAAAAATACAAATAATAAATTATTTAACCGGAACTCCCAGATGCTAAAACAGTCCTTCTAGAAGGATAATTGTTAGTTTAGTTGGTGAGCCGATGGCTTGGCACCGCAACGTTGCCATGATAGCACCGAGGTGCTCCGATTGTCGTTCCCTCCTCGTGATTGCTAACCACCCATGGAGCATGGGGAATGGTTATGGGGTGAAATACCACCCCACAAGTAGAAAGAACTATATAAAAAGTGGGAAAATTTTTCCACTTCCCCTCTCCACTTTGACGGATTCTCTCTTATTTATCTGGTGGTTCTTGCTTCTAGGAACCTATGTTCATTGCAAGATCAACTCTCACTTTTACGGAAGCCATCTCTCGCCTACTAAAGGTAAAAGATTCACTGTAATAATGCTTCTTGCATTCTTTTACCTAGTTTTCTCTCTGCATGAGTTCTTATCAAAGAACCTCTGCCATTGAACTTACTTATGGTATGAGAATAAAAGAAAACTCCCACATTGATCTTAGATGCAAGACAATCGAAATGACACTAAAATATGAAAACTTAGCATTGCTAAAACGTTACTATGTAAAAAATTTTATTAAAAAATTGCTAGAATATGGAAGAATTTTTCTCAAAACTATGCATTCCTAACTCGCAGTGCCATGGCGCCAAAAGCCTAGGTGCCATGCTCTCAAGAAATATAGACGTATCACTCTTGCCAATAGTGCCTCGATACAATCTATGCGACAATGAGGCACCATGCTCTCAGGTATCGTGCACTTGATTTAGAGTCACAATGCCATTCCTTCAGTGCTAAGGTGCCATGCCTTAGAACATGTTCCAACATCGACCTTAGTTCTGGCATCAGACAAAACCCTCCCTTTGTTGATCTTAAATTTGAAATAAAGGAGAAGAGTGCCTTGCATTGAACATGTAAAAATCTAGCATTGCAAAGGCATTACGCTGAAATTTTAAATTTTAGGCATTAAGTGAATAGTGCCTCAGCATTGTACCGAGAGCGTAACGACGCACTATACTCTTAGGTTCATCTCATGTAAAGAATATTATCGGTGGCTCGACGCTGTATATCGAGTGTGGTGCCCTGATATTTTAAGACTTCTAAAAAATATGGGACATCCAACTTAAAAAATATACACATGAGTTTTTCTTAGGTCAACATCGTGGTGCTATACAACGAGCACTAAGGCACCTCCCTCTTAGGCAGAGTGACTGAAGTGAACCTCTATCGGCACCGCGCCATGGTATAAATAGCGTTAAGGCGTCATCCTCTTGGGTTATAAGCCTAAGACTTGTAGGATAATAACACTGAGGCACTGGAACTAGAGTGCCGAGGCGCCACCCTCTCGGGTAAATAAGCAGAAATGAAAGAGGGCACTGCAGTGCTGAATATTGGGCGTCGAGGCACCATACTTTTGAGTACTAAGGCTAACCCCTATTGCATGAGAGCACCAAGGACTAAAATGATAGTGCCGTGATGCTCCCTCTTTGATGTCATTTTGTAGGTGAAGAAATTTTATTATTTAATCCCTGAGCTTCCCAAATGACAAGAAATCATGCATATACATAGAGAAAATAAATAAATACATAAGAAAATGATGTATTTCTTAATATAAAAGAAAAGAGGCAAGGGATTTGGGGATGGTGTTACATAAATTGTATAAATAAAAAATAAATATATAAAATAATTTTTTTTAAAAAATGGGGAAAAACTAGTAGTTATAGTCATCCTCCTCCTCTAGCTCCAATGGGGTGCTTACATAAAGCTGGTAATGAGGCACTACAAGAAACGATGCCTCACAACGACCTGCATAAAAACCACAGTTTTCAAACATGAGCACAAGTGAGGTATTAAACTCAGCCAAGTATGAAAACTACTACTCTTACTAATCCATGTGATGGTCAAATTTTTCTCCAATTCCTGCTGGTACCGACTAATCTCATTGATCATTTTCCTTAAGTTTGAGAATTGTCCTCCAATTTCTTAGAGTTGCTCATTTTGGGTTTTAAAGGATTTGGCCCGAGATCGAGGGGCACGTGAGCTTTCCCCCACCTCAATCCTATAACCAAACCCCTCAATAACTTTTTTGGTAAGGAGAGCCTTTTGTATAAAGACTTTCTCATCATGATCCTCTATCATGCCCTTCTCATCACACAAAGCATAAATAAGAGAAGGATGACCAAAGCCTATTGTAGTACTAACCTCGAGTATAATCTATAGAATAATAAATAATCTTCCCTACATCCATGGTAAAGCCCCTTTGAATTGCAAAATTCAAAATGACCCTATCTCTAGTTACCTCACTGATATTCCCAGTAGGCATCAGCTTGGCAAAAAAAAAGTAATGCCAAGCTTTAGCCTCAATAGTGAGGCTGGTGGAAGAAAAATTGATAATTTTCTATTACCGTCTTTTCCACTGGGTATTGGAATTTCTAACAACAAGAAAATTAAGGATTTCATTGAAGTCAAGATGATTATTATAATAAAAAAGATACTGATAGTAATCTACATTCGGTAGACCCTAATATATTTTAATGGCAGTATTGACAACTTACTAGTTTTCTCCTAACGAAAACTTGATTATTTTAGTGCTCCTTCGCATTGGCAAAGAACTCCTACACCATGAGGATGGCACCAGATTTGTTGTCGTTGGCCAATTTTACCCAGCCTCGCTCCAGAATGATGCTCTCCACGTGGCCATTTGGATTGTAGAAGCTCGTCTCTGAGATTAGTTGCTTGTGTATAAGGGTGTGGTGGTCCTCTCCTCAGCCTCCAAAATAACAAATCTATTAGTGTAGCTGACGGCCACCCTCTTCTTGCCCTTACCTACATATTTTACTAGCATGGTGTATATGAGAAAATATAAATTAGAAGAAAGATAGATAGAGAGAGAGAGAGAGAGAGAGAGAGAACTCTAAGGAAAGCCTCTAAAAGTAATGTAGAGTAAAAATTTTGTCTACCTAAGTGGTCTATTTATAAGCTAGGCATAGCACCGCAGAACTACAAAGGCAGTGCCGAAGAGCTACCCTCTCAGTTTCTGAAACAGCGGCCTAGCGTTGTGGCGCTCACATCAGCGCCGTAGCACTGGTCAGATGGTTAATGCAGTTACTATGTAGGTCAAAAGGGACATTAATTACTATAAATTCATAAATAGAAAATAGCACGTTCCATTAATATACCACCATGACACTCCAACATAACACCACAATGCCACTCAAAAAAGTTTTTCATGTGTCATTAAATAGCCTAAATGTGTGTAAATTATCGTAAATCAACTTTTGTTCGGCACAACGACACTATATTATCAGCATCGAGACATCAGTAAAGTGTTTAACATGGTTAATGACATCAGCACCATGGCGTTGACCATGCAGGGCTTCTACTCTGGAGCTTTAGTGTAGATTCAATATATTTATAGCGCCAAGGCACTATTCCTGAAATAAGCTTGAGTAACCTACATGGACCTCGACACACTAACAATTGCCTAAATTTTCTATCTGAGGATGCTTCAAGGGTTAAGAATATGCTTGAATTTTTTGCATGTCTCCTGGCATATACATAAAAATCTAACTTTAGTGTCTTAGGATGTTGCATGGTATAATCCCTGTTGGGTCGTAGGAATGAGTCTGGGTTTCCAAAACTTAATCTTTTACTCAATGATATCCATGCTGATTATAAAATTCATCCGAAGGGGATATATTTAAATTGAATGAAGTTCATCATTCAACATAACTTAAAGTAAATAATCATCCATCCATCCATAATTATTTATTAGGGATGATAAGCTAAGAAAACCTTTGCTCACAAAAGAGCCTATATCCAATAAATATATTTATGCTCATACTCAAATAATCTCATGCTAGTAAAGATGTGGCCTATATCCTCTATTTGCATAGTTATGCTGTCAAATGACACCATAAGGAATGCAAATATGGCCAAAACTTCAAACTAGATGGCTTGGCATCTATACAGTTCAATTATATTTTGATCATGACAATAGCCCAAATGTTCCTTCATAGCTTTGCTCCTTGATCTATCAATCATGAAATATATTTAATAGGCAAAAAGCCTTACATTAACTAAGGTTGACTTCAATTTATCTGCTTAGATAAATAACACCCCAGATCTACAAAAATACCATGGATGACGCAACCCATAGCTGCTGACAAGAATTCTTTGATCAAGAATAATTTTTTGGACTAAGTTGACTAGGGACCACGATAGCTCGGATGATGAAACCATGAGATCTTGGTTGGGCATATCATCTTTTTCCCCCAACATATGCTTTAAGTTATATGATGTATTCACTTATTATTCGTTATACACTATGCATTAAATGCTCATATTTTCCATTATGTAAATAATTTAAATTATGCTTTGGCATTCCAAAGGGATGTAATCCTAATCTCTTTATTCGTTATGAGAGTCATAAATAACAATCATATATGACACACACACCTCTAAGACACCATCACATATCACTAAGATATGTCTATTTCTAACTGTAATCGAAGTTCCCTCTTACTACGGTAAGAGGGGTAATTAACTATTAAGGCTTGCATCCATAGGAAGTAGAACCCATATCTATACAAATCTAACATATTGTTAGGGAAATATGGTTGAATATATATTAATCTGTCTCACAAAAGAACAAGCTCCTACCCCATCTCAACAAAGATGGTAGAGCACATTCTCTTGGTGTTTTTTAGAGTGATCACTTGCTTTGGAAAAGAGAAGGAGAGATAAGTGTTTCACAAAATATATTACTAGTTGGAGAAATCTGACCATGAAGTGTGACCAGTAGCTCATAGAAAAGCATGTAGTTGAACTCCTCATGAGAAATATCGATGATCAAATGACCCTATATCTAGCTGTAGCTACCATTAACATATTCTAAGAATCACTAGATAATGTAGCCAAGTTTGAAAGATTGCCAAAAAAAGGACTTAATTTCGGTTATAATAATGTCCCTTTTGGAAAAGGGAAACAACCAAAGTCTAACAACTCCTTCTCATTTCAATGAGAAATTCTCTTATTAATAGGGGAACTTTATATATCTTCCAAACCAAGATCCCCTTTCAAAAAGAAAACATTGTCCGATCAAGTAAATTTTATAAGATCCATCATGCTCAAAGGGGCTAGACCAGATCCATCATGTCTAAAGAGATCAGATTTAAATTTAAATCAAGATATTTCATGCCCAAAGGGGCCAGGTTGATCCATTATGTCAAAAGAGACCAGATCTAAATTCAAATTAAGATCCATCATGCCCAAGGGGCTAGGTTAGATGCACCTAAATTTAAATGAATATCCACCATGCTAAAAGGGGTTGGATCCAAAACATAAAATTTAGATTACATCATTCCCAAAAGGATGAGATCTAAATTAAAATCAATATTCATCATGCCCAAAAGGGCTGGATCAGATCCATCATCTCTAAAGGGATGAAACCTAAATTTAAACTAAGATTCATCATGCCCAAACGTGCTAGATCAAAATCCACCATGCTTAAAGGGGTTGGATCTAAATTTAAACCAAGATTCATGATGCCTAAAGGGGCCAGATCGGATCTAACATACCTAAAAGGGATTGGATATAAATTTAAACTAAGATTCATTATGACCAAAAGGGTCGATTCTTAATATACCTAAAAGGGGCTGGATCTAAATTTAAACTAAGATTCATCAAGCCCAAAAGGACCTAAGGGTGTAAACAAGCCAAGCTAGAGCGAGCTGATCCCTTATTCATATTTGGCTCATTTGAAAATTACATTGTGTTCTGCTCGTGTTAAAAATGGCTCAAAATTTCAATGTTCATGTTTGTCTTGAATTGTTCAAAATGACTCATATAAGCTCAAAATGGCTCAAAAAGTAATAATCTTAAAAATATATAAGAGAGAGTATTTGAACCTAGGCCAATCTTTTGCATAACAAAAGCTCTAACCAATAATCCATGCTTGTAGCTATGATATACATATGTGTGTGTGTGTGTTTATGTGTGTGTGTGTGATATATTTTAATATAATATAATACTTTTATTTCAAGCTAAATCGAGTTGAACACATTCTGTTTGTGAACAACAAGATTTTTTAATAGCCCTAAAGGGACCAGATCTAGGTTCATAATACTTTTAATATGCCCAAAAGGGTCATTTTTAAATATAAGTAAGAGAAAGAAGGAAACAAATGCATAATCTCCAATTGACATGACACATTCATTGGGGACAATTTTGTTCACATATAAAAATATGTGTCATAATGCCACGGTGCTATAATCTTGGCACCAAGGCACTGCTACAACCTTCTGGAGCTATGGTACAGTGCTGAGGTACTGTAATCCCAATGTCGAGGTGCTACAATGATGATATACAATTTAAAGAATCAAAAAAATTATGATTTTGGCCCCAATGGTTACAACTGCCCATGGGAGTGGGGGGAACAGTTACAGGACAAAAAAACTCTTATAAAAAGGGGGAGCTTCCCCTCTAATAGTCTTCTTTTGGGATGGAGGGCACCTATTTTTCTTTTCCCTTTCTTCTCTCTTATGAAAATTCTAAAATTCTGTAACCCGAAAACCTCTGCCATTGAACTTAGTCTAGCATGAGAAGAATAGAAATCTCCCTTTGTTGTTCTTAGATCCGAAATATGGGAGGACTACACTACAAATATGAAAGTATAGAATTGCTAAAGTGTTTCTCTACTGAAATTTCATAAAAATCACTAAAATATTCAACAATTTGGTTCAACATCTACATTACTGTCCCACAACAACATGGAAATAGGATACAACATCAAGGCACCAAGGCATAGCGCCGAGGTGTCATGCTCTTAGAAATGAAATCTTCGAGGATCTACCCCATAGTGTCGAGGCACCAAGGTACAACACCGAGGCAACATGCTCTTAAAAATGAAAACTATGAGAATCTACCACACAACATTGAGGTGCCAAGGCATAACACTGAGGTGCCATGCTCTCAAAAATGAAATCTATAGGGATCTACCCTAGAACATCAAGGGGCTAAAATCTAGTAATCCAGCGATGAGGCACCAAAATCTAGCACCGAGGTGTGAAACTCTTAGGTTTCATTATTTATAACATTTAAGCATTATACCTATAACACTGAGGTGTCATTCAATAGGTCAAATCGACTAATAATTAAAGAATTGATGCCCTATACATGTGGCATCGAGGCATAGTACTCTATAGCTATACATACACATCCCAAAAAGCTACCATAGTAGTGCCAAGGCACCATTATGATAGTGCTGATGCCCTACCCTCTTTGCATCAAGGAGCTGATCCTTTGTACTTTTAAATAAAATATATAACTAGATCATTAGGTGAACATCCTATATCCTAGCATTCCAAATGTTTATAAGCCTAGACTCCTATCTGTTCATCATGCATACATCTTATAACCGGTTCGTCATACGAACACTTATAACTAGATCATCATGTGAACACTATATATCATGGTATTCCAAAGGAATGTAAGTCCAGCTTCCCATTCATTCATCATGTAAACAAACCATATAAATTTGGAAAGCTAAGCTTTCCATTCGTTCACCATGCAAATAAACCATATAAATTTGGATTAGAAAGAATTGTAAGCCCAGCCTTCTATTCGTCATGTGAACATCTATTTATTCTTCAGGTGAACTCCTATAATGTGTTCACCATGTGGACCCTCTTGCAACCCGGTTGGGTCTTATGACAAGGTTTGAATTACCAAAATCTAATCCTTCCCAGATGATGGTCACGCAGATTATAAAATTTATTCGAAGCGGATATGTATAAATTAAATAAAGTTCATCATTCAATATAACTTAAAGCAAACAATCATCCATCCATCCATCATTATTTATCAAGAATGATAAGCTAAGAAAACCTTTAATCATAAAAGAGGCCATCTCCAATAAATGTATTTATGTTCATACTCAAATAATCTCATGCCAGTAAGGATGTGACCTATGTCCACTATCTGGATGACTTTTTTGCCTAATGACACCACATGAAATGCGGATACGACCAAAATCCTCTGATCGGCTGGCTTGGCATCTATATAGCTCCAATATATTTTGGTCATGGAAATTGTTCATATGTTCCTAGGGGTGTGCATTCGGTCGGATTGGTATTTTAATTTGGTAATCCGTTCGGTTTGAAATTCAAAATCCGAAAATCTGATTCGTATAAGATTTAATATAATTCGAACCAATCCAATCCAAATTTTTATTTGGATTTTTGGTTCTATTTTTAAAAAGCTGAAAATAATAAAAAAAACCTGTTATTTAATTAAAAATGCAGATTTCATGAATTTTTTTGTTTCCGCGGTTCCACACTTCCACACTTCCACTACTTGCAGATTTCAGAATTCTTTTATGATTTATATTTTTTGAAACAGATATACTCATATTTTTTGAAACAAGTTTATATTTCTGAATTCTGATTTGAAAAAATAAATATTAAATATATTACTTAAAGGGCACTAATTAACATAACACATTAACACCTGTAATGTGATGAAATACATTTCTTCAAATATCTTTTTCTTTTACACCATTTTTAATAACATAACACATTTGCCAATTGCCATTAATCCAATAAAATTTATAGGCTAACAAAAAGAAAATTTTCAATTGCAATATTACAAACATTAATAAACATTCCATATTTAAAAAGGATTATAATTACATATCGCAATAAGCATTCATAAATATTCATAAACATTCATAATTCATAAACATTTTTAGTTTCTCTAATTCTCTTCCACATTTTAAAAGGAAGCATGATCTAGATTATCCGCATTCGGTGAAAGAGTTCCATTATAACCCAGAAAAGTACCATTTTTAACCTTTGCATATTTCTTTATTAGCTGAAATGATAATCTACAGAACACAGATATAAGTGGCTATTGAACTTCGATAAGCAATAACATTAAAAGATCTCAAAGAGGTGGAAAACAACAAACATAACAAATACATAAATATAAGAACTTTTTTTAAGAAAAAAAATCTAATATGAAGTTTACCTGTGAGGCTGTGCTCCAGCTCAATGCTCATAGTTTATGATTAATGGCTTGAAATACTAAACTGTTTATGCTTACAGCTAACTCTACAAATATTCTTTGTGGCAATTAGATCAGGGGTGGCATCTTTTATTATGATTAGAAATAGGAGATTAAACAAATGAGAGACCAAAAAATGAAAGTAAAATTCAAAAGAAAAGAAAGGCTCAGGCTCAATTAAAAAATTACTAAGAGCAACATAATATGTGAGCATCCAAACTCCAGATTGGAGGGTTACAATCACATATAATGCTACCAGCAGTAGTAAATGAAATGTAACATCAAAGCCATCATTGTCGAAAGCCCCATCCAAACCAGATCGTATTCACAAAAGTCTAAAATAGCATATCCTGAAGCAATTAAAATTCAGAATTGTTACCTCACTCATAACAAAATAAGCAATACCAACATAACAGAAAGTCATAAACTACTCATAGTAAACAACTCCATGAGCATAATAAAATAATCCATTACTCCATTTAGATTTCAACCGATAAGCAATACCACAGAACACAAACTACAGAACCGGCCTCCAGATTCTAGAATAGTGAACAACTCCAAGTCTCCAAATCATGAATAGAAGAGGGGTAACAACACAACCTAACAGGCAACAACAGCAGCCCAAAGGCATAACTTCAACAACAGCCCAAACTCTAAAGGAATAATAACAACAACAGCCCAAAGGCATAACATCAACAGCAGCCCAAAGGCAAAACCTCCACCCAAATAGGCTAATAGAAAAATAGTAGAATATAAACAGCAATAGAGAGAGGAAAGCCATAGGGATAACAAAATAATCCAGTACACCATTCAGATTTCAACCGATAAGCAATACCATAGAACACAAACTACAGAACTGACCTCCAGATTCTAGAATAGTGACCACTGAACAACTCCAAGTCTCCAAATCATGAATAGAACAAGGGTAACAACACAACCCAATAGGCAATAACAGTATCCCAAAGGCTGAAAGGCATAATAACAACAGCAGCCCAAAGGCATAACAACATCAGTAGCCCAAAGGCATAACATCAACAGTAGCCCAAGGCATTACAGCAACAGCAGCCCAAAGGCATAACAATAATAGCAACCCAAAGGCATAACATCAACATTAGCCCAAAGGCAAAACCTCCACCCAAATAGGCTAATAGTAAAATAGTATAATATAAGCAGCAACATAAAGAGGAAAGCCATAGGGAGACAAAGAGGGCATCCAGAAATAACCATCAAAGCCACCACCAATGCAGCAGGAAAAACACCACATCCAGCACCACTGACCAAGCTTTGAGACCTCCAATATTTTGTTCACCTTTGCCACTAGGTTGCAATACTAGTAGAGTTTGATTTTTTTCTATGTTATGAGGATTCTTCTGACATATAGACAGATGTGTTGGTAAAGTTGTAGTTTCATTAAGCTTTGTATCACTATGATAAGTCTTCCCATAATAGTTATATTTACTCATCTTTTCTCCATTTGAACTATTAAATTTAGTAAAATGATCCCAGACATCAGATCTTGGTCAGACTGTCTTTCTTATTCTCTTTTCAAAAGATGACTTGCTACTTGAAGCACTTGCAACACAATGGATATTATCTTGGTTGATAGGTGTTCGATTTTGGGAAGAACCAATCATGTTAGAACTCTCTCCATAATGAGACATCTAATCAAAGTGTAAAGAGATCAAGAAAGAATAAGCCAAATGAGAGTAGGAAAAACTAAAAATTTTATATGATACACCCGATCTTGATTATACCAACGTTAAACCTCTTATGAAAAAAAAAACTATTAGTAGCTTTCATTTACTTTAACAAAAAAAGCATAACAAAAATAAAATAAACTAACACACTTCACTTCAAATATCTAATGTAAACATTTTCAAAAAACAATATCAATGATTCACTCGATGTTAATCAGAGGCTTTTTTATCACTCCACAATTGCTAATAATAATAGAAAAGATCATGGAATATCAAAAAAAGTCTAACAGTAATATCATTTATAATCAAATAAAAATATAAAGTGTCTAGTGCATAGATGTCAATCATGTCATGGAAGTATGCTTCTAAGCCTGGTGTGTACTGACAAGAAGCACGAACGAGTCAATCCAACAAATGATGATACTATTGTGAACCTTCTTCCTCATGGTCTGGATATGTAACATATTATGACTACTATGGTGGAAAAGAAGGAGGCATCCCATATACTTCTGTGTATGATCAACTAATTGGGATGACTCTAAGTCCTGTCCAGAATGACAGTGAAGTTATGAATGAAAACCAATTTGTGATGCCTTTGGGCTGCTGTTATAAACACCAAAAGAAAGGATTGCATATTGTGAAGGTGTAAACGCCACCTACTGCTAAGGATGAAACACCACTTTCACTTGTAGCTAATAAGTCATACATAAGAGCTCATGTAACATGACAAAGAATATACTGGAAGAGTTGCATATACTGGAATAGTAAATAACTCCAACTCCAACTCTCCAAGTCTCCAAAGCAGAAAACACTAAACAACATAAAAAGAATCCATGAGAATCGAGACAAAACCTGCTGCATTGCTGAATGCTATTGCTGACAGAACAGGGCCACAGGCCACCAAAATCTGTGAGAACTAAGAGTCGAGAACGCAAGACTCAAAAGCCCAAGAGAAAAACTTAGAGAAGAAGGGAGAAGCAGCGCCCTTACGCAGTTACGCGAGACGACGAGAGCCGAGAGGCGAGAAGGGAGAAGCCGAGAAGAGAACAGAAGAATCATGAACAGAACAAAAATGTCGACAACTACAACGAAGAGTCAAGTGTTGAACAAAAGTTGAAGAGAACTAGAGAAGTAGAGAACTAGCCCACGGCCGTGGGGACGGATTGCCATTACGGCTTTGCCCTTTCACCTCCCTAACCTAATCGCTTATTCACTTTTGGGTTTCTCCCTAGCCTAGGATTTGTAATATCCATTATCATTTGATATTCTGATTTTTATTTTTTGCATGGCACGGGCTAAATTTCAGATTTTTTCTTTTTTTGGATTATAAATTTTTAAATCCGATCCATAATCCAAAAATCGAATATAGTTAAAATTAAAATCAAAATCCAAAATATAATTAAAAAATCGATCCAAATTTAAAGTTTTGGTTCGGATTTTCGATTTAAACCGAATTATGCACAACCCTATGTTCCTACTTGATTTGCTCCTTGAGCTATGAATCATGAAATATATTAAATATCAAAAAGCCACATGTTAGCAAAGGTTGAGTTAAAAGTGTCCCCTTATATAAACACCACCCCAGTTTTACAAGGTTCCTTTTGATGAAATAACCCATGGTTGCTGACAAGGATCCTTTAGTCAGGTTGGGTCAACTACTGCCTCTTATTAAGAAGACTAAGGACCAAGATAGCCTAGGATGATAGAACTATAGGATCTTGATCGGTTACATCATCATCCCCCAAATATATGCTTTAAGTTAAATGATAATTTCACTAATTATCACTATATGCCATGAACCTACAACATGTATTTTTTTGTTATGCAAATATTTATGTTATGTTATGGCATTCAGATGGCCTAATCTCTTTATTCACTATGTGAATTCTACATGACAATCATCTATGTCACACACACCTCTAAGACACCAAATGCATATTAGATAGATATGTCTATTTCCAACATTAATCGAGAGTGCTCCCTAGCTATGGTAAGAGGTGTAATTAATTATAGAGGCTTTCCTCCATATATACTAAAACTTAGATCTAAATAAACCCTAATGTAAAATTAGGGGAAATATGGTTGAACATAAATACTAATCTACCTCATAAAAAAGATACTCTTACCCATCTAGTTTAAAGATGGCTAAGCACATCCTCAAAGGTATTTCTTCTGAGCGATCAATCCCACTACATGAAATCTGCAACATGAATTCTTCTTCATTAAAATTCTTTATGGATCCAAATTATCTTATACAATCAATGATAAATTAGCTTAGGCTCATGTAATTATTATTTATTGACATTGACCATTCTTTTATGTGCATTAAGTTTAAAACATCAATGATCATCCATTAAAGTTAATATTAACATGGTCAAATCATTTGATCTTCATCTCAAATTGGTCATTATCTCAACAAATTTCATATCTCTACAAGATAAGAACCCCCATCAAGGCATAGGGATTCATTAAACATTTTGGTTAATTTTACATTAAATATTGTAGAAGAAATAACTACAAAAGTTTCTGTTATAAAATTTATGTTGATGGAGCTTCTTGGACCAAAAAATAAAATCCCACAAAATTATAAATTAACATTTGTCAAAATATGCTTTCAAATTATAAATAACCAAGTTAAGTATAAAATAATGATTTTGGTTTAAGATTCACTATTGAATTGGAGCAAAGCATTATGCAATATTCTTTTATTGTTAACTTATTGTTAATGAGATAACTTGGTAGAATGAGATTAGAAGAAAAGAACTTCAAACTTATTCAAATTCAAAATTAATAATGGTAAATTTTACTACTTCAAGATTAAGCACATTCCCAATAATCATTACCAACTTGGTGACCATGTTTCTATAACCTGAAATCCTAATGAGAGACTAGTTTTAGAATTATCTCACCTAAGTATTAAAGAAGCTAAAAGTTAAGTTGTCGCCAACAAGTAACACTTAGTTGGGTTGATCTATTTATTAATTTCATGAAATCAAGGATGATTATGATTACAATTATAATCACAAACCCTAATGTTTAAAACTAAAGCCACTAAGTAGTTGATAATTGTGGTGAATTATTTTATGTTGATGATTGAAAGATTTCGCGTGTGTTTATGTGAGGAGACACCACAGATGCAAATGTATCATTAGGGTGATTAGGTATGAAATTAAGGAATAGTGTACTATCTCAAGAGATAGAAGTCACTACCCTATAATAGACCAAGTCATCTAATGAGGACTCCAATGGCATGATGGGTCTTGAAATGTACCAAAGATCTTTCCCCTACTTTATATGAAAAGTAAAGTAGGATTTATTTAAACCAGGTTCATTAAATTGCCTATGGAGGTAGGCCCTATAGTTAATTACATCCTAAAATGAGAATCCTCAAGAATACTCTCGATTAAGGTAAATGATCATTATCTCTAAAGATTTCAAAGATAGGACTATCAATCAATTGGTTATTTTTAGAAAATCAAGTGGGATTGATCAAAAGGAGAGAGTTATTATCGAAACCAAAGAGAGATGAGTAGGGGACACTCATTATACTAGGAAGCCTTGTGAGCATCCCAGACTATCTTATGGTTGGGCTTTATATTTTTAAAATTGAGAAGAATTATATGCTTGAGTTGGATTTTTATTATAAATTTAGGGCTTACAATTTCACAATATAAGATTATAGAAATGCCTAAGAGGTGGGGATTTATGCTTGTAGCCCCAAAGAGAAATAACAATCTCAGATCCTAAATCTAAGGAGCTTTGGTGAGGGCCAAAGCACAACTTAAATCTAAGGTGAAAGTAGGTATATGGTTTATCTCCATAAGAGAGGATAAACCACCTAACTGTTAGACTTACAATCGCATGAGGTGGCAGCCAACTAACTCCTCCTATGATTTTAAATACATGTAGGCAAGTCTTATGCTTTGCAAGATATCTAGGTTGTTATTTATTTAGAAAGGAGACTAAGTCCTTAAACTCACACCTAAAGAGACTAGATTATGAAGGGCATGAATAATGACCTAAATCTAATGCACATTTTGTCAAGTTTTATTTTGATTTTTGGGCATTTTTGTTTTGACATAGGCCATGAGATTTTATATGCCTAATGCATGAGAAAATCAGTTTTGGACCAAAATCAAAAAGAAGGAGGTGTGTTTCCACCATGGGTCTCAAAGGTCAAGCCAATTTCTCTGCAAAGATGGAAGCCCTCCATTAGTAAGAGTGAGATAATATGATTTATACATGATGTGAGACATACAACATTCAACTAAGGGGTTGCTAAATATTTTATTATCTTGATTTATGTCCTAAGATTTAGGTGAGGTTATACATTATTTAATTTCATTTTAAGGTAATTAATTGGATAGAAAATTTATTTTTCCCTAAGAGCCTAATCGCATCTAGGACATTCAATAACCATCAAACAATTAAGAAACTAGGTAAATCATGCCATCCTAATTATGCAATCATAAACATAACATCAATCAATTTATAAAAATTAGAACACAAGGATAAGAGGTCGGTGCAGTCCGGTACCACCATACAACCTGTAAAGAAATGTGGGTAGCCGAGCTCTGTTCTTATATAACTCAAATTATAAATGAGTAATTACAATTAGAAAGAATTCATGCTATGGGGGTCTACATTCTTCATTCTTCATTTTTTTCATTTCTTCATTTCTTCATTTTGATTTGCTCCATTTCTTTCTTTCTTTTGGTTTGACTTGGGATGTAGTTACTCCAAAGGCATCACATGGTACATAAGACTTGATCTTATAACCAATGTTCATCCTAATCTTTCATAACATTCATTCCAATTATTAATTGAATTTACATCAAAATGGGAAAGGTAAATCTAACTAAACCTGCAAAACAAAGGTTAGCTAAACATACCACACAACCCAAGAAGTTATATGAATACTTTGGACTTAGTACCCCACAGATGGGTAACTAAGTTCATGTGTCCTAATTTGGGTTATGCTTAGGAGTATAAGCAACATGCACTGTAAAAAGTATTTATACTTTTATTATAGTGCCCCTTAAGCACAACCCCCTATAAGAAATATGATTAGGCTAAGATCGCCCTATCATCCAGTCTACGCACATGCACCCTGACATCTAGTCTAGAACAATACATCATAAAATAAAATATTCATCAAACCATGCACTGCCCTAACCTAAAGCTAGAAATGGTGACTTAGTCTAATGTGTGTGTCATTTTAAGGATTGTGTGGCATGTCTTAGCTGAGATTTAAGGTTTGAATTTTCTACGTGTGAAAGATTCAATTTAGATGGTGGTTTCATTTCAAGTGATTCAGTTGACTTGTCAATTTTGGTTGGTAATTTGATTTGGTTTTAATGAACACTTAGTGACTAAATGTTATGAAGAGAAAAAAAGAGAAGAGAACTTCTCTTTCATCCATACCTTAAAGCATTTCTAAGGTAGATTTAATATTAAATTTTCTTTAGTGAATGGTTTATTATGTGTTTTAACTGGTCCTAAGTTTAGATTCTCCTTAAATAGTTCCATTTAATAAGAAAGGCATCTTAGATTATTTTGGGTGAATTACTATCACATAACACACAACCATTCATTTCTTTCTATCATGTATACCATGCATATGAATAATCCTAAGCATACCTATACATGCAATGCAAATTTTAGCACACTTTGATGATGATTGCAAAGAGATGTGATTTGAAAATTTGGATATTCCATTTATTAATTGGATTATTAATGCATGTCTTTATTATGTAGAAAAGAGGGATTTCTCATCCATTAACTAAATGCACATCCACATGTATAAAAGTTATAAGTGAGTACTGCACCATTATTTTCTACACTAGGAGCATAAGGTACAAGACCTACTAAAGGCTACTTAAAGCCTCGTAGCTCTGGGATCTCCAAACTGATATACCACTTTTCTTAGATACATGTAAATGTATAAAAAGAACCAAATGGACAAGGAATCATGCAAAAGATTATGTTTGATTTGGTTGTATAATTTATATGTGTAATATGAAGATCCTTTTTAAGTCATAACATATAAATGTATAAGAATAGATTTAAGCAAGTGTTGGGTTCTTTTCAAATGAATTATACCCTTGCAACTCCTATGTAAATCCATGTTAAGAGAAGGAAAGAGAACTTCATAATACACATCTTATTCTATAATCATATGCAGGCCTATAAATATTTATAACTAGCATCACCTTATTCATAATATTTGATTCATAGGTTTCAAAAATAATTTTTGGGTTTAATAGTGATAATAGCCACTCATATTCTTAATTTAGCCAACACATGCAATTTGACATAAAAGGAAACATTTGATTTAATTAATTTTTAAAATAGTTGGATGCATGATTTCATATGACAAATAATATTTAGCATGATTGGGAATAAATAAAGGGATGTAAACACATGACTTCATTCACCCGATATTAATTCCTAAGAACAACCATATCAAATAAGATCATTTAAAATAAATCAAAATTCCTTAAGGAGATTTTTATCTTTGGATTTGATTTAGGAAATATGAGAAAGGTTTGCTAGTCCTAACCAATTCCCCCCATATGTGAATTGGTTTAGTTTAATTTATAACAATTAGGTTGATTTTATATTTTGTTTAGGTTAAGGTATGAATTAAACGAATTAATTATTCCTTACCTATATCACCTTAAGTTAATTAACTAATTAATAATAAGCCAATATGATATGCAACAACATGGAAAGTAAATTTACAATACTCCTATGAAATGAAAGGGGTCTAATGCAATTGGCTTATGATTAATAATTAATTAGACTTATTGGATCTCACTTCATTACTCTTATGATTTTCTCACATGTGTTAGCTAATCTTAATTTTATTATCACTCACCCAAGGAGCTACCCAAGACCTATTAAAGGTTCTTTTGGTTGGGTGAATTGATTTTTAAATTTGATTTCATTATGCCATTAAATAATTGATTAAATGCTTTAGTTATTCCTTGATTTAAATGATAAAATTAACTTAGGGAAAGGATCAAGAGAAAGGTCTCAATCCTAATCCCTAAACCATTCAATCATTCCACTAAGTTATGATTACCTTATTTTGAAGATCTAATGACTTGATTAATCCACTAATCATTCCATTAACCCATTAATTAATTTAATTTTTAAAGGTAAAGGATATTTAGAAAATAATTTAGAAAAATATTCCCAATCATATTCCCTAGGTGACCATACTATTTAGCAGGGATAATTATGTTCAAGTGATTAATCAAGCTACTATTCATTCCTTAATTATATTTAATTTGATTAAGAAAGTGATTAGGGCTTACTCAAATGATTTCTCTAATAAGCAATAATAAAATCATGGGAGAGGTCATCCCCCTAAACATCCACAAAAATTTTGAGATTAATTGAGTGCTCAATTAAAGTATAATTAAGCTAATTATATTTTTGATAGAACCCTAATTTAGCCAAAGTCATTGTTCAAAATCAATTAATTATAATTTTTCTAGATTTTCTTTGAAATATCTTTAAAATGAGCATGAGCTTGCATTTTTTGGATATCTCTACAATTAGTTTTCATTTTAGGAAGTGTCATCATTAAAATTGAATTAATTAAGCCTAATTAAACCCATAATCTCGTCAGGCCACGTGGCATCTGACGCTGCAAGCTTTCCACCTAGCACAATGGGATAGGTTATTTAAGTTGTCACACCCGTCGGCTGAGTCAGCTGGTAATGAACGTATTTTCTCTACAGGTCATCCAATCTAAGATTGGATGACCAAGATTAATCTCGCGGTTTAGGAAGGATTTAGAGGGGATCTAGCATGATCTGATCACAGACGTCCATTCCAATCACGTGGAACAGATGGTGTATGATCCTTCTCCTACGTGAACTATAAGAGACGAACACCATTCATCTTTCCTCATTCAATTCACACACCTTCGGAAGGAGGGGAATGCACATCCAATGGTTAAGATCGCATGGGGTGATAATTTCCTTCAAAAAGGACCAATTAAAATTTTTTATAGCTATGATTTCAAGCAATTACCTCGTCGAAGGCTATCACCAGCACTTCCAATGGAGTGGGTAGCTTCGTATTGTAGAGACGAAGTCCTATTGAAGGAATCCGATCTTGACTTAAAGTGGTTTGCTTGGTCGACTTGATCAAAGTGGTGATTAGCCTTGATCAAAGTGGTGCTTTCCATGGCTTGGAGACTTGGGAAATGATTCAATTGAGCTCTCCTTTGTCTAAGGATGGTGTGTGCAAGGTTAATTTGATTTTGGTTAAGAATTGAATGAGTTGGATTTGGAATTGATCTCCCTTATTTCAGCATTGAGTAAAATCAAAAATGGGAAATGGGGGAGCTTAGGAAAGGCTTGGAAAAGCTTGAGGAGACTTCAATTCAACCTCTCAAGCTCTGAGGTATGGATTGTTTATTGTTTGAGTGAGAATGAGAGGGGGTATATCTGCCCCCTCCTTAGATCAGGAAGTGAGAGGCTATTTTTCTATTTTGGCTCAATGGCTTGGATTGGAGGCATGGTTTGAGTTGCAAAATATCCCACGGGTCATTTTGGGTAGTAGAGTGAGGGAGAGTGGATGCCCATGTGAGTGGTGAGTGTATTTGGTGATCCAAGTGTTCAAATGTGATTGGGAGGTCTGCCTTGCTTGTCATGGCTGACCCAAGCTCATTGGGTCATGTTGAACACCCTCTTTGGTGCCCATGTGGACCATTAGAAGGATGCCAACTGACCTTGAGAAATAAATGGCCAAATTCCAAGTGAATTTGGTCATATGATACCCTTTGACCTAAGGGCAAAGTGGTCATTTGGCTATGAGTTTGATTTGGACAGATTTGAAATGATTCAAAAAGGGTTGGGCTAAATTTTAAGTGATTTGGAGTTCATTTGGTTTGAATTGGTTCAATTTGACCATTTAGGTCAAGTTGGGTCAAATTGGTTCAAACCATGGGTTAGGACAAGTTCAAATGATCATTTGGAGCATATGGGTATCATTGGTTTAATTTAATTTGGTTTAAATTTGGTTTTGGTTCATTTAGTTTCAGTTAGGTCAAATGGGTCAAGTTGACCAATTTGACCCATTTGACCTAATTGGATTAGTTCTTGGGTTAGTTTAGACTTGGTTGATTATTTGAAATGTATTGCAAGCTTTGGTTTCAATCAATTTTAATTTGGTTTGTTTTCAAGTTGATTTGACCCTTTATGTCAAGTTGGGTTCATGGTCAATTGGGCTAGGTTGGGTCTAATTGGTCAATTAAAGCTTTAGTCAAATTCAATAATCAATTTAGAATGAATTTGACCCATTGGTTGCAATCAATTTGGCTTAGATCAAGATTTGACCCATTTTAGCTTTTTAGGTCAATTTGTGTCAACTTAAGTCAAGTTGCCAATTAGGCTTGGTTTGGCTCAATTGATGGCTTGGTCATGTTCAATCATTGATTATTAATTGAATTAGATTAATGGTTTCAATCAATTTATCATATGATCGATTTTGGCTAGTTTGGGTTTCATTTGGGTTAAATGTTAACTTGGCCAAAGGCTAGGTTTGACTTGGTTCGACCCAATTTGAGTGATTGATCATTCTAGGATGATTTTTTATCACAATGTGAGGCTTAGATGGGCTTAGTTCAATACAATTTGGGTTGGATTAGAATTTTTCTCAAAAAGGTCCTTTATGTCACTTTGGGTCAAGTGAGCCTAAATGGGTCAATTGAATTGATCAAGGCTTGATTTGAGTTTGGTTGAACTTACATATGGACTTATGATGGAAGTATAAATCTAATTGCAAGTAGTTTGGAGTCAAATGAGTTTTGGTTCATTTGACAATTTCAAGTCATAAGGATGAACATTGGTTTGACTTGGGTTAGTTTGATTTTGGCTTGGGGATTATAATTTATGTTTAAATTTGGGGATGTGATTGAAGGAGTGATTATTTGAAGAGAAAATCCAAGGGTTTGGATTTCTTTGAGAATGATTTGGCTAACTCCAAGAAATTAGCTTAAAGGATGTAAATTGGGCTTGGATTTGGGTTTTGAATTTATATTGATTTGATTTTGGCCATTTGAATTTATATTTCATTTATATTTGTGAATATAAATGAGAATGTAAATGAGAATATAAATGATCCATGAGAGGATCATGTGAATTAGGAGTTATTTGATTATGGATTTGACTAAGGTAGGTGAAAAAGTTTGAAAAAGGGGTTTTGATTTGGTTTGATTTATATTCATTTGATTTGGATGATTTGGATGCCAATTTCATTTATAGTTGTGAATATAAATGATGGAATAAGTGATTAATAAAGAAATCTCTTGGCTTTGGGAAGATTTGAAGGGTTTGGCTAAGCTTATGGATGTGATTCATAAGGCTTAGGAAGATTTTGGATTTGGAGTTGATCATGGATTTGAATCATCTGGAATTGGTTCATGATTTGGATTTGGATTTAAATTTGAAGTTGATTTGAGATTTGAGAAAATTAATTGAGTTGGAATTGATTTGAGATTTTAGAAATTTAATTGAGTTGGAATTGATTTGACATTTGATTTGGATTGGTTTGAAGGAGGGTACATGTGTTTGCTTTGAGCTATAGGGTAAGTGGTTGCCTTAAATCTCTAATGTATAGCCTAATCCTATGATAAACACTTCTAAGTCTTTAGGGTTAGGTTAAGTGTTCACCTAATCACTAGAGGTGTCTTAAGACTAAGAAACTCTTAGTGTTTAGAGGAGTTCTATGTCTAAGATGGAGAAGTTGAGAGCTCGCTCCAAAAGTGAGGTAAACAAAGGGCCCAATAGATGTGGTGTGATTAATAAGGCATGCCGCACGTATTGGTGTTGATCAAGATGATTAACAATGTTTGAATGATCACAAGAACTAAAAGAAATGATCTACTCCTAAACTCAATGTGTAGAAGGAATTAAGACCTTAGTGCAATGTAACTCTACTCATGTCAAAGACATAAGAGAGCGAAGGAGGAATCCACTAGGGATAAGAGGTTCAAAAATCCACTGAGGATTAGAATTTGAAATCCATTGAGGTTAAAAGTGTGAACCTTCCACTAGGGGAGTAGGTTTGAGTTGGATTGAATTGACTTCATTGAGGAGGTTGGAAAGATTTGCATCTCTTTGAGGAGAAGTTAATTGATTTGATTGTTTAATTAACTCCACTGGGGGAGGTTGGTTGATTTTTTTTGTTTGAGGTTTTAAATTTGAATTTTGAGATGGACACCATCGGTTTGTGATGGATCGCTCTGAGTAGGGGCCATGTCGGCCTTGGCCTACTTCAGATTTACCAATCCAAAGGGGTAGTCTACCAACCACATAGTAAGACTATCCAACCAAAGGGGCGCCTTTCGGCATGTAGCGGCTATTACTAAGAAGAAAGCATAGTAGACTTACATCCTCCAAAGTAGGGATCAACCGCTAGGGTGATCTGCTGACAAAATAATGAATTGAACCCAACCTTAGGCTGACTATTGAGTGAATGCCATTGGGGGACTTAAATCCGCTCAAAGGTAGTCAAAATTAATTTCATATTTAATTATATTTGATGATCCCGTCGGTTTGCAATGGATTGCACTGAGTAGGGGCCGTGTCGGCCTTGGTCATCCTCAGATTTATGAATCCAAAGGGAGTAGTTTCCCAATCGAAGGGGAGAACTATCCAACCAAAGGGGTGTCTTTCAGTTTGTAGTGGCCAATTCGGGGAAGAAAGCATGGGACTCACATCTTCTTAAAGAAAAGACCACTGGGTGACGCATTAGCAAGGTAACATGTCAACCGAACCTAGGGTAGCCCATCAATTTGTGACGATCATGCTAGAAATAATGCATAGTAGACTTACATCTTCTAGAGAAAAATGACCACTGAGGCAACTTATTTGTGGAAAAATAGATTGAATGAGACCTAAGGGTGATTACTGAGAGAGTACTGACCCGGGGACTTATCTCAACTCAAGTGTAGTTAGGAAATTCCTACAAAGAGTTTTGCTAACACTACCTTAAAGATAAGATGCCTACTTGAGAAAGGGGCTGCTGGGGCTTGAATTCCTAATATACAAGTGAATAAATTTGTTTGTTTGTTTATCATGAACCCTGTTGATTTGTGATGGATCACATTGAGAAGGAGCTTATATCAGCTTAGACCTATCTCAAATTTACTAGTCCAAGGGAGAATCTGTGCATCTGCTGAATAAATTCTCCAACCACAAGGTGGCTACTAGGAAATGGGGACTGTCCAATCTAAGAGTAGCCCGAGTAGTATCAAAATAGGGTTGCTAAGGATGTGATCCAAGCAGAGTGCCCGTAGGAGAGGGGCCACTAAGGGCTTTATCCTAATCCCTGAAGAAGATAATGTTTATAAGTATTTGGTGGTCAACTAAAGGAGAAAGTGTGGGGACTTATATCTGCCAAGAGTGGTGTATCCACCGGGTGAGTCGCTGTCATCATAGTGAACATCATTCAACCTAAAGTGCACATCGATTTGCAATAATCAGCCAAGGAAGAAAGCATTAGGGACTCACATCCCCCTACAGCAGAACTGATTGTTGGGATAGTCTATCTTTAGCTCAATAGGTGCTATCCGACCTAAAGTGACTGCTGAGTGAATGCCACTATGAAACTTAAATCAGCTCAAAAGTAGTCAAGAGGAAAGGAGATTCTGGGGGACTTATTCTAAACCTCAAATATACTAGACCTATTCAGTGCATGATGGCTAGTTCAGTAAGAAAGCGTGTGGGCTTATATGCTCTTAAATAAAGTTAACATAAGGTAGCTTACTGGCTGCACAGTTTGGCCTACCAAACTAACATGGCACTTGTCAATTTGCAATGGTCAAGTTAGGAAGAAAGTGTGGGGACATACATCCTCTAAATAAATGACCACTAGGGTGGCACACTAGCAAGGTAGCATGCATGCCAGACCTAGAGTAGCTAATGAGTGAGTTCCACAGGGGGCTTTCTCCCACATCAGAATAGCCCGAGACAAAAAATATGTGTTTGTGTTAAAGGAGGATCGATGCCGCTTGGGTTCTCTTACACCTATCCTAAAACATGCTTAAGAGTTGATGAAATGATGCCACGAATGGAAGTGGTGATCCCACCAAGAAAGGATACCGCTTGGGTTCTCTTATACCTAACTTAGTCGTGCTAGTAAAAATAGGATGCCTCTTGGGTTCTCTTACACCTACTCTAGTAGTGCTGGGGAATCATGTTTAATTTATGTTCGTGTTGTGAAAGAAGGATAGGATGCCTCGTGGGTTCTCTTACAACTACCCTAAAGATGTCATGGCAGATTTGCAAATAAGCAAACAATGCTTCGAATGAAGAGAATATTTTGATGAAATAGAATGGAATTTTTGAAGATAATCATTTTTGAACATGATTTTATGGGTAGTATTTCTTCAAATAGATCTCATTAATTAGAAGCATCTGGTGTTCCCCTTTATAATTAATAAGTTGATGAGATCCTCCTTGGTAGGCCTTCTCTATGATAAAAGGGCCTTTTTGCCTCTCATCTTTTGTCGGGCAATAATTAATTTCCTTAGAACTAAAACAAGCTCTCCTACTTGAAAAGCTCTAGGGTGGACCAGTTTGTTGGAGCTTGAATCATCTTAGATTTGTACAACTCGAGGTTCTGGTATGCCCGTAGGCGTCTCTCCTCCAAACCTTTGAGCTCTTCTAACTGTAACTTAACATTTTGCTCTTGTTGGTAGAAAAATTTTTATAAGGGAGTCACATTTCAAATCTGTTGGGAGAAAAGAAAGAGGAGCCCTTACAAAAATTCATCTTAGTAAGACACCACGTAGATCCATAAATGTACTTATTCAGGTGATCGAATACGTCATTAAGGTATAGTGTACTATCTCAAAATGCAGAAGTCATTATCCTTTAATGGAATCAATCACCTCAGTAATGACTCCTAAGGACAATGGGTCTGCATATATATTAGAGATGCTTTCCTTACTTTACATAAAAAAGTAAAGTAGGGTTTATTTTAAATCGAGTTCATTAAGTTCCCTACAGCGGGAAGCCCTCATAGTTAATTACATCCTAAGGGACGGGATACCTTAGGAAAACTATCAATTAAGATAAATGATCATTATCTTTGAAGATTTCAATAGGAAGGACTATCAATCGATTAGTTTATGTTTTTTTTTTGAAGATTAAAATAAGATTTATCAAAAGAGGGAGTTATTATTGAAGCCAAAATGGAAAATAAGTAGGAGGCACTCACGATGCTAGGAAACCTAGCAAGCATCTCAAACTATCCTATAGTTGGGCTTTTCATTTTAGAAATTGATTTAGTTTATTTGAGTATTATTTTTTATTATAATGTTAGGACTTAAGATTCCTTAACACAAGATTAAGGAAATGCCTAAGAGGTGAAGAATTATGCTTATGGCCCACAAAGGGAAGAAGCAACCTCAAAACCTACATCTAGGGAGCTTCGACTAGGGCCGAAAGTACAATCTAAATCTAAGGCAAAAATTGGTAATTGGTTTGCCTCCACAAGAGAGGACAAACCACCCGACAGCTGGGACTTATAACCGCCTAGGGGTGGGTGCCAACTAACTCCTCCTATGATTTTAACTACAAGACTTTATGATGCTTATGCAAGATAGCTAGGCTGTTATTATTTAGAAAGAGACTAAGTCCTTAAACTCACTCTCTAAAGAGACTAAATCATGTAAAGGGACATGCTTCAAATGACCTAAACCTAATGCAATTCAAATTTAATTTTATTTTCATTTTTGGACAATCATTTTTTGACTCGGATAATAGGATTTTTATGACTAATGCATGAGAAAGAAGATTATTGGCCAAAATCTGTGAGAAGGTTGGAGGTGAGTTTCCATCATGACCCTCAAAGGTCAAGCCGAGTTCTTTGGCAAAGTGGAAGCTCTCCAATCAAGAGTGAAATAAGATGCATTTATGCATGATATTATAAAAAAAGCTCATCCAGCTAATTGGTTGCTAATTCTTTTATCTTGATTTTTAATCCTAAGCTTTAGGTGAGGTTATGAGTTGTTTAGTTTTAATTTGAGTTGTTAATTTAGGTAAAAGATTTATTTTTCCCTAAATAGCCCAGTCCACATCTAGGCCATACATAAAGCAAGGAAGATGGTAGGAAAAGCATGCCACTTAATGCAAAAAGCTAAACAAATCATTAATCAATTTATAAAGCTAATCACAAAAAGAATAAATGGCCGTTGTGGTCGGGCACCACCGCACAAACCCAAAAATATCAAATGTGGGTAGCTGAGCTCTACCCTTATACAACCCAGATTACAAATAAATTGAATTACAATCTAAGCGAAGGAATTCATTGTTATGGGGGTCTTCAAGCTTTATTTTTATTTCTTCTTTTGGTTCCTCCTTTAGATGGTTGGAAGGTGGATGCTCCAAGGCTTCACATGGTGCATAAGATAGGATCTTATGACCAATGCTCATCCTAATCCCTATAACAAATCATTCCAAAATCCTACTTATATAAGTTTTTACATGAAAAGGAAAAGTAAAAAATCCAACTAACACCTACAAAATAAAGGTTAGCTAAATCACACCACACAAATCCCAAGCATGTATATTGGACGTACCACCCCACACATGAGTGACTAAGTCCACTTGACTTATGGATTATGCTTAGGGGTATAAAGCACATGCAAGCAAAAGAATTTATATTTTTATTTATGATAGCGCCCCTTAAGCACAATCCCATGCAAAAAAGAATAGTTAGACTAAGAACATCCTACCATTAATTCTACGAGCATACACCCTAACATCCAGTATAAAACATATATATCACAAAATAAAATAAACATCAAATCATGCACGACCTAACCTAAGGCTAGAAGTGGTGACTTAGGCTAATGTGTCTGCTTTTAAGGCTTATGTGGTATGCTTAGCTTAGGACTTTAGGTTCAAATTTTCTAAGTGTGAAGAATACTTAGAGGAGGGTTTCATTTAAGTTGTTTAAAATTTTTTGGATTGATTTTATTTCATGTTTTGATTTAGTTTAAATGAAACCTACAATTAATTACTAAGTTAAGAAGAGAGAGAAAGAGAAGAGAACTTCTCTTTTCTTCCCTAACCTTAATTAATTTTCTAAAGTAGGTTCATGTTTTAGTTTCATTTAGGTAAATGTTTTGATTACATATTTTAATCAACCCTAAGTTTAGATAAACCCTAAACAAACCTACTCAAAAAGAAAGATATTTTAAGATTAAATAAAATGAATCAAAATTCACATAACACACATTACGTCACTTCCTTCCCAAAATATATAACATGCATATGGATAGACCCTAAGCATATCTACACATGTAAATGAGAGTAATTAACACACTTTATGATGCATGCTAAGTAATCCATTTAAGAAAATTTAGAAGTTGAATATACATGATTTTTCTTAAGTAAAAAGGTTTTCCTTATTACATACATACATGAATGCGAAAGTACAAGACCTACTTAGGGCTAGTTAAAGCCTCACAACCTCGGGGTTCTCCAAACTAATATACCACTTTCCTTAAATACAAACATGCATATGAAAGAAATGAAATAGAAAAGGAAGATGCAAAAGTTGTTTAATTGATTTATTTTGTTTATGCAATTTATACATGGAAGTATATGCAACCATTCTTAGGTGAGAGCATATGGATGAATATGATATGAAATTAGGTGAGCATTAGGTCCTTTTCAAATGAACCTTATATCTCACCAAAATTCCTATTCAAAACTATACCAACATAGGAAAGAGAGGAAACCTATACTAAGCATACCTTTATAATTCATCACATGCAAGCTTATAATTAAAGTATAAGTAGCATACTTTCAGATTTGATATTTCATTTATAAGTTTTGAAAATAATTTGGATTTAGTAGTGATAATAGCCATTCATATTTTACTTTAGCCAACACATGCACATTTTACATAAAGTACACAATTTCATTTTAAAAGTTGAAACATGAAATTATGAATGCATGAAATCACATGGCATACAACTTAACAAGATGGGGAAAGGTTCAAAGGAATGAATGTATGTAAACAAACTCACTTTACTTAAATCCTAAAGACATTCTTATAGAATAAGAAAAATTTAGAATAAATCAAAATTCAGAATGATTTTTGTTTAGTTTGAAGTTTGATTTAATTTTGAAAAGGTAAGATGAGTTTGCTCTTCCTAACCCATTCACACATGTGTTTTGTATTTTTTTTTTAATTTTTAGATAATTAGATATATTTTTATGTGTTGATTAGGTTAAGGTTTGAATTAAGTGGCTTAATTAACCCTTACCTATACCACCTTAGAAGAACTAACTAAGTAATTATGAGCTAATGAGATGACATAAAACCCACAAGGAATTTAAATTTGCAATGCACCTAATAATGAAAAGGCCTAATGCAATTTGGCTCACAATTAAAAGTTAATTAAGCTAAGGGGTTTAGCTTAAGTAATTTCAAAATACGATTTCACACTTATGAATGGGATTTTGATTTCTTTAATTGAACTTAGGCTATTAAACACCTAAGCATCTACCCAAAATAGATTAATTAAGTTATGAACTTTTTTAGAATTTTTATAAATTGATTAAGGGGATAATTAATGAATTAACATTTAATTAAGAGAAGATTAAGGAGAGAAGAGGGGGTTTAGGGGAATAGCTTGGGGTAAATGCCCCAAAATTATTCCATAGACCTCCTACTTATTGGATCTGACCTTAATTAACCCTAATCATAGGGTAAAACCACTAATCACACCTTAATTATCCTTAATTACATGAAAGAGGTAATTAGAGAATAAAATAGAAATTATCCCAATTCAGCCCTTAATAAATCTCAAGAAAATTAGGGGAGACAGAAGTCATCACCTAAAATGAACCCCAAAAATTTGAGGTTAATTGATGACCTAATTAAAGGATAATTAGTTAATTAAGATTCCCAAAGAAACCCAAATTCAGAGAAAAGAGTAATTCAAAATCCATTGAAATCATTTTTTAAATATTCATATGAGATTATCTTTTCATAGCATTTTTTCTTTTATTTTTCTAATTTTTCTAGCGAGAATTATGAGTTTTTGAAGCTCCATGGATTAATTAGGAATTAATTAGGCATTTTAATTAACCCCAACTAATCCCTAGCTCACGGCGTGACACGTTGCGGTGGTGATCAGTGCGCTTTACATGCGTCGTGCCGTGAGGGGGTAACTTAAACATCACCTCACAAATGGCAGCGGTGGTGCACACACTTATATCCTCGATCGTTCGATCAAAGATCGGATGTCTAAAGATTCACCTGCGGTTTAAAAAGATAAATGAATTTACTAAACGAGCCAAATAATCTCAGCCATCCATCTAAAATGAGTGGATGGACGAATGAGATGAGCCAAGTTATTCCCAAAGGATCAATGGGGATTATCCATGATCTAATGGGAGATCCAAGCTCGATTGAGCTCGAATTGGAATGAAATTGTACCCACACCATCTAAGCATAATTACAAACCTTTCCAACGGTGGATTTCACATGACATGAACATTTCTTTTTCAAAGGACCAACACCTCTCAATCTAAGTGGTCAAAAAATTCCATACCTCACCGGCGCTCGAGATCGATGAGGTAGCTTCGTCTGGTGGAGACGAAGCCCCGTTGAAATTCCTAGGCCTTGAGTTGAGTGGATCAATGGATGGACCAACACCACTTCACTTGCCGCTTTGATTGAATTGATCCTCTCCTTGCTATGGGAACTCCAATGTGAGAGTGAGCTCGGATTGGTCCTTAGAAGAAGTGTGTAGGAGGAATTTGGAGGAAATTAAGTGTAGAGGAAGTTAGCAATTCACTCTAACTCCCCTATTTTTTCACTGTGCAAAATTGAGAAAGAAGAATTAAAATCCTCTCTAAAGACCTTGGGAATTCTCTCTGATGATTGCTAAGGGTTCCTCGACTTCAATTGACAGAGAGTGAACTAAAATTTTATTGAATTAGGGGGAGTATATCTCCCCCTATGGCAATCGGACGGTCGACACCTCCTTTGCTATTTTGATCCAATTAATGAGATTGGAGAGGTTGTTTAGGCTGTTAGCACTTTGCACATGGTCAGTTTAAGGCCTTGAGTGGATTGCCAACCTCCCATGTGCATCAAATTGAGCTAAGGAGGGAATTTAAAAACTCAATTTTGAGCTAGGTGATTGGGTTTGGTCTATGGACCAAATGGGCTAACCCAAACCCATTGGGTTGGTGCACCACTCACTAAAGTCTCCTTGAGCTTTTAGGAAAGCCTCAAGTAATTGTGAAGAGGGTATGACCAAAATACCCATGGGCTAGGCCAAAATTTGTTCTATGTCCTAGGGGTAAGATGGTCATTTTGCTAATTTTCTACTTTGGACATGTTGGGTATATGGAGAAACTAAGTTTGGCCAAGTTTCATTGGATTTGGAATCCATTTTATAGGGTTTGGCTCATGTTGACCCATTTTATCAAAATGGTCAACTTGGGTCAAGTTGACAAATTGGTCAAATTGGGTCAAACTAAGGGTTGGGTAAAGTTCATATGACCATTTGAAATGTTTTGGTGGCTTTGGTTTGATTCAATTTGGAATATATTTAGTTTTGGCTCATATGACTTAGGTCAAATGGGTCAAGTTGACCCATTCGACCCATTTGACCTATTTGAGGTAGGTCAAGGGTAGATTTAGGTTTGGTTAGTCATATGGAGTGAATTGGTATCTTTGTTTCCAATCAATTTGGGTTAAGTTCATTTTTGGCTCAACATGACCCCTTTTGGTCATGTTGGGTCTAAGGTCAATTGGGCTAGGTTGGGTCTAGTTGGCCAATTGAGGCTTTGGTTAAGTTCAACAAGTGATTTAGAATGAACTTGACCTATTGGTTTCAATCAATTTGGCTTAGATCAAGTTTTGACACATTTTGGCCCTTTAGGTCAAAATGGGTCAACTTTGGTCAAGTGGGCCAATTGAGCTAGGTTAGGCTTGAATGTTGGCTTGGTCAAGTTCAAACACAGGTTATGAGTGAACTGATATCAATGGTTTCAATCAATTTGGCTTATGGTGGAATTTGGCTATGTAAGGTTCCATTTTAGATTAAGTGTTGACTTAGTCAACCCTTAGGTTTGACTTGGTTTAACCTAATTTGATTGATTGATCATCCCATGATGATTATTGATTGTGATGAGAGGGATATATGAGTTTGGTTCAATCCAATTTGGTTAGGATCAAAAGTTGGCTCATAAGGGTGCTTTAGGTCACTTTGGGTCAAGTGGGTCAAATGGCTTGGTCAAAGCTTGATTTGAAGTTGGTTGATCTTGTATATGGACTCATGATTGAAATATAAATCCATTTACAAGTGGTTTGAAGTCAAATGGATTTTGATCCATTTGAAAATTTCATATTCAAAGGAAGAATATGAAAGAGTTTTGGGTTTTGATTGTTTGATTGAGGTTTGGATTTATATATGAGCTCATGATTGTAGGATTGATTGAACCATGAGAGAAAATCAAGATTTTGGCTTGATTTGAAAGTGATTTGATTATGTTCAAAATTTTGGCTTGAAAGGCTTAGATTTGATTTTGAGTTGATTTGAGTTTGATTTTTGGAATAGGTTTTGATTGTTTGAATTTATATTTCATTTATATATGTCAATATAATTGAAAATATAAATGGATTATGAGAAACTTTCAAGGATTTGAAGTGGTTTAATCATGAGTTAGGTTAAATCCATTTAAGGGAATTTAAAGAATTTAAGAGAATTTTTAATTTGAAATTTAATTTTTTTTAATTTGATTTGATTGATGTATATTTATATTTCATTTATATATGAGAATATAAATAAGTTTTGAGAAAATCCCATGAATTTGAATAGGTTTGATCAAAGTTTAGGTTAAATCCATTAATGGAGAATTAAGGGATTTAAGGGAATTTTAAATTGGAATTTAATTTGAGGGTTTGATTTGATTGATTTGTATTTATATATTATTTATATATGAGAATATAAATAAGAATATAAAAAATTTTGAGAGAATCCCATGAATTTGAATTGATTTGATCAAGGTTTAGAGTTGATTTGGCTAAGTCCATTAATGGAAAATTAAAGGGACTTAAGAAAATTTTCATAAATTGATTTAGAATTTTGAATTTGATTTGGTGGGTTTGAATTTATATTTCATTTATAAATGTGAACATAAATGATAATATAAATGGATTATGAGAAAATCATAAAGCTTTGAATAGGCTTGAATCATTATTTTGGTTAAGTCCTTAAGGGAGGCTTAAGGACTTAGGAAATTTTGATAAATTTTGATCATGGGTTTCAATCATAGATTTCAATCATGGAATTGAATCATGGAATTGATTTGAGTTTGGAGAAAATCAAATAGAATTGATTTGGAGTTTGACTTGAAGGAGGGAAAGTGAGGAAAGGTTTAAGCTAAGGGTAGGAGGTTTTCCTAACACCCATAAGGCATGACCTATTCCTATGGCTAACTCTTCTAAGTCTTCTGGGCTAGGGGAGTGTCCACCTAATCACTAGATGTGTCTTAAGACTAAGGAACTCTTAAAGTCTAAGAGGGATCCTATGCCTAAGATGGACGGGTTGAGAGCTCATCCTAAAAATGATGTCAACAAAGGGGCCCAATAGGTGTGGTGTGATTGACAAAGAACACCGCATGTATTGGTGTTGACCGAAATGATCAACAACACCAAAAGATCACAAGAACTAACAAAAATAATCTATCCTTAACCCAAGGAAAAGAAAGAATCTAGAGCTTAGTGCAATGTGGCTCTACTTATGTCCAAGACATAAGAGAGAGGGAAGAAATACACTAAGGGATAGAGTGTGAACCTTCCACTAGGGAAGTACATTCATGTCATCCATAAGGGGATGAGAGGTTTGATTCGATTTATATCTCACTAGGGAGAAATCTCCACTGAGGGAGAGGGTTGAATTTGTTTTAATTTATTAGGTTTGAATTTTTAGATGAACCCTATTGATTTACAATGGGTTGTACTGAATAGGAGCCATGGAGGCTAAGAACTAACTCAGACTTACCAATCCAAAAGGGTAGTATACTAAACACATAGTAGGACTAGCCGACCAAAGAGATGCCTTTCAGTATGCAGCAACTGTACTAGGAAGAAAGTGTAGTAGACTTACATCCTCCAAGTAAGGACCAGTTGCTGGGGTAATCTATTGGCAATGCAACAGATTGAACCCAACCTAGGGCTGACTATTGGTGAATGCCATTGGGGGACTTAGATCAACTCAAAGATAGTCAAGATTAATTTCATTTTTTTTAGTTTTATTTATTTTGATGGATTCTGTCAGTTTGTGATGGATCACACTAAGAAAGAGATTATAGAAGCCTAGACCTATCAAAAATTTCTTTGAACCAAAGGGAGTAGCTTCTCAGCTGACGGGAGAACTATCCGACCAAAGGAGTGTCTTTCGATTTGCAATGATCAATTGAAGGGAAGAAAGCTCAGGGACTCACATCTTCCACTAGAAAAGGCCACCTGGGTGACTTGCTTTGGGAAATAAATTAAACCCTCACCTAGGCTGCCCATTAATATCTTCATGCATTGGAGTAGCAATACGTAACTGAACGAAGTACAGAGGGGTAACCTATTTATGACAAAATAGATTGAAGACCTAAGGGTGACTAGAGAAACGATGGGAGATTTATCTCTCAGTAGTCAAACAATTCTATCTGAGTTCTCACCTCTAAAGATAGGATGCCTGCTTGGGAAAAGGAGCCCTTTAGGGTCTTGAATCCTAATCCACAAGCAAATTAATTTATTTGTTTGTTTGTTTTAGTTGTTTGATTTTGGACCCTATTAGTTTATGAGGGATCATACAGAGGAGGAGCTTATATTAGCCTAGACCTATCTCAGATTTACTGAACCAAGGGAGAATTTGTGCATCTATTGAACATATTTTCCAACCACAGGGGTGGTTACTAGGAAAGCGGAACTGTCCAATCAAAAAGTAACCCGGGTGGTGTCTAAATGGGGTTGCAAAAGACTTGATCCAAATAGAGTGCCCACAGGGGCCCGGTAAGGGCTTAATCCAACACCCTGGAGAAAATGATATGGCTAGTCATATATCCATAGGTATTCAGTGTCCAGCTTAAGGAGAAAGTACGGGGACTCATATCTGCCAAGAGTAGTGTAACCACTGGGTGAGTCACTATCAGCATAGTGAACATCAACCAACCTAAGGTTCCCATTAGTTTACAATAATCATCCTAGGAAGAAAGCTCGAGGACTCACATCCTCCTATAATAGAACTAATTGTTGGGATAGTCTATCTTTAGCTCGACAAGTGCCACCTGATAGGCTACTCTTGAGTGAATGCCATGAGGATTTAGATCAACTCAAAAGTAGTCAAGAGGAAAGGAGCTCTGGGACTTACAAACCTCAAATATACTCGACCTAGTTAGAGCATGATGACTAGTTCAAGAAGAAAGCACGGGAACTCACATCTTCTTAAGTAAATTCAACATGAGGTAGCTTATTGGCTGGGCAGTGAAGCATACCATACTAATAAGGTGCTCTTTGGTTTGTAATGATCAAGTTAGGAAGAAAGCATGGGGACTCACATCTTCCAAAAATGACCATGTGACATACTAGTGAGGCCATGTGACCCTGAGCGACTAATGAGTGAGTGCCACAGGGGGCTTACTCCCACATTAAAATAGCTTGATACAAAAGATTTATGTTTTTTGTTGTGCATGTGCTATAAGGAATCATATGCCTCTAGGGGACTCCTACACTTACCTTAAAACACGCTGGGGAATTATGAAATGATGCCACAGATGGAAATGAGAATTCCCACTAAGAAAGGATGCCGCTTGGGTTCTCTCACACCTAACTTAGTTATGCTAATCAAAATAGGATGCCTCTGGGTTCTCTTTTATTAATAGCATCGAGGTGTTGTGTGTTGTGAAGAGGGATAGGATGCCACTAGGGACTCTTACACACACCCTAAACATGTCACGGTGGATTTAGACAAGAAACAACACTTGAAAGAGAGAAGATTTGATGAATGGAATCAAATTTTGTTCTTTTATTAATGATTATTTTCAAACATGTTTTATTTCATGGGTAATATTTCTTTAGATAGAGCCCATTAATTGGAAGCATCGGGTGTTCCCCTTTATAATCAATAAGATGATAAGATCCTCCTTGGTAGGCCTTCTTTCAATAGGGGCCTTCCCAAGTGGGTTCAAAACTTGCCTCCCATCTTTGATGGGCAACAATTGGTCTCCTTAGGACTAACACAAGTTCTCCTACTCGAAAGACCTAGACTTGTTTATTGAGCTTGAATCATTTTGGCCTTGTACAACTTGAGATTTTGGCATGAGCGACTTTCCTCCAAACCTTGAGCTCTTCTAATTAACTTTGCATTTCTATGTGATCTTGTTACCCAATGCTATCCTTAGTGATGGGAGTTGAACTTCTAAGGAAGAATGACTTGGACCCATACACTAAGGAAAATGGGGTAGATTGAGTTGAGTTTGATATGTGGTGTAATCCACAGCTTCAACCTGCTTTCGTTCACTGTCATTTATTATCATGAGTCTTCTTCTTCTGGATGAGAGTTTTGTTGAATGCTTCTAGCCATTAGCTAGGGTAGATGGTGGAGTATCTCCAATATACCGTCTATTTTGGCAAAGCTGATCTTCATGCTTTTGAATGTCTTATTGGATATAATTCATCGAGGCACCCCAACCTATATAATATGGTTCTTGAAAATTAAAGCACATGGTGAGTTGTGACCTCTGAGTGGGATGGCTTCCCACTTGGAAAAGTAGTTGGTGGCTAAGATGAATCTGATGCCCTTGGAAGAAGGAGGATCGATCGGACTACAATGTCGATACCAACACTCAAATGGCCATGAAGCCAATGTAGGGTGTAGAATGTTGGGTGGTTGGTGGAGGACCACACCGTGCACACGACATTGATGGCATCTCTAGCTACATCCATATGCATCTGATCATAGAAGGCCTAGTATCCAAAGTCTTGATCTTCTTCATCTTCTGACCGGATTGATGAGCTCCACATAGACCTAAATATACCTCAATTATAATGTCACAGGCTTTGTGATTGTCTAAACAACATAACCATATATGTTCAAAGAATTGATGGTACAGGGTGCCATCAACAAGAGCGTAAGAGAGAGCTCTCTGTTTCATCTGATGGGCTTGTGACTTTTCTTGAGGTAGTTTGCTTGTTTAAGTAATCTATGAACGGTTGCCTCCAATCTAGCTCCTTGTCCATTTGGCAATGGCAACCTCCCCTTTAAGAGAAAGTCTCTCGATGAGTTCAGAATCAATAAGGGATAAGACTTGTCTATTTTGGACCCTTATTGAAATGGACTCATCTTCTAGACATGCCAACTCTTTGGCAAGTTTTTCCAAGGCATCTACTACTGCGTTCTCTACTCGGGGAACCTTGTAGATGGTGACTTTGGGAATCTGAGCCAACAACTTCATGGTATACACATAGTAATGATGAAGCTTGGGTTTGAGAACACGGTAGGACCGATAATCAGTTGATGAACGAGAATCCTCAAAGATGTTGATGCTCTTAACATTGATAGTGATGGCTAACTCCAAAATCAAAGCCTCATACCGACTTATTGTTGGTGCGGGGTTAGATAGATATAGATGAGAATCTCATCACATCGTGATTTGGAGTTAGAAGAACTATTCCCTACCCTTGCCTTTCCGAGAATAGATCATGGTGCTTCACCTTTAAAAAAAAGCTCACCATCAAAATACATCTCCCATTCTGGTCTCCCTAAGTTCATGATTTGTTCATCGGGATCATCACTAAGCAAAGAATCAAGAAGTGGGTGTCGCTAAGAAATCTAGTGCTATCCTTTTAGCATGAGAGGTACAAATGTGATATCAAAGAGTATCATGGACTAATGAGCCAAACAACCATAAAGTGTTGGTCATCATGAGTACTGGATTGTTGTTCGAGATCAAGTTCACCTTATGAGAAAGCATGTAGTCTGTAGCTCGAGATGCAAAGATCAATAGGCAATGTTTCTCAATAGGTGGATAGTTTGCTTTTAGTAGATCGATGATGGTAGGTAGTAAGTTTCCTTCCTTCATCATTGGCTTGGCAGAGAGAGAGTCATCAATGCGTGTGTAAAGGATCTGCACCAGGGATAGGGGCTGCTAGAATAAAGTACTCTTTGATGTCTTCTAATGCGTGCTGGCACTTGACATCCCACTTAAACTTGGCATCCTTTTTGACAAGTGCTAAGAATGGCTTGCATCTCTCTGATAGGTTTGAGATAAAGCATCTTAGATACGTCAGCCGTCCTTGAAAGGATCTAAGATGAGTTAAACTCTTAGGAGGTGTGGCATTTCTTAGATGACTTTAATCTTTTCAGGATCTATTTCTATTCCCTGGTGTCGAACAACAAACCCAAAGAATTTCCCTGAAGAGACTTTGAATGCACACTTCATGAGATTCATTTTAAGTTATATTATCTTAACCATTCAAAAAATACTCTTAAATCAAAGGTGATCTTCCTTTTCTCTGCTCTTGACTACTAGATCATCAACATAGTACTCCATGATGGATGAGTTCATTGAATATCTGAGTCATGGTATGTAGCACCATCATTTTAAGGCGAAAGGCATGACCTATAGAAAGATTCCGATGGGTTCAAAAAAGTGTTTCTTTCATCTTTAGAGACATCTTGATTTGGTTATAGGATGATCCATCCATGAAGAGAAGCATGAGATGGCAATGTCCACCATTAATTCGGTATAGGAAGAAAACTCATCCTTAGGACATGCCTTGTTTAAGTCCCTAAAATTGATGTAAATCTGAATTTGGCCATTCTTCTTCTTAACTGGGATGACAAGCTAGGTAGGATATTTTTCTTCCGATGAAACCAACATCGATCAATTTCTTGAAAATGACTTTGTTCAATTTCTAATGCATGCATCTAGAGCTTGCTTAATAGGGTAATTAGTTAGTCTATTGCTGGCTATGTAGATAATGTCAGCATTTCTTCATAACTCATGTCAGTAGTCTTTAAACTCAATAGCTAACTAAGTCATTGGTTTCTTCTTCATTCAAGCGATGTATGTGGGAGGATTTTCTTCTATCTTGAGGTTGATTTCTTTAAACTTGTCTATTGTTGAATGAATCTCCTCTTCAAATTCTGGTGGTGCCTCTTTGACTTGGAGATCATCTAGGTCATCTGAAGTTTCTAAACACACATTCTCATAAGAGTTGGTGATGGTGAGAAGAAACTATCAGATTCCAAATGGTTGGTAACAACTAGGCAATAATCTTCATCATCGATCGGACCTTGTGTCTAGTACTCTTGATTGTGCTTCTTTGTATTGTTCCATAGCTTTTAAAATAGACTGCTTGGACCATGTGTGAGGAACTAAACCTTTATATAAGATTTTGAACACAAGGTGAGTAAAAGTCAAAAGGTAATTCCATTAATTCTTTAAAAGTATCTTCCTCAAGTCTACATCAAGCTCTGACTTGAGGATGATGAACCCAAAAGAACCTTTTTTGCTTCATGTCCTTTGGAAGACTTAGGGACTTCCTTAACTACTAAACCTTCAACGTTCTGAGATGTAAGTGAGGTAAGAGCTAAAGTTCCCAATTGCTGTCTAATAGTTTCACATAAACTAGATTTGAATACTTTGATTTGCTTGGAGGCACGGTCTTGTCTCATGGATCAAAGTCACCTCAATGGAACCCAGAGGGGTTGGCTAGTATATTAATCACATTAGACTTATCCTCAGAGTTAGATTCAAAGTCTATGTGAATAGTAAGGGTACTCCTATGAACTTGAACACATCCTCTATTGGTTGGAGGCCAACTAGGGGTCTCCCACCTCTAGAATTGCCTCTGCCTAGTGGAGGTTGAGCCATTCTACCCACATGTCCATATGATGGAATGAACTGTGGGTGGAATGTAATATGCTGATCTATTTCTTCTTCAATTCCCTTTCTTGTTCACTTGGACTTTTCCTTTTTTCTTTTCATTTTTTTATCTTTTCTTTTGCTTCATTTTCTTTTCTTTTGTATTTGCATTTGAATTTTGTCCAAGTTCATGAAAGTGTGTTTTGAGGAAGATAGTAGGTCATCCTCATAAATCTCAACCTCTAACGAAAATGGCTTTTCATCCCGTTGACATGTCAATTCCATCGAACTTGATGCATTGATGAAGAGGATGGAATGATCTTCGATGTATCCAAGGCCTACCAAGAAAAGTGAGTGAATGAAGTATTTTATGATGTAGAACTTGGCTTTAGTCTTCCATCACCGATCTCCAAAAACACTATAGAACTAAAGCGCTCCTTGATCATTGAATCCTCTCAACATCATCCCATCTCCTTGGAGTATAGAGATGTCGATCTTCAAATAGGCAAGGGTCTTTAGACTCATGTATGTTCTTGATGCACACAATCCACAAGAACCTTAGTAGTCGAACTTGTCCATGTTGTAATGTATGGGATGGTTGTGCTCCAAGTCCCCGTAGAAGGTCTTCATCTGAAGGTGATATCTTGGGCTTCTTTTGCATAATGTGCTTCCTCACCTATAGGCGGCTAAGCATATTTTTAGGATCAAGGAGGGCCTTGATTAGTCCCTCATCTCTTTGGATAAGACAAGGGCATCATATATGCTTAGCTTAGATGGCAACTTTCTTAGATGAGAAAGGATGTTGTAGTCCACCTTCAGCTAATCTTCCACAAGCATATCCAAGGGTGGAGCATCCTGTGGAAGGGCTTCTCAATCTTTAGTACTAATGACTTGTTTCCCTTTATCTTGAGGTGCTACCCTGAAAGATAGAACCTTGCCACTACGGAGGTTGACTTTGGTAATCTCTGGAGGCAAGGTGGTGGCAAGTTCTACTTGTAGCTCACTTAACTTCTCCTATGGACTCTCAGAATGGGATGATTCCAAGTCTACTATCAAGAGGTGAAATAGTATTGAGTTGGAAAGTCCAACTCAATCGAAAGAGGAAGATCAATTGTTATAGTTAATTAGACTTGAAGAGTTATCGTTAGGAATAGATGAAGACAACTCATCAGTGGAGACATAGATGTAATTCAAATCAGCTTTATTCTTTAGTTTTTTTGGAAGTATCTGGAGGTACAAAGTAGAAGTCAAGTAGAGTGAGTGGAGTAAGGGATTTGATGCCCTTATCCGGTGATACAAGAGTTATACTGGTAGAAGAAATAGAAGAGCTAGTTGAAATGGAAGAAGTCACTAGTGTGGAAGCTGTAATTGAAGGCTGGAGGCTAGACATGATCGTCGTCTATGCTAAAGGGCTATCCTAGGCTGACACATGTTACTGCCACTGCTGCTGAGCTCCCACTTTCCGAGAGTTGGCACTTGCAACTTGCAAACCTTCCTTGGTGTTGGAGGTTTGAGCTGACTCAAGCACCTGCAACAAAAGCTTCTTGATCTTCTGAATTATTTTCTTGGAGGGTTTAGACAAAGAAATATCTCAACCTTCTTTGGTTTTGATGGGATCACTCATATATCCAAGGATTACCCTAATGGAATTAGAAGGTTGTTCCACAAGGTATTCCTTTGGGATAAGTACAACATCGGTCATAAAACTATGTTCAAGCCAATCCTTGAATGTAAAGTAGTCCTCCAAAACATGGCCTAGCATACGGTGGCAAGGGTAAAAGTTTGGATGATGACTTTTACCTACTTCCTCATCTCTTGTAGGTAGTGAAAATTAGTTTCTTTAAGATTCTTAAAGATTTTTTGATTACCTCCTCTTAAAAGAATAAGGTTTGTTTAACTTATCTAAAGAGTAGGTGGACCATATACGGTGATGGATATGCATGCCTACTGGTGGTATGGTGAGGCGTGGCTCGGGATGGAGGCTGAGGTGGAGAGTATGGTTGCCTGATGGTGGCAAAGGAGGTGGAGGCTGTGGTCATCTCTCTCGATCTCTAGTGGCTACTTCCCTTTGTTCCTTCTCAGTTTCTTCTCATAGACCTTTTGGGATTTTTGGTTGATCTGAAAAGGCAACTATTTGGCCTCTCCTTGTAGACTCCTTGTTGATTAGCTTCTCAAATGTCTTTATGGTGAAGCCCTTAAGCATGAAGGGTGGGCCATGGATATTCTTCAAGAGAATCTCAATGGCATGATGTTGACATTGTGGTTCACACTTCATACCAGGTTATGCCATCGAGAATATAATCAACAAGTGACTCACAGTGTTATTGGGCTACAAGAGATCACTAGTAACCCTTTGTGAGCTCAACAAATCTCTTGATGAAGAGTTGCTCTTCACAAATGTCTTTTCTTGAACCATTGGTAGTTCAATATACCAATCAAAAGCGATACCACTAGGCTACGACAAAGTCTAAAAAATTAAAAGTGACGTATTTGATAAGCGGCCTTGAAGTGAGCTATATCTCTGTTCCATTGCCATGAAGCTTTTGAAGGAAGGAGGCAAAACCTTGGGATCTTGGATAGAATTCCTCTACCCTTTGGAAGATGATCCTCCCGGGCTTGAGCCAAAGCTTCCTTCACCTTTACATGGATTTTATATCTTTTCATGTATGGAGGTACTATCAATTACCTTCCTATACATGCTAGTGCTACCTTTCTTAATGGGAGGTAGAGTCTTAATTGGGTCTAAGACATGCATTAACATCGATTGTATTAGGAAGAACTAGAGGGGCTTATTTCTGGAGCACTGAAACTATTATTAACAAGTCCTGTAACTGTTGTGCCATCCTATCAATCTGCTCATCTTTCTACCTTAATTGAAGTTGAAGGTGTTGGGTTGATTCTACAGTATCCTCTTGATCAATCTCATCACCTTCCATGGCATGTTGATCCCTAAGAAGAGATCCTCTAGTTTCGATCATGCATACTCCAACTGAATCCCCCATCATCTTCATTGGGATCGAAGTCTTCTTTCATCAGACCCATACCCTAAGATCTCCTTTTTCTCCATAAAATAATGTGCAACTATCTCATCTAAGGATGATCCTCAATAGGTACAAAAATAGTTTGGGCGATCTGATCATTATCATGAGAGAGGCACCTCACATGAGTCAATCCTATGAGGGTTTCTAGAAATGATACTCACTAATACTTGTGTAATGGGGTAACAATCCTAGGATGATCTCTACCACTTCGCCTTGGTATCATCTGGAATATCCATGATGTCACCATCTCCCCATGTATGGGTGGAGTTGGTGGAAGCACGATGCTGGGGTCGCCACTCCTTTACCACGGAAGAAGGTCGCAGAGCTTGGACCTACCATAATGGGTTGTGTAGGAGGAGTACGATCCCTTGGCCATAGCCAGATCACCAACGGGGTAAGTTTTTCCCGAGATGTGGCCTTCATGGCCTTAGATGGAATGGGAGATGCTACAACCTGCACTGGCGATGGCAGACGTGGGGTAGAGTGGTGGGGTGGAGACACCATCGACTCTCTGTGCATAGGAACTATCCTCTTGTGGTGGCGGTCCCCGCAAGGAGAATACTATCGGTATGTTGCGTGGGTAACGAGTTGGAAAATCAAGTAAGCGATGGGCTCCTCATCTCTAGTAATGTGTGATGTATGGGCCTCACGGGCCCTCTCATGAATATGTCTCCCACTAGGGGATAAGATCGTAGATCAAAGCTGTACCGGACTCTAGCATCGTATGCCACCTACAGCATACAATGAGCAAGGCGTGTCTACTCCTAGAAAGCGCTGGTGGTGCACCACTGTAGGAGGTGATGAACGGATCCTCCTAGCATCCTCTCTATTTGATCCTGAGAGAGGATGAAACTAGTTTTATATAACCATTGGTGAAGTGATCATGGGAGACTCATCCATGGTGATCTGGCCTCCTCAGCTCTAGCTATCAAGTGTGGAACCATTTGATCATCTCTTTTATTCTATGATGGGTGTGGATGAGAGGAGTGTGAGCTAGACCCATACTCAAATGTGGGGAGGCAAAACGAACTAGGGGAACCTTACCTTGGAGAGTACATATGATAGGTGCTTATCACTAGCAACATGTGCAACTCTGGGATGATGCACTATAGGCTGCGATCGTTGAAATAGCTAAAGTGGCATCCCGCTTTCCTCTTATGAGGAGAAATCGAGTTAGATGGTAAGTCTATCTTGACTACGCTCACCTTCTTCTATTTGTGGTGAGGGGAATGCCCTCAGTGATCTTGGCCCCTCAAATCCTCGCCAAAGTGGATCAGTGGGTATGATCCAGGGAAGTCACGATCTAAGGCTAGATCCATATGGGAAAAGTAAAGACAAATTTGAGAACCCATTTGCATAAGCTAGAGAGACTGCTTGCACTAGAAAGAATCTACAGAAATGAACTTGCATCATTTTTCTCCATAGATTTTGAATTTTGAATTTTGAAAATTTGAACCCACATCCAACAACTTGGAAGTGTTAAGTGGGGTTCAAATGAATTTGAAAGATTGATTGAAAGAGGAATTTGAATATGAATCCAAACTTCAACAAATTTAGGTATGTTGAAATATGGATTCAAAATTTTGATAGGATGCTTCCATAGGTTCATTGTTTTATTTTGAATTTGAATTTTTGTGATTTTGAGGACCCTTTCCTTTAACAAATTTGGGTATGTTAAAGTAAGGGTCAAATGATTTTGTTTTGTTTGAATGTTTCGGAATTTTTCTTACTTAGCAAATTTAGGTATGCTAAGTGAAGTAAAAGTGATTGTTTCTTTTTGAGAATTTGTTTTGTTTTGATTTTTGGAAAATTTTGGAATTCTTACTTAGCAAATTTAGGTATGCAAAGTGAAGAACCCAAGTGTATTTTATTTGATTTTTGAAAATAGGATCCTTAGCAAATTTAAGTATGCTAAGAAAATCTTAAGTGTATCATTTATTTGGAATTTTTTTATTTTCGAAAAGGGTAGGATCCTTAGCAAATTTGGTATGCTAAGGAGATCCTAAGTGTTTTTTTTTTGAGGTGATTGAAAGTGAAGCTTCAACTTTAGCAAATTTGGTATGTTAAAGATGAAGTCCCACTTAGTTTTATGAAATAGAAATTTCACTTAGCAAATTTAAGTATGCTAAATGGTGTAAAATTTGAATTTTTATTTTTGGAAAATGGAAACTTCTCCTTAGCAAATTTGGTACGCTAAGGGAAGAAGTTCCAAAGGTGTTTGAGAAATTTTTGTTTTGAGTTTGGAAATTTCACCTAGCAAATTTGAGTATGCTAGGTGAGGTTCCAAAATATGTTTTGAAAGTTTTTGAATTTTGGATTTGGAAACTTTACTTAACAAAATTGGGTATGTTAAATGAAGTTCCAAATATATTTAAAAATTTTGAATTTTGGGATTTGGAGACTTCATATGTTAAATGAAGTTCCAAATATTGTTTGAGATTGTTGATTTTTTGGATTTGGAACTTCATAACAAATTTGGGTATGTTAAATGAAGTTCCAAAGTGTTTTGAAATTTTTTTGAAATTTGGATTTGAGACTTCACTTAATGAAGTTCCAAATGTGTTTAAATTTTGAATTTTGGGATTTAGAGACTTCACTTAACAAATTTGGGTATGTTAGGTGAGGTTCCAAAATGTATTTTGAAAATTTTAAAAATATGATTGTTGATTTTGGATTTGGAAACTTCACTTAGCAAATTTGATTATGCTAAATGAGGTTCCAAATGTATGTTTGAAAAAATTTTGTTGGGTTTTGAATTTGGAGACTTCACTTAACAAATTTGGGTATGTTAAATGAAGTTCCAAATGTGTTTGAAAATTTTGAATTTTTGGATTTGGAGACTTCTCTTAACAAATTTGGGTATGTTAAGTGAGGTTCCAAAATGTGCCTTGAAAATTTTTTAAAATATGATTGTTGATTTTGGATTTTTTATTTGGAGATTTCACTTAGCAAATTTGATTATGCTAAATAAAATTCCAAAATGTGTTTTGAAAAATTTTGAATTTTGGGATTTGGAGACTTCACTTAACAAATTTTGGTATGTTAAGTGAGGTTGCAAAATGAGTTTTGAAATTTTGAAATATGATTGTTGATTTTAATTTTGGATTTGGAAGCTTCACTTAACAAATTTGGGTATTTTAAATGATGTTCCAAAAAGTGTTTTGAAAAGTTTTTGAAATATGATTGTTGATTTTGATGTTTTGAAAAGAGGACCTCCATTCAGCATATTTAAGTATGTAGAATGGAGATCAATTTTCATTTTTGAAGTATGAGATTTTTGTGTCTGATTGTTGCTTTCTGAAAGAGAGGAACTCCAACTTAAACATATGTTAAATATGTTTAAGTAGGATTTTTATTTTTAGTTGGGAATGAAATCTTAATAAACTTGAGTATATTAAATGAAGATGTTCATGTGTGCTTTTTAAAAATTTAATTTTGTTTACAAATCAACTTTCCATTCAATAAGTGTGAGTGTATTGAAATTGAAAGAGTGTTTTTTTTTAAATTTTATGATTATGATTTTGATTTTTGAAAAACATGAATGTTCATTTTATTTTGAAAATGAAATCTTCATCATTGAAAGAAGATGTTCATTTGTGCTTTTGGAAAATTTTATTAGTTTTATTTTTGAAAATCCCTACATGTAATAATTATAGGACTTGTTAAATGAGGGTGACAAAATTTTGTGGAAAATATTTTATTAAATGTGTTTTTGAATAGGTGCTTTTGAAAAAGCAAAGTTCTTTATGGAAGATTTACTATTTTTAGGATGAACCTTTCCTTATCATGAAAATGGTAAGGATGAAGTCTTAAAGATGTTTCCCTTTTTATTTAGATCTTTTAATTTTACCCATTGGAGAAACTAACAGGGGTTTTAAGACCAACAAGGAATTGGGTCCTAAAACCTAAAGATGTTAGCTAACTTAACTCAAGAATGAAATAAGCTAAGTGCCAACGGAAAGAAGGATAGTCTTGGATTCATACTAAAGTACAAAACCACTATCGATACTCAAATACAATGATCATTTACCAAAGATGGAGAGAGGAACCATCCCAAGTGGAGTCGCAAGAAAAATTTGTGGTAGAAAAATCTCTATAAGGGAGTTGCCTTTCAAATCTGTGGGGAGAAAAGAAAGAGGAGCCCTTATAAAAATTCATCTTGGTAAGACGCCACGTAGATCCATAGATATACTTATTTAGGTGATCAGATACATCATCAAGGTATAGTGTACTATCTTGAAAGATAGAAGTCACTACCCTTTAATGGAACCAATCACCTCAATAAGAACTCTTAAGGATGATGGGTCCATATGTACCAGATTCTTCCCTACTTTACATGGAAAAGTAAAGGTGGTTTATTTTAAATCGTTCATTGTTCTACAGGGCAAGCCCCATAGTTAACATCCTAAGGTATGGGATCCCTTAGGAAAACTCTCGATTAAGATAAATGATTATTGTCTTTGAAGATTTCAATAGGAAGGACTATCAATCAATTAGTTTATATTTTTTTAAAGATCAAAATGGGATTGATCAAAAGAGAGTTATCAGGCCAAAATGGGAAATAAGTAGAGGCATCGATGCTAGAAACCTAAGCATCACAATCTATCCTATAGTTGGGCTTTACATTTTAGAAATTGATTTAGTTTGTTTGAGTAGTATTTTTCATTAGAATTTTAGGACTTACGATTCCTTAACACAAGATTAAGGAAATGCCTAAGAGGTGAGGAATTATGCTTATGGCCCACAAGGGGAGAAGCAACCTTAGAACCTAAATCTAGGGAGCTTCAAGGCCAAAGCACAACCTAAATCTAAGGCAAAATGGGTAAATGGTTTGCTCATAAGAGGAGGACAACCACGACATTGGACTTACAACCTAGCCGCCAACTAACTCCTCCTATGATTTTAAATACATGTAGGCAAGTCTTTATGCTTATGCAAGATAGCTAGGTTATTATTTAGAAAGAGACTAAGTCCTTAAACTCACTCTAAAGAGACTAGATCATGTAAAGGGACATGCTTCAAATGACCTAAATCTAATGCAATTCAAATTTTATTTTATTTTCATTTTGGACAATCATTTTGACTCATAATAGGATTTTATGACTAATGCATGAGAAAGAAGATTATTGGCCAAAATTAGAAGAAGGTAGGAGGTGAGTTTCCACCATGCCCTCAAAGGTCAAGTTCTCTGCAAAGGTGGAAGCCCTCCAATCAAGAGTAAATAAGATGCATTTGTGCATGATATTATAAAAAATGCTCATCCAAGGGTTGCTAATTCTTTTATCTTGATTTTAATCTAAGCTTTAGAGGTTATGAGTTGTTTAATTTTAATTTGAGTTGTTAAGTTGGGTAAAAGATTTATTTTTCCTAAAGAGCCTAATCCACATCCGCCATACATAAAGCAAGGAAGAAACTAGAAAGCATGCCACTTAATGAAAAAAGCTAAATCATCAATCAATTTATAAAGCTAATCGCAAAAAAGAATAAATGGGTTGTGGTTGGGCACCACGCACAAACCTAAAAATATCAAATGTGGGTAGCAAGCTCCCCTTATACAACTGATTACAAATGAATTAAATTATAATTAAGCAAAGGAATTCATTATGGGGTCTTTAAGCTTTTTTCTTTCTTCTTTTCTTCTTTTTGGTTCCTCCTTTGGATGGTTGGAAGGTGGATGCTCCAAGGCTTCACATGGTGCATAAGATAGGATCTTATGACCAATGCTCATCCTAATCCCCATAATAAATCATTCCAAAATCCTAATTATACAAATTTTTACATGAAAAGGAAAAGTAGAAAATCTAACTAACACCTGCAAAATAAAGGTTAGCTAAATCACACCACACAAATCCCAAGCATGTATATTGGACTTATCACACATGGGTGACTAAGTCCACCTGGCCTATGGATTATGCTTAGGGGTATAAAGCACCTCCAAGCAAAAGCATTTATATTTTTATGATAGCTCTTAAGTAATCCCTGAAAAAAGAATAGTTAGACTAAGAACATCCTACCATTCATTCTACGAGCATACACCCTAACATCTAATCTAAAACATATATTCTCAAAACAAAACAAACATAAAAAAATGCACCGACCTAACGCAAGGCTATAAGTGGTGACTTAGGCTAATGTGTGTGCTTTGAAGGTTTATGTGGTATGCTTAGCTTAGGACTTTAGGTTTAAATTTTCTAAGTGTGAATAACATGCTCAACTTAGAGGAGGGTTTCATTTAAGTTATTTAAATGTTTTGGGATGAGTTTATTTCATGTTTTTATTTGGTTTAATTGAAGCCTATAATTAATTACTAACTTTTGAAGAGAGGAAAGAGAAGAGAACTTCTTTCCTTCCCTAACCTTAAGTAATTTCTAAAGTAGTTCACATTTTAGTTTCATTTAGGTGAATGTTTTGATTACATCTTTTAATCAATCTAAAGTTTAGATAAACTCTAAACAAACATATTCAAAAAGAAAGGCATTTTAAGATTAAATAAAATGAATAAAATTCACATAACACACATTTCTTCATTTCTTTCCCAACATATATAACATGCATATGGATGGACCCTAAGCATATCTATACATGGAAATGAGAGTAATTAACCCACTTTATAATGCATGCTAAGTAATTCATTTAAGAAAATTTAGAAGTTTAATATGCATGATTTTTCTTAAGTAGAAAAGATTTTCCTTATCCAAAATTTCACATACATATATGAAAGTAAGAAAGGCATAAGTGAGTACAACACCATTGTTAACCGTGAGGTGTAAGGTACAAGACATACTTAGGGCTACTTAAAGCCTCACAACCTCGGGTTGTCCAGACTAATATACCACTTTCCTTAAATACAAACATGCATATAAAAGAAATGAAATAAAAAAGGAAGATGCAAAAGTTGTTTAATAGATTTGTTTTGTTTATGCAATTTATGCATGCAAGTATAGACAACCCTTCTTAGATGTAAGGGATGAATAGGATATGAAATTAAGTGAGCATTAGGTTCTTTTCAAATGAACCTTATATCTCACCAAAATTCCTATTCAAAACTATACCAACATAGGAAAGAGAGGAAACCTATACTAAGCATACCTTTATAATTCATCACATGCAAGCTTATAATTAAAGTATAAGTAACATACTTTTAGATTTAATATTTCATTTATCAGTTTTAAAAATAATTTGTATTTAGTAGTGAAAAAAGCCATTCATATTTTACTTTAGCCAACACATGCACATTTGACATAAAGTAAATAATTTCATTTTAAAATTTGAAACATGAAATTATGAATGCATGAAATCACATGACATACAACTTAACATGTTGGGGAAAGATTCAAAGTATTAAAAGAATGTAAACAAACTCACTTTACTTAAATCATAAAGACATTCTTATAGAATAAGAACAATTTAGAATAAATCAAAGTGAATTTAAAAATGATTTTTGTTTAGTTTGAAGTTTGATTTAATTTTGAAAAGGTGAGATGAGTTTACTGTTCCTAACTCATTCCCACATATTTTGTATTTTTTTTTAATTTTTAGATAATTAGATCTATTGTTGATTAGGTTAAGGTATGAATTAAGTAGATTAATTAACCCTTACCTACACCACCTTAGAAGAATTAGATGACATAAAACCCACAAGGAATTTAAATTTGCAATGCACCTAATAATGAAAAGGGCTAATGCAATTTGGCTCACAATTAAAAGTTAATTAAGCTAAGGGGTTTAGCTTAAGTAATTTCAAAACACCCTTTCACACTTATGAATGGGTTTTGATTTCCTTAATTGAACTTAGGCTATTAAACAAAGCATCTACCCAATATAGATTAATTAAGTTTTAGAACTTTTTAGAATTTTTGAAAATTGATTAAGGGGATAATTAATGAATTAACCCATAATTAAGAGAAGATTAAGGAGAGAAGAGGGGGTTTAAGGAATTTTTTGGGGGAAATGCCCCAAATTATTTCATAGACCTTCTACTTAATGGATTTGACCTTAAACAACCTTAATCTGAGGGTAAAATCACTAATCACACCTTAAATATCCTTAATTATATGAAAGATATAATTAGGGAATGAAATAATAATTTTCCCAATTGAGCCCTCAATAAATCTCAAGAAAACTAGGGGTGGTAGATGTCATCCCCTAAAATGAACCCTAGAAATTTAAGTTTAATTGATGACCTAATTAAAGAATAATTAACTAATTAAGATTCCCAAATTCAGAGAAAAGAGTAATTCAAAATCCATTGAAATCATTTTAAAAATATTCTAGATGAAATTATCTTTCCATAGCATTTTTCCTTTTATTTTTTTTATTTTTCTAGAGGGAATTATGAATTTTTGAAGCTCCATGGATTAATTAGCAATTAATTAGGCATTTTAATTAACTAATCCACAGCTCACGCGCAATGCGTGGCGTGGTGGTCACTTTACATATCGCGTGATAACTTAAACATCACCACAAGCGGTGGCGGTGACACGCTTATATCTCGGCTATCAATCAAAGATCGAGACAAGGATCTACCCACAATTTAAAAGGATAAATGGATTTACTAAACGTAAATAATCTGTCCATCTAAAATGTGTGGATGGACGGTGAGATGAGCCAAGTTCTTCCTTGATCAATGAGGGAATCCATGATCTAGGGAGATCGAGCTCGATGACTCTGGAATCAATTGTACCCACACCATCTAGCACAATACAAACCTATCCAATGGTGGATTTCTTGCCATGAAAATTTCTTTCACAAAGGACCACACCTTTAGTGGTCAAAATTCCATACCTCATGAGGTGATCACCTTGAGGTAGCTTCATGTTGAGATGAAAGGGAAATTCCTAGGCCTTGGGATTGAGAGGATCAATGGATGGACCAACACCCTTTCACTTGGGCTTCTTTGATTGAATTGATCCTCTCCTTGCTATGGGAACTCAATGTGAGCTTGGGTGAGCTCGATTGGTCCTAAGAAGTGAGAGGAATTTGAATCAAGTGTAGAAAGTTAGCAATTCACTCCCCATTTTTACCTTGTGCAAAAGAAGAAGAATTCAAATCCTCTCTAAAGACCTTGAGAATGCTCATTGATGATTGCTAAGGGTTCCTCGGCTTCAATTGACGGAGAGTGAATTAAAATTTTATTGAATTAGGGGGAGTATATCTCTCCCTATGGCAATTTGATGACCAACACCTCCTTTGCCATTTTAATCCAATTGATGAGATTGGAGAGGTTATTTGAGGATTGTGCACATGGTCAATTTGAGGGCCAGTGGATTTCCAACCTCCCATGTGCATCAAATTGAGCTTGGGAGGGAATTTGAAAACTCAATTTGAGCTAGGTGGTCGGGTTTGGTCTATGGGCATCCCAAACCCATTGGGTTGGGTGCACCACTCATCACTAAGTCCCCTTGAGCTTTTAGGAAAGCCTCAAGTGATTGTGAGGGTATGACCAAAATACCCATGGGCTAGGCCAAAATTTGTTATATGGCCTAGGGGTAGGATGGTCATGTTGGGTATGTGGAGAAACTAGGTTTGGCCAAGTTTCATTGGATTTGGAATCCATTTGATAGGGTTTGGCTCATGTTGACCCATTTAGGTCAAAATGGATCAACTTGGGTCAAGTTGACCAAATGGTCAAATTGGGTCAAACTAAGGGTTGGGTCAAGTTCATATGACCATTTGAAATGTTTTGGTGGATTTAGTTTGATTCAATTTGGTATATATTTGGTTTTGGCTCATATGACTTCACTTAGGTCAAATGGGTCAAGTTGACCCATTTGACCTATTTGAGGTAGGTCAATGGTAGGTTTAGGTTGTTAGTCATATGGAGTGGATTGGTATCTTTGTTTCCAATCAATTTGGGTTAAGTTCAATTTGGCTCAACATGACCCCTTTAGGTCATGTTGGGTCTAAGGTCAATTGGGCTAGGTTGGGTCTAGTTGGCCAATTGAGGCTTTGGTCAAGTTCAACAAGTGATTTGGAATGAACTTGACCCATTGGTTTCAATCAATTTGACTTAGATCAAGTTTTGACACATTTTGACCCTTTAGGTCAAAATGGGTCAACATGGGTCAAGTGGACCAATTGGGCTAGGTTAGGCTCAAATGTTGGCTTGGTCAAGTTCAAACATAGGTCATGAGTGAACTTAGATCAATGGTTTCAATCAATTTGGCCTATGGTGGAATTTGGTATGTAAGGTTTCATTTTAGGTTAAGTGTTGACTTGGTCAACTTAGGTTTGACTTGGTTTGACAATTTGATTGATTGATCATCCCATGATGATTGTTGATCATGATGAGAGGGATATATGAGTTTGGTTCAATCCAATTTGGTTAGGATCAAAAGTTGGCTCATAAGGGTACTTTAGGTCACTTTGGGTCAAGTGAGCCTAAGTGGTCAAATGGCTTGGTCAAAGCTTGATTTGAAGTTGGTTGATCTTGTTTATGGACTTATGATTGAAATATAAATCCATTTACAAGTGGTTTGAAGTCAAATGAGTTTTGATCCATTTGAAAATTTCATATTCAAAGGAAGAATATGAAGGAGTTTTGGGTTTGATTTTTGATTTGGATTTCAATTGTTTGATTGAGGTTGGATTTATATATGAGCTCATGATTGTAGGATTGATTGAACCATGAGAGAAATTCAAGTGTTTGGCTTGATTTGACTCTTGATTTGATTTGAAAGTGATTTGACTAAGTTCAAAATTTTGGCTTGAAAGGCTTAGATTTGATTTTGAGTTGATTTGAGTTTGATTTTTGTAATAGGTTTCGATTGTTTGAATTTACATTTCATTTATATGTGTAAATATAAATGAGAATATAAATGGATTATGAAAAAATTTCAAGGATTTGAAGTGGTTTAATCTTGATTTAGGTTAAATCCATTAAAAAATTTAAAGGATTTAAGAGAATTTTAATTTGAAATTTAATTTTTGAATTGGGTTTTGATTGATGTATATTTATATTTCATTTATATGATTAAATGAATATAAATAAGTTTTGAGAAAATCCCATGAATTTGAATAGGTTTGATCAAGTTTAGGTTAAATCCATTAATGGATTAAAGGATTTAAGGAAATTGGAATTTAATTTGAGGGTTTGATTTGATTGATTTGTATTTATATTTAATTTATATATTAGAATATAAATGAGAATATAAATAAGTTTTGAGAAAATCCCATGAATTTGAATTTATTTAATCAAGGTTTAGAGTTGATTTTGGCTAAGTCCTTCAATGGAAAATTAAAGGGGCTTAAGAAAATTTTCAAGAATTGATTTGGAATTTTGAATTTGATTTAGTGGGTTTGAATTTATATTTCATTTATAAATGTAAATATAAATGAGAATATAAATGGATTATGAGAAAATCTCAAAGCTTTGAATATGTTTGAATCATGATTTTGGTTAAGTACTTAAGGGCGGCTTAAAGACTTAGGAAATTTGAACTAAGAAATTTTTTATAAATTTTGATCATGGGTTTCAATCATAGATTTCAATCATGGAATTGAATCATGGAATTGATATGAGTTTGGAGAAAATCAAATAGAATTGATTTGGAGTTTGACTTGAAGGAGGAAAGTGAGGAAAAGTTTAAGCTAAGGGTAGGAGGTTTTCCTAACACCCCTAAGGCATGACCTATTCCTGTGGCTAACTCTTCTAAGTCTTCTAGGGCTAGGGGAGTGTCCACCTAATCACTAGATGTGTCTTAAAACTAAGGAACTCTTAAAGTCTAAGAGGGATTTTATGCTTAAGATGGAGGGGTTGAGCGCTCATCCTAAATATGAGGTCAACAACTCTATAGTGATTTTACTACCCATTGCTATCGTTAGTGATTGGAGATGAACTTCTAATGGTAGGATGGCTCTGAACCAATACACTAAGGAGAATGTGGTAGATTGGGTTGGAGTTATGTATGTGTGTATGCCCGAGCTACTAGTTGCTCATTCATTTATAGCTTATTGTCCGATGTCTTCTTTAGTATGTAATTTGTTGAATGCTTCTAGGCCATTTTCCCTAAGATAGTAGATATTGGGTATCTCCATCTATGGTGTCTTCTAGCAAAGCTGATCTCTGCTCTTGAATGTATTATTTGGATATAATTTATTTGAGGCACCCACTATATATGGTTCAAAAATTTGCCTTTATCTTTGATATGACCTAAGTGGGATTACCCACCCACTTGAAAAGTAGTCGGTGGCTAGGATGAAGACCCTTACAAGAAGGAGGATAAATCAACCCACTATGTTATACCCCACTTTAATGAGGTGTGAGGTGTAGGTGTTGGGTGGTTGGTGCAAGATTACACCATGTATCTAACAATGGTGGCATCTCCTAACTACATCTATGTAGTCTGTAATCATTAAAGGCCAATAGTATCCTAGTCTCTTGTTCTTTGCCTTCATCTCTGGATCGGATTGATGCACTACACATAGACCTAAATGTCGATCATGATCTTACGGTCTTCGTGTTTGTCTAAAGAGTGTAACCACATTTGATCAAAAGATCATCGATACAATGTGCCATCCACGAGAGCATAGAAGGGAGTTCTCCACTTCATTTGATGGGCTTGTGATCTCTTTTGAGGTAGTTTGCCTCTAGTCAAATAATCTATGAATGGTTGCCTCCAATCCAGCTCCTCATCTTTATTAGCAACGGCAACCTCCCCTTCAAGAGAGAATCTATCGATGAGTTCAACATCAATGATGGATAAGACTTATCTATTTTGGACCCTTATTGGAATGGACTCATCTTCTGGACATGCCAACTCCTTGGTGAGTTTGGCCAAAGCATCTACTACTGCATTCTCTCATCGAGAAATTTTGTAGATGGTGACCTCAGGGATTTGGGCCAACAGCTTCATGGTGTACTCATAGTTGTGATGAAGCTTAGGTTTTAGAACCTTATAAGACCCAACAATCTAGTTGATGAACAGTTGAGAATCCCCATAGATGTTGATGCTTTTGACATACATTGTAATAGCTAACTCCAAACAAGAAATCTCAAAGCCTCATACTCGACTTCGTTGTTGGTGCATGGATTGGAGAGATAGTATGAGAATCTCATCACATCATGGTCTGGAGTTAAAAGAATGATTTGCACCCCTGCCTTTACTAGAAGAGTAGATCATGGTTCTTCTTCTTTTTGAAAGGAAGTTGCACCATCAAAATACATCTCCCAGTGGCGATTGTCAACCTCTCCTAAGTTCAAGATTTTTTCATCAGGGAGATCGTCACTAAGAGGAGAGTCAGTAGTGAGTGGGTGTGCTGCTAGAAAATCTGCAGTGCTTATCCTTTATCATACGAAGGGGTACGAATGTGATGTCAAACTACAAGAGAATCATGGTCCAATGTGTCAAACGTCTGGATAACGTCGGCCGTGTCATAAGATCTTGCAGTGGATTGATTCTTGAAATCAAGTTTACTTTATGAGAGAGCATGTAATGTTGTAGCTTTTGGGATGCGAAGATAAGAGCTAGGCAATGTTTCTCAATAGGTGGGTCTTCATTATTGGTTTGGGCCAACAAAGCACCAAGGGAGTCATTCAATGCAACAATGTAAATGATAAGTGGCTTGCCCAGGATAGGGGCTACTAGAACTGGCATCTTCACTAAATACTATTTAATGTCTTTAAAATCATGCTGGCACATATCATCCCACTTGAACTTAGCATCCTTTTTGACAAGTGCTAAAAATGATTTGCATCTCCTCGATAGGTTGGAGATAAAGCATCTTAGATACAAACCTAACCTTAGAGCGATGGTTGAGTTAGAATTTTTAGGTGGCATTTCTAAGATAGCTTTGATCTACTATTCTATTCCTAATGTCGGACAACAAGGAACTTCCTTGAAGTTACTCAATGCACTTGAGGTTCATTTTGGTTGAATTGTCTTAACCGTTTAAAAATTACTCTCATGTCAAAGAGATGGTCTCCCTTTTCTTTACTTTTAACAACTAGATCATCGACGTAGCAGTCTACTTGATGTGAATGAGTTTGTCAAAAATCTGAGTCATGGCCTGCTGGTAAGTAGCACTAGCATTTTTAAGGCTAGAGGGCATGACCTTATAATAATATATTCTAATTAGAGTTCAAAAAGTGGTATTTCTCTCATCCTCAGGTGCCATCTTAATTTGGTTGTAGCTAGATGACCCATCCATGAAAAAGAATATTGCATGAGACGAGGCAATGTCCACCATTAACTCTTGTGTAGGAAGTGGAAATTCATCCTTAGGACATGCCTTATTTAAGTCCCTGAAATTGATGCATATGAGAATTTATCCATTCTTCTTCTTAACTGGGACGACACTGGCTAACCATACAGGGTATTTTCTTCCCTGATAAAGCCGGCATCCATCAGATTCTTGACTTCAGAAATGACTTGATGTTTAATTTCTAATCGTATGCGTCTATGACCTTGCTTGATAGGGTTAGCATTAGGGTCTATTACTAGTTTATGGACTTCTATATCAGGAGATAATCCTACCATCTCTTCATAGCTCCATGCAAAGCAGTCCTTAAACTCAATCAATATACCAACTAAGTCATTAGTTTCTTCTTCATTCAACGAAGAACTAATGTATGTGGGGCATCAATCTTCTTCTATTCTGAGGTTGATTTTTTTAGCTTATCGATAGTTAAATTAATTTTTTGTTCAAATTCTGGAGGTGCATCTTTGATTTGAAGATCATCATGATCATCTAAAGTTTCTAAACACACCTCCTCATAAGAGTTAGTGTGATTTAAGAAGAACCTATCAGATTCTAAATGATTGGTGACAACTAAGTAGTAATCATCATCGTCGATTGGACCCACTGTACTGAATCTTAGTCCTGGACTTGATGGTGCATCCATACCTTTGTTGTCCCATAGCTTCTCGAAATACTCTAACCTATGCCAAGACCATGTGTAAGGAATCAAACCTTTATTTGCAATATTATGAACATAAAGCGAGTACCAATCAAAAAATAATTCCATTAAATCTTTGCATGAATCATCCTCAAGTTTTACATCTACTTTTGGACGAGGATGTTGATCCCAATTGGAATGTATTTAGCTTAACATCTTTGGAAGATCTAGGGGCTTCCTTAACTACTAAACCTTCAACTTTTGAGAAGAAAGTGGGAAGAGCTAAAGTTCCCCAACTGCACTAATATTTTACATAATCATGATTTGAATACATTTATGCTTTCTTGGAGGCTGGTCTTTATCCTTTGTGAGTGTCACCTCAATGAAACCCGAGGTGGGTTGGTTGGTGCATTAATCACATGAGACTCATCCTCTGAGCAAGATTCTAAGTTTATGTGAATAGCAAGAGTACTCTTGTGAACTGGAACATGGCCCCGGTTGGCTGGCTGCCAACTAGGGGGTCTTTCACCTCTGGAACTGCCTCTGTATCTACCTCTGTGTCTACCTAGTGAAGGTTGAGTCATCCTACCCATATGTCCATATAGAGGAACAAACTATGGGTGGAATGTAATATGCGGCTCTACCTCTTCCTCGGTGTCCCTTTTTCGCTCAGTTGTACTTTCTTCTTTTCTTTTTCTTTTTATTTTTATTTTTCTTTTCTTTTGTATTTAAATTTTGGCCAAGTTCATGAGAATATTTGTTTTTATTTTGAGGAAGAGATTAGGTCGCATCCTTATATATCTCGACATTTCTAACTGAGAATGACTTTTCATCTCCTTTAACATAGTATTCGATTCCATCTTTTTGAAACTTGATGCACTGATGAGCGAGGTTGTAACCATCTTATTCTGGTGTATCCAAGGCCTACAGAGCAAAGTAGTAAATGTTGTATTTGAATCAATTATATAGAACTTGGCTTCAGTCTTCTAGTCACCTATTTCCAAAGGTATCACTATGGAGCTTAAAGCCCTCTCGCCCTGTTCATTGAATCCTCTCAATCATCCATCTCCTGAGTTGAGATGTCAATCTTCAAATAGGAAAATGGTTTTGGGCTCATAATGTTCACCATGCACTTGGATCAAAACCCTAGAAAGTATGAATCTGCCCATATCCACTGTGATGTAGAGGAGACAGTTGTGCTCCATATCGCCTAGAAGAAGGTCTTCGTCTATGAATGTGACTCCCTAGGCTTCTCTTGATTAATGTGCCATCTCTCCAATAGTAGTTAGCTGAGCTAACCATATTTCTGGATTAAGAAGAGCTTTGATCAATGACTCCCCCATCTCTTTGGACAAGATAAGGGCATCATATATGCTTAATTTAGCTGGCAACTTTCATAGGTGAGCGAGAACATTATAATCAACTCTAGGCTGATCCTCCATAAGCATATCCATAGGTGGAGAATCTTATGGAGGGGCTTCTTGATCATTAGAACCAATGACTTGCTTTTCCTTGTCTTGAGGTGCTGCCCTAGGAGGTAGAACCTTGCCACTGCGGAGGTTAACTTCAATGATCTCTTGTGGCAGGTTAGTAAAAGATTATACCCCCTCGTCAGGCATACCTACAGCTTCTCCTAGAGGACCCTCAAAATTAGATGATTCCAAGTCCATCTCAAGAGGCGAACCCATATTATTCAGAAAAAAGAAAGTCCATTTCTAAATTAGTAAGAGGATGATCAGAGTTATTATAATTATTAAGACTTGAAGAGTTTTCTAAAGGAGTAGAATCAGATAACCCATCAGAAGTGATAGAGATGTAATTCAAACTAGCTTTATTCTTTGATTTCTTAGATTTAAAAGGAGGTACATGGTAGAAATCTAGTAAAGTAAGTGGGGTGAGATTTGATGAATTGATACAAGATGTCTAGAAGAAGACTAGTTGAAGTAGGAATCTTGGATGGTAGCCAATAGTGGAATGGGAGGCTTGGTGGTTGCTACTTGGCTATCCCAGGAAAGTATGGGCTACTGCTGCTACTATTGAGCTCCCACTTTCCTCAAGTTATCTTTGGCAACTTACAAACCTTCCTTGATGTTGGAGGTTCGAGCTGCCTTAAGCACTTGTAAGGAAAGTTTCTTGATTTTAGAAATAATCTGTTTAGAGGTTCAGGATAAAGAGATATCCCAACCTTCTTTTATTTTGAGAGGATCACATGTATCCCCAAGGATTACCCTAACAGAATAAGATGGTTGTTCTACTAGATATTCCGTAGGCATAACTATAATGCCTAACTTGTAGCTATGCTCAAGCTAGTCCTTAAATGTAAAGGAATCCTCTAAAACATGGCCTAGCATATGGTGGTTAGGGCAAAAGTTAGGATCATTACTCCTGCCCACTTTCTCTGGCTTCCTAGGCTCAGGTAGCTAAAAATCAGGTTTCTTTAAGAGGTTCTTAAAGATTTTCCTGACTACTTTCCTTTTAGATGAATAAGGTTTGTTTAATTTATCCAATAGAGTAGGTGGATGATAGCTACCTGGGGGCGGGTATGTATACCGTTGCTGAGAGTATGGCTGAGGAGGATGTGGGGAAGGCCATGGACACTGCTACGATGGTCAATAAGATGGTTGAGGCAGTGGTAAAGGAGGTGGAAGCAAAGGTTATTGAGCTCAAGGTCTCTCACACTAATCCCTGATCAGTTGCTTCCTCTTATCCAATGCTGCTACTGCCCCTGGATTCTTTTTGTAGGCTTTTTGCAGCTTTGGCTTTAATGACTAATCTTGAAAGGGCAACTGTTTGGCCTCTCCTTATAAGCTAGCTTTCTTGTTGATTAACTTCTCAAATGTCTTAATGGTGAAACCTTTAAGCATGAAGGAGATCGAGCCATGAATACTCTTTAATAAAATTTCAACATCATACTATTCAAACAATTGTGGTTCACATTTCATGCTTAAATTACACCATCTAAGAATATAATCAATGAGGGACTCACCAAGATTTTGTTGAGCTATAATGAGATCGCCCACATTTACCCTTTGCCGAGCTCCAATAAACATCTTAACAAAGAGTTGCTCCAACTCAGCAAAAGTCTTCACTGAATCTTTGGGGAGTTTAGCGTACCAATCAAAAGCTATGCCTGCTAGATTGCTAATAAGTGATGAAATAATAACACATCACTACCACTAGCATTGCAAGCTACAAGTGTGCTATATGTTGGTGAGGTTCCCCATCAAAACTCCTGAAAGAAGGAGGCACAAAATCCTTAGTAAATTGGATTGCATCCAATTCCTCTGGGTAGGGTCTACCCTTTGGGCGATGAACCACCGGGCTTGCAGCTTCCTTCACCTGTTGTTCTACCATGAGTTTGATGTCTTTTTTCTTGTATGGAGGTACTGTCCACTACCTTCCTATACAAGCTAGTGCGCCACTCTCGGAGGTGAACTCTTGGGTTGATCCAGGACATTTAATAACTCAGGCTAACCAGTCTCCTCAATGATTATGCTTCTTTGGCTTGATTAAGTCTTCGACACTAACAAATCTTCAACTCTCTTCCCATCTTGTCTGCTCATCTTTGTTTGAGTTGTTGAAGGAGGTGTTGGGTCGAATAGGGTATCATCTTGTTGGCGCAACACCTTCAAACTATCTGATCAAGGAGAACCTATGGTATCAACCATATGCACCTATCGAGTCTTCCTAAATCATCTCATGGTCAAGCTAACCTTCTCCTCTTTGAGATCGGACCAATCATACCCTAGGATCTATTTCTTTTCAGTAAAATTCAATGCCAAGATATCATCTAAGGAGCGTTCCAACTGTGCTGGCACAAATACTCGCGACTGACCGGTGGTGGGATCATGATCATCAATGGAGATACATCTGACCTCCCCTACTACTGGAGTGCTAACCCTATGAGGTCTATGCTTACTAGAGGAAACATACTCATGACTGTCAATTGCCATGGGTGGAGTGCTGCCCCTAGGGGAATCTATTGCCATGGGGATAATAGAATTATCCCCTTCTCCTTCTGCCACTGCTATATCCATGATCGATTGAGGTGATGGTGGTGGTGGTATGACTATGATGCTATGGGGTTGCCACTCCTTCTTCACTTCAATTGAAGTGGGAGGTTGAGTAGGAGAACTCACCCTCACCGTAGTTGGTGGAGTAGAAGAAGTGGGATCTCTTGGCGTATGATCACTAGAGGCTTCTTCTCCCGATGCTGCTCATGGCTTTGGATGGGCTCAGAAGATGGAACTGGCGGTGATGCGGGGCGTGGAGTGGAGTGGTGTGGTGGAGACAACCTCGCCTCTGCGGGGCTCTCCTCCATGATGGGTGGTACTAGTCACACAATACTATGATGTGATCATGGGTAGCCTCGATCAGGAATCCATGAGGGTAGAGGTTGTTGTGCACGCATATTGCCTCTCTCTAGTGAACGATACTTGGGCCTCTCTAGCCCTCTGATGGATCTGCTGCATACCGTGAGGATAATCAATCATCAAATTAGCACTTGGGCACAGTGTCCATATGCCCTACCAACATGGCGTAAAACTATCCTGAGGCCAGCATATGACCTCCTCCTATCTCTGACAGGTGTCTCATAATGAACCGGAAGTGGAGGTGATACTGCAATCCTCTTGACATCTTCCTCTCCTTCAGAACCAAAAAAAGGATGGAACTTGTTCTGAGTAAGCATAGGAGAAACTACTTTGGGTGACCCCTCTTATGGGATGTGAGATACAGCCTCTATCTCCTTGCTAATGCGCATGTGGTGCCGCTTGATCTTGCAGCTTCTATTGTGGCATTGAGTTCAGCTAGGTGGAGCAATACTGGAGCTAGGCCCTACCTCAAAGGTAGGAGAGACTATCCCTGAAGCCAGGGTAGCCTTCCCCTTAGAGGAAGCCAATGAGTGGGTACTAGCCCACACTAGGGCAGTGATGGGAACAATTGACTGTGTAGGCACTAAAACTGTAGCTTCTACGAGAACCTCTATCGCCTTCCTCTTCAGTGAGAGAAACACAGAATCTAAGGGCATCTTAATATGGATGAATGGCTTCTGCCCAGCTACCATATTTTTGCTGACAGTGGTTAGGGTTTTCCCCTCACAAGTGATCCTAACTCTCTCGAATCCTCGCCCAAAATGTATTAAATGGGCAAAATTAGTTTAGGGGAGGCTGTCCCGATCCAAGGCCAAATCCATCCCAAAGGGGAAGGTGACACATACTTCTGGGAATCCATCTGCATTGTACTAAACTAAGAAAAGCTGACTGGACTTAGTTCAAACTGAACTGGAACTCTGCAATTATTGAAAACAAACTCAAATCATATTTTCTGCCTTGGTATTCTGCTAACTTTTTTAAATTTTATTTAGAGTTTGAACCCACACTTAACAATTTGAATATGTTAAGTGGAGCTTATTGAATTTAGGAGAGATTTTGAATAACTTAGAGGAGAGATTTTGAGTTAATTTGAGTTTAGAAACCACATTCAACAAATTTATGTATGTTGAATGGGTTCAAATATTTTGGAAGACTTTTGAAGCTTCCATTGGTTCATATTTGAATTTGATTTTATGTTTGGGGACCCTTTATTTAACAAATTTGAGTATGTTAAATAGAGGGTCAATTGATTTTGTTTGGGATTACTCATTTAACAAATTTGGGTATGCTAAATGAGATGTTTGAAAACAATTTTCTTTTTGCATGTTTTCCCATGATATGTATCATGCGTGAATTTAGAAATGGAATCTCTACTTAGAAAATTTGTGTATGCTAAATAAATGCCAAATATATTTATTTTTTGTTTTAATTTTGAAAATAGTTACTTAGCAAATTTGTGTATGCTAAATAAAGTCCAAATGTGTTTGATTTTTGGTTTGGATTTTTTAAAATTGGTATTTACTTAGTAATTTTGTGTATGCTAAACAAAACCCAATTGTGTTTTTGGTTTCAATTTTAAAAATGGGATCTTTACTTAGCAAATTTGTGTATACTAAATAAAGTCCATATGTGTTTGATTTTTATTTTGATTTTTGAAAATAGGGCCTTTACTTAGCAAATTCATGTATGCTAAATAAAGCCCAAATGTGTTTTGGTTTTGATTTTGAAAATGGGATCTTTACTTAGAAAATTTTTGTATGATAAATAAAGCCCAAATGTGTTTGATTTTTTTTTATTTTGTGGTTATTTTTGAAAAGGGGAGATTTCTCTTTAACAAATATGGTGTGTTAAATAGAATCAAATTTTTTTCAATTTTTTTTTTGAAAAATGAAACTCTAATTTGACAAATTTGGGTATGTCAAATGGAATTCCAATATATTTTCATTTTCATGATTTTTGCAAAGGAGATTTCCATTTAACAAATTTGGGTATGTAAAATGGAAATCAATCATATTTTATTTTTCAAGGATGAAATTTTTGTGTGATTATTCCTTTTTTAAGAAGGAAATTCCAACTTAATACATGTGGAATGTGTTAAGTGGAGTTTCAAATGGTGTGATTTTATTTGAAAATGAAACCTCCTTTCAACAAATTTGGATATATTGAATGAAGATGCTTATTTTTAAATTTGTGCTTTTTGAAAGAAAGAAACTCCAACTCTAATATATGTGGAATATATTGGGGGCAATTTCAATTTTATGATATGATTTTCTTTGAAATTGAAATCTTTATTCAATAAATTTGGGTATATTGAATGAGGATTCTCATTTTCAAATATGTTCTTTTGAAAATGAAGAAACTCCAACTTCAACATATGTGAGATATATTGAGTGGAGTTCAATTTTTATGACATGATTTTATTTGGAAATGAAATCTTCATTCAATAAATCTGGGTATATTGAATGAGGATGTTCATTTTCAAATATGTGCTATTTGAAAAGGAAGAAACTCCAACTTCAACATATGTGAGATATATTGAGTGGAGTTTCAATTTTATGAAATGATTTTATTTGGAAATGAAATCTTCATTCAATAAATTTGGGTATATTGAATGAGGATGTTCATTTTCAAATATGTAAGGAAGAAACTACAACTTTTTGAAATATATTGAGTGGAGTTTCAATTTTATGAAATGATTTTATTCGGAAATGAAATCCTCATTAAATAAATCTGGGTATATTGAATGAGGATGTTCATTTTTAAATATGTGCTTTTTGAAAAGGGAGAAACTCTAACTTCAACATAAATGAAATATATTGAGTGGAGTTTCAATTTTTATGACAAGATTTATTTGGAAATGAAATCTTCATTCAATAAATCTAGGTATATTGAATGAGGATGTTCATTTTCAAATATGTGCTTTTTGAAAGATGATTTTGATTTTGGTTTTGAAAAGAACCCACATGCAACAATCCTAATGATTGTTGATAGGGTTGAGTTATATATTTTTGTGAAAATTTTTGTGCAAATATTTTATTATGTGAACTTTGGGAAAGTGCTTTGAAAAGAGATATTTTTATAAAGGATTTATTTTTCTCATTTGTGAAATGAACCTTACCTTACAATAGAGATGGTAAGGAAGTTCAAAAAGGTATTTAGTTTTGTTTTTGGTGAAATTTTATTTTCACCTATTAGGAAGCCCAATAGGAGTTTTAAGACCTACACCGAGTGAGGTCCTAAAAACTAAAGGATGTTGGTCATCTTTGCTTAAGAATGAAATGAGCAAAGTGCCAACAAAAAAACAAGGATAGTCTTGAACTCATATGAAATACAAATCCACTATCGATACTTGGAGACAATAATCATTTATCGAAGATGGAGAGAGGAACCATCTCCTGTGGAGTCGCTAGAAAAATCTATGGTGTTTTATTTTGTGTGTGTTTATGTGAGGGGACACCACACAGATGCGTAGATGTACTCATTAGGATAATCAAGTATGACATTGAAGAATAATGTACTATCTCAAGAGATAGAAGTCACTATCTTATAATGGACCTAATCATATAATGAGGACTCATAAGGCATGATGGGTCTTCGAATGTACCAGACATGGAAAAGTAAAGTAGGGTTTATTTAAACCAAGTTCGTTGAGTTCCTAATGGAGGCAAGCCACAATGTTAATTACATCCTAAGGAATGAGATTCTTCAAGAATACTCTTGATTAAGGTAAATGATCATTGTCTCTGAAGATTTCAAAGATAGGACTATCAATTAATTGGTTATTTTTAGAAAATTAAGTGGGATTGATCAAAAGGAGATAGTTATTATCAAAACCAAAGAGAGATGAGTAGGGGATGCTTATGATACTAGAAAGCCTAGTGAGCATCCCAGATTATCCTATGGTTGGGTTTTATATTTTTAAAATTGATGAGAATTTTATGTTTGAGTTGAATTTCTATTAGAAATCTAGGGCTTACATTTCCACAATATAAGATTATAGAAATGCCTAAAAGGCAAGGATTTATGCTTGCAGCCCCAAAGGAAATAACAACCTCAAATCCTAAATCTAGGGAGCTTTGGCAAGGGCTAAAGTATGACCTAAATCTATGGCAAAAGTGGGTATATAGTTTACCTCCACAAGAGAGGATAAACCACCCGACTGTTAGACTTACAATCACTTGGGTTGGCTGCTAACTAACTCCTCCTATAATTTTAAATACATGTAGGCAAGTCTTATGCTTTGCAAGATGGCTAGGCTGTTATTTATTTAGAAAGGAGACTAAGTCCTTAAACTCACACCCTAAGAGACTATATCATGAAGGACATGAATAATGACTTCTAATGCAAATTTTTGTAAGTTTTATTTTTTTTTTGGACATTTTTTGTTGACACCATGGGAGTTTATATGCCTAATGCATGAGAAAATCAGTTATGGGCCAAAATTAGAAAGAAGGAGGTGTGTTTCTACCGTGGCTCTCAAAGGTCAAGCCATTTTCTTTAGCAAAAGTGGAAGCCCTCCATTAGAAAGAGTGAGATAATATGAGTTATGCATGATGTGAGACATTCAACATTCAGCTAAGAGGTTGCTAAATTTTTATTATCTTGATTTATGTCCTAAGCTTTAGTTGAGGTTATGAATTGTTTAGTTTAATTTTGAGTTTATTAATTGGATAGAAAATTTATTTTTCCCTTAGAACTAATCAGCATGCCATTCAATCATCAAACAATTAAGAAATTAGAAAAAACCATGCCATCAATTTCTTTGGTGTAGTTGCTTGGGATGTAGTTGCTCTAAAGGCATCACATGGTATATAAGACTTTATCTTATAACTAATTTTCATCTTAATCCACCATAACATTCATTCAAAATCTTAATTGCAGAATTTACATCAAAATGGGAAAGGTAAATCTAATTAAACCTATAAAATAATGTTAGCTAAACATACCACATAACCCAAGCAGTTATATCAATAATTTGGACTTAGCACCCCCACACATGGGTAACCAAGTCCACCTATCCTAATTTGGTCTATGCTTAGAGGTATAAGCAACCTACATAGCAAAAAGCATTTATACTTTTATTACAATGCTCCTTAAGCACAACCCCCTATAGGAAACATGATCAGGCTAAGATCGCTCTATCATCCAGTCTATACACATGCACCCTAACATCTGGTCTAAAATAATACATCACAAAACAAAACATTCATCAAACCATGCACTGCCCTAACCTAAAGCTATAAATGGATACTTAGTTTAATGTGTGTGCCATTTTAAGGCTTGTGTGGCATGTCTTAGCTAGGGTTTAAGGTTGGAATTTTCTAAGTGTGAAAGATTCAATTTAGATGGTGGTTTTATTTCAAGTGATTCAGTTGACTTGTCAATTTTAGTTAATAATTTGATTTGATTTTAATAAGCTTACACTTAGTGATTAAATGTTATGAAGAGAAGAAAAGAGAAGATAACTTCTCTTTCATCCCTACCTTAAAGCATTTCTAAGGTAGATTGATTAATGAATTTGCTTCAGTGAATAGGTTATTATGTGTTTTAATTGGTCCTAAGTTTGGATTCTCCTTAAGTAGTCCCATTTAATAAGAAAAAAATCTTAGGATTACTTAGGGTGAATTACTATCACATAACACACAACCATTCATTTCTTGTTATCATGTATACCATGCATATGAATAATAATCTAAGCATACATATACATGCGATGCAAATCTTTAACTAAATGCACATCCACATGTATAAAAGTTATAAGTGAGTATGATGCTATTATTTTCTATACTAGGGGCGTAAGGTACAAGACCTACTTAGGGCTAATTAAAGCCTCACAGCCCTGGGATTATGTTTGATTAGAGATGTCCAGATTGATATACCACTTTTCTTAGATACATGTAAATGTATAAAAAAACCAAATGGATAAGGAATCATACAAAAGATTATGTTTGATTTGGCTGTATAATTTACATGTGTGATATGAAGATCCTTCTTAAGTCATAACATAGAAATGTATAGGAATAGATTTAGGCAAGTGTTGTGTTACTTTCAAATGAATTATGCACATGCAAATCCTATGTAAATCCATGTTAAGAGAAGAAAAGAGAACTTCATAATACACATCTCATACTATAATCACATGCAAGCCTATAAATATTTATAACTAGCATCACCTCATTCATAATCTTTGATTCATAAGTTTTGAGAATATTTTTGGTTTTAATAGTGATAATAGCCACTCATATTCTTAATTTAGCCAAAACATGCAATTTGACATAAAAGGAAACATTTAATTTAATTAATTTTTACAAGAGATGAATGCATGATTTCATATGGCAAACAATAATTAGCATGATTGGGGGGAAATAAAGGGATGTAAACACATGACTTCATTCACCCTAATTAATTTCTAAGGATAATCATATGAAATAAGATCATTTAAAATGAATCAAAATTCCTTAAGGAGATTTTTATCTTTGGATTTGATTTGACTTAGGAAATATGAGAAAGGTTTGCTAGTCCTAACCCATTCCCCCATATGTGAATTGGATTGGTTTAATTTAGAATAATTAGGTTGATTTTATGTTTTGTTTAGGTTAAGGTATGAATTAAATGGATTAATTATCCCTTATCTATATCACCTTATGTTAATTAACTAATTAATAATAAGCCAATATGATATTCAACCACATGAAAAGTAAATTTGCAATGCTCCTAAGAAATGAAAGGGGCCTAATGCAATTGGCTTATGATTAATAGTTAATTAGACTTAAGGGAGCTCACTTAATTACTCTTATGATTTTCTCGCCCATGTGAGCTAATCATAATTTCATTATCTCTCACCTTGGGTTATTAAACACCCAAGGAGCTACTCAAGACCAATTGAAGGTTGTTCAGGTTGGGTACATTGATTTTTAATTTTGATTTCATTAGGCCATTAAAGAATTGATTAAATGCTTTAGTTACTCTTTCAATTAAATGATAAAATTTACTTAGGGGAAAGGATCAAGGGAAAGGCTTCAATCCTAATCCTAAAGCATTAAATCATGCCACTAAGTTTTGATTCCCTCTTTTTAAAGATCTAATCACTTGATTAATCAACTAATCATTCCATTAAACCATTAATTAATTTAATTTTCAAATGTAAAGGATAATTAGGAAATAAAATAGGAAAATGTTCCCAATCATATTCCCTAGGTGACTATATTATTTAACAGGGATAATAAGGTTCAAGTGATTAATGAAGCTTCTGTTCATCCCTCAAATGATTTTCCTAATTAAGCAATCAATAAAATCCTAGAAAAATAGGGGAGGCAGAGGTCATCCCCTAAACATCCACAAAAAATTTGAGAATAATTGAGTGGTCAATTAAAGTATAATTAAGCTAATTATTTTTTTGATAAAACCCTAATTAAGCCAACATCATTGTTCAAAATAAATTATTTATAATTTGCCTAGGCTCTCCTCTAAAATATCTTCAAAATGGTACTGAGTTTGCATTTTTTTAAATTTTTCTAAAATTAGTTATGATTTTAGGAAGTTTCATCATTAAAATTGGATTAATTAAGCCTATTAAACCCCTAATCCCGTCGGGCCATGTGGTAGATGATGCGGTGCCCTGACGTGGTGTGCTTTCCACATGGCATGACGAGATAGGTTATTTAAGTTGTCACATCTGTAGAGAGTGGGCGATGATTTCTCCAGCCATTCGATCTAAGATCGGATGGTCAGATTAATCTCAGGGAAGGAATTAGGGGATCTGATGATCCGATCGTGCTCTAATCACATGGAACGGATGGCATATGATCCTTCTCCTTCACAGGCTATGAGAGATAAACATTGTTCATCTTTCCTCATTCTATTCGAGCTCACCCGAGCTTGAATTGGGATTAAAATAATCCCACACCTTCGGAAGGAGAGGAATGCACATCCAATGGTCAAGATCGCATGGGGTGATCATTTCCATCAAAATGGACCAACTGAAACTTTCTATAGCCATGGTTTCATGCAATTACCTTACTAGAGGCTATCACCAGTGCTTCCAATGGAGATGGTAGCTTCGTCTAATAGAAATGAAGCCCTGTTGAAGGAATCCAGTCTTGACTTGAAGTGGTTTGCTTGGTCGACCAAGCTCCTCTTCAATGGTGATCGACCTTAATCGAAGTGGTGCTTCTCGTGGCTAGGAGACTTGAGAAATGATTCGATTGAGCTCGCCTTAGTCCAAGGATGGTGTGTGCAAGGTTAATTTGATTTTGGTTGAGAATTGAATGAGTTGGATTTGGAATTGATCTCCCTTATTTCAGCTTTGAGTAAAACCAAAAATGGGAAATGGGGAGCTCAGGAATGGCTTGGAAAAGCTTGGGGAGTTTTCGATTCAACCTCTCAAGCTGTGAGGAATGGATTGATTGTCATTTGAGTGGGAATGAGAGGGGGTATATCTCCCCCCTCCTAGGATCAGACGGTGAGAGGTTATTTTACCATTTTGGCTCAATGGCTTGGATTGGAGGCATGGTTTGAGCTACAAAACATCCCACATGGGTCATTTTGTGTAGTGGAGTGAGGAAGAGTGGATACCCATGTGAGTGGTGAGTGTATTTGGTGATCCAAGTATTCAAATGTGATTGGGGAGGTCAATTTGGTCTTGCCTTGGGTCATGGCCGACCCAAGCTCATTGGATCATGTTCACCACTCCCCTTGGTGCCCTTGTGGACCACTAGAAGGATGCCAAGTGGTCTTGAGAATGAAATGACCAAATTCCAAGTGAATTTGGTCATAGGATACCCTTTGACCTAAGGGCAAAGTGGTCATTTGGCTATGAGTTTGATTTGGATAGATTTGAAATGATTGAAAAATGGGTTGGGCCAAATTTCAAGTGATTTGTAGTTCATTTGGTTTGAATTAGTTCAATTTGAGCCATTTAGGTCAAGTTGGGTCAAATTGGGTTAGGTTGATCAATTGGTCAAATTGGGTCAATCCATGGGTTATGTCAAGTTCAAATGATCATTTGGAGCCTATAGGTATCATTGATTTGGTTTAATTTGGTTTATATTTGGTATTGGTAAATTTAGGTTCATTTAGTTCAAATGGGCAAGCTGACCAATTTGACCAATTTGGCCCAATTGGGTTAGGTCATGAGTTGGTTTAGGCTTGGTTAATCATTTGAAATATATTGCAAGCTTTGATTTCAATCAATTTTGATTTGGTTTGACTTCAAGTTGATTTGACCTTTTAGGTCAAGTTAGGTTCATAGTCAAATGGGCTAGGTTGGGTCTAATTGGTCAATTGAAGCTTTAGTCAAGTTCAACAATCAATTTAGAATGAATTTGACCCATTGGTTGCAATCAATTTAGCTTGGATCAAGATTTGACCTATTTTGGGTTTTTAGGTCAATTTGGGTCAACTTAAGTCAAGTGGCCAATTAGGCTTGGTTTGGTTCAATTGATGGCTTAGTCATGTTCAATCATTGATTATGGATGGCTTAGATCAATTATTTCAATCAATTTGGCATATGATCGATTTTGGCTAGTTTGGATTTCATTTAGGTTAAATGTTAACTTGGTCAAAGGCTAGGTTTGACTTAGTTTGACCCAATTTGAGTGATTGATCATTTTAGGATGATTTTTTATCACAATGTGAGGCTTAGATGGGCTTAATTCAATCTAATTTGGGTTGGCTTAGAGTCCTGCTCAAAAAGGTCCTTTAGGTCACATTGGGTCAAGTGAACCTAAATGGGTCAATTGACTTGATCAAGGCTTGATTTGGGTTTGGTTGAACTTACATATAGACTTATGATGGAAGTATAAATCCAATTGCAAGTGGCTTGGAGTCAAATGGGTTTTGGTTTATTTGACAATTTCAAGCAAAAGGATGAACATGGGTTTGACTTGGGTTTGTTTGAATTTGGCTTGGTGATTGTAGTTTATTTTTATATTTGGGCATGTGATTGAAGGAGTGATTGTTTAAAGATAAAATCCAAGGATTTGGATTGTTTTGAGAATGATTTGGCTAACTCCAAGAAATTAACTTAAAGGATGTAAATTGGGTTTATATTTGAGTTTTGAATTTATATTGATTTGATTTTGGCCATTTGAATTTATATTTCATTTATATTTGTGAATATAAATGAGAATATAAATGATCCATGAGGATCAATTAGGAGTGATTTGATTGTGGATTTGACTAAGGTAGGTCAAAAAGTTTGAAAATGAGGTTTTGATTTGGTTTGATTTATATTCATTTGATTTGGATGATTTGGATGCCAATTTCATTTATATTTGTAAAAATAAATGATGGAATAAGTGATCAATGAAGAAATATCTTGGCTTTGGGTTGATTTGAAGGGTTTGGCTAAGCTTATGGATGTAATTCATAAGTCTTAGGAAGGTTTTGGATTTGGAGTTGATCATGGATTTGAATCATCTGGAATTGGTTCATGATTTGGATTCTAGGATTTGGATTTGGATTTGGATTTGAATTTGAAGTTGATTTAAGATTTTAAAAAATCAATTGAGTTGGAATTGATTTTAGATTTGAGAAAATCAATTGAGTTGGCATTGATTTGACATTTGATTTGGATTGGTTTAAAGGAGTGTACATGGGTTGGCTTTGAGCTATAGAGTAAGTGGTTTCCTTAAATCCCTAATGCATATCCTAATCCTATGATAAACCTTTCTAAGTCTCTAGGGTTAGGTTAAGTATTCACCTAATCACTAGAGGTATCTTAAGACTAAGGAACTCTTAGTATTTAGAGGAGTTCTATGTCTAAGATGGAGAAGTTGAGAGCTCACTCCAAAAGTGAGGCCAACAAAGGATAATTAATTAAGAAGTCACTTATTTCAACTTATCACAAGCCAATGAAAAAGATTAAAATTTTCAATATTCTAAATGAAGTTCACTAAAGAGAACGTGAAAGAAATTTTATATGATATTTTTTAACACACAAAATTGTAAAATAACATTATTCCTGACCAACTTTTAAAAAAGATTGAAGGATTTTTCTAAGAGATGTCCCTTGTTAGATATTTACTTCTATCCAACTTTAGTTTTTTTTTTTTGGTAGTTTTTAGAAGATGGATTTAATGGGCTGATTTCCTTTATCAAAAAGCTATAAAAATATTTTCTTCTTAGTTGACTATTTTACCTAATGGATTGAAGAAAAAGTCTTGTTACTTTGAATTAATCTATAATTTCAATTAAATTTACATCATATATCAATATGGATACCAAAACTAATAATTTTTAATAATGGCCCCTTATTTTCAAGCATGAAATTCAAAGAATTTTATCAAAGTATGTGATTCTACTCAAATTCATCTCTATCCATCATCTAAAAAAAAAATGGTCATAAGTCAAAGCTTTGGATAAACTGATTCTCAAACTTGTAAAGAACAACGTTGAAGGAGCCAAAGGCAAGTGGGTTGAGATGTTACCCTCAATTCTTTAAGCTCCAAGAATGACTCAAATATCAATAATTAAAGAAATAATATTGTATTATCATAAAATTTTGAGACATTGTTTCTTATGGAATATAATCTAAATAGTTCAAAATGTGAAAAAAGAGAATTCAACAAATGGAGGAATTGAATGAAGAAGGAATAATGATTGAGCTCAAGATTCTTAAAGTACCCAATTTTCTATTATCCATAAAGTGTGATGATGATAAGAGAAGAGTAATAAAGTATTACAATTCAAATATATGTGAAAAGCTCTTCCATACTAGAAATCTAGTTTTATTTAAAGTAGATGCTACTAGATGCTGAAGAATACATGGTAAAGTTGACCTCACTTTTAGAGAGGTTGACCATCCCCTTCTTAGACCTAGGATTCATCTAGGCACTGAGGAATCCCTAGTGCTAAGACACTCTTGGTGGTTAGGAAAACACTAATCCCAAACCCAAAAACTCGTAGGGTTCAACCCTAAGGTTAGGCTTTGACTTAGGATAGATAGAACACCATCTATTATAAACCCAATTAAACCTCATATCAAACCAACTCTTTAAATCTATACCAATTGATTATAAACCAAACCCAAGCCAATAACCAAATGATTCCAAGCCCAATGTTGACCCATTAAGATCCAACTTGGTTTAATGGGTGGGTTGACCCATTTGACCCATCTGGCCCTAAATAAGGAAAATTCAAAACCAACCCAAACTAATTGAAATTGAACTTACCCAAACATATTTGAAATCTAATTGAACCTGATCAAGCCTCAATTGTAATCCAATTGGCCCTTAACCCAAGTTAGCCCATTTGAACCCTGTAGGGCTAGAATTCAATTCAATTTGATTTAATACAAATTAAATTAATCTAAACCACATAATCATTTTAAACACCTAATGAAATATTTCAATTCATTCAATTCCACCCAATTTCACCAATTGGTCTAATTGATTCAACTTGAATCATTTGACTTAAAAGGTCCAAATGAGTGAAAATTTAATCTAACTCAAGTAGATTACAATAAAAGCCATCAATCAACCCCAAATTCATCATTGAATACATCTCAACATCTAATTGGCATCAGTTTGATCAGGTCAACCTAATTGATTCACTTAGTTCAATTTGACCTAAAAAGATCAACTTAGTTCAAACTTTAATTCAATTCAAATTGAACTAAATCAATCTATCAAACCTTCTCTAAAATTATTGTTAATCATCATTGACCACCCAATTGCAATCATTTAAACTTAGCCAAGTCAATTTGACTACTTAACCCAAGTTGACCTAATTTTACCTACAAGACTAAATTGATTGTAACCAATGCCTTCAATCAATCATAAATTGAATATTGAACACACTTCAACCACTAATCCAATCCAACTTTATCAAACCAACCCAATTATTCCATTTGGCCTAAATTGACCTAAAGGGTTAAATTGAACCAAAGCTCATTCTAACCTAAATCAATTTAAGCCAACACATATAATTATTCTCAAATGAGAGCCAAGTCAATTTGACCACTTAGTCCAAGTGGACCTTATTTCCTCATTTCAATCCAAATTAATTGTAGCCAATGCCTTCAATTAATCATAAATTGATTATTGAACACACTTCAACCACCAATCCAAGCAAATTTGATCAAACCAACCCAATTATCCCATTTGGTCTAAATTGACCTAAAGAGTTAAATTGAACCAAAGCTCACTCTAACCTAAATAAATTCAAGCCAACACCTATAATCATTCTAAAATTATCAATCAAACATAAGTTAGCCCTTCATCCAATTCAAATTGACCAATTTGACCATTTTGGTTAACTTGACCCATTTAAACTAAAAATGTCCATTTGAACCAAATTAAAATCCACTTCAAATTTAGTCAAACCAATTGCACCATTGCACTCCAAATGACCAATTGAACATAACCCAAGTTCCCTCTTAACTCAATTTGGACAATTGGTCAATCTAACCCATTTGAATCTAAATTGACCTACGTAGGTCAAATTGAGTCAAACCCAACCAAACTAAGTCCAAATCCAACAAAACTTGGCATGACTCACCATTAGATCCCCATTGACTTGCCCAAGTGGACCCAACTCAAGGTGAATCTGGTTAAGCTAAAAATAAGTAAACTAGGGGTTATAAATTGGAAAAAAACCTAAAATAGAAAGATCCAATCCCTTTTTTAACATTGGGCAACCACCTTAGCATGCCTTGAGCTCCCCCCATACTGACTAGAACTGACCCAAAGTTGTTGGGTTTAGCTATTGACTAAGGTGAGCCCCCTCTCAGCTTAGCCAACCATTGGTTTAGCCCAAGGGATTTATCCCTCTCACCACCAGCCACCAAACTTTCATAGCCACTAGGAGACCTCCACCTCATCAATCATATGCCATTTTTGGCCACCCCCACTGTCTGACCAACTACTACAACCTAAACTAAGCTCTTTGGTTGGTTCACATGGGGAGGAGGGTATACACCTTTTCTTTAACAAAAATTGATCAGAGACCCTCCTCAAAGAACCCTCGAACAGTCCCCAAGCTTTGCTAAAGGTCCCTGTTCCTTCAACCACCAGTAAGACCAACTCCTCCCTTAGCCTGAGCCTTCACTCTGTATAAATCCACCTAAACCCCTACCAAAATCAAACTAAATGTTCCCACACCTTCCCATAACTCTGAGAAACCAAAATGAATTGATTTCCTACTGATTTGACCAACAGAAGACTGAGTTCGACCAACTCCAATAAGCTTCATAGTGGTGTTCTGTCTAGAGTATGATCGGTAGGGAGGCAACTCGTGATCTTCTCAATAGGGTTCCTCTTCAAGGTGAAGCTATCTCAGTTGACGGACCATCGATCTTGCTTCAGAGAGGTAATTTTTGACTAATCATAAAAAAAACCATATGATTCTTGATCTATTGTAAAAGAAATTTGCATTTTGTACCAGTCTCGCCATAGGATCTCCCTAGTATTCTTTCCTGATCATTTTGGAGTCGAATTCACCATCAAACAAACTACAGCAATCCCAGATCGAGCGATGAAAGGTGGACAGTGTCTATCTTTAGCCATAAGTTGACCATGATTTATTGGCCATCCGTTCCATGTGATAAGAACAGACAGCCGTGATTAATCACATTAGAACTTTTTGAGTTCTTTCCTTTAGAATCACATGATTAATCTCTATCATCTAATCCATGATCAAATAGCTGAGATGAAAGCACGTCCGTCGCCTCTAAGTTAGCAACCATGTCGGACAATTTAAGTGACCAATTCTAAAGTGTCACATAGAAAGTGTTGCCACGTCAGCCGCCGCGCGGCGCCGATTATGTAAATATATTAATTAGGATTAAAAGGTGATTTAATTAACTAAAATTTCAAAAATACATAAGTAATTATAGAAAAAACAAAAATATGTAAATAAATCCATTTTGGAAAGCTTAAATAGAGGAGAATCAAGGAAAATAAAAATCCTCAAATTTTATTCAATGAATGGTGGTTGATTATGTTTTGAAATTTAACCTTATTACTTTTATTAAGCCCAAATTATTTGGCTAATTATCTTGAGATTTTGTGTGATTAATCCTTAGGATGACTTCTGCCTCTCATATTTTTTTGGATTGATTTTTCAAGTGGATGAGGAGAATCAAATTTTTAAATCTTGATTGCTCATTTTATGCATTTAGTAATTATTAAAAATTAAGAAAATTAAGAAATTAAATAGATATGTTTAATTGATTATCAAAATAATAAGAATGATCAAGAAAAATGATTAGATCCTTTGGTATTAATTGCTCTTCAAAATCACCTTTAAGAATGATAAATTAATTAATTAAATCACTTAATTAATTAGGAAATTAGAAAAATTTGCATTAATTATTTTCGTTAAGCAAAATTTCTAATTAAGACTCTTTATGTGCTTAGCTAACATAAAGAATCCCCAATGAAGTCAAGACTTTCCATTAGTGTGGAGGATTTTCAGAGCAATTGATTAATTAATTTGGTCTTTCTTAATTTAATTAATTATTAATTATGAACATAATTGCATTAGAATCTTTAAGGAATTGCTAATTTTTATGTTTATTTTTATTCTTTTCATCATATTTTGTAGGCTCATAATTAATAGTGAATCAAATTAAGAGGCTCTTTTGAGTGTTTAATTGGTTAAGAAATTAATTTAGTGTTAATTAATCTATAAAAATTATCTTTGTTCACTTGAAACCAATTGATGAACAAAGATAGATAATAAATGATTTGATATCCCATTTAGGTTTAGGTATCTCAACTCTTAAATCTAACTTAATAAATTTGATGAAGTTTAGAGCATTCATGTGATGTGGTTTGTCTTTAAGAATTAATGAATTCAAGTATAATATTTAGTGAAGCTCCATTTGTTTTACTTAGTTCGTTTATAAAGTCGCATGTCCCATGTGTACATGCATTAATTTTTTTGAAATAAAAATCATGTAAAAGAAAATGTACCAATTGCATGCATTTGAAAGAAATAGTGTGGTTATTATTATTAATAAATCTCAAAATTATTTTTCCTAAATATAAGTCATATAAGGAAATTATATTAATTGCATGCATTTGAAGTAAATGGTGTAGCTATTATCACTAAAAAAAGTCATGTTATATTTCTTTTTTTAAGTAGTCAAAAGAGAATCAATCCTTTGTATACAAATGAATTGAAATAATGACTTTAATTCCCTATATGTATGAACCATAAATCAAAAAGGTATATAGTCTAGACATCCTGAGAATATGAGACTTTAAATACTCCTAAGGCGGTGTCTGATTATCTCAGTTCCATGGTTCAACAAAGGCATGTTCCTTGATGATTTGTTATAAATTATGTGATTGGGATAAATTAATTTCATTAATTAAATTCAAGAGAAATTTTTCAAGTTCATCCTTTATGTTTATTTGTGTGTACATGTATGCATGATTTAGCAAGTATATTATTTCAACATCTTGGGAATAAGAGACTTTAAGTAGTCCTAAGGGGGTCTCTGATTACCTTACTTACTTGGTTTAACAACAACATGTACTTGCAAATATTTAATGTACATTTATGTGCACATATGTTGGCATAAGGCTAAAGATATGTATGTAAGAGATATTGTCTTCTTTCTAAATAATACCCATGTATCATGCAATCACAACTTATGTTAACTAATTAACAATCATGTTGGTGTCTATTCATGCACTCATTAAGCATAATATGATAAGATAAAACTTCTACGTACAAAGCAATGATGCTTTATCACCAAATTCACCTTGGTTTTAGCAATCTTAGGTTGACTTATGCTACTAAGGATGAGTTCTTTAAGCGAAATCCAAACATAAATGCAAAAAGTATATAAATTAAAAATCATTAAATTTACTTCTTAGATTCAACCTAAGGATAGGGATGAGAGGAGTCTCTTTCTTTCTTCTCTTTACAACCCTAAATTTCAAATGAATGAATTGTAAAATTTGCATATAAAATCTATATTAAAAGACTAACCATGTAAAAGTATGACCACCTTTAATAAAAAAATAAAAAGATCCAACATTAGAAGAATTTTTGCCCTTAAAGGCCAATAAAGACACGCCGCACCAAACCTTGCAGACATAGTAGAATACTATGTCACTGATCATAGTGTTAGGTTAGGCGAGTGATTTTTGTGATGATGTGATATTTTGTTTTGTGATGTAAAGTTTTAGGCTGGATGTTAGGATTGATTATGCATTGTCTATATGTTATTGTGATATTATCCTAATGATGTATTATGCATGGGATTTTGCTTAATGGACCGCTGTAATATTAATAAAAATATAAATGCTTCTTGCTTGCAGGTGTTGTCATGTCCCTCAGCATGATACATTAGGACAGGTGGGCTTGTTAACCCAAGGCAAGGTGCTAAGTCCAAATGTATAAAATATAAACTGGTTGGTTTGAATGGATGTTAAGTTAACCTTTATTTTGCAGGTGTAGTTAGATATTTCATTTATAAAAAACATGTAATTTTGCAATAGGATTATGATTACTACTATGGGATTTAGGATAAGTGGTGGCTAGAGTGTGTAGACCTAGGAGGCCTTGTGAAGCCTGAAATGTTCCAATCCAAGAAGAGGAGATGAAGATGAAGAATTAAAGATCTCCATAACTTTCTTTTATTTGCAATTTAAGTGTGATTCAGGCTGTATAAGAGTAGAGCTCGGCAACCCAATTTCTTTTCTTTTCTAGGGTGTACGATGGTACTCAACTACACTGGTCTCTTACTCTTTTAATCGATCCATGTTTGATTATTTCATTTATATTGATTGTGCAATATAAATGAAAATCTTTTCTTATGTTTCTTAAAGTGTGTATGTTTAATGCTTGGCTTAGATACAGTAGGCTTTTTAGAAAATAATTAATTTTCTACTCCAATATAATAATTTTAACTAAAGTTTAATCAACTTATAACCCCACGATAAAGTCTAGGATCTTAAATAAGAAATAAAAGATTTAGTAACCCCTTAGTTGTATTGTTGTATATTTCAATATCATGCATGCATATTATGTCACTCTTGAAAATATGGGGTCTCCATTCTTGCACAATAAGGGAAGATTTGACCTGTGAGAGTAGTCCCTTATAGTGGAGAACACTTCCTTTTGATTTAGACCATATCCTATCTTCATCATGCATTTAGGCATAAATTCTCCCAAGCTTGAGCCCAAAATGATGAGTCAAAATAAGATAAAAGCAAATAAATTTTATTATAATAGTTTAATTCACAACACATATGCAATGACTTAATCTCTTAGGGAGTGAGTTTAAGGTTTTAGATTCTTTCCTAATAAACAACAACCCAGCTATCTTGCATTTATATATGACCAACCCATGTAGTTTTGAATTGTAGGAGGTGTTAGCTAGCAGCCACTTTAAGCGACTGTAAGTTAAGGAGAGTCAAAATTGGTGAACTATCTCTAGTGGAAGTGGACCAATATATCCCACCTTCCTTGAGTAGATTTAAGTCGAGCTCTTAGCTTATGCTAGAGCACCATAGATGTAGGTTCAGAGACTGCTTGTTTATCTTTTTCTACGAGTATAAGTCCTTAGCTTTTAGGCATTTTCACAATCTTGTATTGTTGGAATCTAAGCCCTAACATTCTAATAAAAATTTCAACTTAAACAAATATAAATTCATTCTTTCAAAAAAATGTAAAGCATCACTCTAGGATAGATTGAAGTACAAATTAAGCCTCCTAGTATCTTGAGTGCTTCCTCCTCATTCTCCCTTATAATATGGAAAGAAATTTATCCATTTTTAAACCTTCTCGATTTCTTCCCAAAAATCACCAATTATTTGATTATTAAACTTTGTAATCCTTGGAGACATTAGTTGACTACTTTAATTAAGAGTGTTCCAAGGCTTCTTTTAGAAGTAGAAGCTTCAACTGGTGGAGATGGTGGAGAACTTATAGCGATAGAATTTTTTTTGGGTAGTAGAGGAAGCTTCATCATGGAATTCCTTAGCATTAGAATCTTTTAAAGAGGCAATCTCATAGTCATTAAAGTAAATGGGCAACTATTTCTTTTTAGGAGACATTTTTCTCTCTCAATCTTAGTTGTCTCAGTGTCCAAAAATTCGGAGAGATTAGATTCTTTTAAAATAATCTTATCCACAAGGATTTCTTAAAAAAATAAAAAAAACATAAATTTTATATAACTTAACAATGAATATTGAAAAATGCTTTGAGAGTTAGTAAGGAGAATTTGAATTTAAAAGCAAAAAAAGAGAGCTTAATGAAAAAATGATGCTTTAAGATGTTGGAGCTAGATAATGACTTCAATTTCAAGGTTATGTATTATATTTCTATTAAAAAAGAACATTTTTTCACTATCAAAGAGGGAAGCTAAAAGAGAAATTATTATGTGCTCAAATTGGATGTAGCTCTACATCCAAACTTCGATATCATAGATCCATGTGTCACTCATTCAATATATAGATGTTGTGTATTAACTGTGAATTCCTATGTATTAATATATATTGATGTATATTAGCTGCACGATAATCTGTATACATAATAATACAGAATAATACATAGCAATTTATAGTTAATTATTTGCATCTAAAATAAACTAAAATAAATGGAACATCTCAACTTCGATCATTGCAGCACTGAAATCATAGCGCCTAGGAGTTGTTGTAGCCTTACAAAATCTAGAAATGCAAACCATCCTCAATAGTTGTCTACTTAAGTAACACACCACTATGATGTTATAATCTAAATGACTAGGTGTTGTCCCGATGACCTTCAGTTAAAGAAGTAAGAAAACTATCCCTTCCTACCAATTGCTTCTCAAGTTGTGATAACTACTTAGAGGGAGTAGGGGGGAATGGTAAAGGTCAAAAAATCACCTAAGAAGTAGGAAAAGTTATATGAAACCTTTATAAAGAGATAGAGAACCACCCACTCCCCCCTCTTCTTCTTTTCCTCTCTTCCACTGCTCCCTCTCTTACTCGCAGTCTCAACTCTAAGTATTCTACAACACTCTCTCCTCTCCACAATGCATTTCTTACCACTATACAAGGGTGCCTTCTTCTCACACATGATAGCATCGATGCTAGTTGCCACTATTTCTAGGTAAAAGTTCTTTAAAAAACTCTTCTATGTAAGTTCCTCCCAAAAAAAATAATTTAATGAAATTTCTAAAGTTTTCCACTATCTATCTTAGATCCAGTGAGAAATGAAAAGTCTCCCTCTGTTGATCTTAGATTAAAAGTAAGAGAGAAGAATTTAATTTTATTAAAAAATATTTTAGGTGCAAGAATCTCAAGAATTTAAGTTTGAAGAACATCACCATTGAACTTAGTTCTGGTGTGAGATAAATTCTCTCTCCATCCATCTTAGATCTGGAATAAGGAAGAAGAGTTCTTCTTGTACTAAAATAATATAAAATCTAGTATTGCTAAAGTGTTATACTGTCAATATTTTATAAACATTACTGAATTCTCCAAGAAACTAGTTCAAAATCAGGGATCCTGCTCCATAGTGTCGAGGTGCTGACCCCTCGGGAAAGATGTTTTTGACACTCCGCCTCACCAAAAATCCAATGCTACAGTGCAAAGCTCTCAAGATAGTGTCTTACTTGCAGCACCTAAAAGCTGATATTTTAGCAACGCTATGTTGTCCTCTTAGGTTACAAAATCAAGAAACCTATTTAGAACAATACTTATGTGTTATTTTTCTAGCACAGAGGCACTATCTTTCTAGTGTCAAGGTGCTGTGTTTTAATTTGGAGTGATGCGGACACCAAACAAATCTTAGGGGGTACTTATTGAAGTGATCAAGAACGATATTAAGGTATGATGTACCATCTCAAAAGATGAAAATATCATCCTACAATGGACCTAATCACCTAATAATGACTCTTAAGGCTGATAGGTCTTCATTATACTAGAGATCTTTCCCCTACTTTACATGAAAAAGTAAAGCAGGGTTTACTTTATGCCGTGTTCTTTAGTTCCCTATTGAAACAAGCTTCTATAGTTAATTATGTCCTAGGAAATGGGAATTTTTTAAGAAAACTCTCGATTAAAGTAGTCAATAATTATCTCCAAAGATTTCAAGGTTAGACTTTCAAAGGATTGGGTATTTTGAAAATCAAGTGGTACGGTTCAAGTTGGAAGACTAATTTTTAGATTTCGTAGGAGGATAAGTAGGGAATACTCATGATACTAAGAAGGCTAGTGAGCACCCCAATCTACCCTATAGTGGGGCTTTATGTATTTGAAAGAGGTTGTTTATTTTGTTCTAGTTGAAATTTTATTAGAATGCTAGGCTTATAATCCATCAACATAAGATTTATGGAGATGCCTACAAGGTGAGGACTTATGTTTATAGTCCAAAGGAAATAATTGGCCTTAGATCCTAAATCTAGGATTCTTTAACACAAGCTAAGAGCATGACTTAAATCTAAATGAAAAATGGGACGTAATGGTTCACCTCCACAAGATAGGGTAAACCTATCCCGACTCTTTTGGACTTACAACTGCCTGGAGTGATCGTCAGCTAACACATCCTACAATTAAAAACCATGTAGGCCGGTCTAATATATGTGCAAGATAGTTAGGCTATTGTATAATTAGGAAGGAATATAAAATCCTAGACTCACTCCTTAAGAGACTAGATCATGACTGGCATGAAGACATGACTTAGAATAATGCAAACTTTTACAAATTCTTTATATCGCTTTGACACATTCATTTGGATGAAGGCTTGGAATAATTATGTCTAAATGTATGATGAAATATAATTATTGGTTAAATCAATGGGAGGAGGTGTTGTCCACTATAAGGGATTTCCTCATAGGTCAAGCATTCCGTTATCATGCAAGAGTGGAGGCCCTCCCTATTCAAGAATGAAATAAGATGATATGCATGATATTAGAACAATCAACATTTAGCTAAGGGGTTTCTAAAACTTTTAATTATCTTTATTATAGCCTAAGCTTTAAAGTGAGGTTATGAGTTATTTTAAAATCTAGTTATGAGTTATTACTGGGGGTAGAAAAATTAATTTTACCCTAAAGAGCCTACCGCATCCAAGCCACACATTCAAAAAGCTTAAGAAATCTATGAAGAACATGCAATTTCTATTACGCAAGATAAACATGACAATCAAACATTTAGAGATCTCATAAAAGAATAAGAGGCTGTTGGGGCCGGGTACCACCGTACACCCCAGAAAAGAGAGAAATTGGGTAACCTAGCTCTACCCTTATACAACTTGGATTACAATAAAATTTTATAATTACAATTAAAATAAATGCTATGGGGATCTTCATTCTTCATCTTTTTGTTCCTTCTTTGGCTTGATTTGATTTGCTCCAAGGCTTCACAGGGCCTCCCAAGTCTTTTCCTTGTAGCCACTGCTTATCCTAAGCCTTATAGCACTAATTCTAATTCATATTACAAAATTACATGTTTATGAAAAATAAAATCTAATTACACCTTCAAGATAGATGTTAGCTAAATCAACCATACAAACCTAAGCAATTATATTCCATAATTCAGACTTAGCACCCTACACATGGATAACCAAGCCCACCTGTCTTAATGTGGATTATGTAAAGGGGTATAAGCAACATACAAGCAAAAGCTTTTATATTTATTTTATTTCAATAACCCCCTTAATATAATCCCCTCTAGAAAATATCATTAAAGTAATAACAGCTTAATATCCAGTCTACACATAAATAATTCTAACATCTAGTCTAAAATATTACATCACAAAACAAACACAACATCATAACATACACCTCCCTAACTTAGAGCTAGAAGTGGTGGCTTAGCATTCTAATGTGTGTGCTTAAGCTTAATGTGGTTACTAGGCCTTAGAATTATGATCATCTAAGTTTATAAATTATTTAAGTTAAATATGGAGGGTGGTTTCATTTCAAGTTATTAAAAGGATTTAATGGATTTTAATTTGTATTTTCTTTTATTCTATTTGATATTTATTTAGCATATAATTATTATAAAGAGAAGAAAGAGGTTTGACCCTATTTCATCCCTACCCTAAGTTATTTTTTAAAGGCATGCTATTATGACTTGGTTTATTTTAATGCATAATTTATTAGATATTTTATTAATCTTAGGTTTTGGCTGATCTTAAGGAATCCTATTCAAACATCAGAGGCTTTGTTGACCTCATTTTTAGAATGAGCTCTCAACCCCTCCATGTTAGACATTGGACTCCTCTTAGACTTTAAGTGATCCTTAGTCCTAAGACACATCTAGTGATTAGGTGGACACTCAAACTAACCCTAAAGACTTAGAAGAGTTTGCTATAGGAATATGTCATGCCTTAGGCATGTTAGGAAAATTTTCCTACCCTATAGCTTGAACCACATTCCTTACTTCTTTCCTTCAAGTCAAACTCCAAATCAAATCAACATCAAACTTAAATCAATTTTAGCTTAATTGATTTTCCCCAAACTCAAATCAATGCCACCTGATTGAAACCTATGATTGAAACTTATGATTGAAGCCCGTGATTGAAATTCCAAGTTCAAAATCTTTCTTAAGTCTTTTAATCCCCTCTTAAGAACTTAGCTTAAATCATCTTCAAATCAATTTAAACTCATAAAATTTTCTCATAACTCATTCATATTCTCATTTATATTCACATATATAAATGAAATATAAATTCAAATCAATCAAACTAAATCTAAAATTTAATTCCAAGTTCAAAATCTTTCCTAAATCCTTAATTCCCTCTTAAGGACCTAGCTTAAACAAAATTCAAACCACCTTAAATTCATGAAATTTTCTCATAACTCATTTATATTCTCAATTAAATTCACATATATAAAAGAAATATAAATTCAAATCAATCAAACTAAATCTAAAATTCAATTCCAAGTTCAAAATCTTTCCTAAGTCCTTGATTTCCCTCTTAAGGACTTAGCCTAAATCATATTCAAATCAATTCAAACTCATGAAATTTTATCACAACTCATTTATATTCTCATTTATATTCACATATATAAATGAAATATAAATTCAAATCAATCAAATCACTTCCAAGTTGAAATTCCAAATCTTTCCTAAGTCACTTTGATTTTCTTTTAAGGGCTTAAGCCTAAATCAAGTTCAAACCACTTCAAACCCTTGAAATTTTCTCACAACCCATTTATATTCTCATTTATATTCAAATATATAAATGGAATATAAATTCAAACAACCAAAACCAACTCCGAAAATCAAACTCAAATTCAATCAAAATCCAACCTAATCCTTTCAAGTCAAAATCTTGAACTTAGCCAAATCAACTTCAAATCAAGCCAAACCCTTGATTTTTTTTTCATGATTCAATCAATCCTACAATCTTGAATCCAAATATAAATACAAACTTCAATCACTTAACCAAAACTCAATTCAAAAATCAAACCCAAGTCAAACTCATGTTCACCCCTTTGAACATGAAATTGTCAAATGAATCAAAACCTATTTGACTTCAAACCACTTGCAAACGGATTTATATTTCAATCATAAGTCCATATGTAAGTTCAATCAAACTCAAATCAAGCTTTGACCAAGCCATTTGACTCACTTAGGCTCACTTGACCCAAAGTGACCTAAAGTGCCCTCATGAGCCAAATTCTAATCCTAACCAAATTGGATTGAACTAAGCCCACCTAAGCCTCTCATCATGAACAACAATCATCATGAGATGATTAATCACTCAAATTGGGTCAAACTAAGTCAAACCTAAGGGTTGACCAAGTCAACACTTAGCCAAAATGAAACCCAATATAGCCAAAATCCACCATAGGCCAAATTGATTGAAACCAATGATCTAAGTTCATTCATGATCAATGTTAGAACTTGACCAAGTCAACATTTGAGCCTAACCTAGCCCAATTGGCCACTTGACCCAAGTTGACCCAACTTGACCTAAAAAGTCAAAATGTATCAAAACATGATCTAAGCCAAATTGATTGAAACCAATGGATCAAGTTCATCCCAAAATGATTGTTGAACTTGACCAAAGCCTCAATTGGCCAACTAGACCTAACCTAGCCCAATTGACCTTGAACCCAACTTGCCCTAAAGGGTCATATTGAGCCAAATTCAAACTTAACCAAAATTGATTGTAAACAAAGATACCAATCCATTTCATATGACCAACTAAACCTAAACCAACCCTTGGTTTGACCCAATTTGACCAATTGGTCAACTTGACCCAAGTTGACTCATTTTGACCTAAATAGGTCAACATGAGCCAAATCACATCAAACCAACTCCAAATTCAATGAAACTTGGCCAAACCTATTTTCCCATCATACTAAATATGCCAAAACTAAAATCAAGGTCAAATGACCATTTTACCCCTAGGCCATAAGGTAACCTAAAATCAAAACCACTTGGAATTTGACCAATTCCTTTTCATGGACACTTGTCATCCTCTTAGTGGACCAAATTATCACTAATGGACCTAGTGCACATGACCCAATGGGTTTAGGTCAGCTAAACCCAACCGAAACTCCAAACTGACCATGTGCTTGAAAGTGGCCACATGGAATTCCTCCTCCACTTGATTTAACCGAATTCAAGGACACCTCTAACAGCTCAAACAACCCACTCCTTGTGGTCAATTGGATCAAAATGGTAAAGCATTGCTCGGCCATCTGATTGCCAAAGGGGGAGATATACTCCCCCTAATTTGAATTGAATCCATTAGTCTCATACTTGATTAAACCTAGGGAAGTCAGAGAAGCAATTTCTCAGCCTCTCCAAGCTCTCTCAAGTGATTTCAAAATTCCCATTTCTCGATTTTAATAGTTTGAAAATAGGGGACTCCACTGAAAGTCAAACTCAGCCCACACTCAACATCAGCCTAATTCCCTTTGCAAGCACTCTCTGCCCAAGCTTGCCATACAAGCTCTTGAAGTAAGGGAGGAGTGCCCTAGATCAAAGCTGAGCTCAAGTGCAAGTGGAGTTGGTTCATAGGAAGATCTACCTCATCTCAAAGCCTCTAAACTTCAGCAAAGCTTCATCTCAACTAGACCAAACTTCTCTAAGGGAATCGAGCACCGGTGATCACCTCCGACGAGGCGAACCATTTTTTTGAGCTTAATCTAGCCATAGTGTGGAGATTTGTGAAAGAAAGTTTAATCCCATGGGATTTTAGCTATTAGATGTGATCTAGATTGCATGTTGAAGGTGTGGGCTAAATTTTAGCCCAATCTGAGCTCAATCGAGCTCAGATCATGGCCTAGAACATGAACGGTCTCCATTATTCATAGGGAATTGTAGGGATGTATCTTTGGCCATCCATCCGCACATTTTGGATGGACGACCGAGATTAAAACACTCATGGATTTACCCCTTTGATCCCTGGCTTTAACCTCAGTCGTCCGATCCTTGATCAGATGGCTGAGGAGAAAGCGCTGACCACCGACACGCCATGTGATAAGTTAAGTACCAATACCATCGTTTAAAAGATTCTGTCGGCCCACGTGACGGATGGGATTTTAAATTATATATTCTAATTAACTATGAAAACTTCTAAAATTCATATCTAAGCCTAGAAAAATCAAAAAAATATGAAATAAATTGCACTGGGTAGATAATTGAATATGGATTATTCTAAAATTAATTTTAATGAATTTTAATTAATATTCTTTTATGAATTTGGGTTTTATTTGGAATATTATTTTGCTAATTACCCTCTAATTACTCCGCTGATTGACCCCAAACTTCTTGTGCTTAATTATGGGATGACTTTAGCCTCTCCTAATTTTCTTGGGATTTATTGGTGGCTTAATTAGGGGAATTGCTAATTCATTCCTTAATGAATCCCTTAATGTAATTAAGCTTAACTAAGGGCATAATTAGGAGTTTAACCCTCTGATTGAGTCAATTAAGTTTTAATTAAGTCAATATAAGGTTTAGGGAATAAGTTTGGGATATTTTTCTTAAGATATTCCCTAAACCCCCTTTTCTTCCTTAATCCATCATATATTAAAGGTTAATTCACTAATTTTGCCTAAATTAATTTCATAAAATTCTAAAACTTTTTAGAGCTCAATTAATCTATCTTGGGTAGATGCTTAGGTGTTCAAGAGCCTAAGTACATTAAGGAAATCAAAACTCAACTCACATGTGTGAGGGGTGTTATGAAATTACTTAAAATTAAACTCCTTAGTTTAATTAATCATTAATCATGAGCCCTTTTCTTCAGGTGATTCTTCTGATTTAAATTCCTTGTGTGATTTTATGTCATCTCATTAGCTCATAATTATTTGATTAACTATGCTAAGGTGGTATAGGTAAGGGGTAATTAACATGCTTAACTCATACCTTAACCTAAGTAACATATAAAAATCATCTAATCACCTAAAAATTAAACTAAAATAACCAACATATGTGGGAATGGGTTAGGAACAACAAACTCACCTCATATTTCTCAAATTAAATCAAACTCAAGACAAAATCAAACATTCTTAAAAAATAATTTGATTTATTTCAAACTTTTTTATTTCATGAGATTATCTTTAGGAATTAATTAGGGTGAATGTGTTTACATACTTTCATCACTTTAGTTCTTTTCTAACATGCTAAATGTGTATGTCATATGAATTTCATGCATTCATTCTTTTCAAAAAATCAAAATTAAAGTGAAATATTTTCTTTATGTCAAATTGCATGTTTTGGCTAAAGTAGAAATATGAATAGCTATTATCGCTATTAAATTCAAAACTATTTTCAAAATCTATAAATCAAATATCCAAAAGTGAAAATGTGCTACTTATGATTAGTAATGAGCTTGCATGTAGATATAAGTATGAAGACATGCATAGTGTAGTCTTCCTTCTCCTTTCTTTTAGTATAATTTTGAATAGGATTTGGTAAAGTGTATAGTTTATTACAAAAAAACATAATACTTGCCTAATTCCCTTCCTATTCATTCCTATATTATTACTTAAGAAGGGCATCTACATTTGCACATATAAATTGCATAAACAAAAATAAATCAACCAACATAAACTTTTGCATCTTTCTTTCCCCTTCATTTCTTTGTACATATACTTATATTTAAGGAAAGTGGTATATTAGTTTGGACAATCTCAGGGTTGTGAGGCTTTAACTAGCCCTAAGTAGGTCTTGTACCTTACACTCCTGGTTAACAATTGCACCGTACTCACTTATGCCTTTCATATATACATGTGTGCATGTGAAAAATGGATAAAAAAACCTCTTTTCTACTTAATGAAAATCATGCATCATAAAGAAATCAAATTTTCTTAAGTAATTCACTTAGCATTCATCATAAAGTATGCTAAACATTCTCATTTATAAGTATAGATATGCTTAGGATGCATTTGGATGTTATACATGTTGGGAAAGAAATGAAGTGATGTGTATTTTGTGAATTTAGTTCACTTTACTTAATCTTAAAATGCCTTTCTTTTTGAATAAGTTTGTTTAAAAAAAATATAAACTTAGGAGTAATTAAAACACATAATAAAACATTCACTAAATAAAACTAAACATGAATCCATTTTAGAAATTACTTAAGGTAGGGAAGGAAGGAGAAGTCCTCTACTCTTTTCCCTCTCTTTAAAACTTAATAATTAATTGTAAGATTCATTTAAATCAAATCAAAATACAAAATAAAATCAACCCATATCAAAAAAAACACTTAAATTAAACCACCCATCTAAGTTGATCATCTTCATACTTAGAAAATCCAAACCCTAAAGCCATAGCTAAGCATACCACACAAACCTTTTAAAGCACACACATTATGTTAAGTCACCACATCTAGCTTTAGGTTAGGATGGTGCATGGCTTGATGTTTGCTTTTATTTTTGATATTTTATTTTAGTCTGGATGTTAGGTTGAATGTGCGTAAAATGAATGGTGGGACGATTTAGTCTAATCATTATTTTATGCAAGGGATTGTGCTTAAGGGGCGCTGCAATAAATAAAAATATAAATGCTTTTACTGTGCAGGTGCTTATACCCCTAAGCATAATCCAATATGCTAGGTGGACTTGGTTACCCAAGTGTGGGGTGCTAAGTCCAACATATATGCTTGGGATTTGTATGGTTTGTTTAGCTAATCTCTATTTTGTAGGTGTTAGTTAGATTTACTTTTCCTTTTCATGTAATTTTTGTGATTAGGATTTTGGAATGAATGTTATGAGGGATTAGGATGAGCAGTGGTCATAAGATCTCATCTTATGCACCATGTGAAGCCTTTAGAGTATCCACATTCCAACCATCCAAAAGATGGAACCAAAGAAGAAAGGAGAGAGAAGAAAGAAGAAAAGAAGAAAAGAAGAAAGAAGAAAGGAAGAAAGAAGACCCCCATAACATAAATTTTCTTACTTGATTGTAAATTAATTCATTTATAACCCAGGAGGTATAAGGGTAGAGCTCGACTACCCAATTTGTTTTCGGGTTTGTGCCATGGTGCCCGACGACAAATGGCCTTTTATTCTTTTGCATTAGCTTTATAAAATGTTTGATATTTTATTTAGCTTGTGCATTAAGATGGCATGGTTTCCTAGTTTCTTTCTTGCTTTGATATATGACCTGCATGACGATTAGGCTCTTAGAAAAAAAAATCTTCTGCCAAATTAATCAATTCAAAATTAAAATGAACAACTCATAACCTCATTTAAAGCCTAAGTTAAAATCAACATAAAAGAATTAGCAACCCCTTAGCTGGATGAGTATTCCTTTTATAACATCATGCTGAAAAAGCAAACTATTTTACTCTTGATTGGAGGGCTTCCACCTTTGCCATAGAAACTTGACTTGACCATTCAGAGCTATAGTGGAAGCACACCTCCTCCCTTTTCGCTAATTTTGGCCAATAATCTTACTTCCAGTGCATTAGGCATATGAATCCTATTAGCCTGAGTCAAATGTTTGTCCAAAAATAAGATAACATGTAATATGTTTTGCATTAGATTTAGGTCATTTCTCATGCCCTTATATGATTTAGTCTCTTAAGGACTTAGTCTCTTTCTAAATAAATAATAGCCTAGCTATCTTGCATAAAGCATATAACTTGCCTACATGAATTTAAAATTGTAGGAGGAGTTAGTTGGTAGCCACCCCCAAGCGATTATAAGTCCAAGCATTCAGGTGGTTTGTTCTCTCTTATGAAGGTAAACCAAATATCCATATTCGCATTAGATTTAGGTCGTGCTTTTGGCCCTCACCAAAGCTCCCTAAATTTAGGTTCTGAGGTTGCTTCTCCCATTCTATGGGCTATAAGCATAAATCCTCACCTCTTAGGCATTTCTATAACCTTGTATTGTGAAATTATAATCCCTAAACTTCTAATAAAAAGTCAACTCAAATGAATAATTCAATTTCAAAAATGTAAAGCCCAATCATAAGATAGTTTGAGATCCTCGCTAGGATTCCTAGTATCATTAACATCTCCTACTTATCTTCCTTCGACTTTGATAATAACTCTCTCTCTCTCTCTGATCAATCACATTTGATCTTCAAAAAAAAAACTAATCGATTGATAGTCCTATCTATTAAAATCTTTAGAGACAACGATCATTTACCTTAATCGAGAGTATTTCTAAGGGATCTCATTCCTTAGGATGTAATTAACTATGGGGGCTTGCCCTTGTAGGGAACATAATGAACCCGATTTAAAATAAACTCTACTTTATTTTTTCATGTAAAGTAGGGGAAAAATCTTTGGTACACATGCATACCCATTGTCCTTAGGAGTCCTTGTTGAGGTGATTAGGTCCATTGTAGGATGGTGATATCTTTCGAAATAGTACACCTCTCCTCAATGTCGTACTCGATCACACTCAATAAGAATATCTACGGATCTACGTGGTGTCAAAAATGTATAAAAAGAAGAGATGTATATTTATATTTTGATTTTATCCCATATAGAGTGAAGATGGAAGTATATATATTATTCTTTAGAAATTATATAAAAATTTTGCCACAGGCACCTTAAGATTAATGAAATTAAATACTATCACATGGCTAATATTATATTATTCTTTTTGATCATCAATAGCATGCATATGATTTTAAACTTAACATACCTATAGATGTAATGTATTTTTGGCACACTTAAATAATTATAAATGCATATATTTTTGATAGAAAGAAGGGATTAAATTCTTTAACTAAGTACACATACACATGTATTAAAGATTTAAGCAAGTACATGCCGTTGTTTAAACCAGGGATGTAAGATAATCTACGACCTCCTTGGGGCTACTTAAACAATCGTATTCCGGGATGTCCAGACTATATACTTGTTATTTTTAATATATATATGAATGTATACACAACCATAAGAATGAAAATCATGCAAAAGATTATATGTTAACAAATTTATTTTTGCATGTAAAGTAAAGCTCTATCCAAATGCTAATGCATGTATACGTAAAAATGAAATTGAGTAAGTATGTGCCATTTTTTAAACTAGGGAAGTGAGGTAATCAAAGACCTCTTTGAGGCTACTTAAAGCCTCATATTCCTGAGATGTCCAGACTATATACTTACTAATATTCAAATACATGTAAACATACAAATGAATCATGAAAAATAAAATATTGCTTTAACATATTTAAGATATAAGCAAATGTAAATCATATAGAATATTCATAGACAACATCAATTTAACTTTTTATCATTAATTTATAATTGTGAAAATAATTTTGAAATTTATTAGTGTTAATATCCACACATATAATAGGATTAATTTAACACATGCAACTTACACATAATTAAACTCAATTTATTCTTTTTATTTGAAAACATGAATGAATGATACCAAATGACATACAAATTTATGATGATTGAAAAGGAATAATTAAACATTGCCACATAACAAATCCAATCACATTACTTCCTAAGGACAATCAAGTTAAATAAAAAATCATTTAAGGTTAACCAAAGCTTCTTATGGAATTTGATTTTTTATGTTTGAATCATTAAATCCTAAAGAAAATAAATAGTATTTGTTGTTTTTCCCCATCCCATGTGAGTGATTTAATGTGTTTGAGGAAAAGATGATTAAATGAATTTTATGGATTAATTAAGTTTGAATCATTAAGAAATTCATTTAATTTCCCTTTCCTAAGTCTGTTTAATTCAATTAATCATCTAATCATGAGCCTCCAATGGTATGAAAATGAGAAATTAAAATTTACAATGATCTTAAAGACCTAATGCAATCAGGCTCATGCTTAAGTGTTAATTAGCTTAAGGAGAAATCTAATTAAGTACTTATATGGTTTTCCCACACCCATGGGTTAACCATATGTTCCTTAGGGTTCTTTATGTTATTAAACACATAAATAAGAACCAATAAATTTAATTTAGATTTTTTGAAACAGTTATCATTTTAATTTGATTTAATTTTATTATTAATTCACTTAATTAATCCTTAATTAAATCATAATTTAGTTAACCCTCCTATGGAAAGAGATTTAGGCAAATGACCAAGGAAGAGGACTTAATCATTTACCCTCATCACTTCCACTATTAATAGTAATTAATTATCATTAATAATCAAAATTTTACTATTTAGTAATTTAAATAATTATTAAATTAATTAAGGCGGGTGATTAAGGTTAAAATTCTAAATTCTCTTAATTACATAGCCAATAAATCTAAAGAAAATTTTGGGAGGCAGAGGACATCCCATGGGATTAACCCATCTAATTTGAGACTCATTAGCTAAGTAATTAAGGCTTAATTAGCATAATTAGCCTAAACTTTAAACCCTAATTAAGCATTATTCTTTAACTCAACCTTATGTATTTTATTTTTATTAAATTATCCTCTATTTATCCTTTCAAAAATGGGTTTACTCATATTTTTAGGATTTTATACAATTAGTTATGAATTTTTGAAGTTATGGCTAATTAATGATATTTTTAACACCTAATTAACCTCCTAACCCATAGGCGTTGTGTGGATGCTGACGCGATAGCATTTTCACATAGCGCCATGAGATAGGTTATTTAAAATGTCCCCCGTGACAGTTGAGTCAGCGGCGGTAGATGTGGTTTCATCCTTACTGTCTATTCGACGGTGAGGATTAATCTCATGATTTCTAATGAATTAAATTAGATTTTCTAATGGATTAAATCATGATTGTCCATTTTAATCAGGTGGAATAGATGGCGGATGATCCTTCATCCCCCGAGCACCGAAAGATGGAGACTGTCCATCTTCATCTGCTTGATCTAAGCTCACTGGAGCTTGTGGGATGTAAAGATAGACTCTGAAATGTGTAGGGAGAAGATCTAAGGAGATCCTGTGATGGAAATCATGTGCAATCACAAAACTCTTCATAAAACACCAACACCTACTAGATTTTCTATGATTTGCTAGAAATTTTCCTCGCTTGAGCTCAAGATCAGTGGTTCAATGACTGAGGTAGCTTCATCTTGAAGAGAAGAAGCCCTGTTGAGAAGCTCTTGATTTTCCTCCTTGCCAATAGCTCTATGGACTAAATCCCATTGTGAAGCTCACCGGAGTTGGTCTAGCAGTGATCTCAAGTGTGCAAATCGATCGAGGATTGATTTGTTTTGACTCGTCGTAGCTTGGGGAAGGTGTAGGAAGAGTTAGTGAAAGTTTGGTGGAGTTTAAATGAGGTTGGATGGATAGAGAGCTCAATTTTGTTCGACTTAGGTCTCACTGGCGATTGGGAGGATGAAAGGATTCTGGAAAGCTCTGGGAACACTCGCAAACACTCAAGGATGCTCTCTGTGAAGTTTGAATGGATGGGGAGAAGTATAATCTCTCCCTTAAGTGAACCAAGGGCTGATATTAGCTCAACCTTTAGCAATCGTCCGACCGAGTTAGGTGGCTGGAGATGGCAGGGGACTACTGAGGTGGAGGAGAGGTAGAGGTAGCTGCAAGGGCTGCCATGGAGTGTACCTCATCCCCCCAAGTGAACCAACGATGGGCTAAGGGCAAGTTCACCCTCTCATGACCCAAAGTTGAACCCAACAGCCTTGGGTCAAGTTGGGTCAGTGGTCCAAGTGTCCACAATGAGCTAAGGGTGGCTACCAAGGGTTGATGAGAAGCTGAGACCATCCAAATGGAGATTTTATCCTATTTGGGTGGATTGGTTCATGAGTTTTGACCCAAACTAGGTTCACCATGGGTTTGGCCCATTTTGGCTGACCCATGGTGACCCAAGGATGAGTCATGCCAAGTTTGGTTGGGCTTAGGCTTGGTTTGAATGGGTTTGGCTCAATTTGACCCATATGGGTCAACGGGCCTCAATTAGGCTAGATTGACCAATTTATCAAACTAAGTCAAACCAAAGGTTTTGATGTGTTCAAATGATGATTTGGAATGTATTGGTGTCATTAGTTTGGTTTAATTTTAAGCGGATTTGGATTTAGCTCATATGGCTTCATATGAGTCAAATGGGTTAAGTTGACCAATTTGGTCAAATTGGTCATATTGGCTTAGGTGGAGGGTTGATTTAGGTTCAATTGATCATTTAAGAATGATTTGAGGTGTTGGTTTAAGTTAATTTGAATTTGAGAATGATTTGGCTGGATTGAATTATTTAGGTCAATTTGGACAGTCAATTGGGTTGGTTTGACCAAATTAGATGCAATTGGATGTTGGATCATGTTTGATAATCAATTTGTGATTGATTAGAGATATTGGTCTCAACCAATTTGGTTTAGAATGAGTTTTGGCTGAATTTGGCCCTTTAGGCCAAATTAGATCAACTTTGGTAAAGAGCCCAAGTTGGCTTGGTTTGATTCAATTGGTGGTTAAGTCATGTTCAAGGATTAATTTATGGTTGTTAGGAATCATTGGTTTCAATTGATTGAGGTTGGAATGAGATTTGGTTCATTTTGGTCCATGGGTTAATTAGGTCAACTTGGGTCAAGTGATCAAATTTGCTTGGTTTGACCCAATTGATTGCATTTGGACAATCAAGGATGATCAATAATCATCATAGAAGAGATTGGATGGGTTGATTCAATCCAATTTGGAATAGATTGAAGTTTGAGTCAATTGGATCATTTATGCCACTTTGGGTCAAGTGGAACAAATGGGTTCATTGAGTTGAATTGAATTGAATTGGGAGTTAAGAAGAGCTCAATGATGGATTTAGGGTTGACTGATAGCTTTGATTGCAATTGATTTTGGTTTAATTAGATTTTGGCTCATTATGACCCTTTAGGTCAAATGGGCTAACTTAGGTTGATTAGTTTGGTTTGATTTGATTGGTTTGATTGTGAGGCTTGAAAGGATTTGAAATAGAGTATTGAAAGGTTGGAATACTTTTGTGAAAATCAATTAGATTTGGTTTCAATTGAATAGGCTTAAGCCATAGGATCATGGGATGATTGTAGAATTGATTTGGGTTAATGGTTAAGTTAATTTGGCTTGGAGCTTGGATAGGAAACAAATTCAATTTGGGGTTGATCATGTTGGTTTGTGGTTGGTTTTGGATAAGTGGATAAGCATAGGTTATAGTTAAGGGCATGGGATAGGTAGAATCGATTTGTCCTAAGGCATATCCTAAGCTTAAGGTATATCTTCTTAAGTCCCTAGGCATGGGTTTAGTGTTCCCTTAATCACTAGAAGTGTCCTATGGCTAAGGAGATCCTAGTGCTTAGGATACTCCTAAGTCTAAGATGTGAGGTATGAGTCCTCACTGAAAAAGTGAGGTCAACAACTATCTTTTTAGTGCCGAGGTGTTATATTTTGAAATCCATTCCACCATCGAACTTAGTTCTAGTGTGAAACAAAATTCTCCCTTCATTGATCTTATATCCAGGACAAGTGAGAAGGGTGCTTCACACTAAAAATTATAAAAACTAGCACTATTAAGGCATTATGCTGATAGAATAAGTTTCGCTAAAAGTATGGAATCTTAGGCATTGATGAAACAACGCCAAGGCATTGAGGTGTTGAGTCCTCGAGAATCTTGAACCTTAGGCATGCATCTAACAATGCCAAGGTGCTGATGTTCATGGGGAAAATTTGTGACACCATATAGGATTTAAGAAATTTTTTATTTGGATGATTAAATAAGTCATTAAGGAGTAAACATATTATCTTAGAAGATAAACATGTTATCCTATAATGAATTTGATCATTTAATAAAAGACTCCTAAGGATAATGAGTCTTTCATGTACCAGAGAGCCTGAACTAAATGGAAAGTAGAATATGGTTTATTTTAAATTGGGTTCATGGTTCCTTATAAGGGAAAGCCCTCATAGTTAATTACATCTCAGGAATGTAGGACCTCTTCCTAAGAATACTTTCAATTAAAGAAATAAGTTATTATTTCTATGGATTTCTAAGTTGGTTTCTAAAGTAATGATATTCAAAATTTCAATTGGAAATGATCCAAAGTGGAAAGATTTATTTTTGGGAGCTAAAGAGGATTAACTAAGAAATGCCTATTGATATTAGGATGACTAGTAGGCATTTTAGCTATCTTATCATTGGGATTTAAATTTTTGAATTTAATTTAGATTTCTAATTGACATTTTTTTTAGAAATATAGGGCTTAGATTCTAATAGCAAAAGACTGTAGGAATGCCTAAGATTAAAGACATACTTTGAGGAGGAGGCTTTAGAACTTAAGTTTATAACTGCTTCTAACATAGGTCAGATTATCGAACTAGTTCCATTTTTGGAAATTATCGGCCATTCCTCTCACTTTAGGGAACAAACCTATCCCTGACTCGTCTAGACTTATAACTCGCTTGGAATGGCTATCGGCTAACACCACCTAAGCAAATTTTAAATCCATGACACTAAGTCTCATGTATGCATGATAACTATGATATTATATTTTAGGAAGGAATTTAAAAACTTAGACTCGCTTCCAAACATCTAAGATTATGTAGGGTATGAAATGCACCTAACTAATGCACATTTTTCCAGTTTTAAAATATTTTGACTCATGATTTATTTATGGTTTTGGGGTATGCATTTTTATGCCTAAATGCCATGCAATTAGAAATGATCATGGTCCAAATCAATAAAAGAAGGTAGACTCCTGGTCATCATTATAAGTCACATGCCCTTTATTTACAATGGGTGAAGTGCCTACTTTAAAAGATTAGAGTAATATGATTACATGATTTTTAAGAACTAAATGTTTACAATTGATTTTAGGTTATTACTAGGGATTTAATTTATATGAAATTTCAAGTTTATTTATTTTTTTGTTTGAGTTGATTTGATTTAAGTTGGGTAAAAAATTTAGTTTCCCTAAGAGCCTAATCGTCCAGACATTCATTATAAGATACATAGCACAGAAAAAAAAACCCTAGAAAAGTAGATTGATTCTATTGCACTCCCAAAATAAATCAAGCCAATTTTAAATTAAAGAAAGGCCAATGTGGCCGAGTACCATTATGCACCCCGAAAGAAAAATAAATGGGTAGACGATCTCTACCCTTATACAGTTCGGCCTAAAACTACAAGTTTAGATCTACGAGTCTTCTTTAAAAGATCATGTCCTTCTTTAGGAACCTCCATTGGGCTTCATAGGAGACCACCGCACCTATCTGTTGGTAGGGTCAACTCCTACTAATCCTAGACCCCATAAATCCTAACCAAATTTTAAGCTTAAATTTACATTTCAAATTCAAAAATAAATCCTAAACCCTGTAAAACATATGTTAGGAAAATGCAAATAAGACATAGTAGTTATATTTTATAAATATATGGGCTTAACATTAGTAGCTTGCCAAGTCCACATGTCCTATTAGGCTATGCTTAAGGACTTAAGCATATCTGCAAGAATACAACATTTATAATTTGTTTATGATAGCAATCTTTTTTTAGCATAGCTCCTTGTAGAAGATAATATTAGTTCTAAAAAGATCATCCTATCAACTAGTTAATAGACAAATAATTCTAGACATGTAGCCTAAAATAGTACTCCACAAAGATATAAAAAGCACATTAGATCACAACACAAAATATCATAGAGTATCACAGATTGACCTAACTTAAGTCTAGGGTCTGTGACTTAATGATCTAACGTGCAAAGTAAATAGGCTTGTGTGGAGAGACTTTGCTAGGCTTTTTTAGTCCAAATTTTAATTTGAAGTTTTGAAGTTTGTTTGATTTTTACCTTCAAATGATTTCAATTCAAATGATTTAATGATTTGGGATTTTTTTATTTTTTATTTTTAATTTTACTTTTATGTTAAAGTGAAGTTTTGGTTTTCAAGAATGAAGAGTAGAATAGATTTTATTTTATGTGGAACTCATCTATTCAACATCCTAAATCCTAATAGAATGAAACCTTCATCCTAAGATGAAGATTTATCCTATAGATCTAACTAAGATTGTAAGTATCTTAATTAGCTCCTTTTAGATTCATTTACATGATTTGATTTGAATTAATTTAGTAACTTCAATTCTTTTAAAATTTAATAATTATTTTAATATCTTTTTTCTTTTATTTATTTTTCATTCTTGGTTTAGTTTGTTTTCAATTTGATTTATTTTATTTGGATTGAATTGGTTTAATATTTATTTCATTAATGTTTATGTTCATTGAATTATGTTTAAGTTTGTTGAATTCATGTTCATTTAGTTTTAATTATGTTAACCTAACACATTAGGTTAGTGTTTTAATCCAATCATAGCTTATATTGATTGTGGATTAAGATTTCATTAATTGCTTGGTTATGAGTTTATTAGCCTTAAGGTTAAGTTAAACTTAATATTCATTATTATTTTCATTAAACTTTAAGTATGCAAGTGATCAAATTTTTGATTTAAAATGTTGGAGAATTATCTTAAGTGTTTTAGTATAGATGAAGACTATTTTAAGTTACTTTTATGAATTTTGTGATTTATGATTTTTTTTAATTTATTATATAATTTATATTGACTTAGATATTTGGAAATTCAATGATTCTCATTCCAAAGGTCAACTGGGTTTGAAATTTTTATGGCAAGTGGGGTTCCTTGCCAATTTCAAATTTTTAATGTTTCATATTAATCAGATGCATGATTAGAGTGTAATTAATATTTTAATTAATTCATTAAAACTCAAATTAAGCTTAATTTAATGAGGACTATTTGGGGATTTTATTTTTATTTGATTCCTCTTTGAAAACTACATCCATAGACGAGTTTTTCATAATTTTTGAAAACTTGGTTGATTTATTATGATTTTCTTAAGTTTTAGTTAATTAATTCAATTAAATACCAAATTAGGTCATTTTGTGATTTATTAAGTTCAATGAGTTTCGTTGGTGTTTCTAAGTTCATTAGCATTTGTTATGTTGATATAAAGTGATTTGATCAATTTTAATGATTTAATTCATTTAGTATTAATTTATTTTATTAAAATGAAAGTTTAGAGTTTGAAATTTAATATCTTTTGATTTACTTAACAAAAATTCATGAAAAGTTTCTCTATGGTGTATTTTAACCTAATCTCCAAAGTTTTATTTCATTTAGATTAATGGTTTATGATTAATTTGAGTTTAATTAATTTTATTTAAAGTCAAATTAATCAAATATTATCTAAAATTAATTGGGTATTTTGGGTTTAATGGATTCTACTCATTTAAAAGAATCCATAGAGCCCTCATTTGCAATTTTTGAATTTATATTTTATTTATTATGATTTTGTGAAGTTTCTAACATATTTGATGATTTTTTAATTAAAATGTGAAATATCGTTGTATACGATGGCACAGACGTGCCGCTATTGCCATGTGGAGTGGCAGCATTGAGCCATGTGGGATCCACGTGGCGACCACATCATAAGCAGCGGCCATGCGAGATTGATCCTGACCGTCTGATCAATCAGACGATCCTAATTTCCCCACTATATTCCATAGTGATTAAATCAAATCGTGCAGCTAGATATTTGTTGTCCACTCTAAATAGAAGGAATGGACAGTAGAGATCATTCACCATTCATCTCTGGCGAGAGATGGACACCATCCATAGAATCTGATTAATTTTCTATGATTTGAGAACAAATTTGATATGATTTTGATTGCAAAATTATCAAGGATCAATTTGCAATTGATCTATATGGTTTGATCCTCTTAGAGATTGAATTCTATTTACAAAGGAGCAATGAATTTTACTAGAAGCATTGATTTTGAAGCATTCCTCATCGGCGGTGATTCCCAATGATCGATGTGTTCTAACCACCTTCACCTCGATGGGATGAAGCTGTGGATATGACTTGGTGGCTTGCCTCCCTACCAAACATCTTGGAGACCAACTTAAAGCTATTTTCAGATTTAACCATTCTCTAGCTTGCCTGTGGCGATGAGCCTCAGTGAAGGTTCATTTGAGGTTTTCTTGACCTTTATAACATATTGGGATGTTCAATTCGAGGTAAATACCCCACCTCTCATTTTTTCATTGAAGGTTGAGAGATTGGCTGCTGGCTTTGGCCAAATTCTGGCATGCTGGTGGTGAGAGATCTAGGAATGCTCTCTTTCTCCTGCTCTTCACCTTGTGAATGTTTTGGGATGAAAAGAGGGAGAGGAGAGGGCCTCTCTCTCCTTTCTTTCCATACATGGTCGAGAGCCATGTATGAAGGCTTCTAGGTGGCTGGATTCTAGCCACTGTGGTGGGAGGATTAGCTAGAGGGTGAATTTGGTCTTTCTTGCCCTTGTGGATGTGTTGGGATAAGAAATTTGAGAGCAGGAAGTCATTTCATTTCCTTTCCTCCCTTGGTCGAGAGATGGACCTCCATGGAACTCTCTCTTGCTCTCTCTTTCTATCCCTCATGGAGGAAGCCAATTCCCCTTTTGCTGAAAGGCTAGCTACTTGATTCCAAACCTTTGGAATCATCTTCCAAGAGGTGGTCAAAGATGACTTGGGTAAAATCCTAGGGAGTTTAAATGATGGGAGGAGGAAGAATCACAAAGGAAATTTTACTTGGTAAAACTTCAACTCATCTCATTTTGACTTCACTTATGGCTTTTTCCATTACCATGACAACCCTTAGGCTAGTGTGTGGTTGCCCAAATTAAACCCAATATGAGTTTGAGGTTAAATCTAAATCCATTTGAATTGGATTGGTGGTTTGAACCTAATTCATGCCATTTGGATTCAAGGTGTTTTAGCATTATTAATTTTATTTTAATTCATTTAATTTTGGATTCAATTATCTTTAATTGATGATTTATCAAGTTTTGATTTAATTAATTCCATTAGGATTTGAATTAATTTTGCATTTCACTTCACTTTAGCCCATTTAATCTTAAATTGGTTAAGTTTGATTTCAATTGGGTTCAAATGACCCATTTAGATCAATGGAATTTTGTTTGGACTCCAATCATGCTTGATCACATGTGTGAGATGATTTGGACTGATTAATTTCATTTGATTTCAATTTTATTTCAACTTGAACCAATTTGACCCAAATTGGGTTTAATGGGTTCATTTTGGAAAAATGACCAATTTGACTAAATTAGACCAAATGATGGGTTGGATTATGTTTGATTATCATTTCCAAATGATTTTGAGCAATCAGATTGAGTTGATTTCACTTTGATTTGGGTTTGGACACAATAGGGCTTATTTAGGTTCATTTTGACCAGGTGGTCTAATTGAATTAAGTAAAGCCTAAATAAATTTAAATTTCTTTAGATTCATGATTAAACATGATTATTTTATCATTTGGATCATTTGGAATGATTTTATTTGGTCAAATTTTAGTGGGTTGACCTTTAACTTGGTGGGACTCACATAAGTCGAACTCATTTCAAAAGGGTTAACTAGATTTGACTTTGATTTAGATTTTGAATCATTCATTTTATTTAATTTGAACTCATTTTAGTTTATTTGGATTTTTTTTATTTAATTTAAGTTTGAAAGTTGGGTTAAATTTACTTAAACTCATTAGGCTAGATGAAACTCAAGGAAGATGCACTAAGTCACTAGGTATAGTATCCTAAGTGTCTAATTATAAGGCTCCTAATCTAGAATTAGGTGTCCTAATTACTAATTTTAGAAATGATGTTAATCTCATCCAAAAATGAGGTTAATAATTTTCTAGTACAATGAAATTGTTCTCTGAAGAAATTAATAAAGAAACTCATCTAATAGCGACATTATGCTAATATTTTAGTGTCGAGGCACTGTGCACTATGAAAAATTAAACTTTAATTACTCATCTGACATTGCTAAGGCGCTGATGTTCTAGTGCTGAGGTGTTGTGCTCTTGGGAAGTTAAAACCTTAAGCACCCAACTAATACCACTAAAGCACTAATTTTATAGCTTTGAGGTGCTAATCTCTCTAATATTAAACCTAAGTCATATCTATAGCTCCAGAACGCTATCCATATAGTACTGCAGTGCTATCTGTATAGCACCGAGTTGCTGAGTTCTTGATTTTTGAACTTATGTCTTCCAACTAATTGCACTAAGATGGTAGTTTCAGAACCAAGGTGATGAGCCCTTAATATTGTTCATTTTGAACTAAAAATTTTATTATTGAGCTTTAATTCCTAGAGCTATCCACATAATAGAGGCAAACACAAATCATAAAAATGAGGACATTTTTATTAACATCAAAATTTATTACAAAACATTTTTACAATAAATAAATAAAAATAAAAAGGAGGAAAATACAAGAAAAAAAATAAAGAAAAAGGGGAAAACTAATAGTCGTATTCATCATCATCCTCCACCTCTTCTTCTTCTTTCTGCTCTGACAAGGTGCTTACATAAGGTTAATAATAAGGCATCGTAGAAAAAGAAGCTCCACCTGGGCTCGCATGAAAATCATAGTTTTCAAACATATGAACAAGCATTGAGTTAAACTCAACCATGAATGAAAACTACTGTAACTGCTGACCCATATAGTGGTCAAATTTTCTCCCCAGTTCCTACTACTGCTGACTAATTTTACCAACCCTTTTCCTTAAATTGGAGACATGCCCTCCAATTTTTTAGAGTTGCTCATTTAAGGTCTTGGAAGATTTGAATCTAGATTGAGGAGCTCGTGAGCTTTCACCCACCTAAATCCTCAAGCTAAATCCTTCATATATTCTTTTAATTAGGGGAGCCCTTTGAATTAGGACTTCTTCATCAGACTCCCCTTGTACACCCATCGTAACACACAAAGAATAAATTAAAGAAGACTAATCATAACCTATAATAGTACTACCTCTAAACATATTATAAATATAATTATAAATGATCCTTCCTACATTTATAGTAAAGCACTTTTGAATTGCAAAATTCAAAAGGGCTCTATCTCTAGTCACCTCATCAATATCGCCAATGGGATTAACTAGATAGAAATAAAATAATGCCAAGCTTTTGCCTCAATAGTGAGGCCAGATGTAAAAAAATTGATAATCTTAACTTTCTACTTTTTCCACTGAACTTTTGAATTTCTAACTTTGAGAAAATTAAGGATTTCATTAAAATCAGAATGATCATTATAATAGAAGACATACTGATCATACATTACATCTTGTAAATTATAATATGGATTAATAGTACTACTATCAAAATTTACTTATTTTCTCTAAATAAAAACTCTATTATTCTAGTGCTCCTTCGTATTAGTGAAGAATTCTCACACCACGAGAACAATGAAGGAGTTTTTATTGTAGACCATCTTTTCCTAGCCTCATTTATTAATAATCCTTTCAACGCTCCCACCCTAATAAAAGAACTTCTCTCTATGATGAGATATTTGTGCAGGAGAGCATGGTGGTACCATTCCTCTACCTCTAAACTAACAAACTAGTTAGTGTCATTGACAGCTACCCTCTTCTTTCCCTTGTTGATGTACTTTACAGCCAAGTTGGCTTTTCTAAAGTGGAATAAAAGCTAAGAGAGGAAAGGAACTCTAGAATCAAACCAAAGAGTCAGAATGAAAAATGAGTAGCCTAGCTATCCTAATAGACTCGCCCTAGCACCATGGTGCTACTTTATAAGCGGAGGCACTAGCCTCTCAATTTTTGAAACACGGGACTAGTGTTGAGCCTGTAGTGTTGAGGCATTGGTAAATGTACTAAAATGATCACCATGCTTGTAAAAAAAATATTTATGGTATTTATGATAATTAATTTCATAACTGATGCCATGCAAAAAATAAGGCCGGACATTGATGTAGCGTCACTACACTTAGACATAATGCCACTGTGCTGGTTAAAAAATTTATGTTTGAACTGATCTTTGATTGACGCTATGGTGCCACATCATTTACCCTTAGGAGCCGATCAACTAGTCAACCTGATCAAATTATTCTAATTTCATGCCACCTTAAGCGCTGCAGTGCTAGCCTTTTAGCATCGAGGTGCCGAACCCTCAGGTTTTTAAGACATTAATTCCTGAACATCAAACCCAGATCTAAATAAATACAAATATAATGTTAGTGAAAATCTAGTTGAATATATATCAATCTATCTCATGAAGAAAATACTTCTATCTATCCCAATAAAGATGGAAGAGGGTTTTACAAAAACATGTTTTTTTCTGTGCCAATAGATTTTTGGTGATGCCATTGGGGATTACTTCTCTCTTCATCTTTGGTTAGAAAAATTAAAATATATATTGTTTTAGAAGTTTAGATCTACAACCAAGTTCAAAACCACTAATGGAAAATTTCACAAACATAATGATAGTCAAGTTAGGAGAGGGGTCCATGCTAGTTCTGCTTAAGCTTCTCTCCAATTTGGAATGATTTTTGAAGTCATCCAATTTTTACTTATTGCCCTATAACTAAGCCTATCATTAAAGGCATTAGAATGTTGAACACTTTCAAAAAAAGGAAGGAGGCCAAATGTGATCATTCCTAATAGCCTAAGCCTAATGCCTTAACCTCAAAAGGGGTTCTATTTTTGATAGGCTATCGAAGGCAATTCTTACAATGCCTACTAAGGATAACTTGGTCGTTAAGCCCAAGATAAAATCTATCATTGTCAATCCACTTAGAAGTGCATAAGGGGAGCCTACTATCACATCAAATGCTACTCTTACTCTAGGCAAGAATGATCATGAAGCATCTTCCTCGGGCACCAAAATGTCAAGGAGATCTCGAAGAAGGTATAATGATTCTCGCAGAGCTACTGGATTTCTCGTTCATTTTGAACAATAGCAAACATACTCACCAATAACAACTTCGAACCACTCTGATGGATCAAGATGAATAGATTTGAAGGAGCTATCAAAAAGTCTTTCTGGGATGAATATACACATCCCATGTCACAGAATCAACCATGTAAAGAGGAGACTGTCTCCTTCAAAATTTATAAGGTTTTGAAGGCGATTAAAAACAAGAATATTTAAAGAAGAATTAAGAAGTTGGTGAGCCAGGTCACCACCGTAACAAATTTCTACTTTAAGAGAGGTGGGAAAATTGAAAAATATCATGCCCTACTTGAGCAAAACACAAGGTCTATGGGTTTGATGTTCAGTGAATACCGACAACAAGCCTGTGGTGTTTTAATTTGGGGTCAATGGACACCATGTAGATCTTAGGGGGTACTTATTGAAGTTATTTGGTGTGACATAAAGGTATGATGTACCATCTTGGGAGATGGAATCATCACCCAAGAATGGACCTAATCACCTAATAAGGACTACTAAGACAAATGAATCTACATATATACCAGAGATCTTTCCCCTAATTTACATGGAGAAGTAAAGCATGGTTTTTTTATGCTGGGTTCTTTAGTTCCTTATGGAATTAAGCTTCCTTATTTAATTACATTTCAGGAAATGAGAATTTCCCAAGAATACTCTCGATTAAAGTTATCAATAAGTATCCCCAAAGATTTCAAAGATAGACTATCAAAGGAGTGGGTATTTTGGAAATAAAGTGGAAAGCTTTAAATAGGAAGACTTATTTATCAATTTCAAAAAAAGAATGAGTAGGAAGCATCAATGATACAAGGAAGCTTAGTGAGTGCTTCATTCTACCCTATAGTGAGGCTTTATATATTTGAAAGAGAGAGAGAGAGTTTACTTTTGTTTAAGTTGAAATCTTATTAAAATGCTAGGAATTATAGTCTAACAATACAAAATTGTAGAAATGCCTAAGAGATGAGGACTTATACTTGTAGCCCAAAGGAAATAAGTAGCCTCAGAACCTAAATCTAAAAATGCTTTAGCACAATCTAAAAGCATGACCAAAGTCTAATCGGGAAAGATGGGATATAATAGTTCACCTCCACAAGGGAGAATGAATGCACCCTGACTTTTTTAAACTTATAATTGCCTAGAGTGGCCACTAGTTAACACCTTCTACACTTTAAAACCATGTAGGTCTACCTTATGTAGATGCAAGATAGCTAAGATATTAATTGACTAGATTATAATTGGCATGAAAATATGACTTAGACTATGCAAAAATTACAACTTTTAAACCATTTTTGGCACATTCATTTTGGACCAAGGCTTGAGACAATTATGTCTATATGCATGTTGAAATTTAGTCATGGGCTAAATCAATTAGAGAAGGTGTTCTCCCCTATATGGGATTACCCTCAAAGGTCAAGCATATCCCCTATCATTCAAGAACAAAGACCCTCCCTATTCAAGAGTGGCATAATATGATATGCATGGTGTGATAACATACACCATTTAGCTAAGGAATTTCTAAATCTTTTATTTATCTTGATTATAGACTTAAGCTTTAAGATGAGGTTATGAGCTGTATAAAAATTTAGTTATGAATTCTTAGTGAGAATAGAAAGTTTAATTTTATCCTAAAGAGTTTACCACATCCAGGCCACACATCAAATCATCATAATTTAAGAAACCTATAAAAAACATGTTATTTTTAATGCATAAACTAAACATATGAATTTCGTAAAAGAATAAGAGCTCAATGCAGCCAAGTACCATCGTACACCCCGGAAAGAAAAGAAATTAGGTAGCCGAGCTCTACCCTTATACAACCCAGATTATAATAGAATATTACTATTATAATGAATATTATGGGGGCCTTCAATTTTTTGTCCTTCTTTCTTTCTTTGGATCTATTTTTCTCTAGGATTCAGAGGGCCTCCTAATTCTTTGCCTCCTAGCCACTGTTCATTCTAAACCACATAGCACTAATCTTAATCCTATTGCAAAAGTTACATATTTATGAAAAATAAAATCTAACTACACCAGCTAAATAGATGTTAATTAAACAAATAATCAAGTCAACCAATTATATTTCACATACTTAGACTTAACACCCTGCACTTGGGTAACCAAGCCCACCTCTCCTAACTGGATTATGCTTAGGGGCATAAGCAGCACCTGCAAGCACGAATATTCATATTTAGTTATTATTATAGTGACCCGTTTAGCATAATCCCCTACATAAAACATCATTAGACTATTAGCGACTTAACATCTAGTCTATGCACAAACAATCCTAACATACAGTCTAAAATATTACATTATAAAAAAAACATGACACCACAACATACACTGGCCTAACCTAAGGCTAGAATTGGTGACTTAGTATTCTAATGTGTGTGAGAATGTTTAGTGTGGTGTGTCTTAACTAAGCTTTATAAGTGTGATTATCTAAAGTTCAGAATTATTTAAGTTAAACATTAGGGGAGGTTTCGCTTCAGATCTATGAATGAATTGATTAATTTTAATGTACACTTTCTTGTTTCATTTGATTCCCACTTAATATCTAATTATTATGAAGAGAAGAAAGGGTTTGACCCCCTTCATCCCTATCCTAAGTTATTTTCTAAGAATATATTATTAGAACTTTGGTTTTCTTAGTGGGTTGTTTATGAAATATTTTTATTAAGCCTAAGTTTGAGTTAGACTTAAGGAAATTTATTCAAACATAAAATATATCTTAGGATTAATAAAACTAAATCACTATTACATGGATAACATTTCACCACTACTTTCCATCATTAATAACATACACATATTTATACATACATTACTTATTTATGTTTTGCACACTTGATGATCATTAATGCATGTATTTTGATAGAAAAGAAAGATTATATTCCTTTGTTAAGCAAGTGTAAACATGTATTAGAGATTTAAGCAAGTACATGCCATTGTTAAACTAATAATGTGAGGTTATCTAAGACATCCTTGGGGCTACTTAAAGCCTCGTGTTCCCGGAATGTCCAAACTATATACTTCCCAAATTAAATACATGTAAACACATACATAAGCTTAGGGATGAAAATCATGCAAAGATTATATAATTGTAAATCTTTTTATTATGTAAAGCTTAGTGACACGAAAAGCAAAGTTTTATCTCAAATTCTAGCACATGAATATATATAAATGAAATTAAGCAAGTATGTGTCATTGTTAAACCAGGGAAATGAGGTTATCTAAGATCTCCTTGGGGCTACTTAAAGCCTCATGTTCCTGGGATGTCCAGACTGTATACTTACCAATTCAAATGTATGTAGATATGTACATGAAACATAAAGAAAAAATAAATTCTTTACTATTTTGAAATTATAATTAAATATAAACTTTATTGAATAATTATAACTAACATTAGCTTAAAATTTACATCATTAGCTTATAGTTTTGAAAAATAATTTAGGATTTATCAGAGATAATTGCCACATCATATAATAATATTTGTTCAACACATGCAACTTAGATGTAATCATGTTATTTTGATTCTCTTTTTTTTTCTGAAAACATGAACATGTGACACAAATTGCATATGCATTTATGATGATTGAAAATAAGTAATTAAACATTACCACATAACATATTCAATTACATTAAGTCCTAAGGACAATCAAGTCAAATAAATATTCCTTAAGACTAATCAAAGTTCTTATGAGGTTTGATTTTGATATTTGAGTTGTTAAAACCTGAGGAGAGCAGATACTTAACACTTACCCCACCCCATGTTGGTGATTTAACATATTTAAAGAGGACAATTAAATGGGTTTTATGGATTTATTAGGTTCAAGTTATTAAGCATATCAATTTAATTACCCTTCCCTAAACTTCTTTAATCTAGTTAACTACTTGATCATGAACCTTCAATGATATGCTTTTAGGAAAAGAAAATTTACAATGAACTTAAAGGAATCTAATGCAATAGGCTCATGTTTAAGAGTTAATTATATTAAAGAAGGAATGAATCTAAGTTAGGCACACTTATGATTTTCCCATACCAATGGGTTAACCATAATTTCCTTAAAAACTTTATGTTATTAAACACATAAAAGGGAATTAATGGATTATGTTTGAATCATCTGAACTAATTATAAATTTTATTTGATTTTCATTTTAATCATTAATTTTTCTAATTAATCCCTAATTATTACACATGTTAATTAACCCACTTGAAGAAATACTTTTAGAAATATAACTAGGGTGTGGGGTGTAGTAATAACTTCTCCTCACTATTCTCACTGTTCACAATGCTTAATTATCATTAATTATTTAATTTTTACTATTTATCATTTTTAATAATTATTAAATTAATTAATCAGGATAATTAGGATTAAAATGTCAAATTCTTTAAATTATATGATAAATAATTCCAAGAAAATTATGGGAGGTAGAGGACATCCCATGGAATCATCCCACAAAATTTGGAATTAATTAGCCAAGAAATTAAGCTTTAATTAAGGTAATTACCTAATCTTCAAACCTTAATTAAGCATTTTTCAGGGGACATAAATAAGAGATTTTATTTTTCTTAAATGCTCCTCTATCTAACCTTTCTAAAATGGGTTTATTTCTATTTTTTTAGATTTCTATAATTAGTTATGGTTTTTTGAAGTTCTGGCCATTTAATTATATTTTAAAGCTTAATTAACCCTTTAAACCATCAACACCATATGGACATTGATGCGGTTGCACTTTCCACATGGTGTTATAGTATTGCTTAGTTAAATGGTCTGATACAATAGCTAACTTAGTGGCGGTGGATGTAATTTCATCTCGGTCATCTGATCAGAGATTAATTCTATGATTCCAAAGGGATTAAATCAAAATATCTAATGCGATTAATCATGACCATCCATTCTAACCATGCAGAATGGACAGTCGCTAGTTTGTCGTTCTATGACCATCGGACGACAGATACTGTCCAACTTTTGTCGCTTGATCTAAGCTCATTGGAGCTCATTCGATGGTGAAATTGACTCCAAAATGACTAGGGAATGAATCTAAAGGGATCCTGTGGTGTAAATCACTCGAAAATATGATTCCCTTCAAAAAATGGACCAACACCTAGGGCCTAAAGCTACGATTGCTAGATTTTTACCTCGTTGAAGTTATAGACCGGCAGTCCACCGATAGAGATTGCTTCATTTTAAAAAGAAGCCATGTTGAGAAGATCACAAGCTGCCTCCCCAATGATCACTCTATGGAACAAACGTTGCCACAAAACTCACTAGAGTTAGTCTTGTGATGCCTTTTGATGGTCGAATCTCTCAAGAAATGATTCATTTTGGTTTGTCGGTGTGAGGTGAATGTGTGGGAAGAGTTAATTTGGGTTTTGTGGAGATTTTGGAAACTTGAATGGACAGAGCTCTAGGGTTCAATCGAGAGCTAGTCTCATCAACGATGAAGTGCACAAAGAACTCAAGAGGGGGTAGGAGATTATGTGGAATGCTCTAGGAAAGGTGTGTGCTTGGTTTGAATCCATGGGGAGAAGTATACCCTTCTCCCCAACCAACCAATGGTCGGGGTTATTTTGGCATCCTAGCAGGTAGGTGGTGGAGGTGGACTATTGAGGTGGCTGAGGGTGAGAGGTTGAGGGAACATAGTGGGCTGGCATGGGGTGTACCCTCTCCCTTAAGTGGACCATGGGTTGCAATGGGTGAACTCACCCTCTCTTGTCCAAAGGCTGAGTCCACCAGTTTTGGGTTAGGTTGGGCAAGTGGTCCTTTTGTTCAAGAAGAGCCAAAGGTGGCTGCCATGGAGTAAGGAGATGGAGAACCAATCCAAATGGGGATTTTTTTCTCATTTGAGTGGGTTATCTCAATAGGTTTGACCTAAATCTGGTTCACCATGGGTTGGGTCCACTTGGGCAGGCCCATGGTAACCCAAGGATGAGTCAAATGGGTTAAATTGGGTTATGTTGACCAATTTGACCAAATTGGATCAAAGTGATGATTTGGGTGAGTTTAATTTGTCACTTGGAGTGAATGAGTGCAATTTGTTTGATTCAATTTGAGTTAGATTTGAATTTGGCTCAATGGTGTTTATTTTTGGATGTGAGGACACCACGCAGATCTTAGGGAGTACTTATTGAAGTGATCAAGTACGACATTAAAAAATGATGCAATATCTCGAAAGATAGAAATCATCACCCTATGATGGACCTAATCACCTAATAAAGACTCTTAAGGCATGATGGGTCTTCGAATATATTAGAGATTTTTCCTTACTTTACATGGGAAAATAAAGCATGGTTTATTTTAAATCAGGTTCTTTAAGTTTCCTATGGAGGTAAGCCCCCATAGTTAATAACATCCTAAGGAAAGTGCGTTCCTTAGGAATACTCTCGATTAAAGTAGAAACTAAAGTCTTTAAAGATTTCAAGGCTATATTATCAAAAGATTGGTTGTATTTGTAAATTCAAGTGGGAAAGCTCAAGAAAAAGACTTATTATCAAAGTCAAAGGAGATGAGTAGGAAATACTCATGATACTAAGAAACCTAGTGAGCATTCCAATCTATCCTATGGTTGAGCTTTATATGTTTGAAATTGAAGAGATTTATTTATTTAAGTTGACATTTTATTAAAAAACTAAAACTTATAATCCAACAAAGCAAGATTATGAAAATGCCTAAGATGTCAGGATTTATGCTAGTAGCCCAAAGGAAATAGCTACCTCGAATCCTAAATCTAAGGAGCTTTAGCATAAGCTAAAGCACAACCTAAAGCTAAGCAAAGATGGGCACAAAGTTTATTTCCACAAGAGAGGATAAACCACTTGACTGTTTGACTTACAACCGTCTGGAGTGGCAGCCACCTAACTCATCTAAGGCTTTAAATCCCTGTAGTCCAGTCTTATGAAAGTGCAAGATAGTTGAGTTGTTATTTAATTTGAAAGATACTAAAGTCCTTAAACCTACTCCCTAAGAGACTAGAGCATGAGTGGTATGAGTAATGACTTAATCTAAAAATACAAATATTTTTAAATTTTATTTGATTTTTGACACTTCGTTTTGGACAAAGGCTTGGGATTTTTATGCCAAAATGTATGATGAAATAACGTTATTGGCTAAATCAGTGAGAAGAGGGTGTTCTCCACCATAAGGGATGCCCTCATAGGTCAAGCATTCCCCTATCGTGTAAGGATGGAGAACCCCCATATTCAATGAAGAAGGAATAAGATATGCATACAGCTAAAAGGTTGCTAAATCTTTTAGTTATCTTGATTACAACCTAGGCTTTATGATGAAGTTGGAGTTTTTTTTTAAATTTAATTATGAGTGATTAATTGGGGTAGAAAAATTAATCTTATCCTAAGAACTTAATCGTATCCAGGCCACACATTAAAATATCAAATAATGAAGAAACTGAGAAAAACATGTCATTTCTATTGCGCAAAGTAAATACAACATCAAATAATTTTATAACACTAGCATAAAAGAATAAAAGGTTGGTGCGTCGGGTACTGTCGTACAACCCGAAAAGAAAAATGGGTAGCCGAGCTCTACCCTTATACAACTTGATACTTAAAAAAATAATTACAATTTACAAATGAATGTTATGTGGGGTCTTCAAATATTTATTCTTCATGTCTTCATCTTATTCATTTCCTCCATGTCTTTGCTCCTTTGATGTGGTAAGCTTCAAGGCATCACATGGCACCCCAGAACTGAACCTTCTGGCTAATGCTCATCCTAGTCTCCCATAACACTAATCTTAATTCCTACAAAATTACATTAAAATTAGGGAAAGTAAATCTAACTACACCTGCAAAATAAGTGTTAAATAAACACACATACAATCCCAAATAGTTATATTTAAAATTTGGACTTAGCACCCTGCACATGGGTAACCAAGCCCACCTATCCTAACTTGGATTATGCTTATGGGCTTAAGCAACCTGCAAAGAGAGCATTTATATTTATTTTTAGGTGGCCCCTTTAAGCATAATCACCTGTAAAAAATAAGCATAGGCTAATCACAGTCTACCATCCAATCTATGAAGCATACACCCTAACATCTAATCTAAAATAATATACCATAAAATAAAACATACATCACACCATGCATCGTCCTAACATAGGACTAAAAGTGGTGACTTAATTCTAATGTGTTTATTAATTCTTGTGTGGTAAGTCCTAACTAGGCATTAAGGTTATGATTTTTTAAATGTGAGAGGATGTTTAGTCTTAAGAGGTTGATTTCATTTTAAGTGGTTTCATTTATTTGAGAATTTTACTTAGTGTTTTCTTTTGTTTCATATGCCTTACACTTAGCAACTAAGTGTTATAAGGAGAGGAAAGAGAATTTCTCTCTTTCATCCTTACCTTAAGCCACTTTCTAAAGCATGTTAATTTAATTTGTTCTCTTTAGTGAAGGGATTATTAGATATTTTAAATTAATCCTAAGTTTAGGTTCACTTTAAATGATTCCATTCAATATGAAAGGCATCTTAAGAATAATTTGATTGAATTACTATCACATGATATATATATAATCATTCCTTGCCATCACATGAAACATGCATATGATTAAATCCTATGTATACCTACACATATGATATACTTAAATGTTGGATGTGAACATGTACATTTAAAGTTTATATTTGGATTGAATTATTTCAGCATATTAATTTAAAGCTCTATCCAAATTCTTATACCAAAATACATAAGGATGAAATTAAATGGGTAGGTTCCATTGTTAAACCAAGGAAGTGAGGTAATCAAATGACCTCCTTGGGGCTAGCTAAAGCCTCGTAATCCTGGGATGTCCAGACTATATACCCATATGCATTCAAACATATGTAAATTTATATATATGAATGTAGGAAAGGAAGCTTCCAACTATATGACTAGTTAATTCAATCATTTAACCAATAATGAATGCATGTAATTTTAGTAGAAAAGAGAGATTTTCATCCTTTAGCCATATATGCACACATATGTAAAGAGAAATGAGCAAGTACGTGCATTTGTTAACCAAGGAAGTGAGGAAATCAAATGACCTCCTTGGGGCTAGCTAAATCCTCATATTCCTGGGATGTCTAGATTATATACTTTGTTGCTAAAGCCTCGTATTCTTGGGATGTCTATACTATATACTTATTAACATTTAAATTTATATAAAACTGCATATGAATTAAGGAAAAGAAGGTTTTACTTCACATACCTAAGCTATAAGCACATGCAAACCTATATGAAGTCATAACTACTATCATTCTAATCAATGTAATTGATTTATAAACTTTGGAAAAATAAATTGGATTTATTGGTGATAATAGCCACACATATATTAAGTTAAGTCAACACATGCAAGCTTAACATAAAAGAAATTTTATTTTATTTAATTGATTTTGAAAAGAGATGGATGCATTGAATCAAATGACATACAAAATTTAACATGATTGGAAAGGAATAATTAAATACAAACATGTGATTCATTCAATCAAATAAACTCCTAGGGACAATCATACCAAATAGAACCACCTAAAGTAAACCAAAGCTTCTTTATTAGTTTAGTTTTGGATTTTAATTTCATTTAAAGAAGAGAGGAGATTCAATAATTAGTTGTTCCTAACCCATTCCCATATTGGTTTATTAATTTGGTTCGATGAAAGGAAGTTAAGTTGATTTAATGAGTTAATTAGGTTGTAACAAGCATTACGTACATTAATTAACCCTTTCCTATGAACTTAGGGAAATGAATGAGAGAATGGGAAAAAGGTCTCAATCACATTTCCCATGCCCATTCACTATTACACAATGATTAGAAAACTTAATTAATAGTTTCCTTGCTATTTAGAATGTTAATTAATCACTTAATTAATTAACAAAGTAATTAGCACTAAGATAAACAATTTCCCTAATTAACCAAGCAATAAATCCGAAAAAAATTATGGGAGGCAGGGGTCATCCCATTAATCAACCTTAGAAAGTTTGGGATTACATACTTGGATAATTAGGGAGTAATTAAGCTAATTAAATTTTTAGTTAAACATAAATTAAGCCTTAATTATTATTCAAAGTAATTAAAATTAATTTCAAATTAATATCCTCTTAAATACCTTTAAAATGAGTATTTATTTGTAATTTTTAAATTTTCCTATGATTTGTTATAAATTTTCAAAGTTTCATCTCATTTAAATCATTATCCATGATTTTTATAAAGTCCATTAATTTATTTTCACAATTTGAAATTCATAATACAATATTTTCCTATCCAAAAATCTTTTTAACTTGAAATTTTTATGGTCAATGCATTTTAACGTCGATTTAAATCCCTGAATATTTAAAATCTATTTGATATGTATTCTTAGAGTAATTGATGAAATTTAATTTTCACTTAAACTTAAATTAAGCCCAAAATATTTTGTAAAATTTTATGATTTTAGCTTTGTTGGATTTCTCTCGGAAGGACGAATCCAACAAGCCCTTGTTTACAATTTTTCATCAAGTATTGTATTTTCGATGAATTTTTGAAGTTCTAGGTGATTTAAATAATTTTTTTAAATCAGAAAAGCTGGAATTTCCTACTTAAGCTACCAACATCGCACGCTGGTGTAATGAAGGCGCGGCACCACGTAATTTTTACGTTCGGCGTGGCATGCGCCACGCACACGTGATTGGATGACGTGGTGCTGCGTCAACGGATGAGTGGGAAAGGGGGACGGTGATGTGCGGATCGAATCAATTGGTCAGATCTAATCCACATGATCCAAAGGCCAAAATTGATGGATTTTTATGAAAGCGGCGGAATCTGAGTCACGCGATCTGAACCATCCATCTCCCTGAACGGGAGATCAGACAGCTGACAGACAATCCGGTAGAAGGGACGAATAGAAACACTATTTCAATAGGTTTTTTGTGATTTTTAGAAATAAAACTAAACAAAAAACTTCATTTTAGGCTCACTTTTTTGGTGTTCTTTGTCAAAAATCACTCCAAAATGCTTGGGGATGATGTAAGATAATTAATGCAAGGGTAATCTAAGGAAAATTCCTAAAATCACCCAAAAACCATCACAAATAAAAGCTCTTAAGGCCGACTATGGTTCTTGAAAATTACCTCACCAGGCAAGATTTTCGCTGGCGGTGAAGATCAGAGCGAGCTCTTGGGTGTCAGAGGAAACCTTGAAATAAGTTTGAACCTTTTCTTTCCTTTGGAACATTGTAATAACCAACCTTCATCATACTCTCACCAGAATCTGCTTACCTTTGATATTTTTTTTATCCAAATGGCTTAACGGATGTGGGGAAGGGATGTTCTTTGCTTGGGAAAACTCTTGGGAGCTGAATAATGGAAGGAGGAAAAACTTGGAGGCTTCAATTTTGTGTCTTTTTGGGATGGCCAAAAATCACCATTAAAGGTGATGGGGAGATGGTTGGGAGATGATGGCTTGATTGGAGACTTTGGATTTAGCTCTAAAGTCTTCTTTTGGGGCTGTGGAGTTAGTCCTCATTGAATGCAAGTTATGGGGAGGATTGAATGCAAGTGATGTGGAGGATTGAATGAGATTTGGTGTACAGTGAGTTTTGGCTATTTTTAGTTCATTTGGGCTAAACAATTTATTTAGTCAAATGACCAAGTTGACTTGGCTTGACTCAATTCATGGCAATTGGGCATCCTAGGGTGATCAATGGTCATGGTATGAGGTTTGGATGGGCTTGGTTCAATCAAATTTGAGTTGGATTAAAACTTGGCTCAAAAGGGTCATTTAGGTCACTTTAGGTCAAGTGAGCCCAACTGGGTCAATTGGCTTGGTTTTGACTTAATTTAAGTTTAGTTGAACTTATATATGAGCCTAAGATTAAAATATAAATTCAACTACAATCAATTTGGAGTCCAATGGATTTTGGTTCATTTAAAATTTTCAAGTCAAAAGGGCTAAGTTAGGCTTGACTTGGGTTGACTTGAATTTAGTTTGATGACTATAGGTTTCATTTATATTTGGGTAGGTGATTGAAGGAATGATTTATTCAAGAGAAAATTCATTGGTTTTAACTTGATTTGGGTAGGATTTGGCTAAGCCCAAAGAATTAGCTTGAAGGGCATATATTGAGTTTTAATTTGATTTTGGATTTGGTTTTGGGCATTTGAATGTAGATTTCATTTATATTTGGGAATATAATCAAAGAAACAATGGATTTATAAGAAAATCAATTGAGTTTGAAGTGATTTGAAGGCAAATTTAAATAAGCTCATGAAGGTAAGTTCAAAGGGCTTAGAAGGGGATTTGATTTAGTTTAATTTAGTTTGATTTAGTTTGATTTAGTTTTGATGATTTGAGAAGATATGATTGATTCATGAAGAAATCAATTGAACTTCGATTGAATTAGGTGGAGATTTGGCTAAGTTCATGGAATCAAATCACATGGCTTAGAAAAGATTTCAAGTTTGGATTTGATAATGGGCTTCAATCATTTGGAGCTAGATTTGAATTGGAATTTGATTGGTTAATTGAAGGATTGAATTGATATTTGAGATAATCAATTGAGTTTGTGTGGATTTGAATTTAGCTAAAGCTAAGGCCATAAGATAAAATCGTAGGGCTTATGAAGGATTTTGAATTTGGATTTGATTATAGATTTTAATCATTTGATTTAGAATTTGGATTTAGATTTGGAATTTGAATTTGAATTTGAGGTTTGGTTTGAGATTTGGATTTTTATTGGATTTAAGAAGGTGCACATGGATTGGGTTTAGGCTATAGGATAGGTGATTTTCTTAAGTCCTAAAGTATAGCCTAATCCTATGATTAACCCTTCTAAGTCTCTAGGCTTAGGTTAAGTGTTCACCTAATCAGTATAAGTGTCTTATGACTAAGGAGCTCTTAGTGTCTATAAGAGTCCTAAGTCTAAGAAGAGGAGGTCAGGATCTCACTCCAAAAGTGAGGTCAATAAGCCCATATGGTTCAATTTAGGTTAAATGGGTCATGTTGACCAATTTGACCAAATTGGCCAAATTGGCTTGAACATGAGTTAGGTCTATGTTCAATTGATCATTGGTGATTGATTGGAAGAATTGATTTAAATTAATTTGGATTGTGGAGTGAATTGGTTCAATTTGACCCTTTAGGTCAAATTGGGCTAAGTTGGCTAATTGAGTTAGGTTGATCAAATTACATGCAATTGAAGGTTGAATTATGTTTAATATTGAATTAGTGATTGGTTGGAAGTATTCATTTCAATCAATTTGGTTTAGGATTTGATTTGGTTCAATTTGACCCTTTATGCCAAATTGGGTCAACATGGGTCAAAGGTTGATTGTAGTGGAGTTTTCAATAATGATCTACAATCAATAATGAAAGGATTGCATGGCTTCATTTGATCTAATGGGAGTTTTAATTAGAGATTGGTTCAATTACACCTTTTTGGTCACTTTGGATCAAGTGACTTGGTCAAGCTTGTTTGGACCAATTGGGGTTAATGATGGTTGGGGTGTGCTCAATGATAAATTTGAAGTTGATTGGTGGCTTTGATTGTAAATGATTTGGGCTCAATTAGGTTTTGGCTCATTTGAAACTTTTTGGTCAAATGGGCTTACTTGGGTTGGTCACCTTCCTTCGATTCAATTGGCTTGATTGCAAATATTGGAATGGCTTGAAATGATCTATTGAATAATTACAATGATTGAGAAAATTAAGTTGGATTTAGTTTGCTTGAATGGGCTTGATTGAGTTATAGGATTGTGATATAGTTAACTTGAGTTAAAGCCCAAGTTAATTTGTCTTAGAGCTTGGATTAAAAAACCAAATTCAAGTAAGATTGATTGAATGAGTTGGAGTTGGTTTGGCTTCATCTACATGAGCTTGAGTTTGGATGAGTGAATATATATGAGTCTTGATTTAGGCCATAGGATGGATGAAACCTATTTGTCCTAAGGTGGACTTTGAGCTTAGGGTTACACCTTCTAAGTCTCTATGCCCAAGTTTTAGTGTCTCATTAATCACTAGAAGTGTCCAAGAATTAAGGAAATTTAAGCGTCTAGAAGGTTCCTAAGTCTAAGATAAGAAAGGTTAATCCTCCCTCCAAAAGTGAGGTAAACAAAGCCCTTTAGTACAAAAAAACTAGGTGGCCAGTTGTTAGAAGGTCCCAATAACCCCCATAAAAAAAGAATATCATCTATCCGATGAACACCAGGGTGTGACATCTAGGATGCATTCTTAGAGATCCACCACTAGAAGGTCCCCACCAATTTGGGTACCTAAAGAGTCCCAAGACATCAAGGATAAGACAACTCAAAATGAGTCATCCCCACTAGATGACAAAGGAACTGAATCTCCTATCATCAATTAGAAATGCTAGTATGAAAAGAATTAGCCAGTGAATAATGAGGCAGATAATCATTTCTTTTGGGAAGATGAGGATTTCTCAATCAATGAAGAGAAATAAATCCTAAACTTTTAAATTAATGAAGATATGAATTAGATGGAAGTTGAAGTTGTTCAAATAGTTGATACATTTTTATGAAATATAAATATGATACTTGAAAAATAAAATAAGAAAGAATATTAGGAGAACCCAAATCATCAAGAACTTAAGGTGAAGCTCAAGTACAAGCTGAAGTAACTGAAGTGCTAATCAATGTTGTAACAAGATTATAAAGGCAAATGAGTTCTCAACTTCAAAGAAGAGACTAAGAAATCAGCCAGCTCAACAACCATCTCGATGGGATGACTGAGTTGATGAAAGAGATTTTTGCTCAACTTAACCTTATAGCAACTACAACGCAACAAATATCTCTAAGGAATCCTCCAGAGATAATCAATCCAACAGCTAAAATTGGGGGCATACAAAATGCTACACCCAACTTGCTAACAACTTCAACATAAAGGCAAACCCCTAAGAGAAGTTATATTAAATTTCCATCAATAAGTTGATGTTATTACTAAGTCTTAAGTGGAAGATCACATTAGCCAAAAGTCAAAGCAATAATTGCTTCACAGACTATTGAATAGATAGTTGGAAAAGGCTGACCATACCCAACTAAATACTTCTAAGTATAATATCCTAAAGGATACATTGTGGCAAAACTTAATACATTTTCAAGCATAGAAAATCCATGATATCATTTAGCCAAATTCAAATCCACTTGTGAAATACCAGAGGGAATGGCACCTTACTACTATGATAATTTGTTAGAAGTCTTACCAACATAGTCTCTGAGTGGTATGATGAGTTACCCATTGCCTCAGTAAAAACTTCGGTGAGTTGGAAATACTCTTCGTCAAGAGATTTATAGGTGCAACCAACAAAGTAATGATAGAAAATCTTGCCTGATAAAAAGAAGGAAAGATAAAAGTGTTAAGAGATACATTACAAGATAGAGGAATCTAAGCATTAAATGTGATCGACAACTCACAAAAATGCTTATAGTAGAGCTCCTTATAGTGAATATTGATGATCTAATGGCCCTATATCTTGCCATGGCTACGATTAATATATTCCAAGAATTATTAGTTCGTGTAGCCAAGTTTGAAAGGCTCCCCAAGTAAAAAAAAAAGCCTTAATGCCAACTATAATAATAATCCCTTGGGAAAGAAAATAAATCTAAGTTGGATTATTCAAAGAAAAATGATGTGCAACAACCTCGCAACCAGTAGCAAAGTCATCATAGGATAAGAAAAAATGGTCAACCATCAAAGAGAAGATGGCTAAATAGAACTCATTCACAAGAGAATGTACTACTATGATCTTCAAACATACCTTAAAATTAAGATGGCAATTTCCAAAGCCACATCGGCCAGATCAAGTAGACAAAGTTAATGATCCCAATTATTGTCCATTCCATGGACTCATAAGTCACCCAATTAGAGATTATTTTATCTTCAAAGATTGGGTTGAAAAGAGTTATCGAAATAGGGAACTCACTTTATCAAATAGTGCACTGGTACATCCTAAAAGAAAAGGTAAAGGATAAAATGTAAGGATAAAGAACGGTACTTAGAATATAAATGATGATAAGGGTAAAGCTCTATAAACACAAGAAGAAGAAGAAGAAAATGGTTGAGAGATATTCATCTTAAAGAAAACTAAAAGAATTATTAACATTTTTTTAGCCATAGAAGGAATCTAATGGAAGAATTCCTTAGAGCCTGAAATAGATCTAAGAAGGCTCTTCCCCAACACAGGGCAATTTTTATATAACATAAGGAAGCATACAAAAATTAATCAGTCTTCTTCAGTAAAACCCCACAAATCAATGAAAAAGAGTAAATTTAGAAAACCAAAGTTTAAAACATAAATAATGATGGACTCTTTAGAGGAGTATAAGCAACCACCTTGAAGGCCAATTAAGTTGGAAGAATATATGCATCATTTACAACTTGACATGAAAAATTCTGAAGAAGAGAATTCAAAAGAAACATGTCGAGTCAAAAGCATCCATAAAAATTCTAATCTTAACACCCAAAGAAAAGTATGTTATGTAATTATAACTTCAACTAACTTGAGGAAGAACTAATGGAAGGTCAAGTCAGACTTAAAGAAATTATGTCCTAGAGTAGGCACTAGTTCTGAGAGTGCTAAAAACTTCAAAATATCTGAAGAGACATAGAATTTAGAGAATTCTTCTAATAAAAAGATCAGATTTAAGAACTAACTTATGTCCAATTAAGCAGTGGAAAATGAATGTTTCCACCGCCACAATGAAAAGCCAATGATAAAGGCAAAAATAATTTATATTAATGAAAATTCCTTACCTCCACCGCCAGCTAAACCTCAAAAGTCTACCAAAATATGAGTAGACTATAATGTTTGAGCACATTTAAGATAGCTCCCTACTCTACTAAGTATCTATGATGCTCTCATGTTGTCCAAATATATACATGAGATATTAATCAAAACCTTAGAAAATCCAAAATAATATGAAATATTCTTCACTGAAGAAAGGATGAAATAGGACTTAACATCTCAAAAATCAACAACCATCACATTTCGTGATGATGATTTATTGTTAGGGACAACTGAGCATAATTGACTCCTTTATGTCAAAGTTGAAAGTAATTCCACTAGCATAAAAAGGATATTGATCGATCTAGGTGCTTCTATCAATCTCTTAATAGTTAAGACATTGAGAGCACTAGCTTTGGATGCTTGTTATTTGGATGAAAGTACAATATTCCTATAAGGATTCAATGAACAAGGGCAACAAACCTTAAGGTCTTTTATTCTTCTTATGTGTTTTTAAAAACTATACACTAGAGGATAAATTTTACATGATTGAAGCTAGTGTTGCCTACAAAGCACTCTTGGGTAGGCTGTGGATTTATGAAAATTTCATAGTGTCTTCAACTCTCAATCAATGTATGAAGTATATTCAAAATAGTAAAGAACTTTGAATTGATGGTGACATGAATCCATTCTTGATATATGCAATCAAGATCTATGATGATGCAAAGGGCTTAAGAAAGCAAGGGAAGTCAATTCCTCATCTTGGTAATGATACTAAGGACAATGAAGAGGAGTTAGCACTTTATCAACCTAAGAAAGCCTCAACTAGCTAAATGAAAGAAGAAGCTAGTACTAGTAATGTGACAAAATACTTAGAGAAAACTAATGTTTCTCTAATTTGAGTACCCAAGTCTCAAATCTCTAATAAAACTATGAAAATAATTACAGTACTAAGAGCACATATAAAAGCCTTAACAAATTCAAGAAAAGGGAAAGTTTAATAATTGAAAACTTTCTATGTCCCTAATAAAAGAACCTACAATAAACATGGGATCCTTTTTGACAAGATAAAAGAGCGAATCATAAATTTTACACAAACGTTATTTGAAGTGGATGATTTTAAGAAAGAAGATGTTTTAATTATTATTCCTTAATATTTCTCATTGGCCCTAAAGAAGCTAGCTAAAATAATGTTCAACCTATATAATCAAATGTTTGAGCAAAGTTGCTTAAGAGGCTCTAATAATGAGATAATACCAAAAATCTCATAAGATATAAGAAGTTCACCATGTGGGGATTAAGATAGTTATTTTGGCATCGCCTTCATTGAGCTCATGCTATGTTGTATCCGAAAAGAAGAAATCTCTCTTGAAGCTATGAATGAATAATGGGATGTTTTAAATGAGAATATGCCCGAAGATGAATTAATAATTGACCTCAAAGAGGCCCCAAAAGAATTCGAAGAAGGCAATCAAGCCATCATTGATGAACTCCAGGAAATTAACCTAGGTCTTGAAGAAGATCGTAGGCTAACCTTTGTTAGTGCTAATCTTACATCAAAAAAATTGGAGGAATTAAAAATACTACTCTATGAATACAAAGATTACTTCACATTATAGTGAAATGCTAGGCCTATCGCTAGATGTAACTGTACATAAGCATGCCATTAAACTTGATGTACAACTTAAAAAGAAAGCATCAAGGTGAATGCGATTAAAAATTGATATTTGCAATCATTTGGAGAATTGTCAGCTCAAAATAATGAAGAAGGAAGGAAAATACCCTATACTATATAAGTCAACATCTGATAGGAGTTGAAATAAGATATTCTCTTATTGAGAAGCAATGTCTAGCATTGATATTTTCTACTCAAAAACTATAGCATTATATGTGATCACATAAATTAATATTGATATCTAAACTTGACCATTTAAATTTCTTAATGACTAGACTGTTAAGAGGCTATGGCATCCAAGAAAGGAGGTGAATTATGTATTTTAAGAGATTATCAAATTAAAACTTAGTTTTCAAAATTTGTAGAAAAGTTAGTTATAAAATATATAAGGTTATTTATAATGAAAGATTGAAGCAACAACAAAACCAAATGCAAAAAGTAAGGAGATGAGGCACAAGGATTTTCACGTTGTTCGGCCAAACCAAAAATTTGGCCTACGACCATGCCTAGTCAGCCTGACTAGAAATTTAATAATCAAATGAGATTATAACCAATCTCTCATACTCTCCTACACCAGGAAAGTATAACCCTAACATATACTTTTCTACACAGGCAAGTACAACCCAACACCACACTTCCCTACACGAGCAGGTACAACCCAACACCATGCTTTCCTACATGGGCTAGTGCAACCCCAACAAAGGATAAGAGAATAAAAGAAGATATGATATAAAGTATCTAACTCTTAATTTTAAAAAAAAATTTACACTCGAAACTCAACTAAGACAATATTAAGACAAATAGTAAAGAGAGCTCAAGGTGATTAAATTTCTTATTTAATTAAAGTTAAAGTAAATAAGTCTTAAAAGAAATGCAGACTTGACATGAAAGAACTTGAAGAGCTATATGAAATCAAATCACATGGATGATCAAAACATTTGCATGAAAGAGTAATTCAAATAAGTTAAATAGTAAATACTCTTAAACAAATAATCTAAAATTGACTTCTTATCTATAAAATTAATTTAATCAAACCAAAGAGAAAATCTTCAAATATTTTGAAAGAAGAATGAAAAGAGATCAAGTGAATATTTTGGAAATAAAGGACAAAAACTTTTCCTTCAAATCAAGCTAATGAACTTAAAGATTTAAGAGAATAAATGAAAGCACTTTTCTTACTTAAGTATTTTATTTGTATGCAAATAGATCTATGACTTGAAAGATAAATTTCAAAAAGGACTTCTGAAATTTTTTACCAATGATAAAGAAAATCCTTTTTAGTTAACACAACATGAATGCTAAATATTTTGAATATGAAATTTATGAAAGACAATAAATATGAGAAGTTTTCAAGAAATTACTTCAAATCAATCAAACAAAAGAAATCACTTGAAGATGAATAAAAAGATATTATAGAATAACCTTAACCATAAAGGACATAAAGTTTTTAATCCAAATCAAACTAATAAAACCAATGATTCAAAAGATTAAAATAAAATAAATAATCTTACTCAAACCTTTGTATGTAAGCATTGAAATCAATTGACTTATTGTAAACTTTCCAAGGAATAAAAGAGACTTGAAAGAGTTGAAGAAATTCTCCACAAGAATGTAGTTGAAAGAGTGAAGAAGAGAGATGGGCTTTAATACTTTAACTCTAATAAATTCACTAGCGTAGGTTTGGTCAAGGAGGAAACAATCAAGAGGAATAAAGTCATGAAATCCACTCTTTAAATAGATCTTTCTTAATGAAAAATTCAGCCTTGCCAAAGGAGATTATTAATTAAGAAATCAAATTTGAAATATAAATCAAATTTGAAAGCAACCATAATGAGATCGGTTATGCAAGGATGGAGGGAAATATTTTGAATCCACTTAATATAAATAATCCCTCCTTTATTAATTAAGAAATCAATTAAGAAAGTGACTCAAAATATTTGAATTTAAAAAATATTTCAAGGGAATTTTCTTGGAATGACCAAGCTCTTTCCTAAGAGAGTTCAATCATGATATAATTCAATAAATATGAGTGATCAAATAATTAATGTAGATTTGAAACATTCAGATAAGTCATGAAATAAAAATAATAAAATAAATTAAGAAAAATTAATATGGGATTTTCGACCAAAGGGTTAACTAAATTAAATTAATCTCCAATTAATGCAATTATTTAATTCAAATAAAGGAGGAGTAAAATTAAAGATTATTAAAATAAAAAAATTTAAAATATTTTTATTATTTTTTATTTAAGTCAAATATTAGCTAAGATAAAAAGTTGATCATATATCTTCTTATTGATTGATTGATTAAATTAGTTATGACATACATGTGCAACTACAATAATTGAATAAGTATCTTATGTAATGAAGACTATTATAATAAATTGTCTGAGCGAAATGAAAGATGATTTTCTTGTGAGCTCATTAATAATTTATATTAAAAAGTATATTGATAGTTAAAATGGTGAATGAAAATGCACGTGCCATTTAGGTAATACAATGATGAGTATAGTATTCTTCTCAAAAGTAGCTTTTATGTAATTTTAAATTAAATCAATTATTAATCATATACTTGCTTAATTTTTATACAACTAAGTCAAAATTACAAAAAATATTAAATTACTAAAAATTGTAAAAGATATTTTTGACAATATGATTTCTCTTAATTTTTTAGAAAAGATACTCTGAATTTATGAAAACATAATTATTTTTATGTAAAATATAATTATGAGTTTAAATTTTATAGTTATCAATTAGCAACTTTTTTACATTTTTGTCTACACCTAGATTAATGAGACTTTAATCACTATAATTAATTTGTTATATTTATATATGTTTAACAAAATAACATATTGCATTATATGTTTCTCCCTATATAATAACAAATCCTTAAATATTATATACCTATGTATAATTAAAAGATTCATTGGCTTCACTTAATGCTTCCACTATGATTCTTTCAATATCTCTAGTTTACACTATATTTTATAATATTGTGAATGGTTAGATCATAAGTTAATAAAGTTTTGAGAAAAGTAGAATACCATTACAATAAAACACAAAAGTTTTCTTAAATTTTAAATTGACATCACAATATTACACAAAATAACAAAAGATAAACATAAATTCAAAGCACTACTAATTTTGTTACCCATATTACAAAAAGGGGATAACATTAGAGTGTCATAAATGCATGTGAACATTTGTGACAATCAAAAAGTAAGGAAAGATAAGACTAAGTAGGGTCATCCAAGTTCTTCTTAATCCTTACTTTTAGATTAGGAGAAATAGTGTATACATATGCACGTGCCATTCAAGTAATATAATGATACATAAAGTATATATCATTCCCACGACAATTTTTATAAAATGTTCAATTAAGTGAAGTATTAATCTTAGACTAACCTAATTTTTATCCAATTGAGCCAAATATGCAGAAAAGTTTAAAGTACTTAAAATTATAAAAAAAATTTAAAAATGATTTTTTGTTAATTTTTAGATAATGTATTTTGAATTTATTAAGTCATGATTAGTTTTATATAACTTGAGAATATATATATATATATATATATATATATATATATATATATATATATATATATATATATATATATATATATATATATATATATATATATATATATATATATATATATATATATATATATATTTATTTATTTATTTATTTCACTACTATTTATTGACTTCATTTTTAAATGAGGTTGACATCATCCGTGGTCCTAGTAATTAGTACCTCTAATCTTAGATTAGGAGTTTCCTAATTAGGCACTTAGGATACTGTGCTTAATGACTATGGTGTATGAATGAATCAAATTAAATAATAAATTAAATCAAATATAAATCCAAAACAAAAAAATTTAAACATGAAATAAAATCAAACTCAAATGCCCTAAAGTGAAAGCCCAAGTCATCCTAATAAACTCATTTAGGACCTGACCTAACTCAGTTGGATTAGGGGAATCCAAAATCAAACTAAATCTAACATAACTTAGCACAAACCAAAATCAAGCATATTTGAATTGGAATATAAATTCAAATAAGCCTGGATTGAGGTAATATGGTTTGATTAACTCAATTAATTCATTTAAGCTCAAAATCACCTAAGTCTAAGAAAAAATAAATTAAATTAAATTAAACAAAACCTAAAGTTTAAAATCAATATATAAATATAAATGAATCCAAAAATAAATCTAGATGGGCAACCATGTCATTTGACCTAAAGTTGACTCGAATGGGTCCCACAAAGTCAAAAGTCAACTAATCTAGATTTCGTTAAATTAAGTTAGTCCAAAGACTCAAAATTATCAAATGAACACTATCAAACATAAAACTAAATAAATCTAAATTCAATGAGGACTTAAATGGGTTGATTTGACCACTTAACCTAAATAGACTCAAAAGGATCCTATTGAAACTAAATTCAAAACAAAGTAAGATTAATTTAAATCAAATATTCAAAATCATTTAAAAAAATTATATTTATCTAACCAATCATTGGGCTTACTTTGGCCAATTTAATCTTTTTAATTGAATATAATTAAAACCAAAATACACTTTAATCATGTCAAATTAGCTATTTGACCTAATTAAAACACAAATCATTTAAATCAAAATAAGCTAATTCGGGTTTAAATCAAAGCCTAATCCAACTAAAATAAAATTTATTAATCCAAATTATCACAAATGGTCAACTAAATACAGTTGAACTTGAATCTAAATTTAGAAATGGTCATTTAGGCTAAAAGACCCAATTTGGCCCATTTAGGTCAAATGGGTCAAATTGGCTTGAATCAAATCAAAACCTGAACATGGCATTGGTCAATTGATCTATAAATCACTTAATAAATAATTAAGATGATTGTAAATATAAATTTAAGCTCAATTAATCAAACAGAATGATATTACGCAACCAAAATTAAATCAAACCTCAAATAGATCAATCCTAAGCACTCAACCCAAACCTATCTCAAATGAGCTTGAGTTTGAGTCATAGCTCACTTTGGGCTTGGTTTAGACTGTCAATCAACAACCCAAAAGAATCCATGTGAGGTAAGGTAGCCATGGGAGATGAAGTGAGAGTCATGGGAGAGAGGAGTTAAAACACCCATGCATGTGAAGTCAAACCACTACATTTCCCCTCCATACCTCAACTATCCATCCACTTAATGGATGAGAAAATTCATAGAAAACAAAATGAGACATATGGGAGAAAGTGTTGAATACATGAGCCCCACCTCATATGAGATTCATTTTTATGACAACAAATACATTTTCAAATGCTACTAATCAAGTTAAATTTAAGTGTGCAGAAAAAATACTTCAACTCCAAGTTCTTAAGTCAATTTGGAATGCTAAAGCTATGGGACATGAATTGGGTGGGAATTTTTCTAGGAATAATTATATTAAGGAAAATGAAAAAACTAACTAAAATAAAATAAATCATTCATTCATTTCAAAATAATTTATTTTATAATTATTCATAAATTCTACATTTCATATTCACAATTATTCTTCAAATTATTCATTTTGGATAATGTGAACTAAATGCATAAACATTGTTCTATTTATTGTGCTTCCACTAAAGTTAAATTAACTTCACATTTCATTAAATTATTTTCATGTTTAATCATGTTTATTACCATTTTTTCAATGTATAAATCTAAATTATCCAAAAATTCTTCAATATATTATTTTTCTCTCTACTATTATCCTAATTTTCTCTCTCCTTTCCTATGTATCATCCTAAATCTTTTTGGCTAAATTTTTCTTATTTATTAGCAAAATAAATTATGTAAGAGCAATACAAATTATTTCCATAATTATTCCATGCTTTTCTAAATTAAAAAATTTATTTATTTGAATCTTTAACTTGAATTATTTTCAATTCAAATTGAATATTGTCTTATTCACATGTGTTAATTTGAACCATGTTCTTTATGGAATATTTATGGCCAACCATATGCTATTTTAATTAAGTTAATTTGAATTAATTAAATTTTATTTTAGTTAATTTAAATTAAATTAAAATAAGCCATGGAATTATCTTTTTTTTCCTTTTATAAATGTTTATTTTTGGAAACCATCTATGAATGGCAATATATTTAATTTAATTCACATTAATCACATGATGAATATTAATAAGAATTATTTTAAGATATGATTCATCATCATTTAATTTGAATTAAGTACATTAAAATAGATATAATCTATTTTAGAAACAAGCTTGGCTGAATTTTTTATTTTCCCTTGGATTTTATTTAATAAAGCTTGTGTATAATAACTTTCCATCTTTCATTCGATCAAGATTAATTGATTGAATATTCCATGATACTGATTTTAATCCTAATTAAATCCAACATGGGAACCTCCTTTGGTCGACCTTATCTCATGCTTAATTTAATCAAATTTGAATTATTGTCATTTTTTCTTAGCAAATTAATTGTGTCATGATATGTTTGCTAATAATTCTAATTCACCCTCCATTATCTCTCTCTTGGCCAACCCTCATGTTAATTAACTTTCTAATTGATTTGGAGATCTTGTCATGAGATGAATTAAATAAAATTGGACTTCATTACATTTTAATTCTCCCTCCATATCTCCTTGGCCAATCCTTCTTCATATAAATATAATTAATTTGTTTGATTCAAATTGAGTTGTTTACCATTTGAATTTTCTCTCATCCTTGCCTTGGCTGGAATCCTTGTCATGCTTTTTGAAATTTGTGTTGGTTGATTCAAATCAAACCAACTTTTCAAATTGAGTTTCCCTCCTATTTGCCTTGGTCGATTATTTCCTCATGCTAATTGATCATTATTTTTATTGTCTTCTATTTAATTAATCCCAAAAGTGTTTCCCTCTTATTCTCCTTTTCTTGTCCAACCCTCTTGACTCCTCTTTTATATATTGTTCTTATGACTAGGTTAATTCTTCTTGGACTTTTCTCATCACTTGGCCAAACTATTGCAAAATTTTTTGAAGATCTTTCTTGGTGAATCAAGTGCTAATCTCTTCATCATCCTTCTATCATTCAACCTACAAGTGATTTCCTTAAAGATTGAACAAAAGAAATTGGAGGATTGGTGGAAATCATCTTGGCCGAGAGCTTATTCAAGGTTCTTTATTTTATTCTCTATTTATATTCTTGTGTATGACCTTGATCTCTTTCTTGGCTAAAGATGTCTTTGTATTTGGTCAATTTGCCTTATGCTTAATACATCTCTTCATAACTTTTTTCAAGTTGTTTGTAAACATTGATTGTGTTCAGATAAAGTTTTATGTTACAAATTATTCTCTCTTCTTTATTTGTACATCCTTAAGTGAGATTAATTTAATGTTGATTATTTCATATAGAATTTTTGTGAGTAGTAGGTTTTCTTTTCTTTTAAATTATCTCATATTTTACACAAGTGATAGTTCTTTTAAAAGAGGTTTCATTTGAGTTTATGTGCTTTAATTTTGCATATTCATTTGATCTTTCCAAAACTCAAGTCTCTATATAACAATTGATTAGTTTAGCTTTGTTTTGCCCATTCGAATCTTTGTAATCCTGCTCCGCTATTTCGTCCTCTAGCGAGTTTTGTTTCCCCTTTGGTGACATGTCCCTTTCTAGGGGGTTTTTTTTTTGCATCTTTGGCATCGATTTTGTCCAGATCTGAGGGTTGCCCAGCCTCCAACCACTTGGGTTATGCTTCATGTTGGACTATCACCTTGGTAACTTATAATCCTTGAGCCCTAGCTCTAAATGTGGATGTTCCTGTTAAGGCATCTAGCCTCTTAGGGGTTTCTAGCCTTGTTGCTGTTATGACTTCTAAATCTTTTAAAGAGGTGCTCTATGGTAAGTTTTCTCACTCTGATGATTCTCTTAGTCTTATTTTGACATCTTTTGATGTCTTTTAGGGGTTTTTCAGTGGTTATGTGTTTTGGTTTGGAGGTTGAAAAATTGGTGAAACCTTGTGAATTTTTAATAGTTGGAAAGTCTGTTTTGCATCACCCTAATCTGGACAAGATTCGGCCTTTTTTTTCATAATCTTAAGCTTTCAGGTGCTTTTTTGATTGGTCTGATTGACCCTCATCATGTTTTGATTCAACACATGAATGATTTGGATTATTCATGTGTGTTTTCTCACTAATCTTATTTCTTTTTTAATTGTCAAATGTGTTTGCTGAAAAGGTCTCCACTTTTTGATATCAAAGAAGAATCCCCTATTATTTCGAACTGGCTTTCTCTTTAGAATATGTGCATTCATTTTATTAATCACCATGTTCTCTTTGCTGTTGGTGCTTTATATGGTCAGCTATTTTAAATTGATCAGGCAATCGTATAAAAAACCCATCCCTCTATGGCTTAAATTCACATTGAATTAGATATAACTAAAAAGCATCCTAAAGAGATTTGGATTGCATCTGAAAAATATGGGTATTTTACAAAAGATCAAATTTGAGAACCTTTCTATTTTTTGTATGCATTGTAAAGTTCACGGTCATGATATTTAAGAATGTTTTATTGTTCATCCTCATTTGAAAAAGACAATCCCCCTAAGGAAATTGTCGATTCTAACCCTAAACCAATTCCTGCTAATGCTCCAAAAATTGCCTTGGAGGTTAAGGAGGGTTTGAATGCTATTATTGGGGTTGATTCTCCGAATATTAGAGTTAATCATGCTGAGGTTGTTTTGGCTCCTCCTATTGGTAGTGATTTGGCTGATATTCATATTGCGAAGGATGATGACCCCTTATTTCTTCTATGGACTTGAAGATTTCTAATGCGAATAATAATAAATTTTCTAACTTTTGGATGATGATTTGGTTTCCTCAGATCGATTCCTACATCTTTGTCGGCTTGGATTGATTAAAATGAGGCATTAAAAGAGGATTTAATATTGATGAGAATGCTGAAAAGATTTATAATCCGGTTATGGGTAATTGTGCTTTAGATGGCTCTATCTCTTCACCTTCTCTTAATTCTATATTGGATCTCCACTCTAATCTGAGTTTTCAAATTAATATTGAATTAGAAAAAGGTGAAGTTGTTTGTAAAGATGCTTTAGCTATTCAAAGCCCAACTACTAATGTTCCTATTCAATCTTTATATGATGGAGGTCTCTTGGAGAGGGATAAAAAATTTCAAGCTATTTCTAAAGAGAAAAACTAGAATCCTAAAACAAACCCCTCTAATTTTCCTAGATTTACTAGATCTAGCTCCTCTATTCAAAAGTAAATGGTTAGCTTCCTAATTTGGAATGTGAGAGATGTTAGTTCCCTCTCTGTTAAAAATCAGATTATAATTCTTGTGTGTATCCATAATATTCTTTTTTAGCTATTTTAGAACCCTTTACTCTTCCTACAAAAATCTCTCATGTTGCTAGAATGATTGGATTTAATATGTAATTTGCGAATTCTAGTAATAATATTTAGGTTTTTTGGAATAATCCTTATGTTTTAGATATTTTGGATGATTTAACCTAAGTTGTTAATGTTAAATTTTTTTTGAAAACTTATGTTGTTATGGTTCTTTTGTTTATGCTTTTTGTAATAGGAGTGGTAGGCACATTCTTTGGGAGAAGCTTGCTAGCTTTTCTACTTCCATTGATGCACCTTGGTTTAATGGTGGTGATTTTAATATTATTTCTTCCTCTTTAGAGAGACATGGTAGTTGTGACCCGAATTTATTTTCTATGGAGGATTTCAATAATATGATTTTCTATTATCATTTTATTGATATTGGGTTTATTGGTACTAAGTTTACTTGGAACAATTATAGGTTATGTCAAAGGCTTGATAGAGTGCTATTTAATCAACTTTAGATTAATTTTTTTCCTATTACTTCTATAGAGCATTTGAGTGGGACATTGTCTAACCACTCTTCTCTACTTATTAATGTTAATTTCAATGCTAAAAAATCCTTGACTCCTATTCCTTTTTAGTTTCAAAATATGTGGCTCTTAGATGAAAGATTTTTAGATGCAGTTTCTATTAATTAGAAGGACCCTTTGCAACCTGATGATAATATTTTTGGGATGAAAAGATTTTGGCTTAAATTAAAGAGATTAGAACAATTCCTTATGTGGTGGAATAAAAATTGTTTTAAGAATCTCTTTTCTAACATCATTGAAATGGAAAACAAAGTGCTTAACTTGGAGGGAGAGGTTATTACTGATCCTTCTAAATCCTCTTTGTTGGCCAGTGCTAAAGATAGGATGATTTGTCTTCAAGACATGGAGGAAACCAATTAGGCAAAAGATTCTATGAAACACCTTTCAGATGGTGATAGAAATGCTAAATATTTTTATGCAATGGTTAACAAGAAAAAAGCTATTAACCATGCCCATAAAATTAAACATAATGATGGTTCTTGGTGCTTGGAGAAAAAGGATCTTATTGACTCTATTGTTGACTTTTATAAAAACCTTCTTAATAGGAATAGTTGTTATAATGAGATTCCGTGTCCTTTTGTTATTCCTTCTCTTATTTTTTATTAAGGAGAATCAAATGCTTACTTCATTGCCTAGTGAAACTAAAATTAAGGATATCCTTAATAGTATGAATAAAGACTCTCTGGCTGGGCCTGATGGCTACACTCATCTATTTTTCTAAATATTGGATGATTATTAAAGAGGATTTGATCAATGTTGTTCTTGATTTTTTAATGGTAATACAATTTCTAGTTTTTTTACTAGTACCACCATTGTTCTTATTCCTAAAAAGAAGAATCCTGAATTTTGGCACAATTTTTGTTCTATAAGTTTATCTACATTCTTTAATAAACTTATTTCCAAAATCTTAACTAAAATACTTAGCCTTATACTTCCTAAAATTATTTCCTCCAATCAAACTAGCTTTGTTAAAGGGAGAACCATTTTAGATAATGTGCTTTTAGCTCAAGAGCTTATTCTTGATTTAAATGTCAAAGTTAGAGGTGGTAATATGCTCCTTAAGTTAGTTATTTCTAAAGCTTTTGTCATTATTGGTTGGAAATTTCTTTATAAAATATTGGAGTTATTTGGTTTCTCTAATCAATTTATTTCCCTTATTAAATGGCATTAAAAATTCTTGATTTTCCATTATGCTTAATGATGAATTCATGGTCTCTTCCCATCTTCTCAAGGCTTAAGACAGGATGATCCCTTTTCTCCTGCCATCTTTATTATTGGTTTTGAGTATTTCTCTAGATGTCTTGACCATCTGTTTAATAAAATGCTTTACATGTAATTTAGAACTATTGGTGGTTTACTTATTTCTCACTTGAGTTTTGTCGATGATTTTATTATTTTTTATAATGCTTTTATCCATTACATTAAAAAATTTAGTATGTTTTTGAATAAGTTTGGTAGAGAGAGTGGCTTGAATGTTAATAGTGATAAAAGTTGCTTTATTACATTCTATAATATCTCTTATACTAAGATCATCAGTATCAAAAATGTTACAAGTTTTTCCCACCAACAACTGTCTATCAAATATTTGGGAACTCCATTATACAGAGGTATGAAAAGATCTTATCTTTTTGATGATGTTATTCAAAAATTAAATAATAAAGTTTCCTCTTGGGAGTTTCATTTACTCTCTTTTAGTGCTAAACTTACTCTTATTAAAGGCACTTTATGCTCTTTACCTGTTTGCCTTTTATCTACTATTGTACCAACTTTATCTATAATCAAAAGGATTAACAAGATTATTAATAAATTCTTTTGGGGTTCCAATACATCTTATAAAAGGTTGCATTGGACCAATTGGAGTAATTATTATGGTGTTACTGAAGAGGGAGGTCTTGGTTGTAAAACTCTACTAGATTCTATCACTTGTTTTTCATATAAAATGTGGAGGAATTTCAAGAAACAAGATAGCATTTGGTCTAAATTTATGCATGCTAAATATTGCAAAGGTAAACATCCTATTATTTTCTCTTTCAAATCTAGTGATTCTCCTATTTGAAGAAGGATTGCAAGATTAAATGGGATGTTAAAGATTTGATTTTTTTTTTTAGGGTATTAAATCTAGTTCTTCCTTTTTTTGGCAAGTTAACTGGCTTGGTGAGGGTTTTATTGACTCTTTAATTAATCCTCACTCTACTATTATTTTAAAGGTTCATCAATTATTTAACTACAACTGGTGGGATGTGTCAAAATTGGTTAATCTGATTCCAAAAGACTTTGTTTGCAAAATTATTAATATTCATCCTACCTCTAATGAGCCAAATCAGAAATCTCTTCCTCTGGTGACTTTGTCTTTAAAGATGTGTGGCACTTTATTAGATTGAAAAATCAAAACTCCTTGGTATTTTTAAAAATTTGGAACCATGTTATTCCTATCTTATTCTCTATTTTAGTTTGGAGAATCCTTAGAAATTACATTCCTATGGATTCATTACTTTGGAAAAAAAAAGTTTTATCTTCCTTCTAAATACCATTGTTGTTATCATGTGGAGAATGTTGACTATGTTTTCGTTAATCGCTCCATTGCTGCTAAATTATGGATTTGGTATGATGAGATATTTAACACTTCTCATTTTAATGGCTATCATTCCCTAATGCAATTACTTGAAACTCTTTTCCTTTATACTTCTAAAGGTCATGTCAAGATCATTTTAGCCATCACCATTATTTGGTATGTTTGGATGGATAGGAATGATGCAAAGCATAGAAATATTACTATGAATCATAATCGTATCATTGCTAGATCTAAATATAAAATCATTTCTTTATTTAAAGCCAATCTTCTTAAAGGTGCCAATTTTAAAGGTTACAAATTTACGGCCCCTAAACTTAGGATTAATCTTTTTTCTGACAATGTGCCTCTTAATCAGAAGATTGTTTATTGGCTTAAACCAAAAAATGATTGTATTAAGATTAATATTGATGGTTCTATTTCTAATGATCTTTGTGGTTGTGGAGGTATCTTAAGAAATCAAGGTGGCAAGGTGATTTGTGCTTTTGCTGCTCCTTTAGAACCTTGCTTTATTTTATATGCTAAACTTAAATTTGTTTATCATGCTATCTCTATTTATTTAGAAAAAGGTATTTATAAAATATGGATTTAAGTGGATGATTTTCTCCTTATGACTTTGCTCAATTCTGATTCTTATGGCAATCCTGAATTGTTCTATCTGCTCAATAATACAAAGAATTTACATGTTAAATTAGATTTTTAATATATCTCATGTTTATCATGAAGGAAACTCTTGTGCTGAATTTCTTGCTAATCAAGCAAAGTTTTCTAATTTTACACTATTTACTAATGTTGATTTTCCATTATTATTGAGGGGCCCTATTAATTTAGATAAAACTAGTTTGCCCTGCATCAGAGGCAATTAGCTCCTCTTCTTACTTATCTTTGTATGTATTTTTCTTTCTTTAATTTCTGATTTTTTGTGAATGGCTTTTGAAATTTGTTTTCATTTGGCTGGGTTCTTTCTTGTTGCTTGGTATAGTGCACCTCTCATAGTTATGCTTCTGATGTTGGCTGCTTTAGGTGTTCCCTGTCTCTTGATGCTTTTGATCCATTACTGTTCCTTTTCTATTTTACCTAGTTTATATGTTCTCCTTAGCCTTCATTGCCTTTATTTTGGTAGTTTAGTTGCTCAGGTTTTTTACTAATACTATTTTGGGAATGGGCAACCTATTCCTAAACCAAAACCCTTCTTCTATTTGAATTTTATTTCCTTTCTGAATGTGTTTGGGTTGCCCTTCCCTTCTCTAGTTTTCTAGTATGATGCTTGGCATTTGGAATTTGTGGTTTCCCCAGGTGGTGGTTGGCAGGATTGGTTCAGAATGGTCATCTTGGGTCTTTGTTGCCTTTTGTTGATGGATGTTTTCTATCCAGCTTTGTTGCTTTGGCTACTAGCTCCTTGGCTTGTTGGTTGGTGGGCTATGTTATTTGGGTATTGTTGGATTGGCGTGGTTGTTGCTATTACTACTTCTTTTTTTTTTGCTGGTGATTAGTTTGGTGATGTTTATGGTTGACTGGGTGGCTTTCTTAGCCGATTATTTATTCTTTGTTGTTCGTAGTTTTGGAAGATTGGTCTTTTTTTCTAGTGTTTATTTGGTTCTTATTTTGGTTTGGCTGGATGGGGACTACCTTTTGGCTGTTGTTTTGCCTTAATTGTTGTTGCCTTCTTTAGATGATTTTTAGTGTGTTTTGGCTGTGCGTTATATCTATCTCTAGGTTGGCTTTATTTTATATGAGGATAATGATTGTCTTTTGATGTTATCCTCTATCAGTGGTAGCTCTGCTGCTCTTTATATTGTTTCTATTCTGTGATTTTAGTTGGCTGGGTAGCATTATTGGTCGGATGTCTCATTATTATGGTGGAAGACTCACGAGTTTTGGTGGCTATTATTCCTTGGGTGAAGGCTTCAAGCAAGGTAAGTTGGCTATGATGGTTGGGATTTTTTCTCTATTTTTTCTCTAGCTGGTAGCTATATAAGTGATTGTAACCCTTCTATTAGAGATTGGATGCTCACATATGTTGTTGCCCCTTGAGATAATTTTGACTAAGCTTGAGCTTGTTCAAGAACTCTTATTAGTTTGATATTTATCTATGATTATTTTTGTTTCAATTAATTGTGCTTATCTTTTCTTTAAGTATTATGTAGGGCTTTATTTCAGGTTCTGGAATCTTGGAGGTGGTTTATGCTATTCTCAGAAGATCCAAGTGATGTTACTGAGTTGTCTTTTTTTAATTTTCTCATTTTCTTTTGATGTAATAGGTAGGGGATTTGTCTCTTTAGCTTTGTAAGTCTTTGAGCGATAGTTTAGAGATTTATCCCCTTTAAGGACCTTGTACCCTTTTTTGTGGCAATAAAATTCCCCCCTTTTTTTTAAAAAAAAATTTATCGATTTAGTTTTCAAATCATTATTGTTCTACACTTTCGATCATTAACTAAGTCACTTTTATTTCAAGTTATTGTATTATCCTTAAACATTTTAAGGATTCACTTGCATTATATACATCATTCATGTTTAATCATTGCTTTCAATTTCAAATACAAGTTAAAGTGAGCTTTCTTTTTTTTCTTTTTTTGTGAATTCACTTGCCTTCATATTGTTGTAGTTAGGTTGTGAGAGCAAAATACTTTTAAATTTAGAGTTAGATACTTTATATTCTTCTTTCTTATTTTCTTGTTGGGTTGTACTTGCCCGTTAAGGAAAGTACATTATTGAGTTGTACTTTCCTATTAAGAAAAGTATGGTGTTGGGTTGTACTTGCCAGTGAAGGAATGTATGGGAGATTTTTGTAATCTCAACTTTGATTTAGTGAATTCTTAGTCAAGGTGGCTAGGTATGGGCATAGGATAGTTTTTTGGGTTTGGCAGAACCACGTAAAAATCTCTATGTCTAAGTTAGCCTAATTGGATCCTACAAAGTCAAAATCAAATCCTATCTAAATCTAGACCAAATTGAAACAAACTAAGTATTCAAATATACTTTAAATTTATTATTGAATTTAATTCAATGAACAATTGAACTCAATTATGTCAATTTGGCAAATTTGGCAAATTGACCCAACTTAGCCTAACTTAACCTACATGAATCATGTTAAGCTGAAATCTAATCTAACTTAAATTAAATTATACATGTCACTCTTATATATCTCAAATCACCATATGAACATAAGTCAATAGTTTTTGGGCCTAATTTAGTAAATTGGTCAAATTGACCTAAATTGACCCAAATCAACTTATATAGGTTATACTGAGTTAAAATCAGAATAAATGGAAACTAAACCAAATTGATCACTCCAAATTACTTATGGAACTTAATCAAACTCTATCTAACCCTCTATTCAGTCCAATTTGGCCAATGGACCCAAGTCAACCCAAATTAATTAACTCGATTAGGCCAATTTGGACCAAACCTAAAATAAATGTAAATCAACTATAATCAATCAAAGTCAACCACCCTGAAAAACACATTAAATATAATTAAAGCATAATCAAAATTTAAATTGATCAAATCAAATATTTGATCCAATCCAAACCTAATTGGGTTAACCCAAGCTAGCTCAAACATAAAGACATCACATAAAACCTAAACCCTGCTCAAGCACATTCACTCTTCACCCAATCTCCCCATGTCTGAGCTAGTACTTTAGCTTTCGAGAGAGAGGGGAAGTCAATGGTGATAAATGAGAAAAAAAAGAAAAAGTGCAAAGCTCCAAAACTAATCATCCCTTCACATCTCCTCACTTCACACAATTTATTTATCTTGGAGTGATTTTAATCACTCAACCACCCCACACCGTGAATGCTAGTTGACCACCATCAATGACCACACCTCCATATTACCCTCCCATGATGATTTTCATTCAAATATAAAAAAGGAGAGAAAAGTGGCTCAAAATTCTCTCTTTTTTTGCTAGAAATACCTTATCCACCTCTCAAGAAGTAACACCAATCCATCTCCATCCTTCTCACACACAAAACACCGAAATCGAGTGGATTTTGATGAAGAGGTGGTGGCACTTGGTGGTTGGAATTCAAGGGAGTCAAATGAGCAAATTAAATTCAAAGCTTCATCTCGGCCTAAGGATTGTCTCCAAAATAAAAAATTCACTCAACATTAACTTGAGTGAGGTAATTTATAATTCTCATAAAAAGTAATAAGTTTGATATTTTGTGAAAAAGCGTCACGATTCTCTGACTTTTTTCATTAAATTCTTATTGCACTTTTTTTATTTCAACCTCCTGATGCAAAGCAAAATTATTACTAGCAAAGATCACTAGAAAATCACAAATTTTGATGAGATTTGGAGCAGATTTCATTCTCCCAACCCTCTAGTTTGCCAGCAATAAGGGAGTTGACCCGTTATGCCATCCATTCTACTTGATTAGAATGGACAGTCACAATTATATCCCCATTTTTGAATTATTATATACCCCCTTTGATTTAGACCATTCAATCTAAAAATTGGATGGTCCATATTTAATTATTTCCTACACAATCCATGTCATCTCAGCATGGCCTAATTAGCTGCCAACACACATAGAGGAATGTCATGTCAGTACTGACTGGTTTAAATAGAAAATTAGTGACTTTTTTATATTCAAAAAATTACCATAAAATTATTGAAACTTCAAGAAGTCATAGTACTAAACAATAAATTATAAATAAGTTCTCTATGAATTTGACTTTTTGAGAAGAATCCAATGAATCCAAAATCATCAATTTTTGCTAGGAATTTTAACATTAAATTAAAAATTATAAAAAAAAATAATTTTTTGTTATTAATCTTAATGTACTAATCACATCAAGTTAAAAAATTTAGAGAGTAAATATACAAATAATCTTCACTTATCATAAAAAAATCAAGTGAACCAATTTAGAAGTTATTAATTTTTTAAGTTTATTAGATGATTTTAAATAAATAATTAAAAATTTAAAAATTATGGAATTCATCAAACTAGTTCAAAACACTTTAACATATAATCAAGAACCTAAAAATGCGAAAGCCCTCAACACTATCTAAAATAGAAAAATCACTTATTTAAGAGTTAATAAATAAATAATAATTTACTTGTAAAATTTTAAAAATTCATAATAAATCAACCATTTATCTAAACAATATACAAATAACCCTTCTATAAATGTATAGCTTAGAGACGAATCCAACAAAATTAAAATTCTTATGGTTTATTAAATATTTTGGAGTTGATTTGAAAATTAATAAAAGAAGATAATTCCTTAATAACTCTCAAAATATAGCTCAAATTGAATTGAAATTTTTAGCGTAACAACTTATTGCAAATATCTACTAACAAAAAAGAAAATTTAAGCCAATCAGACCTTTAGATGAAAAGATATGAATTTTGAGGCTCTCTTAAGATAAATCAGATAGAATAATTAATTTTAAATATAAAACTTATATAAAAATATCAAAATGATTTAAAACATTTTTATCATTCTCAAGATTAGACTCTATAGATTTGATTGAATTATAAAATTCACTTAATTAAGCCTTAATAAGGAATTAAAAATTGAGTTAATTGAATTAATTAAGTCTAAATTTCAAAATTTTATAATAAATTAAATATTAAATCAAAAATTACAAAGAACCTCTCTCTGGATACTTATTTCAAAGAGAAATCCAACAAAATCAATCACTAAATTTTGTTAATTATTTTTAACATAATTTAGAAATTATTAAAAAATAATAAATTTCTAATTAATCCTAGATGCATGCCTAATTAACTTAAATTTTATGATAGGTTAACCATGTCAATGTACACTTCTTATAAAACTTTTATGGTATTTGGATGATGAGATCAAAAGTTATGAATTTTAGAGCACTTAATGACCAAATTTACTTAACAATTAATTAAAAATCCTAGAAATTACTAAATTTACATTTAAATGTATAAATAAAATCACCTAACTTAAAAACACTTATGAAAAATTTTCAAGGTCTATAATTATCTTTAAAACTCAAAAGCATAATTATTAGGATTAATTACCAATTAATAATTCATTAAATGGCCTAAAACATAAACTTGAATGAACATTGAAATCGGCCAAAGGGACTTATTTATAATGTTCTAAAGAGTCACAATGCTAGTTACCAAACACCATAGCATTCGCTTTATTGTTTTGGCTTCCTAAAGGGTAGTGCTACAATGCAAGTCAACAATCAAACCATTTATTGCAGGTAAAAAAGGATAATTAATATTTACTAAAAATGAACTAACAATATCAATTATCACATTGAGTTTTATGTCAGCCATTAAATTTTCATAATGGACTATCATAGTGTTGGTCAACAATGCCTAAGTTCTTTAATAATTTTTGTACTTATATTGATGTCTCAGTGTTAACATCAACATTTTGTTGTAGTGCTGGTCAACCCATCACCTAATCACTAAGACCAGCCAAAGATATGTGGCATATTTGTTTATGATTTAGCAAAATAAACTAAAATAACACAACTATAGTTACACGACTCAATGGCGTGATGTCATATAGTGTAGCACCTAAATACAACAAATATTATTCAAATTTTTCATAGAATTTAAAATCAACACAAAATACAAAAAAAAAAGTATGTGACAAATAGATATACCTTGGGTTTCCTCCTAAGAAATAATTGGTTTATAGTCATCTACCTAACTGAGTCATAGATCAATCATCCTTACCACAAATGAAAGTGATTAACTCTTTAATTTGATTCAAACCTTCAAAATAGTACTTAAATCTTTGTCCATTCACCTTAAATATACTGTAAGTTTCCAAGTTTTGAATGTCTAAAGCTCTATGTGGATAAACTTTCATAATTAAGAAAGTCCCTGATTATCTATTCTTAAATTTCCCTAGAGATAATTTCAACCTAGATTTAAAAATAAAATTTATTTTCTAAGCATAAATTATTTCTTAAGAAAATTCTATCATGTCATCTTTTAACTTGTTATTTATAAATTCTAGCATTTTATAAGTTCTCAATCTTATCACATCTAATTCACTTAACTCTAAGAGCTTTTTATCCCTTAAATCCTTCTTGTCAAATTTTAACTTTTTTAGCACCCAATATGCTTAATGTTCTAAATATAATGATAAATGGAAAGCTTTTTAAATAATAATATATAGGGAGACAAACCAATTGGGATTTTAAATGTAGTCTTAAGCCCATAATTCATCATTCAATCTAATTTACCAATCTTTCCCAGTTGGACCTACAATATTTGCTAAAATTTTCTTTATATAATTTAACATTTATATTACAAAAAAATGTGCCCTCAATACTGATAATGACTTTAGGTCCTCCAAATTTAGTGAAAATATTTTTCTTTAAAATTTTAAAATAATCTTAGAAACATTACTTGGAGTAGCTATAAATTTAATCTGCTTGGAAACACAATCAAAGGTAACTAAAATATATTTATTTGTAAATGAACAAATAAAAGGTTCCATTAAATCAATTCCCCGTACATCAAAGATCTCAACCTCACATACATATTTCAAAAACATTTTATGATATTTTGGGAAGTTCTCTAATATTTGGAACATGTTAGAATTTTTAACATACTCATAAGCATCTCTAAATAGGGTAACAAGTAAAATCTACTTTGCAACACCTTAGTTGTAGCCTTATTTCCTTCAAAATACCCCTACTTAGAATAATGACATAACCTTAAAATTTTATTCTTCATAATTAGGTAAACACCTCCACATAATTTAGTTTGAATATTTCTTATATAGAAATGGCTCATCCCAAATGTAAAATCTCACATAATGTATGTGGTGTTTTAATTTGGAGTTGTAGGGACACCACACAAATCTTCTTGGGAACTTATTGAAGTGATCGGGTGTGACATTAAGGTATAATGTACTATCTCAAAAGATAGAAATATCACCCTACAATGGACCTAATCACCTAATAAGGACTCTTAAGGCTGATGGGTTTATGTACATACTAAAGATCTTACCCCAACCTTACATGGATAAGTAAAGTAGGGTTTATTTTATGTTGAATTCTTTAGTTCCCTATGGAAGAAAGTTTTTGTAGTTAATTTACATCTTAGAAAATGGGAATTTCTTAAGAGCACTCTCGATTAGATTAGTCAATAAATATCTCCAAAGATTTTAAGGCTAGACTATCAAAGGATTGGCTATTTTAGAAATCAAGTGGGAAAGTTCAAATGGGAAGACTTATTTACAGATTCCATAGGTAGATAAGTTGGGAGCATCCAAGATAATAGGAAGCCTAGTGAATGCTCCAATATACCTTATAATTAGGCTTTATATTTTTGAAATAAAAGAACTTATTTTTGTTTAAGTTGAAATTTTATTAGAGTGTGAGGACTTATAACCCAACAACACAAGATTGTGGTAATACCTAAGGTGAGGACTTATACTCATAGCAAAAAAGAAACAAGCTGACTCAAAACCTAAATCTAGGGTTCTCTAGCATAAGTAAAGAGCTTGATTTGATTCTACTCAAGAGAAATGGGATATAATGGTCCACCTCCACAAGTGAGAGTGAATCGACTCTTACGGACTTCAAATAGCGGCAGCCACACTAACCTCCTGCTTTAAAATCATGTAGGTCAGTCACATGTAGATGCAAGATGGTTAGGTTGTTTCTTAATTGGAAATGAAACTAGAATTCTAAACTCACTCCCTAAGGGACTAAGTGATGTTTGGTATGCAAACATGACTTAGATGAGATTATTTTGACACATTTATTTTAGACCAAGGCTTAGGACAATTATGCATACATGCATGTTGAAATTAAGTTGTGGGATAAATTAGTGGGAAAAGGTGTTCTCCATTACAAGTGACCTCTCTCAACATTCAAACTTGTCCCCTATCGTGCAAGAGTGGAGATCCTCTCTACTCAAGAGTGAGACAATATGATATGCATGTTGTTATAGCATACAATCATTCAGCTAAGAGGTTGCTAAATCTTTAATTATCTTTATTAAGAGCCTAGGTTTTAAGATGATGTTATGAATTACATTAGAACTTAGTTATGAGTTGTTTAGTGAGGGTAAAAAAATTTAATTTTATCATAAAGAGCCTACCGCATCTAGGCCATACATCAAATCATCAAAAGTTAAGAAACCTAAGGAAAGTATCTCATTTCTATTTCATAAACTAACATAACCATCAAGCATTTAAATTTTGTAAAAGAATAAAAGGCCGATATGGTCGGGTTCTGCTGAATGCCCTGAAAAATAGAAAGAGTTTGGTAGCCAAGCTCTACCCTTATACAACCCTAATTACAATTAATTATTACAATTGGAATAAATGGTATGTCAATCAGCAATCTTTGTTCTTCTTTTCTTCTTTGGATTAGTTTGCTCCAGGTTCATAGGGCCCAGATCTTTGCCTTCTAGCTACTGCTCATCCTAAACCATATAACATTAATTTTAATTCTTATTATAAAAAGTGCATCTTTATAAATAAAATAAAATCTAACTACACCTACAAAATGGATGTTAGCTAAACAAACATACAAGCTAAGCAATTATATTTCACATATTAGGACTTAGCACCCTATACTTAGGTAACCAAGCCCACCTGTCCTAAGTAAGAGCATTTATATTCATTTATTATTACAGGGGCCCCTCAAGCACAATCTCACGCATAAAACATCATTAAGCTAATAATGATCTAACATCCAATCTATGCACAAATAATCTTACCATCCAGTCTATAACATTACACCATAAAATGAAACATATCACCATAACATACACCGGCCTAACTAAATACTTAAATCGGTGACTTAGTATTCAAATATGTGTGCTAAGGCTTAGTGTGATATGTCTTGAGTAAGCTTTAGGATTATGATTATATAAAGTTTGGGATTATTTAAATTACTCATTAAGGATGGTTTCACTTTAAGGCTTTTAGTTGCTTGATTAGATTTTAACTTATGTGTTTTTTTTTTGTTCACTATTTACTTAAGATCTAATCATTATAAAGAGAAGAAAGAGGCGTAACTCTTTCATCCCTAAACTAAGTTGTTTTCTAAAGTTAGATTATTGTGCCTTTAATTCACTTAATGAACCACTTATGAATTTTATTTAGCCTAAGCTTAGATTAGCCTTAATGAATTTCATTCAAACATGAAAGGCATCTTATTATTGAAATTAAGATACCATTAAGTAATACTCCACTACTTCCATTCATTATCAATAATATCTACACTCTTTCTACTTTAATTTTTCTAATATTTGATTTAGTATATACATATACATGCAATATACCCATATTTTTACATACTTAATGAATGTTGATGCATGAATTTAATAAAAATGGGAGACTACATCTCATAGCTAAGTATATGCAATTATGTATTATGAATTTAAGCAAGTACGTGCCATTGTTAAACCAGGAAAGTAAGATTATCTAAAGCCTCCTTGGGGCTACTTAAATATATTTTATGAATTGATTAGGCTCAATCTATTAATTACATCAATTTTATTACCTTGCCCAAGCTTCTATAATTTAATTAACCACTTAATCATGAGCCTTCAATGATATGCTTTGTAAAAATAAAATCAACAAATTACTTAAAGAGATCTAATGCAATTAGGCACATTCTTAAGAGTTAACTCAATTAAAGAAGGAATATATTTAAGCTAAATACTCTTATGCCCCACACTAATAGGGAAATCATAATTTCTTTAAGGACTTTATGTTATTAAACACATAAAGGGATGAATGGGTTGGCACTTGAATTATTTAAGTTGATTTTTTTTAAATTTAATTATTAATTTCCTTAATTTATCCTTAATTACAAAACATGTTAATTAACTTCATTAAGGGAATACATTTTAAAATAATTAAGAAAGAGGGTCCTAATTAATTCCCATGTTATCCATACTCATTGATTAATTATCCTTAATTATTTAATTTTACTATTCATTAATTTTAACAATTATTAAATCACTTAAAAGGGGTTATTATGATTAAAAATTTAGAGTTTCCCAAATTACGTGGTAAATAAGTCTAAGAAAAATATGGGAGGAAGAGAACATCCCATAGAATCAACATGTCAAATTTGAAATTAATTAGCCAAGTAATTTGGCCTTAACTAAGGTAACTAGCCTAAGCATCAAATCTTAATTAAGCACTATTAATGAAATATTAATTGGTGATTTTATTTTTATTAAATTCTTCTAAACCTAAGCTTTCCAAAATGGTTTTTTTTTGTATTTTTTAGATTTTTCTACAAGCAGTTATGATTTTTTGAAGTTCTGGCTACTTGAATTGGATTTTTAAGCCTATTTACTCATTTTAAACTGTTGATGCCACATGGATGCTGACGCGGCAGTACTATCCATGTGGCATTGTGGCATTGGCTATTTAAAATATTTGACATGGTTGTTGACTCAATGGAGGTGGACGTGGTTTCGTCCTGACCATCTGATCTCGGATTTGATGGCCAAGATTAATCCTGCAATTATGAAAGGATTAAATCAAAATTTCTTATGTGATTAATCATGGTCATCCATCTTAATTAGGCAGAACGAATGGCCAGTGATCTTTCATCCTATGAGCACAGGAAGACGGACACCGTCCACCTTCTATCACTCAATTTGAGCTCGTTTGAAGATGAAATCAGCTCAAAAATTATCATGAGAGAGATCTACGGAGATCCTACAGTGGAAATCGCATGAAAATATAATTCATTTCATATAATACCAACACTTATAGGTTAAATCTACCATTACCTAATTTTTGTCTCACTAGAGCTAAAGATCAGTAGTCTGTCGAAAAAGGTAACTTCATCTTGAAGATATGAAGCCATGTTGTGAAGATCTCAAGTTACCTCCCCACTTATCGATCAATGGACCAAACACCTAGAGGTCCAATCTATAATTACCTAATTTTTACCTTACATGAGCTAAAGATCGGCGGTCTATCGACATGGCTTGCTTCATCCTGAAGAGATGAAGCCCTATTGAGAAGATCTCGAGCTACCTCCCTACTGATCAATCTATGGACCAAACACAACCATGGAAGTCACTGTAGTTAGTCTAGGAACATCTTCTCGTGGTCGAATCGTTCAAAAATTAATTCATTTGGGGTCACCGGAGTGTAGAAGGTGTGGGGAAAGTTAATTTGTCTTTGGTGAAAGTTTGGTGAGGTTTGATGGGTGACACTCTCAAGCTTGAAGGGAGCTTGGTCTCGCCATCAATGGGGTGAATGGGGAGCTTAGGAATGCTCAGGGACTACCTTGAATGCTCAAAGGAAGGTGTGTGATCAATTGAATCCCTTAAGATGAGTATACTCTCCTTCCCAACTGAACCAAGGGCTAAGTTTTACTCATCCTTTAGCAGTCGTTTGGCTAGAATGGGTGGTTGGAGGTGGCACGAGACTGCTGAGGTGGATGTGTGTGAGAGGTTGAGAGAGTATAATGGGCAAACATTGAGTTTACACTCTTCCTTAAGTGGACCAACGATTGCCCATGTGTGAGCTCACCCTCACTTGGCCTAAGCCTGGACCCAACAGTCTTAGGTTATGTTGGGATAATTGTCCTCTGTCTAAGAAAGGCCAAAGGTGGCTACCAAGGGATGCAGAGTTGGGGAACCCATCCAAATGTGGATTTTGTTCCATTTGAAGGACTTCGTTCAACAGGTTTGACACAAACTGGCTTCACCATGGGTTGGGCCCACTTGGGCTAGTCCATGGTGACCTAAGGATGAGTAATGCCAAGTTTGGTTGGGTTTATACTTGGCTTAGTTAGCTTTGGCTCAATTTGACTCATGTAGGTCAAATGGGTCATATTGGGCTAAGTTGAACATTTTGACCAAATTAGGTCAAAGTGGGAGTATGATTAAGTTCAATTGGTCATTTGGAATGAATTAGTATAATTGGTTTGGTTTAATTTGACTTAAATTTGGATTTGGCTCATGTGGCTTAATTTGGGTCAAATGGGTCATGTTGACCAATTTGACTAAATTGGCCAAATTGCCTTGAGCATGGGTTAGGTCTATGTTTAATTAGTCATTTGTAATTGATTGGAAGAGTTGATTTGATTTGAATTGAATTATGAAGTGACTTAGTTCAATTTGACCCTTTAGGTCAAATTGGGCTAAGTAGGCCAATTAGGTTGGGTTGACCAAATTGGGTCCAATTGAAGGTTTGATCATGTTCAATATTCAGTTGGTGGTTGGTTAGAAGCATTGGGTTCAACCAATTTGTTTTAGGATTTTATTTGGCTCAATTTGGCCCTTCAGGTCAAATTGGGTCAACTTGGGTCAAGAGGCTAAATTGGCTTGGTTATGTTCAATTGGTGGTTGAGTCATATTCAATACTCAATTTGTGGTTGATGGGAGTCATTGATTGTAAATAATTTGTCTTAAAACATGATTTGGTCAAATTTGGCCTTTTACAATCATCAATGAAGAGATTGGATAACTTAATTTGATCCAATGGGGGTTTGATTGAAGTTTGGTCTAATTAAACTAATTAGGTCACTTTGGGTTAAGTGGTTTAGTCAAGTTAATTTGCTCCAATTGAGGCTATAGATAGTTGGAGTATATTCAATGATGAATTTGAAGTTGATTGGCGGCTTTGGTTATAATTGATTTGAGTTTGATTAGGTTTTGACTTATTTGAATCTTTTAGGTCAAATGGGCTAACTTGGGTCACTTAAGTCTAATTGGTTTAGTTGGCTTGATTTCAAGTGTTGGAATAATTTAAAATGATCCATTGGATGATTAGGATAATTAAGAGAATTGAATTGAGCTTGGTTTGGTTGGGTTGGTTTGAATTGAGTTATAGGATTGAACTAGGTTAACTTGATTTAAGAAGGCAAATTAGCTTAGAGCTTGGATTGGAAATCAAACTCAATTATGGTCAATTGATTGGCTTGAGGTTAAGGTATTAATCATTTAGTTTAGATTTAAAGTGATTGATGGGTATGAGTGTCGGTTTAGGCCTTAGGGTAAGCAAAGCCTACTCATCCTAAAGTAAGCTCTAGCCTAAGGTTATGCCCTACAAGCCTCTAGGTCTGGGTTTAGCATTCTTTTAGTCACTAAAAGTGTCCTAACACTAAGAAAACTCAAGTGTCTAAAAGAATTCTAAACCTAGGATTGGAATGAACAATTCTCACTCCAAAAGTAAGGTCAACAAAAGGAATCCCAATAGGTGAGGTGTAACTGACAAGGCACACCGTACGTATTGGTGTTGACCGAGATAATCAATAGCGTCCAAAAAGGTTATGAATATCATGGGAGACCAAAATGGAGGGGTACTAGGAATCCAAAAAGGTTTTGTTGAAGGCTTCACTAAACCATTTGTATGCAATAAGTAGATGATATATTACCTCTAATCTAAGTTATTTCTTCGGACAAAATTATTGATCTTGGTGCTTCTGAAGGCTATACCATTATTAGACATGATTCAGTAGGGTACTCCAAATTTAAACACAATATGTTTCTTAAAAAATTAGAGCGCATGCTGAGCTTTGACTTCCTTAAGTAGAATCACCTCCGCCCACTTGGAGAAATAATCTTTAGCCAGTAGGATAAACTGATGACCCTTGAACGATGGAGGATCAATAGAACCCACTGTGTCAGTACCCCAACACTCGAATGACAATGAAGCTATAGTATGGTGTAGAATGTTGGGTGGTTGATGTAGAGCTATTCCATGCACTTAACACTGGTGGCAACGCTTGGCTACATCCATGCAATATGTAATCAATATCAAACAATAGAACCCAAGCCTCTTAATCTTGGCCTTCATCTTGGGACCAAACTGATGAGATCTGCAAAATCTTGAATACCCCTTAGTCATAATCTTATGGGCTTTGTGTTTGCCTAAATAGTGTAACCACATATGATCAAAGGACCATCGGTATAAGACACCATCGACGAGAACATAAGAGTGAGCTCTCTGTTTGACTTAGAGGGCTTGAGATTTTCCTTAAGGTAGTTTGTCTTTGTTTAGGTAATCAATGAAGGGTTTCCTCCAATCCAGCTCATCAACCTTTTCAGAAATGATAACCTCCCTTTCAAAAGTATATTTTTTGATAAGTTCAGCATCAATAGAAGGTAGGATCTATCTATTGTGAAGATCTATTGATATGGACTCATCTTCTAGACATGCCAACTCTTTGGTGAGCTTGGCTAAGGCATCCACTATGGCATTTTATTTTCAAGAGATCTTATAAATTATGACATCTAAGATCCGAGCTAGTAACTCTATGGTGTAATTATGGTAGTGATGGAGTTTGGGATTTAGAACTTTGTAGGACCTAGCAATTTGGTTGGCCACTAGTTGTAAATCCCCAAATATACAAATGCTTTGGATGCCTAAGGAGATATCTAACTCTATACTAGTGATCAGATCCTCATATTTGGCTTCATTATTGGTGAAGAGTTTGGATAGATGATATGAGAATCTCCTCATCATGATCTAGTGTTAGGAGGACTATCCCAACCTCTGCCTTGCCTAAAGAGTACATTATAGTTCTTCTCCACTTTGAGAGAAAGCCACACAATCAAAATATATCACCCAACGGTAAGTGTTTATATCTCTTAGATCCATGATATGTTCATCGGGAAGATCATCACTGAGACGGGAATCTGTTGGGAGAGCGTGCATCACCAAGAAGTTTGAAAGTGCTTGCCATTTTATTACATAGAGGGGTGCGAACATGATGTCAAACTACGACAAAATCATGGACCATCATGCCAACCATCCGAATAGCGTTGATCATGTCATAAGATTTCATAGTGGATTAACATTAGAAATCAAGGTTGCTTTATGAGAAAGCATATAATGTCATAGCTTCTGAGCTACAAAGATCAAAGCTAGGCAATGCTTCTCAATTGGTGGATAGTTCGCCTCAGCGGGTATCAAATGATGACTAAGAGATTATAGCATGTTCTCTTTCTCCTCATCATTGGCTTGGGCAAAAAAAATTCCAAGGGAGTCATCCAATGTAGTAGTGTAGAGTATGAGGGGTTTGCCCGGGATAGGGGCGGCTAGGACTGGCAACATCATGAGGTATTGCTTGATACTTTCAAATGTATGTTGGCATTTATCATCCCACTTAAATTTGGCATCTTTCTTGACTAGTGTTGATAATGGTTGATATCTGCATAATAGGTTGGATATAAAGCATCTTAGATATGCCAACCTCCCTTAAAATAATTTGAGTTGAGTTAGGTTTTAGGGGGTGGCATTTCCAATATCGCTTTGATCTTCTCCGGATCAATTTCAATCTTGAGTGTCGAATATCAAACCTAAGAAACTTCCCTGAAGTTACCCCAAATGCACACTTTAGAGGGTTTATTTTAAGGTTGTATTTCTCTACTGCTCAAAAACTACTCTCAAGTCAAAGAGATGGTCTACCTTTTCTTTACTTTTGACCATGAGATCATCGATGTAGCACTTTACTTGATGGTGAATGAGTTCATCGAAGATTCGAGTCGTAGCTCGCTAATATGTGGTATCAACATTTTTAAGGCCAAAAAGCATGACCTTATAACAATAAATTATGATCAGGGATCTAAAGGCAGTGTTTTTTTATCTTCAGGTGCTATCTTGATTTTATTATATCGAGATGAACCATTCATGAAAGAAAAGACTATATGAGATGAGACAATGTCCACCATCAATTCTGGTATTTGTAGTAGAAATTCATCTTTTGGATATGCCCTGTTTATGCCCTTTAAATCGATGCATATACAAATTTGGCCATTGTTCTTTTTAACTAGGATGACATTGGCCAACCTAGTGGGGTATTTTTATTCCAGGTTGAAGTAGCATCGATCAGTTTCTTGACTTTAAAAAAACTCATTGTTCAATGTCCAATCACATGTGTCTAGAAGCTTGCTTGATGGGGTTAACGTTAGACTATATTGCTAGTTTATAAACTATAACTTCAGGAGCTAATCTGGGCATTTCTTCATAGCTCCATGCAAAGCAGTCCTTAACCTCACTGAGTAGCCTAACTAAATTATTTATTTTAGATTCATTCAATAAGGAACAGATGTATGTTGGGCTTGGATTGTCTATAGTGCTCAAGTTGATTTCTTTACACTCATCGATAATTGATTTGATTTCCTATTCAATTTTAGGGGGTTGCATCTTTGACTTGAAGATCATCTGGATCATTTGAAGTTTCTAAACACACCTCTTCATATGTATTAGTGTAGGTTGAGAAGAACCTATCAAATTTCAGATGATTGGTGATGACTAAGTAGTAATTATCATCGCCTACTATGCCAAAGCCTAACCCTAGTTTCGATTAAGAGTTCTTGCATTTCTTATCCCATAGCTTTTCAAAGTACTCTGACCTGTGCTTAGACCATGCATGTGAAATTGAACCTTTCTTTGCTAAATTTAAAATATTAGGCGAGTACCAATCAAACGATAATTCTATTAATTCTTTGAATGATTCATCCTCAAGCTCTACATCAACTTCCTAGCTTGAGGATGTTGCTCCTGGATAAAATCTCTGAGGCTTAGCATTGGTATATATTTTGGGAGCTTCCTTAACTATCAAACCCTAAATTTTTTGTGAGGAATGTAGGGTTAGAGCTAAGGTGCTCTCATGATGTCTAATAGTTTCACATAAAAAGGACTCAGATATACTCATGCTTTCCTTGGGGACCCAATCTTCATTACTTTCGAGCTCAAGTGTAACCTCCAGCAAGGTCTACTGATGTGAAGAGGTAGCTGATGTACTCACTACATAGGACTCATTCTCTAAACTAGATTTCAAGTCTATGTAGATGGTAGGTGTACTCCCGGATGGTGGAACAATTCTCCTAGTAGGTGGTAAGTATGAAGGTCTACCACCTCTATGACTTCCTTTGGACTTACCTCTTCCTTGTCCTGGTGGAGGTCGAGCCATCCTATTATTGACCTCACTTTTGGAGTGATGATTCAACCTCCTCTTCTAGACACTAAGACTTCTTTAGTCATAAGATACTTCTAGTAATTAGGTGAACACTTAACTTAAACCTAGAGACTTAGAAGGGTTAATCATAGGATTAGGCTATACCTTAGGGCTTAGGGTTATTTACCTACCCTATAGCCTAAACCTAATCTATGCCTACCTCTTTCGCCAAAACCAAACCTCACATCCAATTCATCCAAATTTAAATTTTAAATCAAATGATTGAAACCTATAACCAAATATCAAATCAAATTCAAACCTATCCTAATTCATATGATTCAATTATATGGACTTATGTAAATTCAAATCAAATCAAACTCAATTGATTTTCTTAAAGTTAATTCAACTCTCCAATCAACCGATGCCAAATATAAAATCAAATTCAAATCAACCAAACCAAACCAAATATCAAATCAAATCAACCCTTCTTAATCCATATAATTTGACCCTATAGACTTAGCCAAAACTCCATTCAAATCAAATATATTTTAATTGATTTTCTCATGAATCAAATATTTCTTCAATCATCTTTCCAAACATAAATGAAACCTACAATCAAATCAATCAAACCATATATCAAATCAAATTAACCCTTCTAAGCCATATAATTTGACCATATGGAATTAGCCAAAATTTCATTCAAATCAAATCAAATTCAAATAATTTTTTTCTTTTCATGGATCAATTATTTCCCCAATCATCATCCCAAGTATAAATGAAATCTACAATCATCAAGCCAAAATTAATTCAATCAAATTAAACCTAACCTAACCCATTTGACTTTAAATATTTAAGTGATCCAAAACCCATTTGAACCCAAATCAATTGCAATCAAAGCTATAAATCAATCTTAAATCCATATATAAATCCAACTAAAATCAATTCAACCCAAAATCGATTCAACTAAACCCAATTGGTCCACTTGACCCATAGTGACCAATCTGGCCTATTGAACCAAATTTCAATCCTACCCAAATTGGATTGAACCAAGCCTACCAAAACCTCCTATGGTGACCAATTTGACCCTTGATTGATTAATTGTGACCAATTTGGTCAAACCAAGTCAACACTCTTAACCTACATGAACCAAAGTAGCCAAATCTCAACCCAAGCCAAATTAATTGAAACCATTGATTCAAACCAACCTATGATCAATGATTTAACATGAATTGACCATCAATTGAGCCAAACCTAACCCAATTGGCCCTTTGACCCAATTTGACCTAAAAGATTAAATTGGGTCAAATCAAAATATAACCCAAATTGATCGCAACCAATGATTCAAGTTTATTCCAAATTGATTATTGAACTTGACCAAAGCCATAATTGAACCCAGTTGACCTATTGAGCCCAAATTGACCTAAAGGGTCAAATTGGCTTAAATCCAAATTAATTTGAACCAAAGCCTGCAATCATCTTCAATTAACTAATTGAACATGAATCAACCCCTAACCCTAGCCATTTTGTCCAGTTTGGTCAAATTGATCAACTTGACCCATTTGACCTACATAAATCCAAATGAGTCAAAACTAAATCCAAGCCAAATTGACTTAAACCAATTGAACCTAAACATCCCAAATACTTATTTGAACATGACTCAAGTCTTAATTTGACCCAATTTGACCTATAAGGATCAAATTGAGCCAAACCCACTTACACTAAGCCAATACCCAATGAGATCTGACCCGACCCATCATAAACTAACCTTGGGTCAACCCCAAATCAACCCAACCCGAATTGGGTCCAATCCAAGGCCTTGCCCATTGGATTTTCCTCCCCACATCGAATCAAACCCAAAAATGGTAAGTTAACCCTCTTTCTCTTTCCTTGGAAGCCTTCCCTTACCCAAATGGGAACCTAACATGTTTTCCTAACCAATCCAAGTGGGTTAGGTAGGCCATGGACCAATGGGAGATGAGTTAACTCACCTCCCCACACCTTGCCAAAACCATTGGACCCAAAGAAGAGGGTTGCCACCTTGAGCAACCAACCAAGTCAAACCACGTGGAGTTGACACTGACCACACTTAGGCTTAGATGGCGGATGACTAGTCAAAATCTAGGAGACAATCTCATACATCTGATCCAAGGGAGGGGAGATATACCCTCCTCATTTGAACCAAATCGACATAATTCACACTCAGAGAGCATCCAAGAAAATTTTCAAAATCCCCAGACCTCTCTCTAAGCCACTCGAGCATCCCCAACATTGGACTTCACTATTCAAAAATAGGGAAGCCTTATTTTCAACCCAACTCCTTCAAATCTCCACCGAACTCAAATTAATTTCACCCACACACTCCCCACTCTCCGTCAAGCAAGAACGAATCACCTCTTGACCCCTCTAACCATTGGAGGTTCGACTTCGATCAACATCCACTTGCACAGTGATGGTTTGTGGCCCTCCGAGCAAACAACACGGAATCCTCATGTGTGCGGATCAACAGGGCTTTGTCTTTACTAAACAAAGCTACCTTAGTTGATTTGGCCACTGGTCTTGAGCTCCTGTGAGGTAATTCAATTAAACTGAGCTATTTGTGAAAAATATTTGAGCCTTTTTAAAGAAAATTGGTATGTCGTACAAATCCGACTGGTAGATCCCTTCGGATCTACCTCATGATGGTGTGGATTGAATCATGAATCGATTCGAGCTTGGGTGAGCTCAAATCTAGTGTTGGAAGGTGGACGGTGTCCATCTCTCGTCACTCGGGAGATGATAGATCATGGACCATCCATTCTGTGTGATTGGAATGGACGATCATGATTAATCTAATTTTATCCTATAAAAATTTTAGAGTTAATTCTAGCTGTTCGATCTTAGATCGAACGTCGGATAAGAAAGCATGTCCGCCGCCAACCACGTAGGTGCTGAGTCGGTTGGCTTGAAGTAGCCAATATCACAGCACCACATGAAAAGCACGCCACATCAGTGGTCCACATGGCGCCGATGAGATTAGGCTTAATTACTTGATCTAATGGCTGAAACTTCAAAACTTCATAACAAATTGTAGAATAATTGGAAAAATACAAATAAATACTCATTTTAAAGGGAAAACATAGGAGATTTATTTAAAAAAATATTTTTAATTATGTTTGAATAGTGGTTAAGCCTTAATTAAGGTTTGATTGAAAACATAATTTGCTTAATTAAGCCTTAATTACTTAGGCAATTGCTCCCAAATTTGATAGGGTGATATAATGAGATGATCTCTGCCTCCCATAATTTTCTTGAGAATTATTTCTTAGGTAATTAGGGTAATCAACATTTATGAGCTTAATTAAATCTTAATGTGATTAATAAATTAATTAATAAATTGAATAATAAGATTAATTGATTTTTAAGGTCATATATAATTAATCAACATTGGATGAATAGGAGAAAATGATAAAGCCTTCCCTCTAATCCTTTCTCTAAATTCATCCCATTTAAAATGGTTTTAATTAACATTAAGAAGTAATTAAGTTAATTTAATTAATCAAAATAAAAATCAAATGAATTACATTAGATCTTAATTAATTAAATCAGGCATAGATCTTTAGGGAATTTATGGTCAACCCACATGTGTGGGGAAACCATAAGAGTACTTAATTAATGTTCCTTAATTTAATTAACTATTAATTGTGAGCTAATTGAATTAGACCCCTTTTATTTTCTAGGATCATTGCCAATTTACTTTTCATCCATATGCATATCATGTTGGCTCATGCTTATTTAGTCAACTACATTAAGGTAATAGGAAAGGGTTAATTAATGTATTTGTTACATAAGACAACTTAATTGACATGTAAAATCAACATAATTATATTTTAGTGAACCAAATTAATTCAAAAACATGAGAATGGGTTAGGATCAGCAAACTATTTCTCACATCCTCAAATTAAATCAAAACATAAAGTTGAAAATGATGTTAAGAAGCTTTGGCTTTCTTTAAACAATTTTATTTGATATGCTTATCCTTAAGGATTAGTGTAATTGAATGAAATCATATGGTTATATTTAGTTCTTTCTTTCCAAGCACATTAAATGTTGTATGCCATTTGAATTCATGTACTCATGCTTTCAAAATTTAAATAAATCAAATGAATTTTCTTTACATAAGCTTGCATGTGTTGGATTAACTTAACTATATGTGTGGCTATTATCACTAATAAATTTAAAACTATTTTTAAAAGCTTATAAATCAATTATAATACTTAGAGTGCTGATAGTTATGAATATACATAAGATTTGCATGTGTTTATAGCTTAAGCATATTAAATAAAGCTCTCTTTCTTATAATTCATATATAAACTTATATAAGTTTCAACAATAATGGGTATATAGTCTAGACATCCTGAGAATATGAGATTTTAAGTAGCCCCAAGGAGTTCATTTGATTATCTCACTTCCATGGTTTAACAATGGCACGAACTCACTGGGTTTCATTCTTATGTATTTTGATATTAGAATTTAGATAAAGCTTTAATTCATATGCCTAAATGATTTAATTAAAGAAAATATAATCTTTGCATGGTTTTCATCATTATAGTTGTATATACATTCATATGTATTTAAGATAGCAAGTGTTTAGTCTATACATCCTGGGAATATGAGGCTTTAGCTAGCCCCAAAGAGGTCATTTGATTACTTCACTTCCCTGGTTAACAATGACACATATTTTCTTACTTCTTTTATACATGTGTATGTGTTCTTAATTAAGAGATGAAGATCCTTTTTTTCTACTAAAGATGTATGCATTCATATTCACCTACATCATTAGCATAGGTTATATATAAATTTAGGGTTTGGAATGTTAATAAGTTAGGATAGGTGGGCTTAGTTACCCATGTGCAAGGTGCTAAGTCCAAATTATACATACAACTTCTTGGGATTATATGTATGTTTAGCTAACCTCTATTTTGCAGGTGTAGTTAAATTTATTTTTTCTATATGAATATAATTTTGCAATAAGAATTACGATTAGTTTTAGGGGGGATCAGGATGAGCAGTGGGTAGAAAGCTTTGTTCTAAGGTGCCCTATGATGCCTTTGAAGCAAGCACATCCAAATTAAAGAAAAAAGCACACCAAATCAAGAGAAAGAAGGAGGAAGATGGAAGAGTGATGAATGAAGACCCCCATAGCATGTATTCAATCTAATTATTATTTTTCTTTCATATACCAAGTTGTATAAGGGTAGAGCTCAGCTATCCATCTTTTCTCTTTTCGGGTTGTATGACAGTGCCCGACCGCACCGGCCTCTTATTCTTTTGAGGTAGTTTTAAAATTGATTGATGATTTTCTTATATTTCACATTATGATGGCATGCTTTTTATAGTTTCTTCATGTTTGATGCTTTAATGTGGGGGCCTGGATATGGTAGGCTCTTAGGATAAAATAAGTTTTCTATCCAACTAATCACTCATAACTAAATTTTAAATAACTTATAATATCATCATAAAGCGTAGGACATAAATAAGATAATTAAAAGATTTAGCAACCTCTTAGCTATATATTTGTATGTCTCACATCATACATATCATCTTGAGTCACTTTTGCAAAATGAGAGTCTCCGTCCTTACACACATAGGGATCACTTGACCCATGAGAGCAACCCCTACCGATGAAGCTTCACCCTCTTTCTCTTTTGATTTGGCCAATAATTACTTCATCATGCATTTAGGCATATAAAAATCCCAAAGCCTTTGTCTAAATGATGTGTCAAAGATGAAATGAAACTTGAAAAGATTTTACATTTGTAGATTAAATCATATGCTCATACCACTCATACTCTAGTCCCTTAAGGAGTGAGTTTCAGATTTTAGTCTCTTTCAAATTAAATAACTATCCTAGCTATCTTGAAATTCATAAGACCGGACTACGTGGTTTTAAAACCATAAGAGGAGTTAGCTGGCAGCCACTCTAGGTAGTTATAAGTCTAGAAGTCGGATGATTTACTCTCTCTTATGGAGGTAAACCCTTATATCCACATGTCGCTTAGATTTAGGTCATGCTTTAGCTTGTACTAAAGCTTTCAAGATTTAGGATCTGAGATAGCTATTTCCTTCAGGCTACAAGCATAAATCCTCACCTCTTAGGCATTTCCACAACCTTGTGTTGATGGATTATAAGCCCTTGCAATCTAATAAAAATTCAACTCGAATGAATAAAATCTCTTCACTATCAAATATATAAAGCCCAATTATAGAATAAATTGGAATGTTCACTAGGCTTTCTAATATCATGAGCATTTCTTACTTCCTCCCTTTGGATTCCAAAAATAAGTCTTCTCCTTGAACTTTCCCAATTGATTTTTCAAACATAACCAATCCTTTAATAGTCTAACCTTGAAATATTTGGAGATGATAATTATCTACTTCAATCAAGAGCATTATTAAGGAATTTCATTTCCTGAGATATAATTAACTATGGAGGCTTGCCTCCATAGAGAACTTAAGAACTCAGTTTAACATAAACTCTGATTTATTCATCCAAGTAGAGCAAGGGAAAAATCTCTAGTATATTCGAAGACCCATCATGCCTTTGGAGTCCTTATTAGGTAATTAGGTCCATTATAGGGTGATGCCTCTATCTTTTGAGATAGTACATCATACCTCAATGTCTTACCTGATTACTTCAATAAGTACCCCCTACGATCTGCGTGGTGTCCCCCCAACATCCAAAAATAAACACCACACCTACCCACTTATTTGAATGGAGTGACGGACTATGAGTGGAATCTAATCTTAAGCTCTATTTCCTCCATAATGTCTTCTTCTCACTCCTTTTTCTTTTCTTTTTATTTCTCCATTCTTTATTTTTGCCTCTTTTCTTTTTCTTTTTCATTTTGACTAAGTTGACGAGAGAAGACGCTTTATTTCTTAAGGAGATAATAGGCCACATCCTCATAAATTCCAACCTCATGAACTGTAAATGGCTTGAGATCTCCTTTAACATAATATTTGAATCCCATCCCTGATGAACTTAATGCATTAATGTAAAGACGATGCAATCATGTTATTCTCATAAATCCAGGGTCACCCTAACAAAGCATTAAAAGTTGTATCTGAGTCTATTATGTGAAACTTGGCCTCAGTCTTCTAATAATCTATTTTCAATGGTAATATTATGGAGCTTAAGGTCTTCTCACCTTGTTCATTAAATCCTTTCAACATTATCTTTTAAGATTGAAGTTTATAGATGTCAATCCTCAAGTAGGCAAGGGTTCTTAGACTCATAATATTCATTGATGCACTCGGAACAACCAACACTCTAGACAACCTGAACTTGCCAACATTCACTGTAATGTAGAGGGGACAGTTGTGCTCTATTATCCCTAATAGTTAGCCTTCATTTGAGAAGGTAACTCATAGGACTTCTTTTGAAAAATATGCCTCCTCTTGAGCTGGATCAGTAGCAGCCAACTGAGCTAAGCATATCTTAGGGTCAAGCAATGCTTTGATTAGTGACTCCCTCATTTCTTTGGATAAAATAAGAGTATCATATATATTTAGCTTAGTGGCAAATTTTCTAAGATGTACAAAGATGTTGTAGTCAACTTTGGGTTAGTCTACCATAAGCATATCCAAGGGCGGAGCATCTTGTGGAGTGGGTATCTTTTTACTGGAACTAATGATCTATTTATCCTTATCTTAAGGTACTACCCTAGGAGGTACAACTTTGCCATTACAGAGGTTAACTTCAATGACTGCTTGTGATGAGGAATTTATGGAGAGTTCTACCTGCTCATTGGGTATACCTATAGCTTCTCTTAAATGATCATCGGAGTCGGATGACTCTAAATCTATCTAAAGTGGTGAATCTTGGAGATTCATAAAAGGGAAATATATTTCTGAATCTGAATGAAATTGATCATAATCATTTAAATTATTATTATTGTGACTTGGAGAGCTATCAATAAGAATGGAATCACTGAGGCCATCAAAAGTAGAGAAGATGTAAGTGGGATTAATCCTCTTCATTGATTTCTATAATTTGGGAGGTACATGATAAACATCAAGCAAAGTAAGCGGCTTGAGTGGCTTAGTGCCCTCATCCCCAGATATAATACTCCTATTGGTGGTGGTGGAGCTAATAAATATGGTAGCTGCAATGGTCGAAGAGAGAATGTTGAACTTGGATTGTGGTGGTGCTATGAAACTATCCCGAACATGTGGTGGTTGTTGGTGCTGCTGGACATCTACCCTCCACGAGTTGTCCCTCACAACTAGTAGAACTTCCTTGGTGTCGGAGGCCTGAGCTGAGCCAAGCACCTACAGAGAAAGTTTCTTGATTTGAGAGATAATCTTTTTAAAGGTACGGGATAAGGAGATATCCCAAACTTTTTATCTTAAGTGGATCAGATGTCTCCCCAAAGATTACTTCAATGTAACCAAAATGTTGTTCCGCTAGGTATTCTTTAGGAATCACTATAGCTCTTGACTTGTACTACGCTTAAGTCAATCATTGAATGTAAAGCAAGCCTCTAAGACATAGCCTAACATGCAGTGGTAGGGGCAATAATTAGGATCATCACTCGTACCCACTTCCTCTAACTTTCTAAGCTCAGGTAGCAGAAAGTCAGGCTTCATAAGATAATTTTTAAAGATTTTCCTAACTACCTCCCTCTTGAATGAATGGCTTGTTGAGTTTGTCAACAATAGTTGGTGGTATTAGCTACCTGGTGGTGGATACTAGTATTGTCGTTGTGTAGGCTACTATGGTGGCCTTTCTTATGGCCGAGGGAGTAAAAGAGGAGGTGGAAGTGGAGGCTGCTAAGCTCTCGTCTCTCAAACTATGCTCTCACTGGTTATTTTCCTTTATCTAATGTGGCTATAACCCCCTGGCTTATTCCCAAATACCTTCTGAGGCTTGGGCTTGCATGATTGATCTAAGAAGGGTAACTGTTTGGCTTCCTCTTGTAGTTTGGCCACCTTTCTGATTAACTTCTCAAATGTTATGATGGTGAATCCCTTAAGCATGAAACCAACTGGGCCATGAATATTCTTAAGAAGAATTTTAATGGCATGATGTTCTTATAGCTATGGTATATATTTCATACTCAAATTTTTCCACCTAAGAATATAATCAATAAGGGACTCATTAAATTTATGTTTTTTCTACAAAAAGGTCCCTTATAGTTACTCTTTGTTAAGCTCCTACAAATCTCTTAATGAAAAGCTATTCGAACTCCATAAAATACTTCACCGAACTATTAGGTAGTTCGGTGTACCAATCAAAAGTAACTCTATAAAGGCTACTGATAAACTACCTGAAGTGTATGGCATCACTGCCATCAACATTGCAATAACTAGCCCAAAAGAGTGTAACATGCTGCCTAGGGTTCCCACTGCCATCAAATACCTTGAAGAATGGTGCCATAAAACCATTGGGGTATTGAACTACATCGAATTCCTCCAAGTAAGGTCTACCCTTTGGAACCGATAAGCTCCCTTGGGCCTATGCCAATACTTCCTTCACTTGCTACTCTACCATGAGCTTGATATCCTTCTCATGAATGGAGGTGCTATTAGCTATCTGTCTATGCAGGCTATTGGTATCCTCATTCATTGGAGTGGTTCTCATAAGATGATCTAGGATGTTTACTAACTCAGGTCTATCAACCTCCATAATAGTGGCTTGGGGATAGATGTTTGATTTTGTAGTACTAACACTACTGCAATCAACACCTTTACCCTCCTCTCTATTCTATCGATCTAATCATCCTTGAGTTTAATTTATTGGAGAAAGTATTGAGTTGAATCTGATGTCTCACCTTCTTGAACTATAATGCCCTAAGCTTCTTGGCTAGGCTACTCTCTATGTAAAGACCTTCGAGTATCAACCATATGGACCTCTGCTATATCATCTAGGAGGTCATCCTCATCAACATTAAAATCTACCATGTCCTCCTCTTAATTGGAGTAGTCATCTCTAACTATCTATGTCACCGCAGCACGATAGTCCTCCAATATCTCCTCCATAGATCAATCATCTACTATATCTGGGACTACTGGGACATATGTTAAGTGATGACTCACTGTTGGACTGTGCTCCAAAGAGGTGGTGCACTGTATGTCTTGGATAGGAGTCTTGCTAGCTATGACTAGTTCAATAATCATAGGATCCAACTTGGAACTCCCTTCTTCCTCCACTTACTGGGATGGTGGAGCAACTATGACACTCTTGGGCTGCCACTCCTTCCTCTCCACTATTAAGGCAAAAGGTCAAGAGAGAGAGCTCGGGCTTGCATCAACTGGCAAGGTGGATGGAGTGTGGTCCTTGGGACGTAGTCATATCACCAAGGGGGATGACTTCTCTCTAAATGCTGACTTATAATACATGGTAGGAACCTCAGATGGTGAGACATGAACTGGTGATGGTGGTCGGTGAGTGGAGTGGTGTGGTGATTATGATGATAGCTTCCTCTTCACTGAAGGTCTTCTTATTGGCTAAAACCAGTAAAGGCTATCTGGTATGACTGATCAACTTAATAGTTTGTCGATCAGGGTGGTCAATCAAAACTGAGGCCACCGATTGCCTGGTGAACCTCCTCCTATCTCTTTTGCCCACTTGGGTAGCAATCCTGGCCTCTATGGACCTCTCTCTTAGGATCTGATCCCTAACACTTGTAAGGATGACCCATATCAAATCATACAAGCTAGCAAACTCAGATCATCCATGTACCCTTCTAAATTGCCTGAGCACGAACCTAAGGCTAATATAGGGTCTTCTCTTATCCCTATATGATGTCTCATACTCGATAGGGCATGGGGGTGATGCAGCTATTTTTCTCACATCCTCCCCTCCCTCTACAGTTGAGAGGGGGTGAAACCTACTACCACTATGAAGGGGATAGGTCTCACGATTGCATCCCTCTTTAGCTACATGGAAGGCATCCTTAACCTCCTTGGTTATGCACTCATAATACCTCTTGATCTTTCTGTTCTTGTTACAATGTTGAGTCTTAGTCAAAGGCATATAAAGGGAGCTAGTACCAACCTCAAAGGTGGGGGAGACAACCTCATATGCTAGGACATACTTCCCCTTAAAAATTTCGACTACAGTGGAGGTGGTGCTAGTCCTAAAGAAGGCTATGATAGACACAAGCGGTGTTCGTGGCATGAGAACCTCTAAGTCTTTCCTCTTCAGCAATGGGAATTTAGTATCTGACTATAAATTAAATTGTAGAAGTGGCTTCTATTCAGCCACCTCCTCCCTACTCACTGTACTGAGGGCAAGACCATCACAAGTAATCTTGAAGTGTTCAAATCCAAGGCCAACTTGATGACTGGGGCAGAGGTGAGTATCGCCTGATCCATGGCAAATTCACACTCAAAGCAAAGGAAAAGATGGCCAGGATGACATGATGACTGACTTCTTGAAAGGGAGAAGGATTGGAGCTTTTTCACTATTGGAGAAGAAAAGGCTTAGGATTAGACTTTGTTTTATCTATTGTTTTCTTAGACTAGACTTTAAATTGAAACCCTCATCTAACAAACTTGGTTATGTTAGATGGGGTTTACATATTTTGGATAGATTTATAGTTTTGAGGGTTGATGTTTTGTTTAATTTGAACTTCACTGAGAGTGAGCTCAAAATTAGTTTTATCATAAATAGGTGCATAATAAATTTTATCATCGAAAGAGCAAGGAACTATTTGAAATGCCATGGTGATCAACTCAGGGATGTTAAGCCACTAAATAAGCCGAGACTTTGATACCAATTATTATTCAGCTATAGCACTCAATAGGGGGGTGAATTAGGATTTTAAAAATAATTTCAAAAAACTTAATTTTAATATTTTGTAAAAGATTTAAACCTTTAATGATTATGCTTTAATGAAATATAGCAATAATAAAAAAATAGTATAGAAAAGAAAAGTGCATAAAATTAAAGAAAGAGAAGACAGATTTTTAAGTGATTAAGCCAAATCCCAAAAATCAGTTTACTTCAACATCAAGCCACCCATGCTAGGAATTCACTAAATTAAAGTTGAGATTACAACAAATCTCTCATACTCTCTTTCATGAGCAAGTAAAACCCAACACTGTACCTCCCTTAATAGGCAAGTACAACCCAACAATATACTTTTCATATTGGACAAGTACAACCCAACAACGTACTTTCCTTAATGGGAAAGTATAACCCAACAAGAAAATAAGAAAGAGGAACATGAAAGATCTAACTCTATATTCAAAAGTATTTTGTTCTCACAACCCAATTACAACAATATTAAGGAAAGTGAAAAAAAAATGAGTGCTCACTTTAATATGTGTTCAAAATTGAAAGCAATGATTAAACATGAATGACGTATATGATGCAAGTGAATATTCACAATGTTTAAAGAGAATATAAGAACTTGAAATCAAAATAATTTAGTTAATGATTTAAAAGTGTAACACAATAATGATTTGAAAACTAAATTAATCAATTGTTAAAAAAAGACTTTCAGTTTTTCAAAAGTTCAAATGAAAGTGAAATCTTAAAGCACATGAACTCAAATGAAATCTCTTTCAAAAATAAATATCACTTGTGCAAAGTATGAGACAATTTTAAAGAAGAGAAAACTTGCAACTTACAAGTGATCTTTATGAAGTAATCAACACAAAATTAATCTCACTTAAGGATATGTAAGAATAAAGAAGAGAGAAGAATTTGCAAACACAAAACTTTAACCAACATAAACAAAGCATTCAGCCAACTTCAAAAGATGTATGAATATATAAGTTAACCACAAAACAAATTGACCAAATATTAAAGAATCTTAAGCCAAGAAAGAGATCAAGGTCTCACACAAAAATAGCAACAAAAATAAAATTAAACGAACCTTGAATAGCTCTCGACCAAGATGGATTCCCACCAATCCTCCAACTTCTTTTATGCAATCTTCAAGGCAATTACTTTTAGGTTGGAAGATGGAAGGATGATGAAGAGATTTGCACTTGATTCACCAAGAAAGTATCTCCAAAAATTTTGCAAGAATTCGATCAAGAGAGAAAAGTCTAAGAAGAATTAAACTAGTCTTAAGAACATTATATATAAGAGAAGGAGTCAAGAGGGTTGGTCAGGAAGAGGAGAATAGGAGGGAAACTCTTTTGGATTTAATTAAACACAAGCCAATAAAAATAAAGATTAATTAGCATGAGGGAATAATCGACCAAAAAAAATAGGAGGGAAACTCAATTTGGAAAGTTGGTTTGATTTGAATCAACCAATTTGAATTTCAAAAGGCGTGATAAGAAGTTCAGCCAAGGCAAGGAAGAGGGAAAATTCAAATGGTAGGTGATTCAATTTGATTCAATCAAACTAACTCCATTTGGCATGATGAAGAAATCAACCAAGGCACCATGGAGAGAAAATTAAATTGGAAAGAAAATTAAATTGAATCAATTCATCTCATGACAAGATCTCCAAATCAATTAGGAAGTTAATTAACATGAGGGTCGACAAAGAGAGAGATAAGAGAGGGTGAATTTGAATTATCAGCAAACATATCATGACACCATTAATTTGCTAATAAAAAGGGAATAATTCAAATTTTGATTAAAAAAATCAAGCATGATATAGGGTCGGCCAAAGGAGGTTTCTATGATGGGATTCAATTAGAAATAAATGCAATATCATAGAATATTCAATCAATTGATCTTGATTGAATGAAATAAGGAAAGAGATAATATAAAAGTTTTATTAAATAAAATCTAAATGATGTTAAAGAATTCGGCCAAGTTTGTTTCCAAATATGGATTAAATTTATTTTAATGCACTCAATTCAACTTAAATGATGATGAATCAGATATTAGGAGATTTCAAATTAATATTCATTATGTGATTAATTTGAATTTATTTAACCATATGGCCAGCCAAAAATAATTTTCAAATTTGAATATTTATAAAGTGAAAGAGAGAAAATCCATGGCTCTTTTTTAATTAAATTGAATTAACACAAATATATTCAAACTAATTAAAATTAGGTTAATAAAAACACCATGTGGTCGGCCACCATCATTCCATAAAGAGTTAGGTTTAAATTTGCACAATTAAGCAAGAGAATATTTAATTTGAATTCAAAATAATTTAAATTAAAGCTTGAAATAAATGAATTTTTTAATTTAGGAAAAGATTGAATAATTTGAATAGCTCTCACATGATTTATTTTGCAAATAATCATGAAAGAACTCAGCCAAAAAGGTTTTGGATGATAGGTAAGATGGGAGAGAGAAAAAATTTAAATGAAAAAATAATACATTAATTTTTGGATAATTTAGCACATTGAAAATGGAACAACATGATTAAGCATGGAAATAATTTAATGAAATGTACATTTTAAATGAATAAATAAATGGAACAAACTTTAACCATTTAGTTCACATTTTCCAAAATGAATAATTTGAAGAATAATTATAAATATAAAATGTAGAATTTATGAATAATTCTAAAATAATTTATTTTGAAATGAATTAATGATTTATTTTATTTTAGTGACCTTTCAGTTGCCTTAATATAGTTATTCTTAAAAAGTTTTAGCATTTTGAATTGAATGAAGAAACTAGAGTCGAAGAATTTTCCTACACACTTGAATTAAACCAATTAATAACTTCAAGATTATGTATTTATCATCAATAAATCTAAATTAAGAGTGACATTCATAATGATTAATATGGATAATTTATCCTGCAAAGAAATAATTAGTTCTTATTACATAAGATTTATTATCATCAAATCAAATGGTGATATATACAAGGTGTTTAGTCAACACTTCCCAAAAAGACTAGATGTATGACACTCCTTTGAGATATTGATCTTATCTTTTAGAATTCCTATTTTAGTGGAAAAGAAAATTCATAGTAGTAACCTTTTCAAACTAGAAAAGGATGAACCAATCAATTTAAGGGATCTTCTTACTAATTTATATGCATGAAAATAGCTAAAAAAATAGATCATAATCATAATGTTTGCTTGTGACTTAATATTAAATAAGTTCTTAATTAAAAAATATATTTTATTTAATTCTTTTATTTTTTTCTCTCTCAAATATATAAGAGAATAAAAAAGCTAAATGTATATTCAAATATCACATGAATTAAGCTTAAACCTAGTCTACTAAGATGATGACGAGTCATCTCGATTAACTCGCTAAATATAAGTGAACTTGATGAGCTCATGGTGAACCTACATGACTGAATTGAGGGGAATTCACTTGGCTTGTCATGAATCCACCCAGCTCCAAGTAAATTTACTAGGCTTAGAATTAACTTGCATGAAGCCATCAGAAAGGTAAAGCAGCTTCACTCGAAATGATTGAGTTTCTCTTAAGTGCTAAGGCTATATGCCTTTCTTATCGACTATGTAATTTTCTTCTTTCTTTCATAGGTCATAATTTGTAATATTTCTTTTAGTGCTTAGGCCCCAAAATAAACTTATAAATTAAGCTTCCAAGAAAGCCCTATTTATCTTTATTTTAGCTAATTTTATAAAATATTGAAGCTTCTCGCTCCAAAGATCTCATCGTCTCTCTTATTCTTTGCTTTCATTATATATATATATATATATATATATATATATATATATATATATATAGTAAATTTTATTTATTTAATTTCATTAAGAAAACCTCTTGGATCAACCAGTATGATTAGCAAAGCTGGAGCGCATCGCCTTAAGTGTAAAAAGCCATTAGAAACTTCTGGTTTGCGGCTGTGGGATATGCATGATCCATAGTGCGATGGATGGAAGATTAAGTCCGGTAACTGTTAATGGCCGAAAGCGTGATTATCGTGTAGGCAACTGAGAATTTGTTAGTCATTTTTTCCAGCTAAATAACTACCACGGATAAAGTTTGCCTTTTTAAATTTTAAAACGACTGACCATAAATGCTGCTATCCAGATATGTTCTTATGATAACAACATTTTGATTTTTATTTGTAATCATAACATAACCAGGAAGATTATTAAAAGCATACTTTAACTATCACGATAATTATTAAATTTAATTTCAACTTTTAATATTTCAGATAAATATATCAGCGTTAACTAAGGGGCTGTTTGGGATCAATTTTATTTTCTATTTTTTTTTTTTATATTATTTTTAAAAATATATTTGTCTAGAATATTTTTATGTGATTTTATATTTTGTTTTTAAAAATATTCAAAACATCTAAAAGATGTTTTGAATATTTTTAAAAATAACAAGTATAATCATATAAATTTATCTTTTAGCAAAATATAAATAAAATATAAAAAAATAAAAAAAAAATAAAAGTGATCCCAAATAACCCCCAAGTTACTCGGCTCTATACTGTTAAATTTCAGCATTAAGGCAACAAATTTTAGCAGCGATTTTTAAATTATTATTATTTTGTAAATAACAATATTAAAAGTACTAAGTTAAATAATACTTCTAATTAAATTTTTACAATAATTTCTTATGAGATTGGAATAAGATAATTTTATTTTTATTATTTCAAATGAAGTGCATTTCTTCATCCTCCAACTAATAATTAAATATTTTTTATTTTCAAAAACTTTATGATTTAATTAATCTATACTTTTTTTATGGTCTTGTCTTAGAAGTAATCTAACTTATATTTTTGATAGTTCTTTTTCTTAAAACTTTTTTAAAGAGTTCTTTTGAGAGTGAAGAAAATAATTATATCAATAATGGGTATTTTTTTTATCTTTCTAATCAATATCTTGTTTTTTTAAGTTAAAGAGGTAAACATATTAGTGGACATTTTATCGTGCCAAAGGTGGCAACTAATTGTCACTTATTTTGACAAATATTTCTCAATTTGGGGTTATATAAAAAATATTGAAATATAGTTTTTTAGAAGACGATTATAATATTTATTTCATTTTTCTTATAACTATCCATAATGAAATAAGGTGATAATAAGCTCCCATAACCGATGTGATATCCATCTGACTAACAAGACCTTGACTTAGATATAACTGGAAATAGGGTTAGCTGATATTAGTGATTTAAGTATACTACATAATTGATAATGATATTAGAAATCATATTAGTGATGATTGATTTTTTTTAATAATTTGAAGGAATATTTTTTAGATTGTTTACCACTTCTTGAAGATAATTAGTGGAAACAAGCAATATCTGCTCGAAGCTCATAATTAAAAAATTTTCGAAAGTTCGAAGCTAGACTCGCCCGAAACCGCATCATTTACCACGAATCGCAATATATCACGTATCACGATGTTTATGAGCTTTTAAATGAGCCGAGCATTTGAGTCGAAGCTTGAGCTTTAAATCGAAGTGAGTTCAAGCTTGGTAATTGAGTCAGTGGAGCTTTAATAGTGACAAAAACAAGGAAGAAATTTCTAAAATCGACATAATTAGTCATTTTTTTAACAAAATGATGTAATAAAATATTTTTAAAAACAATATTGTCCACGGGTAGGCTGCCCACATGGTGCCAACGTGGCACCATGTCAGCTGATCCACCCACAATCTCTAAATTAAATTTTCTTTTAAAAGGCTGCGCCTAATGACCAAAAGTGGCTAGCCGTTGGGCTAGCTGTTTGGTGGGATTTGAGGGGGGATTTTTGCTATTTAAGCCCTCCAAATGAATGAAAATTGATATACAAATTTTCTGAGCTTGCATGTCACTTTCTCTTGCAAACTCCTCACATTTCTCTGCATTTCAAGGTCTTTTCTTGCAAGATTGGGCTATAATCGGCGACAAAAATTACTAATTTCTTGTAATTGTTGCCTTCATTGGTGTTGACTCGTCAAGATATCGTCAAGAATTTGGTATTACCAAATTAGAGAAATTTCATAATTTATTTTTGTATCATATTATGAAAGGTTTAGTTATTCCAAAAAAATAAAGAAATAGTTTATTGGATATCAAATAATGTTTTTTTTTTTTTTTGATAATGTTTAGGCTGTTAAAACATGAAGAACAAGTTTAGGCAAATTTTTGTATCGTGCCATGTAGGGTTTAGTTATTCCAAAAAAAATGAAGAATGAGTTTATTGCGTATGAAGAAATTTTTTTAATAATGTTTAGGCTATTAAAACATGAAGAATACTTTTAGGTTAATAATTAGTGCTATTATTATTTATTTATTTATTTACTTTTAATGACTTAGTAGTATTCATATTTTTTATAATTCTATTAATAATAATTAGTCCGAGTGTTCTAGTAGTAGTGTTATTATTATTTTAATTTGTAATCATTAACTTTATCATTATTAATATGGCTAATTTATCACTAATGATGTTATAAGTATTATGGCATTAATTTATGAAATTATTATTATTACATTAATGTTCTTATTACTATTTAGTGCTATTGCAATAATTATTAATAATTTAATAGGCATATGATTTATATAATGTAATTATTGTATTGTTGTATCAACCATTTATAATAATGTATCCTTTTATTGTTACTTTGATTACCTTTTATATATTTATTTTGTTTAGGGTGATTAGCATTAATTATTAACAATTTAATAGTCATAGTATTTATTTATATAATGTAATTAATGTATTGTAGCAGCAAATATTTCTTTAACAAATTTCAACTGAGCAAGTTAGACAAGCCATCATTAATACGTTTAATAATCAATTTCAAATAATATAATCCCAATAAGTCAACAAACATCGAACCTTATGTTATTCTATGATGGTGAATTGGATTTAGTTGATAAATTTGCACCTAACTATACTGGCGGTCGTCGTCGACCAATATGTATCGCAATACAATCGAATTATGACCAACTACTGGGCAAAGTTATCCATGCTCTGAAACTTGATCCATGGATGAGTAGTATCTCTCTGTTATGCTAATTTTCAGTTGGTAAAGTCATATAATGTGTTCTGTTTGAGGCCTCAAGCAAATCATAATTCTTTACGTATAATTAAAAACTACTATTGATATTGGACCTAATCATACGAACACAATGCCCAACAGATCAGTTGAACCCTCATCACGATATACTACTCTTGATTTCATTGAATTTTCTAGACCAGAACTCAAGAACTTCAGAGCCTATAGGTATGCCTAAAATAAATAAAAAATTATATTAATAAATTTGAATTATGGAGGTCAACCTTAGAGTCTGAAGGTTTTCATTTAAGTAGATCTAAAACTGAATGTATGGAGTGTAATTTTAGTTATAGAAGTTCTAGTGGTAGTATTGTGACATTAGGTGAACAAGTCATTAAAAGAGTGAGCGATTCAGATATCTAGACTCTACTGTTCAAAATGATGGTGAAATAAATGGAGATATTATTAGTAGAATTCAAGTTGGATGGTGGAAGTGGAGGAATGCATCTAGCCTATAGTGTGATAGAAAAGTATTGCTTAAACTTAAGGAAAAATTTTATAAGATGGTGATAAGACCTACAATAATTTATGATGCATAATGTTGGCCAATCAAAGAGAAGAATAAGACTAAGTTAGGTGTTGTAGAGATGAGGTTGCTTAAGTGGATGAGTGACTTTACTCTTAGAGATAAAATGCAAAATGAGTATGTTCGGATAAAAGTTGGAGTAGCTCTAGTGGTAGATAAGATTAGAGAGAGTTGCCTTAGATGGTTTAGCCACATAAAGCGTGGCCATATGATGACCCAATTAATAGAGTAGATGCATTAGATTAGCCTTATGTTAAGAAAGGTAGAGGTAGACCAAAATAGACTTGGTTAAGATGTATAAAAAATGACCTTAGTATACTTGAATTAAATGAGAATTTGACACATAAGAGGACACAATGGAGAAGAAGGATTAATGTAGCCAAACCCACATAGTGGGATAAAGGCTTGTTGTTGTTGTTGTATAGTCTAACGCAACATTCATGTGAGGAGCCTATACACCACAGTGATTTAGTTGAGTCCACTCATGCAAGAGATGACGAGCAAATTATGTTGCACAAGGATGGGTATGAAACACGGGATTGTGGATCAAGTGCTAGTTCTAGTGACGAAAACAATGATGATAGGATAGATGTACCAATAGATATGGAAGCAACTGAAATAATGTGTCATGACTTGCTTAAAGAGTTAGACACTCAGAGTTAGATGCTAGATCTAGATGCCAAGAACTTGTCATACAACCGAGGAGTGGGATGAGGATGTAAAAATAGTCTAGTAAGTGATTAGTATCATATGAAGAATCAATTCAGGCGTAATTAGAGAATATGATATTTCAGACCAAATCGGATTTACAAAATGCGATTAATGGCTAGTGCATAGTAAACAACGTTGAATACTATAGCATTAATTCAAATAAAACTAGTTTTTTTTATTATGTGTGTTCACCACAATCTCTCATATAGACCTTGTCAATGGTGATTGCATGCCGATAAAAGCAAAATAATGAAGATTAACGGTCCACACACGTGCACATAAAATTTTAGTAGTGGTCATCGTAATAACCAAATTCATATACTATCATACTAAGATAAGGCATACACTTAAAGCATAGGGAGGTAATAGGACAAATAGAAGTTAAATTTAACATGCACATTTCTCATATGAAAGCTTCGGATGCAAGGAGGAAGGCAATACAAACTATTTTTGGTAGTTGAGAGGAATCATATCATTCATTACATAAGTTGATGAATGCAATTTGTGGTGCTATGAGGGATTCAATATATTAGATACAAACTGATAGCACGAACCATTTTCAATATTTATTTTAGTCATTTGGTCTATCCATAGAAGGTTGGAGTTATTGTAGGCCAATGCTTAGTCTAAATGACACATTCCTTTTAAGAAAATATCAGGGGACGTTGTTAACTGCTATAAGAGTCGATGCAAACAACTATATATTCCCATTAACTTTCGTAGTCATGGAGTCTGAATGTAACAAGTCATGGTGTTAGTTCTTAAGAACTCTATATGAGTTATTTCCCATTATTGCATCATGCCCAGATCTATGTATGATATCCAATTAAAATGTCGGGATTGTTCGCAGTTGTAGAGACATATTTCCTTGGTTAGCACATAGGTTTTGTTTAAGCAATCTTAGGGAAAACTTCAAAAAAGTGAGAAGGAAAATGTGGATTAGTGATGTGAAGACTATCTATCAGAATATGTATTATGTCAGAAACACAAATGATATCTACATTTTCATCCAACATATACATGATATTAGGAATGTCAAATAAGAGGCATATGATTGGTTGATCACGAGAGATGTCAGTAGGTGGTCTTTATCGCACGATAATGAGTTTAGATATTGGGTAATAATAACCAACACAGTAGAATACTTTAATGGAGTCCTCCATCGTGCTAGAGGTTTACTAATCCAAGCATTAGTATGTTCTATTTACTACAATATTGTATCACTACTTAGAGGTACATTATTGTAGAAGAACATAATGTGTCAAATGAGTCACATATCGCCATACGAGTTAGACATACTTTATAGAGATTTGAGAGTGAGATAAGGAGGTTTTATGTTCCAACTTGTATTAAATTTCATGAGTGCACTCCTAACCATCATTCCGTGTAGACCTATAGCTAGATGGGAGTTGCCGCGTGCTTCACATGCCATGTTCACACATCAGGCTAGTCACACATCATACCGACCTTTCATATGTTTTTCAGGACTACTCCATAGAGACATTTAGGAACACTTATGCAGCTTAGTTTCATGCCATCCCTAAACGACCAACATGGACTGAATTTGATGCCATTTCAGAAACTATTGAGCTAACACCACCAAATTTTAGACGTAGGACTAGAAGGAGATGCATTAAGTAATTCACAAATACAATAGATGAATGTGGCACACAGAGTTATCAAATTTGCAGCTTATGTCATAATGCAGGACACAACAAATCCACTTATCCTTTGAATCCTAAAAACATAATAAGGTAAATTAATTGTTTCATTTTTTATACAAATTAATATCTTTCTAACATAGCTTTTTTTTTTTTTTTTTTCCACAGGCACGATGGTAGACGAGCAGGGTAAACAACAACATCTTCGTGCACCACAAACATCCAAGGAGGTTGACTTAAGATCGACACCACTAGAGGAACACCCTAGCATACACGAGGGACGCATAGAGAGGCACATATGGATGAGGTACACAATTTATTTTAAATTCATGCTTATGTAATTTTATATGTACTGATGTTATTTTATATGAATAGGGTAGTATACTCGAGGCGAGCTCACACTTACTTATGGTTAGGGATTGGCCTTGCACTTGTCCACGGTTGATAGAGAGTCATTGAGTTGCTGGTTTATAATGTATTAAACACTTATAGTACATTAAATTAGATCACCATATGTTAATTGCACTAGTCGAGCCATCACCAATGCATCAACACATTCAAGTAGTCACAGACATGCCTTTCACGCATGTGATGTAACTATGATTCTAGGGATTAGAGTAGATGGCCTAGCACTTGTAGGACCCGTAGTAGTAGGTGTAGGTAAGAGGTGGGAGTCACAGCCAGACTATTGTGATGATTTATTAGGTACTCACCCTATTCCAAATAGAGTGTATTATCATTATCATTATTGATGACCCCATGTTTCAACAGATGTGGTTAAGGCATAGGAAGAGCGTACCACATAGGTGGCTCAAATGGACCTTTAGACAAGAATCATATGTAGATTTGGATGAGATCACTTTTTGGAGATACGTCCGAGCATATGCATTATTTCTTCTTAGTTTTTTCCTAATTCCAAACACATTGGGATCAAAATTCACTTGCAGTATTTACCTATCATGGAGGACTTGATAGTTTTCTCCCAAAACTTTATTGGTGCAGCTAAAGCTAGTGAATATGGCTGGGTGTTTACATTTGTTGCAAGTGTGGTGCTATGAGAGATTTCACATTGGCAAACCCACACTTCGAGTCCTATACCCGGCTAAAATCAATGGGAGGAGTTTTGGATTCAGGTATGTTCTTATTTTAGAAATTTAAATTTTATATTGTTAACTTTCGCTCATATGATAATTATTTCTTCAATTGCAAGTGGAATGAGTATCACATAGGTGAGCAGCTAGGCAACCACATGTGTGTCTATTAAGATGAGTTTAACAACTTACGATAGAGTTAGGTTTGTTTTTTTTAGTTTCTTTGTTGTACTTCTATGACTTTCTTCTGTTAGTTTAACGATTATTTATTTTTTGTAAGTGACATGATAGTCGTATGGTCATCAAATTTTTTTTATGTGTTGCATTTTGTGCACTTCTGGTTCAGAATTTGGGGGCTAGAGTGCCATTGATATATTGGCATTGAGTAGAGTAGCACCTACCGGATCAAGTAGCCAGGCAGTTTAGTCAAGTGCCTAGAGTAGACTTGGAGCCAATAGAGCTAAGTTTCCAGCATGTTCATGGTCGTCGAGAAGGTGGTTTTAATGAGGCTGACTACCATCGATAGTACATTCAGATTTGGGATGATAGGGAAGTATATGTTGGTGCTCGTGATGACTCAAGTATAGAGAGCAGCCACGCTATACGCGGTGGATCATGGGCCTACTTTAGGCGCAAAGTTCTACAAATCCATCGGATACATATTTCCCGAGGTCACATGCGGAGCGATTTAAGGGATGTTCAAAAATTTTATTTATTTATGAATACTCACTTAGCTTATTATTAAATATTTTATTGATCATAATCAAATTTGCCTTCAGTATATGAGTGGATTTTAGAGGCAGATGACATGTTGCGACCATACTTTGGGGATCAGGATGATAGCTTGAAATAGGGAGCTATGATAGGGATCAAGGCAAATGTGGATGCAATGTTTACCATACATACTAGATGCCCAAAGCGTATGACTCACTAGAGGATGTTAGAGTTGCAGATCCGAGTCTTGTGGATCTTGGACCATCCACCATTACTATGCATGCCTCTTCCATGTACACATTACCACCACCTCCTACATACCCAACAATGGACAATGGCGACCTGGGGAGGATCACAATAGATCAAATCGCTTACCCTTTAGCATTCTTAGACCTAGACTCTTGGGTGTAGCAATGGCGACAACAGATACCTGCTAGATACCCATTGCTACTCCATGGCGACAATAATTTTGGGAAGCTTCCACTTTCACTACCACGTGAGCGTAGCTCATGACATACCCACAAATAAATGACAGAGAGAGAGTGACTACGTAGAGAGCACTCGAGGAGTCGTGATCATGATTTGTATAGACCACACTGCACCCTCGATCATTACACTCCTAGTAGTGGAGCCATTTCACCTAGACATTGACGTATGCGATAGTAGGACTTTAGCTACATGATATGCATTGTACTTTTTTATTTTTTACATATTTCAGTATGGTGTACTAGGCTTCGTTTTTAGCTGTTAAATTTTAATATGTGATTATAGTTTCAGTTTAGTAATTAGAGATTTTTTCTACCACATTTTCTTAAATATTATCTTTTAAAATATGTAAAAATAAATCAAAATTTTTAAAATAATATTTAGATTACGATTTGTAAATATTTCAAACAATATTATATAAAATTTTAAATTCATACTAATATTTTGAAATATTTACTCATTATAATTTTTAAAAATTATATTAACATTTTAAAAAATATTTAATAAAAATATTTTAACTTTATGTTACTTTTTTCAAAATCCTCTAACATAATCAAAAAATTTAATCTAAATAAATATGAAAAATTTTAGAACTCACAATAAATTAAATATATATACGCAATTATTATTTAATTTCATTTTAATCTAAAATTATTAGTATTATTATATTTATTTTAAATGATGAAATTCACTTAGTCATTTACAAAACAAAAATTTTAAATAATAATTAAATTTCTAAACATTCAATTTTATTATTTATATTAATTATAATAATTAAATTGTATAATCTTAATGTTAATAATTATAATAAATATTATAAATTTTAAATTTTAAATATATATAATATAATGACTAAAATTAATTATAATAGTTAATAGTTTAATAATAAATAAATAAATTTTCAATTTTAAATTAATATTTACAATATATATTATTATTAATTTAACTATATTATAATGTTAATATTTAAAAAAAATTATATAAGCAATATCGACAATGCCACGTCGGCACCATGTCAACTAATAGATGGGCAACAATATGAATTTTAAAATTTTTTTACATCCTCTTTCCTAATTAATTCTAGGTATATGTCGATTTTAAAATTTTTTCATTAAATAACTAAACAAATTTAATTCATTTAAGTCAAAACTCGACTTGACTAGACTCATTTACACACCTAATCAAACCTCATTTGAGCATTTTTTATGTCAACAAATTCATTGCAATGCACCAAATGTTGCCAAGTATGATGATATTATAAGCTTATATAGCTTCAATTTCAGCCTAACAATTTCAAATAAATTCAATAATTTTGAATTATTTTAATTTTTAAAGTTTTCATTAAATATTAATCTTAAGTAAATAAAAACTTTTATAAATATTTCTGCATAAATATCCAAATTAATTGGTAGTTTCCATTCTCACATATTTAGGTTAAGCTAAAAAAAAAAAAAAAAAAAAAAGTTAGCTTCTGCATCAATGCCCACTGGCAAAAGCAGATAGGAACCATTGATCACCAGCTTTAACCACTACTGTGTTCGATTCAAAGAACACACGAACTAGCGACTACTCGCAAGATATGACGTGAACCTCTGTAGCAGAACAATTACTCTCTCTCTCTCTCTCTCTCTCTCTCTCTCTCTTCCTCTCTCTTCATTAATATGTCACTTCGAGATGTCTAACTAAAATAAGATAACTCGACATCATGGTATAATAAATCATTTGGTTGACCTTCCAATAGTTAAAAAAACTTAGTTTATATTTTGATTCCAATATGAACTTTCGTTAGAACCATCATGCCCAAGTTAAATATAAACGCGCTCAAATTTTCTTATGTTTTCGAAATAAAATATTTTATTGATGCAATTTTAATTTTCATATTTATTAATACATCACTCCAATTTTATAAATCAATTATTGCATAATAAATCTATTTTTCCACTCCTAATAATATAAATTAGATGTACTCATATAAATTTAAGTTAATATAATAAATATATTAAACTGAACCAAAATATTATTCTGTTTAATGGTTTTAGAAAATACTTAATAATTTTTAAGGTAATAATAAAAATTCCCTTAAGGCATTGCTTTTCATAAAAATAGAAAAATAATGTTAATAGTTGAATATTAAACATAATATTACTTATATTAAGATTGATACAACTCTAATCATCCCATGCCAAGGCTTGGGTGAAGCAATTATCCTTGTAAATTTTGAATTAACCACTTTTCCTTGCAAACATGTTAATTCATCTATATTTTATAATATGTTATTTCTTTGTCTAATAAATCAAATTAGTATATCAGCAATCTTATATTGCAAAAATTTTATTAGCGTAAAAATTTTCGTAGCCCATTAGTCAAAGAAGAAGACTATTTCTCTAATATCATTGGTTCGAATTACCCATATTATGATTTATTGTCTATCACTTAAAAATTTTTCATTAAATCTTTTTTTTATTTGATTTAATAATTAATGCTTAAATTTAAAATTTTATATCAAGGTCAACGAATCAAATCTTCTTGATCATTTTATTTTGTTATTTTCAAAAGAAATAAATGTATTATTGTTTGGAGTGATCAATCTTTCTTCCTATTTATTATTTTGACCAAAACTTCTTAGCAATTAAAATTTTCAAAATAATTTGTGATTCTATCATATAGCAATAAAAAAAAGGAAGATTTATATACATATCACACAATTCTTATGCATTTACATATCTCACATCTAAAGTTAGATATTTACTTATCTAACACTTTCCTATGCTTAAAAAGTTATATTTCACTTTTAAAAAGTAAATGATGATGATGTTTTTAATGTGATATTGAAGATTGGAATGTTATATATGTAAAAATTAAAATCTAGATATTTGATATATAAATATATAAGAATTGTGTGGTATGTATGCAAATATCCCTAAAAAACAAGTGAACTATTGTCGGGCTGCCTTATTCATAGTTTGATGATCAGTTCAGCCCAATCAATTTAGGAATAAAAATTAAGTTAGAATATCTTGATTTAAATTATATTAAGATAAACTTAAAAAAATATTTAATTTACTTTAAATATTGTACATCAAATATAAATTCATCAATTTCAAAGCAAATCTAATAATTTAAAGCTATCTATATATAATAAAAAATTTATATATTTATAAAATTCTCACCCTCTTTTTTAAAATATTATTTAAATAATAAAATTCATAACAAAACTCTATCCTATATTTTTTATTTCTTGTAAAATTTTTAATAATGTTATTGTGGTACACATAAATTTACACAAATGTATGAATTTGACAATTGAAAAAAAATATATATATAAAAAAGTGTCAAATTTATAAATATATAAGAATCAGGTGGTACGTATGTAATTCTAAAAAAATAAAAAATATTGCTCAGTAGGTTCACCTAAAAATGAAGAAGAGCTTTTGATTTAGAAGGGGAATTTACATTCATATCACACAATTCTTATATATTTACATATCTAATGTTAAACTTTAATTTTTTACATATATAACATCCTAATTTTCAAAGTAAAATGCACCTTTTTAAGCATAGAAAATTTTAGATAATTAAATATCTAACTTTAGATATTAAATATATAAATATATAAAAATTATATAATATGTATGTAAATTCCCATTCATTGAATTCATAATGTCGGCAAGGAGACATGGAAGAAATTCGAGGGTGGAAACTTCAACTTTAAAAAAAACAGTTAAAAACTCGGGGAAACGAGCTTTATGTATTTTATATACTTTATATCGTTGTTTGGGAATTCGGTGTGGTGTAAATTGCCAACGTTGGAAGCAACGATGATGAAGACCAAAATTATACATTAGCCTTTGGATCCTTGATTCCTTTCTTATTGCTTCTCTGTATCAGGAGATTATTACATAAATTATTCAGATGCAACTAAATTTACTGTGTATTATGATAAAATATATTCAGATTTTTTTTAAAAAATTTGAGAAATAATTTTCGAGTTAATTATATTTGCACCACAGAATTTATAATAATATCCCCTATATTTTTGAGAATTTATATAGATAACTCTTCAGTATTATAGATGCATCCCCTATGTTTTTGAGAATTTATAATAATACTATTTATTGGTAGATATTATATTATTAAGGGACATTTATTTACATAAAACATTTTTTTTTATTTTTTGTATATCTAATACGTATGTCTTGATTTTTATATGCTTAACATTTAAAACTTTCAAATATTTCATTAAAAACTATCTATTATTATTATTATTTTTAAATGGATTCACCTTTAAAGTAAAATAGTGTAAGTGCAAATATCAAAATTGTGATGTTAAATATGCAAATATGTAGGAGCTATGTGGTATGTATGTATGTAAATCTTTCTATTATTAAATATATTTGGGGATATGTGTGATATTTATCATCGTCTGATGTGCAAATTAATCTAAATTTAGTAATTAATGGAATAAATGCTTATGTTAAGCCTGCTTCAAACAAATAGCTTATTACTATGTTAAACTTCAAATAATTAACTAAAAGGCTCTATATTATGCTTGTTTAGGAAAATTTTAATAGTATTAAATTTGAAGAAAAAATTATTACATTTAACATGATTTGCTTTGTTTCTAATTAAGTTTTATCTCTGAATAAATATTTTTATTATCTATCATTTGAATAAGATATCATATATCTAATAAAATTTAATATAAGATAAAATGATCTCATGTTTGATAAAACAAATCCAAGAAGGAGACGAGGGTGCCTTGACTATTTTTGAGATCTCATTTTGGAGTATTTAAAGAAAGAGCAAAGATGATTTTTTTTAATGTGAAATACCAAAGGAATGAAAAAGCCACACGCGATCTCTAATTAAGTATTATTCACTCTCTTTAAAAACAAAAATTAGAAAGATTTGTGGGCAATTTGAAAAGGTTAAGGCTAAAGTGATAGGAAGTTAATTCCATATGCACATTAATTGTGAATGTTATAGATGCATGCAACTCCATTGGCTATAGTTGAAGGAGTTTAAACCTTGCATAAGTCTTGGTGAAAATGGTTGTAGTTTAGGTTCGCTAAAAATAGCCATGAAATAGGTCTCATTTGAGATAGATGTCTTATAGACCTTACGGGATAATCACTATGGAGAGTGACCTAAATTGGATAAATTCAACACATGTCATGTTATATATGGCATAGGACTTGATGCAATCATCATTTTGATGTAAGTCTTAAAAAAGGATTTTCAGTGCAATCAATGTCAAGATAGATTTTGAGGCAATATTAATTATGATACATGTAAGATTACAGTATAGATTTTATATGTGATTGACTAAGGTATAGATCGTGGTGTTTATTTAGATATAGTGATGATTATGATGAAAATGAGGTTATGGAATAAGCTTTAAAGGAAATAACTTCGATTCCAATAATGGTATGTGCAGTTTTAGAGGAAATAATATATTGTGGTAATTTTTTTTATATTGATGGCTAAAATGTAATTTTTGTTGTCATTTACATATTTAAGATAATGTTTGTAATGTAAATAAGGTGTAATGTTTGTCTGAGGTTGATGATGATATAATAAAAGTAAAGTTGTCACATAAGTCATAAATGAGATAACTACACATATCATAAGTGAGGTTCTAAGAAAAGTATTGAGGAAGATGATTATGATATGAGTAAAGTTATAGAATAGTTGAATAGAAATACATGTAGAATTTTGAAAAATGAGTAGAGGCATCAACAACTATGGTGTAAGCAACGATTTGGTGCTTGCCCTTAGATAGTGATGGTTATCTTATAATATTCCACTATAAAACTTGTAGGCAAAATGATAATTTTAATTAAAGTGGTAATGCAAAACTAGAGGTGGTGACAAGTATGACAAAAAAAGGTTATAATATAAAATTTTAAGGGTATAGTTGCAACACAAGTTAAGCTACACAAAAAATTTATGATATAGTGATTATTATAATTAAAGATATATATATTATAATATAAATCATGAGGGGATGTATTGGAAAGATTGTAGATGAGATATAGAGGAATAATGGGCATATATAAAGTAGTTAAAGTTGTAGTGTAAGTATTAAGTTAGGAAGTTGTGGTGTTTATTTTTAGATGTATAGGGGCGAGGACACCACATAGATCGTAGGGGATACTTATTGAAGTGATCGTGTACGACATTGAGGTATGATGTACTATCTCGAAAGATAGAGACATAACTTTACAATGGACCTAATCACTTAATAAGGACTCCTAAGGCATGATGGGTCTTCGAATATACCAGAGATTTTTTCTCTGCTTTATATGGATGAATAAAGCAGAATTTATATTAAACTGGGTTCTAAAGTTCTTTATGAAGGCAAGCCTCCATAGTTAATTACATCTTAGGGAATGAAATTCCAAAAGAATATTCTCGATTAAAGTAGACAATTATTATCTCTAAATATTTCAAGGTTAAACTATCAAAGGATTAGTTATGTTTAAAAAATTAATTGGGAAAGATCAAATGGAGAGAGACTTATTTTGGAAGCCAAAGGAGATGAGTAAGGAATCCTCATGATACTAAGAAGCCTAGTGAGCAATTCAATCTAAACTATAGTTAGGCTTTATAGATTTGAAGTTAAAGTGAATTATTTTGTTTGAGTTGAAATTTTATTAGATTACGAGGGCTTATAATCCAACAACACAAAATTATGAAAATGCTTATGAGGTGAGGACTTGCTTGTAACTCAAGGGAAACAGCTACCTCGGATCCTAAATCTAAGGTGCTTTAGTACGAGCTAAAGCATGACCTAAATCTAAGTGACATGTTGACATAATGATTTATCTCCACAAGAGAGAGTAAACCCGTCCAACTTCTGGACTTACAACCATCTGGAATGATCGTCAGCTAACTCTTACAATTTTAAAATCATGTAGTCTAGTCTTTATAAATTACAAGATAGCTAGGGTAGTTATTTAATTGGAAAGAAACTAAGTCCTAAACTCACTCTCTAAGAAATTAGAGTATGAGTGGTATAAGCACATGACTTAATCTACAAATGCAAAATCTTTTCAAATTTTATTTCATTTTTGACACATCATTTTAACAAAAGTCTTTGGAATTTTTATATCTCTAAATGCATGATGAAGTAGATTATTGGTCAAATCAAAAAGGAGAGGATGAAGCTCTGTCAGTAGGGGTTGCTCTCACAGGTCAAGCGATCCCTATGTGTGTAAGTGAGGAGGCCATCATTTTGCAAGAGTGATTCAAGATGATATGCATGATGTGAGATATATAACCATACAGCTAAGGGGTTGCTAAATCTTTTAATTATTTTATTTAATACTTAGGCTTTATGGTGAGATTATGATTTGTAAAAAATTTAGTTATGAGTGATTAGTTGGATAGAAAATTTATTTTTATCCTAAGAGCCTAATCGTATCTAGGCCACACATTAAAGCATCAATCATTTAAGAAACTAAGAAAAACATTCCATTTCTAGTGTGCAAATTAAACAAATTATCAAACATTTTATAAAATAGCGTAAAAGAATAAGAGGCCGGTGCGGTCGGGTACCGCATAAACCCAAAAGGAAAGATGGGTGGCCAAGCTCTATCCTTATACAACCTAAAATAAGAAAGAATAATTATAATTTATAAATGAATAAATGCTATGAGGGGTCTTCATTTCCTCATTTTTCATGCTTCACTTCTTTGCTTCCCTAATTTGGTAGGCTTTAAAGCATTACATGACACCCCAGAATAAAGCCTTCTAGCCAATGCTCATCCTAATCCCCCATAGCACCAATCCTAATTTCTAATGCAAAATTACATTAAAAATAGGAAAAGTAAATCTAACTACACCTGCAAAATAGAGGTTAGCTAAACACACATACAATCTTAAACAATTATATATATATATATATATATATATATATATATATATATATATATATATATATATATATATATATATATATATATATATATATATATATATATATATATATTAGACTTAGTACCCTACTGTTGGGTAACCAAGCCCCCCTGTCCTAACTTTAATTATGTTTAGGGGATTTAAGCAACCTATAAAAATAATATTTATATTTATTTTTAAGCATTCCCTTAAGCACAATCCATGCAGAAAAATATGATTGGGCTAATATCAGCCTACCATCTAGTCTATGAAGCATACACCCTGACATCTAGTTTAAAATAATACATCACAAAATAAAATATTTATCACATCATACACAGTCCTAAGATAAAGCTATAAGTGGTGACTTAATTCTAATGTGTGTATTAAAGTTTATGGTGTGTCTTTAACTAAGCATTAGAGTTGTATTTTTCTAAGTTTAGAAATTATTTAATTTAACATAAAGGGTTGGTTTCACTTTAAGTTATTTAATTGATTTGAGAATTTTGATTTGTGTTTTCTTTTATTTTATACGACCTACACTTAGAAACTGAGTGTTATAAAGAGAAGAAAGGGGATCATTCCCTTTCATCCCTATCTTAAGACATTTTCTAAAGTATATTAATTTGATTTAGTTCTCTTTAGTGAATGGATTATTAAATATTTTAAATTAATCCTAAGTTTAGGTTCACTTTAAATAACTTCATTCAATATGAAAGGTATCTTAAGATTAATTTAATTAAAATACTATCACATGACATATATCAAATCATTCCTTTCCATCACATATAACATATATATGATTTAATCCTAAGCATATCCATACATGCAATATATTTTAGCACACTTATATGATGAATGTATGTGCATGTTTGGATTTTATACTTTTCATTCAATTGAATTATTTAATCATATTAATTTAAAGCTCTATCCAAATTCTTAAACAAAAATACATAGGGATAAAATTAAATAGGTATGTGTCATTATTAACCAGGAAAGTGAGGTAATCAAATGACCTCATTGAGGCTAGCTAAAGCCTCGTATTCTTGGGATGTCCAAACTATATACCCATTTGCATCCAAACATATGTAAATTTGTATGCATGAATATATGAAAGAAAGCTTCAAATCAAATGATTAATTAATCCAAACACTTAATCGATTATGAATGCATGCATTTTTAATAGAAAAGAGAGATTTTCATCTTTTAGCCACACATACATACACATGTAAAGAGAAATGAGCAAGTACGTGCCTTTGTTGACCAGAAAAGTGAGGTAATCAAATGACCCTTTGGCTAAAGCTAATCATATTCTGATGTCGGACTATATTTTGTTATCTCACTATTATTATATTATGTGAATAAGAAAGAAAATTAAAAAAAATTAGTACATTAACGTGAGATAATCAAATGACCTCCTTGGGGCTAACTAAAGCCTCATATTCTCAGAATGTCTAAACTATATACCCATTTGGATTCAAACAAATGTAAAATCACATATGAATTAAGAAAAAGAAATCTTTACTTCACATACCTAAGCTATAAGTACATACAAGGCCTATATATATATATATATATATTCATAACTATTATCACTCTAATCAATGTAATTGATTTATAAATTTTAGAAAAATAATTTGAATTTATTTGTGATAATAACCACACATATATTAAATTAAATCATCACATACAAGCTTACATAAAGGAAATCCATTATATTTTAATTAATTTTTCGAAAGATGAATGTATGATTTCAAATGGCATACAATATTTAATATGATTGGAAAGAAATACATAAGCATAAACACATGATGTCATTCACTCAAATTAATTTCTAAGTACAATCATATTAAATAAAGCCATTTAAAGTAAACCAAAGCTTTCTTAATATCATCTTTAATTTTATGTTCTGATTTGATTTAAGGATGTGAGAAAAGGTTTGTTGATCCAAACCCATTCCCTTGTTTGTTAATTAATTTGGTTTAATGAAATATAATTAAGTTAATTTTATGAGTTAATTAAGTTGTAATATGCATTAAATATATTAATTAACCCTTTCCTATATTACCCTAACATAATTACCCAAATAATTGTGAGCCAATATGATATGCACATGAATTGAAAATTAAATTAGTAATGATCCTAGTAAATAAGGAAGCATAATGCAATTGGCTCATGATTAATAGTTAATTAAATTAAGGAACTTAATTAGGTACTTTCATGGTTTCCCCACACATGTGGGTTAACCATAATTTTTCTTAAATAGCTTTAGGTTATTGAACACCTAAAAGTCTACCCAAGAATTGATTAATTGAGGTTTGATATGATTATAATTTCAATTTAATTAATCAAGTGACTTATTTAATTAGTTAAACCATAATTAATTTCATTTTTTGAAAAAGAGAAATGAACATAGGGGAATAGGTTAAGAAAGAGGACCCAAACCTATTCCTTAGTTCACTTACTATTGACCAATGATTAGTAAACTTAATTAACCAATTTGTTACTATTCATGAGATTAATTAATCATTAATTAACTTAAAAGAGTAATTAAGATTTAATTAATCAATTTTTCTAATTAAGTAAGCAATAAATCCCAAGAAAATCATGGGAGGCAGAGGTCATCCCATTAAATTAACCCAAAAAATTTTGGGATTAATTGCTTAAGTAGTTAAGGAGTAATTAAACTAAATAATTTTATAATTAACAACTAATTAAGCCTTAATTACTATTATAAATTAATTAGGTTTATTTTTTATTAATTCTCCTTTAAAATACCTTTAAAATGAGTATTTATTTGTACTTTTCTGATTTTTCTATGATTTGTTATGAATTTTAGAAGTTTCAGCCATTAAAAATTTGATGTAGTTTGCTCGAAAGACTAACACCTAAAGCTTGGGAAGCTAGCGTTGATCGAAGTCCTATGTCTGGTGGTCGAGGGCTCGAAGGTGATCATTTAGGATGTGTTGGTGTCATTAGTTTGGTTTGATTTGGCTTATATTTGATTTTGGCTCATTTGAGTTTAAATAGGTCGAGTTGACCGATTTGACCAAATTGACTAAATTAGCTTGGGTTTAGTTGACCAATTGAAGATGATTGTAGGCTTTGGTTTCAATCAATTTGGGTTTGGTTTTGATTTAGGTCAATTTGATCTTTTAGGTCAACTTGGGCTAAGTGGGTCAATAGAGTTCAATTGGGTCAATTGGGTCTAATCATGGCTTTGGTCAAGTTCAACATCAATTTGGAATGCACTTGAGCCATTGGTTGCAATCAATTTGGTTCATATTTTGATTTGATCCAATTTGATCTTTTAGGTCAATTTGGGTCGACTTAAGTCAAGAGAGCCAATTAGATTTGGTTTGGCTCAATTGAAGGTCAAATCATGTTCAAATATTGATTTGAGTTAGTATGAATCATTGGTTTCAAAGGATTTGGCTTAGGTTGTAATTTGACAAGTTTGGGTTCATATGGGTTAAGGGGTTGACTTGGTTTGACATAATTGTGATAATTGATCAACCTAGGGTGATCAACAATCATGGTAAAAGGTTTAAGTAGGCTTGGTTCAATCCAATTTTGAATTAGAACTTGACTCAAATAAGAAATTGGCCTCTTTAAGTCAAGTGGATCAATTGGGTTTTGTTGGCTTGATTTTGAGTTGAGTTTGATTTAGTTGAGTTTATATATGGATTTGGGATTGATATATAAACTCAATTGCAATTAATTTGGGTTTGGATGAGTTTTGGTTCATTTGGATATTTCAAGTCAAAAGGGTCAAGTTTGGTTTGACTTAGGTTGATTTTGGTTTGTCTTGATGACTGTAGATTTCATTTATATTTATGATAAAAATTGAAGGAATAATTGATTCATGAGAAAATCAATTGAATTTGGGTTTTCGAATTAAAGAATTTGGCTAAGTCCATGGAGTTGGGTCATGTGGCTTAGGTTTGGATTTTGAAGTTTGGATTTGATTTAGTTTTGATAATTTAAATGTAGATTTGATTTATATTTAGGAAGATGATTGAAGATATAAATTGATTATGAAAAAATCAATTAATTTTGAATTGATTTGGGTTAAGATTTGGCTAAGCCCATGAAGGTAGGTCATTGGGCTTAAAAAGGATCTTGATTTAATTTAATTTAGTTTTGATCATTTGAATGTAGATTTGATTTATATTTAGGAAGATGATTGAAGATATAAATTGATTATGACAAAATAAATTGATTTTGGATTGATTTGGATGAGATTTTGGCTTGATTTGGAATTTGGGTTTGGATTTGGATTTGAATTTGAATTAAATTTGAGGTTTGGTTATGGCTTAAGAAGTTGAACATAGACTGTGTTCAGGCTATAGGGTAGGTGGATCTCCCTAAGTCCTGAGGCATAGCCTAATCTAATGATTAACCCTTCTAAGTCTCTAGACTTAGGTTAAGTGTTTACCTAATTAGTAGAAGTGCCTTATGACTAGGAAAGTCATAGTTTCTAGAAAACTCCTAAGTCTAAGATGGGAAGATTGAATCTTTACTCCAAAAGAAAGATCAACAGAAGTTGTGTTATAATAAAAGTTATGATGCATGTCTTTTGGAGATAATTATCATTATACAAGTGAGGTGGTAAAGGCTGATGTACAAATGTTGCTTCAAAATAAGTTTTAAAGATGAGAGTTACAACATAAGCATGACTATATAACATGCATCATGAAAATAATGATTATGACACAAGCATGGTTCAATTCTTGGTTAAGTTAGGTTAAATCATAGGTCATTAAGCAATGGTTCTATATATGGTATAAGTGATGTTACCAGAAAAGAAAATTGCTGCGGTGTAAGGAAATTGCCACATTATTGAAGTTGTAATGTAAATTTATAGCTAGTAATAAATAGAGTGAAAATAAGGTTATAATATTAGCATTGAAGGAAATTACATTAGCATAAGATAAGCTACAATATATATCTTGAAACAATGGTGGATGTTGTGCAAAAGAGGTCATGACATATTTTTTGCAATAAATGATTAATTATAAGATTTTTTTTTAAGGATTTAAGTTACTTCATGCTTGGTAGATCATCTATATCAATAATGGTAATTCATAGTATTCCTTATGAATTTAAGCTTCTTTAGGCATAGAACATTTTTTTCATTAATGAAAAGTACTCATGAATACTCAAGGATTGTTGCTCTTCTTTGTTTGAAACATATTACTAGCTACTTAAAATGCTATGAGTAAAACTATGACTTATTAATTATGATAATGGTGTTGTGTTACATATATAAATTAATATAAAATATTCCACATAATAATGAACATAAAATGATATGGATTGTGACCTCTCATAATGAAAATATGCTTAAACAATATTAGTGTTGCTCTAACTTGACCAACACCTTGGAACCATAGTTGACCTAAGCACTTTATGGTGATCCAACCACTGTGATTGAACATCATTCAACATTAAGTTTTAGATTAGTACATCAAAAATAGATTTTTATAAATATTGATTTCATAAGCTCAATGAGATTATTAATTAAAATTTTATGGATGGATTAACATAAATAATTCTTCAAAGATTCATTACTTAAGTTTAAAGAAAACAAAACATTATGATGATACATTTATATTTTTATACCAAAATATTTTACTTTTTAAGAGCAATCATTTGCCATTAAATTGATCATGAATGAAAATATATGGATATTATAAAAGCTTTGGGATGTAAAACTATTAAAAACATGCTACAAAGTAAAGTATGCACACTAGTGTTATTCTGTGATATAAAGAGCATAATCATTCACAAAAAATTTTAGAGGCCTAGTTCAATTTCCCCATATTGATCATCAATATTGATTTCATTAAGGACACCACCATGTTAGTTATTTTTACCTAAAAAATTTCAATTTCTTTGATGTGGGTACATGATTTTTTAAATTTAAAGGATCTAGTATACTTCAAAATAAATTCTACAAGTAATTATCTTCTTCCATACCTACATCACAACATTACAGTTAGCATAATCATTTCTATTGTTTAATTTATATTATAATGTTCATATGACATAGTTACTAACACGTGCAAACCTATATCACAATTTTGTTTGCAACATAGCTTTCTTTCTATCTAATCCTATTCTTCAACCTCCCAAGTATTTCCTTCAAGGCTTATCAATGTTAAAAAAGTTATGAAATTTAAAATGAAAAGATAAAATTATATTGAGTGCAAAAAAATTATTTGATAAGCTTCAATTCAATTATCATAATAGATTTATAAAATTATTAAAATTATTTTGTGTGTTTTAAATTTACTATCATCGTATACATGAAAGCCTAAAAATTATTAGCATTATTATTATGTCATGTTTGTAAATATAATAAAAAAATCCAAATACCAACATGCATGGGATGGCCATTAGGAAACCAAAAGGAAATCTTTATTTTTAAAGTTGAATTTTAAGATTCAAGGATATTCAAGTAAATTGCTATCACATTTTAGGTTAACTTGGTAGGTGTCAATCGGCCACCTTGGAATCATTCATGGTGGGATGGTCAGGAGAGAAAAAAAATGCATATATGCTAATCAAAATAAATAAAGTCGGGCAAGTAAGTTCTAAGAAATTTAATGGATTATTCATGTATAACATTTTTATTCTGGCCAACCCTAGCCTTACTTCTTCATTACTTTGTAATGGTATAAATATCACCATGAACTAAATTTTAATTAAAATAGAATGCAATGGATTGCTTTTAGAATAGATTAATTGAAGGTTAAGGTTGGCAATCATTATTTTTTTTTGGATTTTATGCTAATCAAAGCTTCTACACTTAAATATTTAATGACAACTTTTCTTCCACCACCACATCCCTCTTTATAATTTAGTAAAAGAAGAAATATCCACTTGTAAGTATATGATGATGTAATCAAGTTAAGTATTTTCAAAGAATGCATATTAGTATTTTTTTTTACTTAAAATTTAAATTTTTTTAATCTTTTTTCAATATGCATTATTCTGTGCTTAAATGATGTTGATTACACCTATTAAATGGTGGATTATTAGAACTTCTTAATTTTAATGAGCAAGAAAAGTACTTATCTAGATATAAAAATACATTTATTTATTTGATTATATTTTTGTATCACCTTTTATAATCATATTGTTTGTTAGCTTCTTTTCTTTCTAGTAACATCAATTTAATTCCTTGGAAGTCTTGAAAGAGTGAATTGATGTAAAACAAATGCATAAAAAATATTTTAGGACCACGAAATAATTTTGAGAGCTTGACAAATATTTGACATGCTTGAATACTAATTTCATAAGTTTTTAAAATTATACAATCATATATATATATATATATATATATATATATATATATATATATATATATATATATATATATATATATATATTAAAAATATATTAACAATTTTATATGTCATGTTAGAAGTAAAGTTAACTAATCCAAATAGCAATATACAATGAACTTCCATAAGGAGACCAAAGGTAATCATTATTTACCAACATACATACATAAGATGGCCATGAAGAGACCAATCGCAAACATCATTTTTAATGATCAATTTTTTAATCTATAAGTAACTTTATTTAAATGCTACTCACATTTTGGATTAACTTAGAAGGTGATAACTAATCACCAAGAAATCATGTATGGTGGGATGGAAAAGGGAAGAAAATGATGCAACCAAAGAAAATAAATGTGGTCATCCAAGTTACATGCTAGCAACATTCAAAAAAAAAAAAAAACTTAAAATAATTTTTATATATAATTTTTTATTATGGCTAAACCCCCTCCCACTTCTTCTTTATTACTTTTGTATTTTTATCTCCATTTACACTTTTTTTTTATTAGAATGGAATGAAATTAGTAGCTTTCGATGGCCCACTTGAAGTTTAGGCTTGGTGGTCTTTTCTTTTAGGAACTTTGTGGCTTATCTAAAAACTTGAAGTTTTACAACAAGCATTTGAGTTGATATCCTCCTTTAAATAAGTGAAATTTTTTTACTATTTTTTCTAGATTAATATTTAAATTAAGATAATTAAGAATCTCTTGAGAGTTCTCAACTTGCCCAAAAATGATATCACAATTACCTAAAATATGGTAATAGTAGCATATTGATTTTTCTTCCATTCTTTATTTTAGGAAGTGGCCATTTATTAGTGAGGAAAAAAAATTAAGCCTTTCTTTTATTTAAGATCAACTGTAATCTATAATTTGATTAGTTAGTGTGATAAAAAACAATAAGAAAATGATAGAAAAATTAGAATATATTTCCAAATGTAACCTCATCCTAGTGACAATTTTTTGAAGATACAATATAATACATATTATTATGTGTGATACATATATCCATCTAAATGAGAATATAGACACATGAAAAATAAAAGTTTGAAGTAGTGATTATATCAGTCTAAAAGAGTACATCAAATACTTTCTTGATAAAAAAAAGTAAGGCTCTATAGTTTAGAAAGTGAAATCCAAATTGTAAGAAGTTTTCAAATCAATGTAACAAGAATTCATGTGGAAATTTGAGTTGGGGTGACACTTTAACACTTTCATTTGGAGACCTATAAATTTTTTTGAGTATTCTAATGTTCATTAGAAAGTTTCATTATAATGTGAGAAATAATAATTATAAACTAGACAAGCCTAAAAAAATACTAATGTGCAAATATCATATAAGCATTTAAAAAAGAGGATGATAATCATTAAATTTATACATGTGAGTCTTGCAAAAGGCTTATATATTTTAAGCATATCTTTTTAAGAAAGGGAACAACCATTTTAACATTAAATGGCACAAGATTTATAAGATATGATTACAAGAAAGTATATTCTCTTTGAGTTGCTTTAGAATATTTAGCAACTCTATTTAATGAACCAATATAAATTTTAATGATTTCGCTCATTTGAGTATTAATGGAAGTAAATATATCTTATTCCTTTTAGAAGAAATTTTGCACGAGTTGGACTTGAAACCCATGTTTCTTCCAAAATGATTGAATTGCATAAATTTTAATTTTTTATCCTATGCTACCACTACTTTTTCTTGATTATCTTTTTACAAAGGGTTTTAATTAAACCTCACTTTCATCAAGGGAACAGTAATTTGGAATATCCAAGGTGGTGAGTGATTTAAATTATCAACATAATGCACTCACAATTAGAAATTTTGAAGGAGTTACTATATCTCAAAAATAACATATCTACCCTTCATATTCAAGTCTCCATCATAACTTTTTTCCTTTACTTGAATAAATTGGTTGGTGTGGCTTATGCAACAAAAAGTTTTCTTCTTTGATGTTAGATTTTTCTACTCTACTATCCTAATTAGAAGTGTTGATATTCTTGGGGATCAATCCTTTTGCGATAATTTCTTTCTACCTCTATCAAGCCATCTCATCCAAACTTTCTTTTAGAACAATATAAACTCATAAAGATGTTGTTAGTAGTGTCCATCTTCTAGAACTAGAACAAGCCCCATTCCTTTCCCTTAATTTTCAAAATACTTGTGTCTTAGATTTAGTGTTGGGATAATATAATTTAATCAAAATTAGAAGTATCTTTAAAAATGTGAAATAGATTATTACTTTATTATAATGTTCAATATGAGATCCTTTATAATGAGAAGAGAAAAGGGCAAGCAGAAATCTTATGCTATAATAAAATGTTTTACCAAATCTAATGCTCATGACTTCTATGGCTATAAAAATTTTTATTTGGATGTTGATTATTTTTGTGACTTAGACTCCAATGCTTTCTAAAAAATATTATTGACTTGAGCATTTTGTAAAAGTTACTATTTTTTAGAATTACAAGATCTCAATTGTCTCTATAATAATGTTTTAACTCTTCTTTTATTGTAACTCAGCTTTTTTTTTCATTGACTACATTTAATTGATTCATTTTTTGGGGTTGGTTGAATTCTTATTTTAGGTTTTATCTTTTGATATGTTTTGACCAAATATAGTAAGAATTCTTACATAATTGTATGATGGTCTTCACTTTGGGGTGCAATTTAAAGAAAAGGAGAGAAAGAGAGAGAGAGAGAGAGGTGTGCTTGCAACCATGTGTTCTAATAAATAATGCATATCTGCATGTTAGTCTTAGTTATTTGCATTCATATAAATGTTTTGATACATATGTACATGCATGTTACACGTAATATTTACATGAATAATGTATGTATTGAGGTATTTTTCCTTTGCAAGCGTACATATTCAAGTCTACTTGTCTTAAGAAGTTTCACAGGGATTTCCTGGAAAGAGTTTTTGTTAAGATGATACATTTGGCTTTCGTCTATTGAAAACGATTTTTAATCAACTCGAATTTGATTGGCCCTGAAATAATATTCGATTGATGCGCTTAAATATAACTCTTCATCACCTCTAATTCTACTGAAATCTGCAAACATCTCCATCTCCTCTAAAGTATAAGGCATTTCAGAAGTTTCTAGTTTGCAGAAACTTGCTGATCAAATAAAAAACAAACCCTTTTGTCCCCTCCCATTAAATGTAAGACTTCGAGATCTTCAGTTTTCTGACAAACATGTGGAAGGTTATGCACAGAACAGTAGACCACTTCCCATGTACGTGCGATATGCCCACTTGGCATCATCTGTGGGGAACCATTACCCGAAGTGGCCTTCCACTTTCCACAGAGAAAAGCATTCTGAATCTTCTCCCCTTTCACATAAGTTTATATTTATTCTGCAACTCGGGACGTTTTTCTTCACACCAGCAACATGGAGTGAAAAAATCAAGCATAGAAGACAATAAATGTCTCTAATCAGAACGGAATAGTTCATACTTTTCTTGCATTCCCCATTTCCAATCCAAAAAATAAAGGATCGCATGAATAAAAAAAATTAAATTGCTCATATGAAGTACGCAATAATATATGGAGATTTGTAGGAAGAAAAAGAATCAAAAATAGGGCAAAAGAGCAAAATCCATACACCAGGAACTCATGTAGCAATTATCTAACATAGCCAACATAGATGATATTACAATTGCCACGAGCAAGCAAATGAATCTCTCTTAGCCTCTTTAATTTGCATTATTTCTCAAAGTCTGTATTTTCTAACAAAAAAACAATATAGTGCTAATAAATATGCAAACTTATCATCCAAAATACGTGACATTTTCATTTGTGATGGAGCTGTAGTCTGTGGAGCTGGATGGAGCAGGAGGATACATGGCTGAAGAAATCGTGCCTCTGGTAACAGCGGGAAGAGGCGGCAGAAGCGGTGGCTGCAAGCCATGGATCGGCGGTGGTGCGGCAACCGAGACGTCGGTGGAAGAGGCGAAAAGAACGGCGTGAACACCTGCATGTCTGTATTTGTGCTTCAGAATCTCAGTTCTTACAGCAGCGAGCTCAGCCTCAAGAGCTTGAACTTGTCTCTGAAGTGCCGTAATCGCTCCCATGCACCCATAAACAGGATCTCGAAGCCTCACGTTTGCTTCGTAGACAAGGCTGTTAGCTGCATCGGCTCTCTGAGACTCTGGAACTTCCTGGTGATTAAAAAGACGAGATTTTTTTTTTTTAGTATCATTAGTATATGAAATTAAATTTGTTATGTATCTATGTAACTACATACCATCAGCATCTTAGATACGTTACTGGCGCCGAAGACTTTGTGAACGGAGGCAAACTTTTGGGGTTCATGAGGGGAGAAGTAAGGAGAGAAAGGGCATTCCTGGGCGCATCGGCGGCGAAGAAGCTTGCAGGCGGCGCAGGGAGTTGTTGTATTTAGGGTTACACCAGCAGAGCCGAGGAGACTGTGCCGAGCCATGTGATCGGAAGCATCAGCTTCCCTTCTAATGTTTTTATTTATGTCTTCTTGCCTATCCCTGCGAAAAAAACAGATGAGAAGAAAGGTGGAAGAAGGGAAAAAATTCCAGATTCGAACAACTGAGCATATGATGAATAAGTCAGGATTACCTTGCTGTGGACATCCAGGCATGGAGAGAGTTGTGGCGAGAGGAATAGGGGGTGGAGTGGGCGGAGGAGAGAGGTGCAGGAAGTTAAGATGGTGGAATATGGGGAAAAGGGAGAAAATGCTTAAAAGGCAAGATAATAGGTGGGGCGAAGGGAGTGGGCCTATGGCTCTAACACAGAAAAGTACAAGAGGGAAAGAAAAGAATGTGAAGATGGGGGAAAACGGAGAGGAATGATGGGATTTGCTTGGCTGTTGCTAGCTGCTGATGTAGGTATTGATGTTAAGAGACTGATTTTCTCTGTTGGAGATAAGCTAAAGCTTGGAGCGGTCGGAGTAGATAGAAAGAGTAATGGTAATGTTTGCAATATTACTGTGCGGAGAGAGGGGGGTGTATTGGAGAAGTGGTCAATGCCAGCGCTTTCACTTCTCGGTTCTCACGTGTACAGAAATGTTGACTTCTCAATCTTGGCACTCGTTTTAAGTAATTTTTGAGTAGATATTACACAACAATTGTTTTGTACAATAAAAACAATGGAGTTAAATGAAAAAAATTTGAAAAAACAGACTAATAATTTTATTTTTATTTTCTTTTTGATTATTTATTCCAATCTTGATTAATCTTTCATATATATATATATATATATATATATATATATATATATATATATATATATATATTGTTTATATATTGAATAATTGTAATACCCACATTATTACAAATGATTTCTCAAATTCTTGTCCAAATTAAAACCAATATTTCAAAGAGTGAAATTAAAATTATAATTTACTTGATTATTGATATAATGATCAACTAAATCCTAAATATTATAGGATATTTTTGTATAGATATTAGATATATGTATTAGAACATTAGTAATAATAGAAGAAATATTAAAGAATATTATTTAAGATAATAATTTTAAGATAAATAAGATTTTAGAAAATATTATTTTAGAAGATATATATATATATATATATATATTATATTTTTAACATTTTCTATCTTGATGAGAATTTTACTGATAGGATATATCCTACCTTTTATTGCCATGATTATACTAATTTGAAAATATATTTACTAGGTATTTCTACATTATTTTACTGAATTATAATGATTTTTTCACTATTACTTCTTTGTTAAAGCATGTTTGAACATTAATTAACTTAATCATCATTGCATTTTCTGGATTATCTGGGTTTTATTAGGTGTTTGAAATTATTTTGCTATATTGCATCATTGAAGAAATCAACATTTCTCAGAGTTTATATTTTTAGTGGTCAAATTAATAATTTTGAACCATTGGAAACTCAATAATCTACATTTTGGTGATTGGACCAAACTAAATTAGTATTGAATTGATTAGATCTCATTAATTAACTTAGGGTTCTTTTGAAATCTTTTTTTAATTCTTTTTTTATATATTTTGATATGAAATAAAATATAATTGTTGTCTCAAAAATATTTTATTTTTATTTAATCATGTGGTTCTAGTGGCAACTTGCAGGATAACGGTTGTTACCCATGAGACAATGATGATATTAGTGCTTACGATGGTGATGAAGGAGGCAATAATGACACAATGACATGATGATGGAGGCAATATTGATGCTGAAGACAAATGATGGTGATAACAAATGAATAGTAATAGCAGCAATTATTAATAATTATTTTTAAAAATATTCAAATTATTTAAAAGTTATTTTTAGCACTTTTTTTGAATATGTTGATTTATTTTAGAAATAAATATATTATTTTAAAAATTAAATAGAATAAAAGGGCAAATAATTGAGGGACTGGCAGCACAACACAATTAAGATTGGTTTAGCATGTCAAACTTAAATTCATTTTGAAGTAAACCTTTATAACAGCAATTTTTAACAGCAGTTTACAAAACGATGCTGACTGTTCTTTTTAATAGTGATTTTAATGATTGTTATCGTTAATATATTTTTACTTTTCAAAATTGAAACAATTAAATATCGCTTCTAATAAGCATTATTGAAAACCACTGCTATATATAAACGTTGCAAATTCTCTATAAAACAAACAATGAATGTTTTCTCTTTGGCAGTAAGTTTAAATCTTTGTAGCGATTTAAACCATTGTAATAATTTACTTAAAACTTTGTAGAGATTTAACAGCTACAAGGACCTTCATTAAAGCTCTTGTTTTGTAAGCTTAAATTTTATTTATTTACACGTCGATAGAAAACAAAATCTTAGGTAATTTTAATTTATGAGTTGATAGTTAAAACTTTAGTATTTTAAATATTTGAGTTGATTTGTACACTTAGATTTTATTAGTAAAACATATCTTCCATAGTTGTTGAAGAGGGTCCAATAAAATTTTAAAAAAATACCATTGTCCTTTAGCATTCATGTAAGATAACAGGAAAGGAAATGCCATAATATGCTTTTGAGACTTTTGATTAAAATATGAGGAATTCAATAGAATGTAAATGCAATATCACTCTAACATCTTTATTATAGACAAAATAAAAATTATCCTTCAATTTTAATATTTTGACCATGAAATTTAATTGGGTTATCATAAAAGCCCTACACAAAAATTATTTCTATTATTATTATTATTATTATTATTATTATTATTATCATTATTATCATCAACATCTTCTTCTTCTTGTTCTTCTTGGCATAATATGCATTTGAGATATTTGCACGATTATCTTTCAGCTTTATACATTATATAACAAACATCAATACGTATTTAAGTGCTTATTTAGGATAGTTTTCTCATTATAATTTTCAAATCACTGCTACCCATTCAAATATCAAAATTATTGAATGAATTAAAGTTGCACTTTCTAGCAACAATTTTAATAGTTGTCTAAACCGCTACAAGTTGTGGTGATTAAGAACGTTGCTATAACCTTCCTTATATTAAACACTCTCATAACCCTTCCCCCTTTTGGAAACATAGCCCATTGTGGTTGCTTGCTTGATCCCCTTTGCTCTTGGGTCGAACTTAGTAAGTTTTCTTCTTCTTTTTTTCTTAGATTTTATTTATATTGCTATATTTAAATTTGAATTGCTCCTCCTCCCTCAAACTCAGGTTGTGACTTGTGCATCTCAACCTTTTTCTCCACCTTTGACTTCCCCCACAATCGTATATGATTCCAATCATTTTGATGATGGCATTATTGTGGACATATTGTTCCTTTGAAAATTTATATTTTATTAGTTTTTTTGTGAACTATCAATATTCTGGATACTCGTAATATGAGATATTTTAAATAAATAATTATTATACTTTAAGAATAATTTTAATAAACAAAATAGAAATCTCTATGGTCTACTTATGGTCAAATTAAGATTTTATGATTTGAAATTTATATTAACATATTGTAAAGAAATCTACAATGGTTGAAGTGACTTCAAATCCATTTCTAAAGTCTTAAAGTTGATTCTTAAGGGTCATATGAATCACCTAAGTTAGGCTAAGATCAATCTAGTCCATAAGATACAAAGGTCCTGTATTGTATAAGGCATCCTAACATTTGGTTTTAGTTTAAGAAGGTTATAATAACTCACTTAGAACTCAATTTCAAATCATAAAAATTGCAATAATTGTATAAAAGTATTTGTGTGAGCATTTGGATTCTCATAATATTCTAGATGTCTAAGGTTATCCAAGCATCTCACCATTAAAAATGCCTAAAGCATCAAAATATCAAGCATAAATAGTGAAGGAATGACTAAAAATGAAGGCAATAAAGCACTTATAAGATGGCTCATGAGCATATGAATTTTTTATCAATTAAAATATACCTAATCATATATATCTATATTAATATAAAGATCAATACAAAAAAAATTATTGTAGCCATTATGTGATAGTGTAATAAAAGGCATTAAAATTTTTTCAATAATATAGTTAGCTCTTTATATCATATTATTTAGCTAAGGGAAAAATTATTTTGTGTAACTTAATTTTAAGGCAATTACTTTGAGCTATCCAAAATAATTTGGGCTAATTATTTTAGAATTGAACCAAATAAATTTTTTCAAATTATATTATGCATAATTAATATAAGTAAAACTACAATTAAGATAACATGATAACTTATTAATAACCACTTTAACTAAGAGATAGATGTATTAAATTAATATGATAATAATAGCCTTAATGGCTTAAACATTGGTGAAAATCCTAATGTACTGCAAAAGGAATAATTAAACTAGTGTACTTATAATCTTGAGAATAACCTTCTCAATGTGATGATAGAAGAAGAGTTACATGTGCACATTAAGGCACTTGCATGGATGAGAACTTGTTGAAGGCCTTTGCGAAAAATCACAATAGATTTAAGGATCTAACCATAATTTTTTGTATGTGAATAAAAGACCCCCTAATAAACTATATCAAAGTACAAATATTATTTTTTTTACATGTAGATAAATGTTTGGAAATTTTCTTCTAAATTGGTTTGATTCTCTTAAGTATGATTTAAAAATATTGAGGTGAAAATCAATAGTCAAGATCAAACTCTATTATTTTTATTCTACTTGCCTCTCTCTTAAAAGCATTTTTGTTATTCTTTATTATATGATAATAGAATAATTATATCTTTTCATTTAATATGTAGTTGTACATTGTCCTTTTTAACATATGTGTTAAAAGTATGAGTCTTAAGTTACATATTATCTTTTTTTGTAAATTTTAATAGCACATTACTTAGTGTACTTGCGCACTATCATTTTACTTTTCCTTCATATTGTTCTTTTACATACTTTAGTTGCAAACTATTTTTAGATATCATACTTATGCCTATTTTTTAGATACTATTCTCTTTACATATTTTAGTTGCAAAGTGTTATATATTGTTCTTTTACATACTTCAATTTATTACTTAGTTTTATCTTTGATTGATCACTATAGAAATACTATTGCATTCTAATGGTAGTTATGGGGGATAAATCTGTTGGTAATTACCAGCTGAAAAATCATCTGAATAGCTAGCTGAAATATTTTTGACTAAGGAGGATGTCAGGCTCGAATCACTTAAACATTGTATTGTTTTTTTTTTGGATGTGGGGGGATACCACACAGATCATAGGGGGTACTTATTGAAGTGATCAAGTACGTCATTGATATATGATGTACTATCTCAAAATATAGAGATATCACCCTTTGATAGACCTAATTATCTAATAAGGACTACTAAGGCATGATAGGTCTTCGAATATACCAGAGATTTTCCTCTTATTTTATATGGATTAATAAAGCATAATTTATATTAAACTGGGTTCTAAAGTTACCTATGGAGACAAGCCTCCATAGTTAATTACATCTTAGGGAATGAAATTTTTTAAGAATAATCTCAATTAAAATAGACAATTATCATCTCCAAAGATTTCAAGATTAGACTATTAAAAGATTAGTTCTATTTAGAAAATCAAATGGGAAAGTTCAAGGAGAAGGCTTATTTTTGAAATCCAAAGGGAGGAAGTAGGAAATGTTCATGATACTAAAAAGCCTAATGAGCATTCTAATCTATCATATAATTGAGCTTTATGTATTTGAAAGTGAAGAGATTTAGAGTTGAATTTTATTAAATTGTTACGGCTTATAATGTGCCAACACAAGGTTATAGAAATACATAAGAGGTGAAGATTTATACTTGTAGCCTAAATAATACAACTACCTCAGATTCTAAATCTAGGGAGCTTTAGCGTGAGCTAAAACATGACCTAAATCTAAATGAAAGGTGGACAAGAAGGTTTGCCTCCATATGAGAAGATAAACAATCCAACTTCTAGACTTACAACTATCTGGAGTGGTCGCCAGCTAACTCCTTCTAAGATTTTAAAATCATGTAGTCCGGTCTTATGAATTGTAAGATGGCTAGGGTAGTTATTTAATTAGAAAGAGATTAAAATACTAAACCCACTCCCTAAGAGACTAGAGCATGAGTGATATGAATATATGACTTAATTTATAAATACAAAATCTTTACTAGTTTTATTTTATTTTTGACACATCAGTTAGACAAAAGATTTGGAATTTTTATGCATAAATGCATGATGAAATATAGTTATTGGCCAAATCAGTGAGAAGAGGATGTTCTCCACCTTAAGGGATGCCCTCACAGGTCAAGCATTCTCCTATCGTGCAAGGATGGATATCCCCCATATTTAAGAAAGAAGAAATATGGATGCATGATGTGAGACATACAACCATACAGCTATGGGGCTGCTAAATCTTTTAATTATCTTATTTATACCATAGGCTTTATGATAAAGTTATGAGTTATTTTAAAATTTAGTTATGAGTGATTAGTTGGATAGAAAATTTTATTTTTATTCTAAGAGCCTAACGCATCTAGGCCACACATTAAAGCATTAATCATGAAAAAATTATAAAAAAGATGCAATTTTTAATGCACAATATAAATAAATCATCAATCAATTTTATAACTATCGAAAAAAGAATAAGAGGTGATGTGGTCTCCATACAACCAAAAAAAAAAGATGGGTAGCTATGCTATACCCTTATACTACCGGTATATGAAAGAATAATTACAAGTAAGAATAAATACATGCTATGGGGGTCTTCATTCTTCACTCTTCCATCTTCTTCCTTGATTTGATTCTTCTTTCTTTGATTTGGATATGCTTGCTTTATAGGCATAACAAGGCACCCTAGGATAAAGCCTTCTATCCACTGCTCATCCTAATCCCCCAAAATACTAATCCTAATTCTTATTGTAAAATTATATTCATAGATGGAAAGAGTAAATCTAACTACACCTGCAAAATAAATATTATCTAAATATAGATACAATCCCAAGTAGTTATATATATAATTTGGACTTAGCACTCTACACATAGGTAACCAAGCTTACATGTCTTAACATGGATTATACTTAGGGGTTTAAGCACTTTGCAAAGATAGCATTTATATTTATTTTTAAGCATCCCCTTAAGCATAATCCCCTATAGAAATAATGATTAAGATAATATCCAGTTCTAAACATACACCCTAACATCCAATCTAAAATAAGATATCACAATAAAACATACATCACATCATGCACCGTCCTAACATAGAGCTAAAAGTGGTGACTTAATTCTAATGTGTGTATTAAGGCTTGTATGGTATGTCTTACTAAGCATTAGAGTTATATTTTTCTGAGTGTAGAAAATATTCAAATTATCATGAAGGTTGGTTTTACTTTAAATTATTTAATTGATTTGTGAATTTTAATTTGTATTTTGTTTCATTTCATATGATCTACACTTAATAACTAAGTGCAATAAAGAGAAGGAAGAAGGGTTACCCTCTTCCATCCATACCTTAAGACATGTCTAAAGCATGTTAATTTGATATAGTTCTCTTTAGTGAATAGTTTATTACACATTTTTAAATTAATCCTAAGTTTAAGTTCACTTTAGATAATCTTATTTAATATGAAAGGCTTTTTAAGATTAATCTAATTGAATTACTAACTCATGACATATATTAAATCATTCCTTTCCATCACATGTATCATGCATATGATTTAATACTTAGCATATCTATACTTACAATATGTTTAAGCACACTTGAATGATGAATGTGTGTCTATATTTCAAGTTTTTCTTTTCATTTAATTGAATTATTTAGTATATGTAAATTTAAAGCTCTATCCAAATTCTTATACAAAAATACATAAGAGTGAAATTAAATAGGTACGTGCCATTGTTAAACCAGGGAAGCGAGGTAATCAAATGACTTCCTTAGGACTACTTAAAGCCTCGTATCCACGTAAGGGCTACTTAAAGCCTCGTATCCACGTGTTGTCCAAACTATATACCCATTGTATTCAAATATATGTAAATTTGCCTATATAAACATAGGAAAGAGAGCTCCAACTCACATGATTAAATAATTCAATCATTTAAATGATTATGAGTGCATGCATTTTTAATAAAAAATAGATATTATCATTCTTTAATCATATATTCATGCACATGTATAAAAACATAAACAAGTACGTGCCATTATTAAGCTAGGGAAGTGAGGTAATTAAATGACCTCCTTGGGGCTACTTAAAGCCTCATATTCTCGAGATGTCTAGACTCTATACTTATTTTCTTAGATACATATGGATGTATAAATAACTAAGAGAGTGAAAATCATGCAAAGATTGTATTTTCTTTAATTAAATTATTTAGGCATATTGTGGTGAAATATTTATATGTGAATTTCTAAAAGAATAAGATATATACTTCCATCTTCACTATATGCGAGATAAAATAAGAATGGAAATACACATCTCTTCTTTTTATGCAATTTTGATACCATGTAGATCCGTAGATGTTCTTATTGAGGGTGATCAACATTGAGGAGAGGTGTATCAAAAGATAGAAGTCACCACCCCACAATGGACCCAATCACCTCAACTAGACTCTAAGGATAATGGGTGATTGCACCAAAGATTCTTCCCTACTTTATGAAAAGTAAAGTAAAGTTTATTTTAAACCGAAGTTGTTAAGTTTCATACAGGCAAGCCCATATATTAATTTATTACATCTAAAAGAATGAGATTCCTTAGAATACTCGATTAAGGTAAATGATCATTGTCTAAAGATTTCAATAGGTAGGACTAATCCATTAGTTCATTTTTGGAAGATCAAATGAGATTGATCACCAGGGAGTTATTATCAAAGCCAAAGAAAGATAAGTAAGAGATGCCCACGATACTAGGAAACCTAGAGAGCATCTCAAACTATCCTATGATTGAGCTTTACATTTTTGAAATTGAATCATTCATTTGAGTTAAATTTTTGTTAGAAGTTTAGAACTTATGATTCCATAACACAAGATTAAGGAAATATCTAAGAGGTGAGGATTTATACTTATGGTCCATAAAAGGGAGAAGTAACCTCAAAACCTAAATCTAGGGAGCTTTGGCAAAGGCCGAAAGAACAACCTAAATCTAAGAAAAAAATTTAGTATTTGGTTTGCCTCCACAAGAGAGGACAAACCTCAAGCTTTCTTACAACCACCAAGGGGTGGCAACTAACTCCTCCTAGTTTAAATTCATGTAGGTAAGTCATATGCTTTATGCAAGATAGTTAGGTTGTTATTTATTTAGAAAGAGACTAAGTCCTTAAACTCACTCCCTAGAGAGACTAGATCATGTAAGGGTATGCTTCAAATAACCTAAATATAATGCAATTCAGATTTTATTTTATTTTTATTTTTGGACAATCATTTTGACTAAGACTAATAGGATTCATATGCTTAATGCATGAGAAGTGAGATTATTGGCCAAAATCAGTGAGAAAGGACGAGGTGTGTTTCCACCATGGCTTTCAAAGGTCAAGCCAAGTTTTTCTGGCAAAGGTGGAAGCTCTCCAATCAAGAGTGAAAATAATATATATTTGTGCATGATGTTATAAAAGAAGTACTCATCTAGCTAAGTGGTTGCTAATTCTTTTATCTTGATTTTAGCCTAAGCTTAGGTGAAGTTATGAGTTCTTTATTCTTTAAATTTTGAATTATTAAATTTGGTAAAAGATTTATTTTTTCCTAAGAGCCTAATTCACATCCAGGCCATACATCAAGCAAGGAAGAAACTAGGAAAAAGATGTCATCTTAATGCACAAACTAGACAAATCAATAAATCAATTTATAAAGCAAACGTGAAAGAATAAGAGGCCATTTGTGGTGGGCACTTAAACAAAACAAATGGATGTGAAATACCCTTCTACAATGATAAAATGAATTAAATACAATTAAGCAAGGAACTCATTGTTATAGCGGTCTTCAAGTTTCATCTCTTCATTCTTATTTTCTTCTTTCTTCTTTGGTTCCTTCTTTTGGATGGTTGGAAGATGGTTACTCCAAAGGCTTCATGTGGTACATAAGATGTAATTTTATGACCAATGCTCATCCTAATCTCCATAACAATCATTCTAAAATCCAAATTACAAAAATTACATGAAAAGGAAAAGTAAATCTAGTTAACATCTATAAAATGGAGGTTAGCTAAAGAAATTACACAAATGTGATCTATATCAATTATCATAATGAAGTGATAAGTCCATTATGAATGAGTGAGTAAACATATATAGATATATAACATGCATAGAATGAGTCCTAAACATATCTATACATATAAATGAGAATGTTTAGCACACTTTATGATGCATAAGTAAGTTTTTAAGAAATTTTGAATGTTTATGATGCATGATTTTCATTAAATAGCAAATGGTTTCTATCCAATTTTCACATGCACATATGAATGTATGAAAGGCATATAAATAATTATGATAACCATGTAAGGTACAAGACCTACTTAGTACTTAAAAGCCTTAATTAATTGTAGATAAATATACCACTCTCTTTAAATATAAGCATGTGTATAAAAGAAATGAATGGAAAAGAAAGATGCAAAAGTTTGTATTTGTTTCATTTTCGGTTTATTTATGCAATTTATATGTGTAAGTGTAGGTGTCCTTCTTAATTCATAGCATAGGAATGAATATGAAATGGAATAAGGCAAGTGTTGTGTTCATTTCAAATGAACTATACACTTGTCAAATATTCAAAATTATACAAAAAAGAGGAGAAGGAAACCACACAAGCACATACATTTTAATGCACATGCAAGCTTATAAGAAAGATATAAGTAATACACATTAATTTGATAATTGATTCATATATTTTGAAAATAATTTAGATTTAATATGATAATAAATTAACTCATATTCTCACTTTAGCCAAAACATGCAATTTGACATAAAGGAAATATTTTCATTTTGAATTTGATTTTTGAAAAGCATGAATGCATGAAATCATATGACACACATATTTAGCATGTTGAGAAGAACTAAAGTAATGAAACCATGTAAACACATTCACCTTAATTAATTCCTAAAGATAATCTTATGAAATAAGAAAGCTTAAAGTAAATCAAAGTTTGTTTAATGTGATTTTTGTTTAATTTTGAGTTTGATTTTTGAAAAGCATGAATGCATGGAATAATTTTCTCAACATACCCAAATCCTATCCCAAAATTATTCCTTAAATCTCACATTCACTTAATCAAAACTTAATTAAGAGGGTTAAATCACTAATTATATCCTTAATTTAGTCTAATTATATTAAGGGAGTAATTAAGGAATGAACTAGGAATTTCCTTAATTAAGCCACCAATAAATCTCAAGAAAATTAGGGGAGGCAGAAGTCATCCCTCTAATTACACCCAAGAAGTTTGGGATTAATCAGTGGATTAATTAAAGAGTAATTAGCAAATTAACATTCCCAATAAAATCCAAATTTAGAGAAAAGAACTATTCAAAATCAATCAAAATCAATTTTAGAATACTCTATGTTCAATTATCTTTCTAATACAATTTATTTCATATTTTTTTATTTTATGTTGAGATATGAATTTTAGAAGCTTAGGTGATTAATTAGGAATTAAATAAATCCCAAATCCTATTATTAATTCATGGGTGCCACGCATGCGGTTGACGCGGCATGCACTTTACATGTCACCGCCTAATAGGTTATTTAAAATGTCGCATCGTAGCACTGCGTGGCGGCGACACTACATCCTCAGCCGTCCGATCAAGGATCGGACGGATAAGATTAAAGTCGTGGTAAGAGGATTAAAAATAAATATATCGGTATTTTAATCTCAGTCGTCCATCTAAAATGCACGGATGGACGACCAGAGAACCGTCCCTATAAATGACTATGGAAAATGGACACCGTCCATCTTCAAGGAGATGATCCAAGCTCGATTGAGCTCAATTGATCCCAAATTTTACCCACACCATCAACATCCATAGAAGATTACATCCAATGCTATATTTTCATGGGGTGAAGATTTTTTTGACAAAGGACTAACACACAATGGAATTAAGCTTGGTTTAATGGCTAACCTTATCGTAGGTGATCACCGGTGCTCGATTCCTTTGGAGAAGCTTCGTCTGGTTGAGATGAAGCTTTGCTAAGAGTTTGAGGCTTAAAAATTGAATGGATTCTTCTAGAGGCCAACTCCTCCTTAGCTTGAGCTAGACTTTGGTCTAGGGCACTCCTCCTCTACCTTTGAAGCTTGGGAAAGAGTATGGGTGCACCTCGATCCATGAAGCTTGAAGAAGGAATTGAGTTGATGTTGAGTGTGGAGAAAGTTGAAATTCAATCGAGCTCCCCTATTTTCAAGTGATCAAAATTGACAAATGGAAATTTTAATCTCCCTCTAGGAAGCTTAGGATCACTTGCAAATGGCTTCTCTTGACTTCCAAACGCTCAATCGATTTTGGCTCTGTGAAGATTCAAATGAATTAGGGGGAGTATATATCCCCCTTTAGCAATCGGACGGCCGAGCATAGGCTTACCATTTTGATCCAATTGCCTTAATTCAAAGGGTTTGTTAGGCTGCTAGGACTGTTCTTGAGTTCATTTTAGGCTAGGGAGTGGTATGGTGAACACCCAATGTGCTTCAATTAAGTGTAAGGAAGATTCCCATGTGGCCATTTCAAAACCGCTGGTTTGGCATTGGGTCGGTTGGGTGAAAACCCATTGGGTTGGGTGCACCACCCTCCCTAGTGTTCACTTGATCCACTAGGAGAGTATCAAGTAGGTATGAAGAGGATTTAACCAAATTCCAAGTGGAACTAGCCAAAATTTACTCTATGGCCTAGGGGTAAAATAGTCATTTAGCTTATTTTTGAATTTGGGTATGTTGAGAAAATAGGTTTGGCCAAGTTTCATTGGATTTGGAGTTCATTTGGTATAGTTTGGCTCATGTCGACCAATTTAGGTCAAAATGGGTCGACCAATTGGTCAAATTGGGTCAAACCCAGGGTTGGGTCAAGTTCATATGACCATTTGAAATATTTTGGTGGCTTTGGTTTGATTCAATTTGGTTTAGGTTTGAATTTGGTTCATATGACTTCATTTAGGTCAAATGGGTCAAGTTGACCAATTTGACCGATTTGACCTATTTGAGCTAGGTCATGGGTAGGTTAAGGTTTGGTTAGTCATATGAAGTAGATTGGTATCTTTATTTCCAATCAATTTTGGTTAAGTTTGAATTTAGCTCAATATGACCCTTTAGGTCAAGTTGGGTTCAAGGTCAATTGGGCTAGGTTATATCTAGTTGGCTAATTGAGGCTTTGGTCAAGTTCATCAAGTGATTTAGAATGAATTTGACCCAATGGTTTCAATCAATTTGGCTTAGATTAAGTTTTGACACATTTTGACTTTTTAGGTCAAGTTGGGTCAACTTGGGTCAAGTGGCCAATTGGGCTACGTTAGGCTCAAATGTTGACTTGGTCAAGTTCAAACATTGGTCATGAATGAACTTAGATCAATGGTTTCAATCAATTTGGCCTATGGTGGATTTTGGCTATATTGGGTTTCATTTTGGCTAAGTGTTGACTTGGCCAACTCTTAGGTTTGACATGGTTTGACCCACTTTGAGTGATTGATCATCTCATGATGATTGTTGATCATCTCATGATGATTGTTGATCATGATGAGAGGCTTAGGTGAGTTTGATTCAATTCAATTTGGTTAGAATTATAATTTGGCTCATAAGGGTACTTTAGGTCACTTTGGGTCAAGTGAGCCAAAGTGGGTCAAATGGTTTGGTCAAAGCTTGATTTGGGTTTGATTAAACTTGTATATGGACTTATGATTGAAATATAAATCTATTTACAAGTGGTTTGAAGTCAAATGGGTTTTTCAAGTTCAAAGGGTGAACATGAAATGAGTTTTGGCTTGGTTTTTGAATTGAGTTTTGGTTAAGTCATTGAAGTTTGTATTTATATTTGGATTCGTGATTGAAGGATTGATTGAATCATGAAGGAAAATCAAGAGTTTCACTTGATTTGAAATTGATTTGGCTAAGTTCAAGAATTTGACTTGAAAGGCTTAGGTTGGATTTTGCTTGAATTTGAACTTGAATTTTGGATTTTGTTTGATTGATTTGAATTTATATTTCATTTATATATGTACATATAAATGAGAATATAAATGGGTTATGAGAAGATATCATGAATTTGGAGTGATTTGATCATCTCATGGCAAAGTCCTTAAGAGGGAGATTAAGGACTTAAGAAAGATTTGTGAATTGATTTTGAATTTTGGATTTAGTTTGATTGATTTGAATTTATATTTCATTTATATATGTGAATATAAATGAGAATATGAATGAGTTATGAGAAAATTTCCGGAATTTGAAGTGATTTGGAGATGATTTAGGCTAAGTTCTTAAGAGAGGATTAAGAACTTAAGAAAGATTTGTGAATTGATTTTAAATTTTGGATTTAGTTTGATTGATTTGAATTTATATTTCATTTATATATGTGAATATAAATGAGAATATAAATGAGTTATGAGAAAATTTCAGGTATTTAAATTGATTTGAAGATGATTTTGGCTAAGTCCTTAAGAGAGGATTAAGGACTTAGGCAAGATTTGGAATTTTTCAACTTGGATTTTAATCATGGGTTTCAATCATGTGGCATTGATTTGAGTTTGGAGAAAATCAATTAGGCTGGAATTGAATTAGGTTTGATATTGATTTGATTTGAGTTTGACTTGAAAGAAGAAGTAAGGGAAGTGGTCGAAGCAATAGGGTAGGTAGATTCTCCTAACACCCCTAAGGCATGACCTATTCCTATGCTAACTCTTCTAAGTCTCTAGGGTTAGGTTGATTGTCCACCTAATCACTAGATGTGTCCTAGGATTAAGGATCTCTTAAAGTCTAAGAGGAGTCCAATGTCTAAGATGGAGGGGTTGAGAACTCATTCTAAAAATGAGGTCAACACATATGAACAAAGCTTTATCCAAATTCTAATGTTAAAATATATAAGAATGAAATCAAATGAATATGTGCCATTGTTAAACTAGGGAAGTGAGTTAATCAAATGACCTCCTTGGGGTTACTAAAAGTCTCATATTCTCAAGATGTCTAGACTATATACCCATTACCATTCAAACTTATATAAATCAATATGAATAAAGGAAAGAAGCTTCACTTCATACACTTAAATTATTAACACATACATCTCTTAGGTATTTATAACTATCATCACAACATATGTTGTTATTAATTTATAAACTTTTAGAAAATATATTTGGATTTAATAGTGATAATAGCCATACATATATTAAGTTAAGTCAACACATGCAAGCTTACATAAAGAAAATCTCATTTAATTCAATTAATATTTTTGAAAAGAGATGGATGCATGAAATCAAATGACATACAATATTTAGCATGATTGGAGAGGAATAATCAAATACAAGCATGTTATTCATTCAATCTAATTAATTCCTAAGGATAAACATAGTAAATAAAATCATTTAATGTAAACCAAAGCTTCTTTATTAATTTAGTTTTGAATTTTGATTTGATTTAAAGAGGAGGAGAGCACTCATTTGATATCTAATCTCATTCCCACATTAGTAATATGATTTGGTTTAAGAAGAGGTAATTAGGTGAATTTTATGAATTAATTGTGTTTAATCTTTAATTAAATTAATTAATTACCCTTACCAATGTTGCCTTAATGTAATTAACCAAACAATTATGAGCCAACATGATATGCATATGAATGGAAAATAAATTTACAATGATCCTAGAAAATAAAAGGATCTAATGCAATTGGCTCACAATTGATAGTTAATTGATTAAGAAACTTAATTAAGTACTTATGGTTTCCACACATGTGGATTAACCATAATTTGCTTAAACCCCTTCATGTTATTAAACACATAAAGATTTACCCATAATTTAATTAATTAGGATCTAATGTGATTTTGGTTTGATTAGTTAAATCATCCAATCAATTAATTAAACATTTAATTAATCTCATTTTAATTAATCTTTCCTTTAAATGAAATGGACTTAGGGGAAAGATTTATGAAAGAGGTCCTAAACCCATTCCCTTGCCCATTCACTGTTCAATAGTGATTAGCAAGCTTAATTAATTATTTCTTTACTATTTAAGAAGTTAATTAATTATGAGAGTGATTAAGGATTAAATAGTTAATTACCCAAATTAACTAAGTAATAAATCCCAAAGAAATTATGGGAGGCAAAGGTCATCCCATTAAACTAACTCACAAAGTTTGGGATTAATTACCTGAGTAATTAAGAAGTAATTAAGCTAATTAAATTTTCAATTAAACTTAAATTAAGCCTTAATTACTTTTCAAAATTAATTAAAATTAATTTTAAATGATTTTCTTCTAAAATACCTTTAAAATGAATATTTATTTGCATTTTTTAAATTTTTCTATGATTTATTATGAATATTTAAAGATTAATTACCATTAAAAATAATTTTGTTGTTTAATCCCATTGGCCATGTGACAGATGTGGCACCATTGGTTCCTTAAATAGTCCAACTCAATGTTGATGTGGCTAGCGGCGATCACGCTTTCATCTCCGCCATTCGTTCTCGGATCGGATGGCAAATCAAACCCACATTTCTTTAAGGGATAAAATTGGAGAAATCTAATGGATTAACCACGACCGTCCATTCCAATCATGCAGAATGGATGGTGTGTGATCGATCGTCCCCTGAACGATAAGAAATAAACACTGTCCACCATTTCTTGTTCGATCAGACCTCACCCAAGCTTATATCAACTCCAAATGGATCCCACACCTTCGCATGAAGGATCCAAAGAGATCCAACGGCTAAGATTGCATGAAATGCAAGTTTTCTTTAAAAGCTCTAACCAAGTTTTGCTAAAAGCTTAGTTTCATAGAATTACCTCACGAGCTCAAGACTGGTGGAAAATTTGTTTGAGGAAGCTTCATCTAGTGGAGATGAAGCCTTGCTAGTCAGCACATACACCAATTTCCTCTAGTTCACTCGATGGACCAAGATCCATCAATTTGGAGTTCAGTGTTGATTAAACTCCTACCTTTGTGGTCAAGAAGCTTGGAAAGTAATTCATTCTTGCTCGACAAGGTGTGGGGATGGTGTGTGTGAGGTTAATTTGGATTTGGTTGAATATTGGTGGAGTTAGATTGAAAATAGGGGTGTCATATTTTAGCTTTGAGAAATTCGACAATGGGGAGCTCGGTTTGCTTTGGGGAGGGCTCTAGGTCAAATGGATTTAGCTCGATTTTAGCTCAGTCGAAGTGTGTCTGATCCTAGGTGGGTCGATTGGGTTAGTGGAAGCTTTGGTGGGTGGCTCGCTCCCTCAAGTTTGGGATCCATTGGGTACGACTAGTGAGGGAGGTAAGTTAGCTCATATCCTTTTAGTCCAAGGCCAACCTAGCCCACTTGAGTTGGACTAGGTGAGTAGCTTAGGCTCCATTTTGGTTAGAGGAGGTTGCAACATGGAAAGGCAAAGAGTTGACATGCCAATTTTGGAAAAATCCTATGTGAGGAAGAGAATTCATGGGAGATTTGCTTTCGGTTGAGCGTAATTCAGGTTGGCCTAGTTTTGGGCTGACCTTATGTTAATTTAGGATAGATTGGGTCAAGTTTCAATGGGTCTTGGCATGGTTCAAAAGGGTTTGGCTCAATTTGACCCTTATAGGTCAAATTGGGCTAGGTTGGGTTAGGTTAACCAATTGATCAAATTGGGTCAAGTTCTAATGATAATTTGAAGTATTTTGGTTTAATTAGTTTCAATTAATTTGGCTTAGATTTAATTTTGGCTTATTTGGATTAATGTATGCCAAATAGGTCAAGTTGACTTAGGTTATGAGTTAATTCATGTTCAATTAGTTAATTGAAGATGATTGTAGGCTTTGGTTCATATCAATTTGGATTTGATTTGGATTTAGGCCAATTTGACCCTTTAGGTCAATTTGGGCTAAATGGGTTAGGTTGGCCAATTGGTCAACCTAGGTTCAATCATGGCTTTCATCAAGTTCAATAATCAATTTGGAATGAACTTGAGCCATTGGTTGCAATCAATTTGGGTTAGATTATGATTTGACCCAATTTGATCTTTTAGGTCAAATTGGGTCAACTTGCATGAAAGGGCAATTGGGTTAAGTTTGGCTCAATTGGTGATTGTTCAAGTCATTATCATAGGTTGGTGTGAATAAATGGTTTCAATTAATTTGTGTAAGATTAATTTGAGCTAGTTTGGGCTCTTATGGGTTAAGGGATTTGACTTGGTCAAATGACCAAGTTAACTTGGTTTGATCTAATTTATGACAATTGATTATCCTAAAGTGATCATCAATCATGGTAGGAGGTTTTACTAAGCTTGGTTGAATCCAATATGGGTTAGATTGAAACTTGGTTCAAATAGGTCAAATTAGTCACTTTGGGTCAAGTGGACCAATTGGGCTTAGTTGAGTTGATTTTGGGTTGAGTTGAGTTTGGTTGAGTTTATATATGAGTTTGGGATTGATTTACAAATTTGTTTATAATTGGTTCGGGTTCAAATGGGTTTTGGTTCATTTGAATATTTCAAGTTAAATGGGTTAGGTTAGGTTTGACATGGGTTGATTTTGGGTTTGGCTTGATGATTGTAGATTTCATTTATATTTGGGATCATAATTGAAGGAATAATTAATTCATGAGAAAATCAATTGAATTCGGTTTGTATTGAGTGGATTTTTAGCTAAGTCCATGGAATGGAATCATTTATCTTAAGCTTGGGTTTAGTTTGATTTGATATTTGGATTTGGTATGATTGTAGATTTGATTTATATTTAGGAAGATGATTGAAGATATGAATTGATTATGAGAAAATCAATTAAATTTGGTTTGGTTTGGATTAAGATTTTGCTAAGTCCATAGAATAAATCATGGCTTTGGTTTGGATTTTGGTTAGTTTTAGATTTGATTTATATTTAGAAAGATGATTGAAGATATGAATTGATTATGAGGTAATCAATTGAATTTGGTTTGATTTGGATTAATATTTGGCTAAGTCCATGGAATACATCATGTGGCTTAGGTTTGAATTTTGATTTGATATTTGGATTTGATTGATTATGGGTTTTAATGATTTGATTTAGATTTGGATTTGAATTTGAGGTTTGATTTGAATTGAAAATGAGATTTGATTTGGGCCAAAGAGGTAGGGATGAACTTGGTTAGGCTATGGGATAGGTGAATCTCCCTAAATCCTAAGGCATAGCCTGATTCTATGGTTAACCCTTCTAAGTCTTTAGGCTAAAGTTTAGTGTTGACTTAGCCACTAGAAGTGTCTTAAGACTAAAAAAGTCTTAATATCTAGAAGACTCTAAATCTAAGATGGAAAGATTGAATCCTCACTCCAAAAGTGAGGTCAACAAACACGATTGAATTTCTAATGGATTAGGCCATAATAATGATTTCCAGCAGATTTTCCACTACAAAATCTATCGAAAACCATTAATATAGGTCCAACAAAATAGGCCACCCTTCTGCCCCCAACCCAAGGCATTACCCTCTTCTCTCTCTCTCTCTCTCTCTCTCAGCTGGCAATAGAATGAAACCTAGGGCACGCCAATTCACATTCGAAACTTGTTTAGTTTCTCTATTTTCCTATAAAATCATAGGTATACCTTGATATCTTTCTTCTATTACAATTTTTTTATAATTTTATTCGTTGGTTTATGATAAATAGGGATTTAAAGTTTTTATATATTTTAATGGATTTTAGGTTAAATCTTTTCTAAATTTATTTGAATTTGTTAAATAGTACATTGAAATGTCTATTTGTGTGTAGATCTTTAGTTTCCAATGTTAGTTTTTATATATTCTATAAAATTAAGATTTAGGAATTTAAGCCTACTTAATCATCTAAGTCATTTAATGTATAAAATTTTTAATTATATGATTTACAAATTTTTGATGTATTAATATAAATTTTACAAAATGTTCTGATTTTATTATTACAAAAAGAAAAGTATTTTATGATTATGGGCTTCAATAGTTTCAATTGTAAAAAATGTTGTTCATTGTGAATGACTTATACACTTAGGGTGCCACATAAAATTAGCCATTTATTATGCAATTAATACTACTTATGTTCCTGAGATAGAATGTTAATTGAATTCTCACATTTTTTAATTTACTAGATTATGTATATCCATAGTGAGCGGTCATGGATGTACAAAGATTGCATTCAAGTAGAAAAAGATTAATTGATGATTTTTTGAGTATTTTGGGCACTTCATACACGTGGCATCTCAACTTTCTTCTTACATTAATGAAGGAAAGTTTTGATGTCCATCTACGAGGTACAATAATTAGACTTTCTTAACATTACATGAAGTAAGAGTAGACAAGTATCACAAAAGTTTCCAATTAAATTATTGGTTCTAAACTTCACATGGTGAATACTAGCCACATGTTAATGTTGATAGTGGCACTTTAACGAGTCATGCATGCCCTTTAAGTGAATATGATTCTAGCCAAACTTATGAAGAAATGGTCTATGATGCTGCTAAAGTAGAGTACCCTTCGAAGGAGAAACCACCTAGTAAAGAAGCTCAAAAGTTCTATGACCTACTAAAGGTAGCACAATGACCATTATAGGAAGGATCCACGAACCACACTGAGCTATCAATGGTCATAAAAATGCTAAGTATTAAAACTAAATTTAATATGCCACATAAATACTTTAACCAATTTGCAGGACTGATAAAAGAGATAAACCCACAAGAAAACTTAGTTCTTGAAAGACTTGTATAAAATAAAGAAGTTGGTGTCAAACTTAGGTCTGAGCTAAAAAAAATTAACTGTTGAGTCAATGATTATATACTATATTATAAAGACATTACATAGGATATTGAATGCAAATTTTTGGTTAGATTCAAGCCACATAGCAAAAAATAATGCAAATAGAAAGATGAAGACCACAACCATTGTTCTACTTGCCGCTAACTCCACATTTGTAGAGACTATACGCTTCCATGCATTCAGCCTATCACATGTGATGGCATCACAACAAAGCAAGTACATCTCATATCTTGAGTCATCCATCTAATAAAGAAGCATGGAAGCATTTTAATCATACTTATCTAGATTTTATAGTGGAGTTACAAAACATCAAACTTGGCCTTTGTGTGATGATTTTATGCCATTTAGTCATTCTGCATCACCCTACTCATGATGGCCAATGATAGCTACACCAAATAATTTATCACTAGAGATGTGCATGACAACTCTTTATATATTCTTAATTTTGATCATTCATAGACCAAATATCACTAAGGAAAAGATTGATGTATACCTGCAACCATTGATAGATAAGCTTAAAATTTTATGGGACATTGGTGTACTAACATATGGCATAGCTGCAAAGAAAAACTTTTAGTTGAAAGTAGCACTTATGTAGACTATCAATGACTTTTCTACATATAGAATGTTATCAAGGTAGAGCATTGCTGGGAAATTAGCTTGTCCATACTGCATGGATTAATCAAAGGCATTCACTCTTAAAAATAGCCAAAAAAAATTCTTGGTTTGATTATCATCGTATGTTCGTCTCTGCTAATCATCTATTGAAAAGAAATAATGATGCATTCACAAAATAATTTAGCTCAAAAGGTAAGCCACCTCCAAGATTGAGAGAGAATGATTTATGACATATTGTTAATTCTATCCTGATTATATTTGATTCTCTTATTTTAGTTGATAGTCATGTATTGGGTTATGGTGTGACACATAATAAGACAAAGAGGAGTATTTTTTGGGATCTACCATACCAAAAGGCTAATCCAATAAGGTGCAATCTTGATGTGATGCATATAAAAAAATTTATTTTGACAATATTTTCACACAATAATAGATGTTAAGGGAAAACTAAAGAGAATGTTAAAGTCAGGCTGAGCTTGAAGAAATATTATCATAAAAAAGTGCTAGAGTTAAGAGAGACTACAATTGGTACATTTCAGAAGCCTAAAGATAATGTAACCACTCACATTGGAACAATAAAGACTAGTATGTGAGTGGTTATAGTCATTAAAGTTACTATATGGGTTTGCATCAAACTTGAGTAGATGTGTTAATTTGAGAATAAGAAAATTATTTGGAATGAAGAGTCATGACTATCATATTTATCTATAATTTACTTCTAGTTTAATTCAATGCATTACTAGAGCAAATATTAAATCCTTTGATCGAGCTTAATCTATTATTTAAGGAACTTTCCTTAGCTTGATTAAATGTGAAAGTAGTAAAACTAATTAAGAGTAAACAGTCCCATATTTGTAAGCTTGAGAAAATATTCTCTCCTACTTTTTTTTTACTCCATGGACCACCTACCAATACGTCTACCTTATGAAGCTAGAGTTGGAGGTCCAATGTAATATCACTGGATGTACCCATTTGAGAGGTACATACTTATTGTAATATAAAAATCAATTAATATTCAATATATGATAAATTATTTTGCTTAATTCATGTAATTTTTTGAATAAACTAAAAAGAATTGTAAAGAATAAAGCATAACCTGAAGGCTCAATATGTGAAGCTTACTTGGCTCAAGAGACTACAAAATTTTACTTTTACTATTTTGAGTCACATGCATGTTAAAATAATACCAACAATATTGGATCTTCATAAAAATATGTTATCTACTTTCCAACCATCTAGAAAAGCATTGGGTAGAAGCACATCATGATATCTAAATGATAAGGAGGTTAGGGTAGTGATAATTATTATTTTGATAAACTGCGATGAGGTTCAACCTTTTCTTGAGTAAGTATGTCAATGGCACAATATCTTATTTTAATTTTTAATCAAATAAAGTACTTATTTATGTTAATTTATTTTTTGACTTTAGGTTATTCATGAACTCATTAAACTTAGATAACACTGTGACTATTAATAAGAAAGTCAAAGATGAATTCCCAACATGGTTTAGATTACATGTGAGAAATCATCACTAAGCTTTAATATATTAGCTTAGTCTACTCTTCTAAACATTCTAGTTTTATGATTAAATAAATAGAGTGCAGAATTCGGACCATCATGACCTAGCTTGGGGATCAAATTGAATCAAGGAACATACCTTCAGGACCTTCATGAAAGATTTATGATCTAAATGTTTATAAATTCCACATAAGTTTTTAGTTTGAATGAAAGAAAACATATAACTTTGGTGTTTGTATTCTAGGAAAATGCATTCAGATGATGAGGTTAAATATTGAGTTTTACAAGAAATTGTACAAGTATAGTATCCTAGATCAAATGAAAGGAATGTTATTCTATTCAATTGTGATTGGTTTAATCATGTGTAATAGAGGGATAAGAAAGCATAAGTCAAATAAGATCACTAAGGTAAAGTTGACATAAAAATATGCTAAATACAACCCATTTATCCTTACGCATCAAGGAACACAAGTGTATTACCTAAGGTATCTTGGAAGAATTAGAGAGAAAATGGAATGGGCTGGGGTAGTTAAAATCAAACTCAAAGGAAGGTGAAAGTTGATAATACCATTGAAGTTGCCCATCAAGAGGATGAGATGATAGGTTTTGAACTTCTAGTTGATGATGTAGAAGCAAATATGAGCTTGATTGATACTAATGTTGATTATAAGAAAGTTATTCAATCTAAGAGAAATGAGGATGATGATGAAAATGATACTATGAAATCAATTAATACTGATTCATCAATGTAAAAGACCTCATAGTTTGTTAAAGGTACTTGAACATTTTATGTACATGTCCACTTTTATAATGTTTTTTATATATTGAACCTACATATACCTACATACTATGATAAACTTTCTATACTTAGTTTTTTTTCAAGCTTCTTCTACATAAGTTTTACATGCCTTTCTACATACTGTAGATTAAATGTGAAATCTTATTATAATTCTATACTATTTCTATTAAGCTCTTTAAGTACTTTTATTTATGATTGATATAATAATTTTATTTTCTATTCCTTATAAATGGCATCAGGTGGTGGTGATGATGCTCTATGATGCTCATTTATGAGCATTTCGTAAAAGAAGAAGGTCGTGAGTCGACCCACTATTCAGGCTATCACCACAGTCACTATCTCGACCTTCATTTCGATTTTTCCACCTTGGACTCTAGAGTAGCTGATACATGTGCCTACCATTCTCTAGAGCCTACAGACACTAATCCATTCTACCCATATCAACTTCCATAGATTTTATAGATTATAAGTTTCAGCATCCATAATCTGATTAGTATGGTACTTATATTCCCACTAAGTCATCAACGACACACATTTTTATTGACCTTAAGATCGACATATAAGCATATTTTTAAGTTATAATTTTGGCATATTATACTTCTAATATAAATTACAATTTTCAAGTTCAATCCATCCAGGGAAGTTATTCATAAAATTAGCAACATTATAAGGAGCAAGTATGATGCTCCATATCTATCATGAAAGAAGGTCCGAATTGAGGTTAGGGATATGTGGTTTAAGGAGTTTAAGGTATTGCCTAAACTATTTATAAATATTTTAATGCATTAGTTGTTTTGAAGAATTACTAATTATCATTTGTTTGTTTGATGTTATAGAAAGATATCAACTAGTAGATAGAGCACAACCAGAAGTTCAGAAGAAACTTTGAGTCTAGAGAGGTTACTCGCTTACGTGATATGTTTAAAACATATGCAAGTCTGGGTGAAGACCTACTTAGTTTGGAGAGAGTATGGGCCTCCCTAGATTATGTTCACAAGTGGGAGCAGGTAAAGTAGAATCAAGCTTCTGATTATGGAGGCATGGGCACCTCTTTGCATACTGAAGGTTCAGTACCGCACACTGAGCATTGATGGAGGATGGTAAGTCATTTGTTATTTTTATTAACTAAACTTATAATTATAGTTAATAAATTTTATTATACTATTTACAAGCTAAAGTTCTTGGATAATAGACTATTATTGTCGAATTGTATAGTAGAACACATCAACATCATACTAACTGTCGTGGGTTAATGTTCATTCATTGAGAGAATACGTAAGTTAACATTAAATTTTTTTTAAATATAATTGAGTTAATAATCTATTATGGCTAACTAATTCTAATTGCTCGTAGGATGACTACATGTTGAAGGACTTTGCTAGTCAGGGCTCTCCTGGTGTAGGCAGTTATAGTGGGAATTCTAAAGAGTCAGAATATGATATATAGAAGGAGGCTATTGAAGAAAGAAGAAGGGATGAATTTATGACCTATGCTCACTGGGAGTAGAATATGATGCACACCATTCATTCTTTGGAATGAGCAGTCAATTGATTGATGATATTGTTCAAAGGTGGGTTACTATAATGGCTGAGAAGATGGAAGTCAAGATGACTGCATAGATTGATGCCTGGTTGACTGAAATAGAGGCTAGAATGAAGAAGATGCATGGGATAGTTGCAAAGGAAAATAGCCAGTGGTGGAGACAAATAAGTAAGAGGAGAAGTAGCATGATGATGAGGAGACTAATGAAGAGAAGGCCTCATTTCCACTTTATTTGCATATGTAAATAGTTTATTTAGATTTTTCATATTTTAGAATTTCATTTAAATATTTTGAAACCAATAATTCATTTTAACAGTTTAGGAAAAATTGAAACTTTAGAATAAATGATTAAGATTAGCCATTTGTCAGACATATGTTGATGTTGAGTGTATTCTTATGATTAGTTTTTGTAAATCTTTTGCATATGTAAAAAATTAAAGCATGAGTGAAACTCGATTTTTTTTATTTATATTTAGGTTTCTAGTGCAAAAAGGATTTTTGCTGGAAACCTTGATATGAGGCATCGATAAATGAGCAACTCCCAGAATTTTTTTAACTAGACAATTTTCAAAAGATTTTCATAGGACTACCTCCGAAAAAACTTTTTGGTTGTAATTTCCACTGGCACAACTATAAACAATAGACTAGACAGAAACTTTTCTTTGATATACTATTTCAGCAATAATTTTCAGCCAGTATGTTCACTGATTCTTCTTGATAACATTTTCGATGGACATCCCATTAGAAATCCCATGAGATGCAATTTCCATTAGATTTTCAATTCATTAAAAATTATTTTCAACTAGGGTTTTATCATCTGACTGATATCTATCAGAAAGGCTCATTACCGATGAATTTGTTATTGAGTGCCGACGGATTGGTTTGCCAAAAATATATAATTTTCTATAGTGGATCTAACCATTATACTTTTTAACAGATCAGCATTAGGTGGTGGTGATGATGTCCCATGATGATTGATTATGAGCATATTTATAAGGATGAAGAAGATTGTGTCATGACCTAGTTTTCAAGCTACCACCTGGACATCCATTTTAATCTCACCATCTGGACTTCTTGACCTACCGATACACGTGTCTACCACACTCTAAAGCCTACTGATACTACACCAGTTTAATATAGTACACATAGTCAAAAGGAGCCTAAGTTTCTTCATATGCCATTAGATTAGACCTACCCATCTATGCCACTAACCATGGGGTAGCTTAGCCGCCAATGACATGCACTTTTATTGAGCTGGAGGGTGACACACAACTTTATCTTTGAAATTTCAATTTTAAATTTTTTTCATTCTAATCTTAACTATAATTTCAAGGTTCAATTCTTTTACGGAAGCCATATATAAAATTAGAGACATAATAAGGAGCAAATTTGATGCTCTTTATGTTTTATAGAAGAAGTTGTTAGTTAAAGTGTGTGACATGAAGTTTAAGAATTCAAGGTATTATCATAATTCCTTATACATATCTAATATATTATATTATATTAAAACACTACTAATTATCATTAATGTGTTTTTTATTACAGAAAGAGTTAAGTTGGCTACTAGAGCATAGGCAAAACATCATATGAAATTTTGAGATGGAGACACAGCACATTTACATGATATGTTCGTAAACATATGCAAGTCTAGATGAAGACTAGTTTGGATTGGAGTGTATGTGTGAACTGAGCTATATAGAGCTTAGGCTTCCTAAGATTACATTCATAAGAGAGAGTAAGCTAAACAAAATTAAGCATCTAAATGTATTATCCATGGAAACTCTCTACAAATTGGAGGCTCACTTCCACACATTGAGTATAGACAAAGGATTATGAGTCATTCATTACTTATAATAATTAAAATTTAAATCAAACTTAATTAACTTTATTAGAATGATTATAAGCAAAATTTCTTGGAAGGAGCCCACTACTGTAGAATTACATAGCATGACACATTAGCATCAAGTTTATCTGCAATGGGTTGATATTGGTCATGGAAAGCTTACATTATGTTAACTTATCATTTTTGAATTACAATATGCTAAAAATATATTTTTTTAAATAATAATATAATTTCTCATAGAACAATTACATGAGGCTGAAAGAGGTTAATAGTTAGAGTTCTACCAGTGTAAGTTGTTCTACTAGACAATTTGAGTAGTTAGAGTTTGACATCTAGAAAGAGGTTGTTAGAGGTAATATGAAGAGAATGATATATGGCCTAGGCTCACAGGCATTGGCCCATGATGTAAATTATTCATTCTTTAGAATGAATAGTGATTTAATCAATGAGATAGTTAGAAGGTGTATGTTGACCTCATTTTTGATGAGGTTAACATTACTTCCAAAACTAGTAATTAGGATACCTAATCCTAAATTATGAATCTCTTAATTAAATACTTAGAACACTTCATTCAGTGACATAATGCACCTTTTTAGGATCTAATCTAACTCAACAAGATTGGATAGACCTAAACAAAATTTAATTCTAAGCCTAAAGAAACTGAAATCTAAAGACACTTGAATTTAAATTAAAGTGAATAGGGTAAATAATCTAATTATCTTATTTAACCCTTAAAGTCATTTAAACTTCTAGAAACCCAAACTAAACAAAAAGTAAATTCAAGTAAAAAATAATTAAAATCATGAAATCAAATTAAAATCTTGAATAAATATAAATCTAAATCAAGGTCCAAAAGTGGTCAACCCATTTAACATAGGTTTGGCCTAGGTGGGTCCCACCAAGTCAAGGTCAACCACCAAAATTTGAGCAAATAAAATCATTCCAAATGATCCAAGTGATAATATATTCATGTTTAAACATGAATTTAAGGGCATATAAATCCAATAAAGTCTTAATTGGCTAAATAGGTCATTTGACCTAAATGGGCATAAATGGACCATATTGGATTCAAATCCAAATCAAATCCAAATTTAACCCAAATTAATTTGTATAAAATTACTTAAGAATGATTAATAATCACAAATCAACTAATCATTAGGCTCAATTTTCCAATATGGCCATTTGACCTAAATGAATCCAAACGAAACCCAAATCTAACCCATTAAGCTTAAATGGACCAAATTAGGTTTTAAATCTTATGTAAATGGAATTAAGTAATCAATGCATCCTAAATTCCTTGGATTAACATAATTGAAAGATAAATGCATTATAATTGAGCCAAACACATCATTTAACTCAATTCAATTCAACCCAACTCACTTAAACCATAATGGGTTTAATATGGAATAAACCCATGGATAATTATAAATTCCATGAAATCCATTAATTGAAAACATCATAAAGGATCAAATTATTGTAATTGAAGCATTAATCTAATGCTAATCCACCAAATGGAATGAGCTAGGTTAATATACGTACATCAAATACCCTAAATGGCATAATGGAACCCAAATTAAAACCCAACCCCTTATAATGCATCTAACCCAACTTAAATTTATTTAGAATGATTGCCAGCCAAAACTAAGTGGATTAATCAAGCCCAATTGCATCCAAAGTAATGGAATATGCCATGGTAAAGAGAAGATGCATGAAAATAAAGAGAGCTTCCCCAATCCACTCCACCTCTTTATCATTCTATCCTAACACCTTTGAACATGTGTTAAGCCACTGATCATCCTTGGATCTAGCCTCCAAGGTTAATAATCAACCTAGCAGACCAAAGAGGAGGAGATGGACATAAAAAAACTCTCAGCTTCTAATGACAAGTCAAGCTAGAGACCATCTCAGGAAAAATCAACCATTCCACCATGTTCCTTGAGTGAAATGAAGTTGAACGCACCCATACAATGATCCACTCACCACTAAAAACCAAAAAAATGACTAAGCTCACTATAATCCATCTATGCATTGGTCTAGAGGCTGATCCATGAGAAAGCAACGTAATTGCATCTTTCTAAAGATTTGTAGTAGCATTTTAAAGCTATTTGAGTCAACCCCATGGTCGAAGATCGAAATTAAGGCCATTAAAGCTACCCCCAAGCTTTCAATTTTGGTCCTTTAAAAAATGAATTTGATCTCAAGGGAGATTAAACCATATAGATCACTGTGGTGTTTATTTTTGATTTTGGTTGTGTGTCTTTATGTGGACACCACGTAGATCTAAGGATATACTCATTAAGGTGATGGTATGACATTAAGAATAGTATACTATCTCAAGAGATAGAAGTCACTACCATATAATGTACCTAATCACCTAATAAAGACTCGTAAGGCATGATGGGTCTTCGAATATACCAAAGATTTTTTTCCCCCACTTTACATGGAAAACTAAAGCAGGGTCTATTTAAACTAAGTTCGTTAAGTTCCCTATGGAGACAAGCCTCCATAGTTAATTACATCTTAAGAAAAGTGAATTCCTTAAGAATACTCTCGATTAAAGTAGGCAATTGTTGTCTCCAAAGAATTCAAGGATAGGATTATCAATAAATTGGTTATATTTTAGAAGATCAAATAAGATGGATCAAAAAGGGGAGAATTATTATTGAAACCTAAAGATATGAGTAGGGAGTGCTGATGAGATTAGGAAACCTAGTGAGCACTCCAATCTATCCTGGTTGGGCTTTATTTATTTTAAATTGAGGAGATTTATTTATTTGAGTTAAAATTTAATTAGAAATCTAGGACTTATAATTCCATAATACAAGAAGGTGGAAATGCCTACGAGGTGGGGATTTACGCTTATAGCTTGCACAAGAAAATAAAAACCTCATATCCTAAATCAATGGAGTTTTGGTGAGGGCCAAAGCACGACCTAAATCTAAGATAAAAATGGGTATATGATTTACCCCCACAAGAGAGAGTAAACCAATGCGGACTTATTACTACACAGGGTGATGCCTAACTCCTCCTATATTTTAAAACCATGTAGAAAAGTCATAATATTTAGGCTATTATTTATTTAGAAAAGAAACTAAGTCCTTAAACCCATTCCCTAAGAGACTAGAGCATGAGTGGTATGAATAATGACTTAATCTAATGCAAATTTTTATCACATTTTATTTAATTTGGGACTCTTTATTTTGACACAGGCTATAGGATTTTGTATGTCTAAATGCATGAGAAGTTGATTACGGGCCAAATCAAAAGGAAAGAGGTGTTCTTCCATCATAAGCTATTAAAGGTTAAGCCTATTTTTATCTGGCAAAGATGGAAGCCCTCTCTTAACCAAAGTGAAACAAGATGGTTATGCATGATATTAAACATTCAACATCTAGCTAAGGGGTTGCTAAATATTTTATTATCTTTATTTAATACCTAAGCTTTTATCCGAGGTTGTGAGTTATTTTAAAAGTTTAGTTATGAATTATTTAATGGGATAGAAAATTTATTTTATCCTAAGAGCCTAATCTCATCCAAGTCATACAACAATCACCAAATCATAAATAAACTATAAAGAGGTATACTTTTTCTAATGCACAAGCTAAATAAAATATCAAATAATTTTATAAAGCTATCATAAAAGAATAAGAGGCTAATGCTAACGGGTACCACCATACAACTCAAAAAGAAATGTGGGTAGCCGATCTCTATCCTTATACATCCCGGTATAGTGAAAGAATAACTACAATTACAAATGATGAATGTTATGGGGGTCTTCATTCTTCATTCTTCTTTCTTCTTTTCATTTAATTTGCTCCATTTCTTTCTTCTGCTTATTCCAAAGGTATCACATGGTACATAAGACTTAGTCTTATAACTAATGGTCATCCTAATCCCCCATAACACTTATCCTAATCCTAATGCAAAATTACATTAAAAGAAGGAAAGTAAATCTAACTACACCTACAAAATAAATATTAGCTAAACACACCACACAACCCAAGCAGTTATATGAATAATTTGGACTTAGCACCCCACACATGGGTAACCAAGCCCACCTATCTTAACTTGGGCTATGCTTAAGGGCATAAGCAACCTGCACAATAAAAGTATTTATATTTTTATTACAGTGGCACCTTAAGCACGCCCCCCTCCAGAAAGCATGATTAGGCTAATATTAGCCTAACATCTAGACTACGCACATACACCTTAATATCTAGTCTAAAATAATACATCACAAAATAAGCATACATCAAACCATATATCGCCCTAATATAAAGATAAAATGGTGACTTAGTCTAATGTGTGTGAATTAAAGTTTGCGTGGTATGTCCAAGCTAGGCTTTAGAGTTGTAATTTGCTAAGTGTGAAGGATTTAATTTATAAAGGGTTGCTTTCTCTTTAAGTGAGTTAGCTAATTTGAAGATTTTACTTAATATTTTTTTGTTTCATATGACCTACACAAAATAACTAAGTGTTATAAAGAGAAGAAAGAGAGGATGCCCCTCTTTCATCCCTACCTTAAGTCACTTCTAATTTGAAATAATTAACTAATTTCCTTTAGTGAATGTCTTATTATATGTTTTGATTAACCTTAAGTTTAGGTTCACCCTAAATAACCTTATTCAATAAGAAAGGCATCTTAAGATTAATAAGAATGAATTACTATCATACAATACATATTCATTCATTTCTTTCCATCATGTACACCATGCATATGAGTCCTAAGCATACCTATACATACAATGTATGTTTTAGTACACTTAAATGATGGATGCAAAGAAATGTGTTTGGAATTTATATACTTCATTTGATTGAATTATGAATGCATGTCTTTTTAATAAAAAAGAGGATTTTTTTGTCCATTAGTTAGATACACATTCACATGTATAAAAGTTTTAAGTGAGTACATTGCCATTATTTTCTACACAGTAAGATACAAGACTTAGGCTACTTAAAGCTCAAGCCCAGGATATCACTAATATACCACTTTTCTTAGATACATGTATGTATAACAACTATAAGGATAGAAAACCCATGCAAAAGTTGTGATTGATTTATTTGATTTATGATTCTTATTCATTGGCCACATCATATATATATATATGTATATATATATATATATATATATATGTATATCATATATGCATCATATATATATATATATATATATATATATATATGATATATATATATAGAGAAGTGTACGTCATTACAATACAAGACCCTTGCTACTTAAAGCCTGTAGCCCTGTCCACTAATATATCACTTTTCGGATACATATGAATGTACAAAAGAACCATAAGGATAAGACGTTATGCAAGAAGTCATATTTGATTTGATTAAATGATTTACATATGTGATATGAAATTCTTCCTAAGTCTTAACATGGGGATGATAGGAGTTGATTTAGGCAAATGTTATGTTCTTTTTAAATGAATTATACACCAACAAATCCTATGTAAGTCCATGTTAGGTAAGGAAAGAGAACTTCATATTACATACCTTATATTATCATCACATGCAAACTTATAGATATTTGTAATTAACATCACTTCATATTATTGTAATTGATTTATGTGCTTTTGAAAATACCTTTTGATTTAATAGCGACAATAGCCACACCTATTTTGATTTAAGTCAACACATGAAATTTGATATAACAGAAAACCATTTCATTTAGTTTTAAAAGAAATGAATACATGATTTCACATGGCAAGCAATATTTAGCATGATTGGAAAGAAATAAAGAAATATAAGCATATGATCCCATTCACCCCAATAATTCCTAAGGGTAATCACATTAAATATTGCTATTTAAAATGAACCAAAATTCTTTAAAGACATTTTTAACTTTGAATTTGATTTGATTTAGAAAATATGAAAGCGGTTTGCTACTCCTAATCTAATTCTCCATGTGTGAATTAATTTGGTGTAATACAGAATATTTAGGTTAATTTTATGTTTTAATTAGGTTAAAGTGTGAATTAAGTTAATTAATTAACCATTACCTATATCACCTTAAGTTAATTAACTAATTAATAATAAGTCAATATGATATGCAATCACATGAAAAGTAAATTTACAATGCTTCTAAGAAATGAAAGGGGTCTACTGCAATTGGCTTATGATTAATGGTTAGTTAGACTTAAGGGATCTCACTTAATTACTTTTATGGTTTTCTCACACATATGAGCTAACCATAATTTCATTATCTCTCACCTTGGGTTATTGAACACCCAAGGAGCTACCCAAGATCAATTAAAGGTTGCTTAGATGTGAGGTGGATTTTAGATTGAGTTAAATCAAGCTTATTAATTAATGGGTTGATTTCTTTGATTATATTTTGATTAAGATGATGAAATTAATTTAAGGAGAGGAATCAAGGACAAGGCCTCAATCCTTAATCCCTAAGTCATTTCAAAAATTCAATTAGGCTCTAATTTTTATCTTGGGAATTAATTACCTCATTAATCATTAATTAAGTTAATTCCAAAAAAGTAAAGGAAATCTTAGCAAATGAATTAGGAAGAGTATCCCAATCACACTCCCTAAGTTCCCTTGCTATTCCATAGTAGGCTTAAATAAAACCACTGTTCATTCACTAATTATCACTAATTAAATTAAAAGAGTGATTAGGGCTAAATTAATTGATTTCCCTAATAAAGTAACCAATAAAATCTCAAAAAAAGGGGAGGTAGAGGTTATTCCCCCAGACATCCACAAAAAATTTGAGATTAATTGGATGCTTAATTAAGGGATAATTAAGTTAATTAAGTTTCTGACTAAACCTTAATTAAGCCAAAATCACTATTCAAAATCAATTAATAATAATTTTCCTATTTATACTTTGTAATACCTTTAAAATGAGCCAAAGTTTGTATTTTTTTTTGATTTTTCTATATTTAGTTATGAATTTAGAAAGTTTCAGCCTTAAAAATTAATTAAAATAACTTAATTAAAGCCTTAATCCTCGGCCATGTGGTACGTGCGCTTTCCATGGCGATGAGAGTTAATTATTGTCACATTCGCGCTATCTCGGATGTAGAACTTTTCATGGACCTAATTAAAGATCGGGCACCATGATTTGATTCAGGTTAAGGGAGAAAATAAGGATCTGATCTAATCAGCCGTCTCATTCCAATCATGCAGAATGGATGACTTATGATCTTCCTCCTTCACGAGCGATGAAGGATGTGCACCATCCATCTTTCCCCGTGCTATTCGAGCTCACCTGAGCTCAGATTGGGATCAAACCAATCCCACCATTGAAAGAAGGGCAGATACATATCCAATGATCAAATTCACATGGAATTCAAATTTACTTCATAGATGACCAAACCATTTTTGCATACAAGGCTTGATTTGCAAAGTTATCTCACCGGAGCTAATCTCTGGTGGGTCATCGGAGGTAGCTTCACCTAGTTGAGGTGAGGCTCAATTAAAGAAGCCCGAGCTTGATTTAGTGTGGAATGCTCTATGGACCAAGCTCCCTCCTTTGATGCTCAATCTTGATCGAATTCACTCCTCTCGTGGATTGGAAGCTTGGGAATTAATTTGTTTATGCTCGATTAGGTATGGTGATGGTGTGGCTAAGAGGAATTGAGATTTGATTGGGTGAAAAGGGAATATTGATTGAAAGGGGGGTGTCCTATTTCAGCTTTGGGAAATGCCAATCAAGGATGGCTTGGGATCATTTAGGAAGCTTTGGGATTTCCAAAAATGCCTTAGGAAGTCTCACAAAGCAACGGCATTGATTTCCACTTAAATTGAGGGGTATACCCCCTCAATTGCTCATGATGGACGGACGATAGTGTGGCATGATTTGCACTGGTTGTCTGCTGTGCAGCCACCGAACTTGTCTCCATCATGCTCAGGTTACACGCCAGGGATGGGAGGAGTGATGGGAGGCTATCATGGATCCATTGTGCAAGGGTTGCAAGGGCTTGGATCTAATGGGTGCTCAATTTTGGTTGGAGGTAAGTCAACTCACATCCCAAAGGTCTTTAGGCGACCTAGGTGCGTTAGGTGGGCTAAGTGGGTCAAGAGAAAGTTTTATTGAGTGCTAAGGGGTTTCCATGGGAATGGGAGAGTTTACTTGGCTTGGATCCATTGGTCTTGAAGTTTAAATCCCATGGTTTGATGGCTAGTCCCATTGGGTGGGGCCTACTTAACTTTTTGGGAGATCTTGGGCTGACCTAGGGAAAGTTTAAGTTGAGATAGATTAGCCCACAAGGTTTCATAAATTAGATTTGAGTGGTTTAGCTTATATTGGTCAAATGGGCTCAATTTGAGCTACGTTGGATTGGGTTGACCACTTGGTCAAATTGGGTCAAACTAAGGCTTGGGTTAGGTTCATATGATGATTTGGGATGTTTTGGTCCAATTGGTTTAGATTGGTTTGGCCTAGGTTTGAATTTGATTCATTTGGATTCAAAAGGGTCAAACTAGTCAAGTTGACCAATTTGACCAATTTGACCAAATTGGGTTGGGTTAAGGATTGAGACAAGTTCAATTGGTCAATAAAAAATGCTTGCAGGCTTTGGTTTGTTTTAATTTGGATTTAATTTGAATTTTGGCCAATTTGACCTTTTAGGTCAATTTGGGCTAGGTTGGGTCAAGTTGACCAATTAGTCAACTTGGGATCAATTATGGCTTTGGCCAAGTTCAATAAGTGATTTGGAATGAACTTGAACCATTAGTTGCAATCAATTTATATCAAGTCATGATTTGACCTATTTTAGCTTTTTAGGCCAATTTGGGTCAACTTTGGTTAAATGGCCAATTGGGCTAGGTTTGGCTTAATTGATGGTTTGTTCATGTTCAATCATTGATTATGAATGGGTTTGAGTCAATGGTTTTAATCAATTTGGCATATGGTGGATTTTAGCTAGTTTGGGTTTCATTTGGGTTAAATGTTGACTTGGTCAAATTCTAGGTTTGACTTGTTCCCAATTCAATGCAATTGATCACCCTATGATGATTGTTGATCATGATTGAGGTTTAGATGGGCTTAGTTCAATCCAATTTGGGTTAGATTAGAACTTGGCTCAAAAAGGTCCTTTAGGTCACTTTGGGTCAAGTGAGCCTAAATGGGTCAATTGGCTTGATCAAGACTTGATTCAAGTTTAGTTGAACTCACACATGAGTCTAAGATTGAAATATAAATCCAATTGCAATTGGTTTGGACTCAAATTGGTTTTGGTTCATATGATAATTTCAAGACAAAAGGGTTAACTTGGGTTTGATTTGGGTTGACTTGGATTTGGTTTGATAATGGTGATTTATGTTTATATTTGGATTTGGTTTGGGTTAACTTGGGTTTGATTTGGGTTTGATTTGGGTTTACTTGGATTTGGGTTATGATTGTAGGAATGATTGAATCATGAAGAAATCCATGAGTTTTGAGTTGATTTGGGTATCATTTAGCCGAGTTCAAGAATTTAGCTAAAAGGGCTAAAATTGGGAATTTGATAGGATTTGGTTTGGACCATTTGAATTTATATTTCATTTATATTTGTGAATATAAATGAAGATATAAATGAGTTATGAGAAAATCGCTTGAGTTTGCAGTGATTTGGAAGCAAATTTAAACAAATTAAAGGATATAGGTCAAAAAGGGCTAACTTGTATTTTTAATTGGTTTGATTTATTTTGATTTGGTTTGAAGGGTTTGAATGTAAATTTCATTTATATTTATCAATATAAATAAAGGAATGATTGATTTATAAACAAATCAACCAAGTTTGAGTTGGTTTGAATGATTTTTTACTAAGCATATGAAGGTTGTTCATATGGCTTAGGAAGAGATTTTGGAATTTGAACTTAATCATGGGTTTCAATCATTTGGAGTTTGGAATTGATTTTGGAATTTGATTTGAGATTAAATTTGATAATTGAGAAAATTAATTAGATTAGGGATGGTTTGAATTTAGTTAAGGCTAAATCTATAAGATAAAAATCAAAGGGCTTAAAAAGGGATTCAGAGTTTGAATTCAAGGATGGATTTAAATCATTGGATAATTGGATTTGAATTTGGAATTTGAATTTGAATTTGAGATTGGTTTGAAAGAAGGAACCAAGGATTGGCTTAGGCTATAAGGTAGGCAAGTCCTCCTAAATTCCTAAGGCTCAACTGATTCCAATGGCTAACTCTTCTAAGTCTCTAGGGTTAGGTTAAGTGTTCACCTAATTACTAGAAGTGTCTTAAGACTAAGAACTCTTAGTGTTATAAGAGTCTTAGATTCTATGTTGAGAAAGTTGAGCTCACTCCAAAGTGAGGTTAACAATCCCATTTTAGTTCACTAGTCATTGATTGTCGTAGCTTGATTGGATGGCTCATTCTCGCCATCATAGAAGGTGTAATCTCCACAATCTGTTCCTTTTATTAGGAATGGATAGCTGAGATTTAGTTGGATCATATGATTTAATTTCTTAAGAAAATAGCAGGTCTTGACGTCAGATTAAAGATCAGATGGTTAGGACCAATCCCGCATGTGCCTTCGTTTTAACATAGGATCCATGTGGATCCCGCATGGAAGAATGACACAACACCACGGGTAAAGCGGCACTGCTTCATATCGATGTGCTAAAGATGAAAATTGATATTTTTAAATTAAATAATTGCAAAAAAATGCAAAAAGTTTAAAAAATCATAATAAATCAAATATTAAGCCAAAAATTTATAATAAAAGTTATATGAATTCATCTTAGTGAGAAAAATCCATTAAAATTAAAATCTCCATTTTATTTTGAGTAATTTTAAATTAATTTAGGTTTAAAGAAAAAATATTAACCTAAATTAATCCCAAACTGTTGATCAAAATAATTTGAAACTTTGCAGAATTGAAATTAGGGTTAAGATACACATTAGGTGAATTTTTCATAATTTATTAAATAATAAATCTAAATATATGAAATTTTCAATTCTAAAGCTTAATTTTTATATAAATAAATAATATATGAATCAAATAAGATAGAAAAAACATGGAAATATTCCAAAACATCATAACACACCCTAATAAACTTAAATACATTAATGAAACCCACTAAAATCTAATTAATCATAAAATGACCTAATTTCACATTTAATTAAATTAATTAATTTAATTAATTAACCTGAACTTAAATAAATCATAATAAATCAACCAAAACTACCCCAATTATAAATAATTTTTTTTAGATGCATCTTCTAGAGGAGAATCTAGGAAAAATAAAACCTTTAATAATCCTCATTAAATTGGGCTTAATTTAGGTTTAATGAAATAGTTAAAACCTTAATCAATCCCAAATTACACATTTGATTAGCGTGAAATTTTAAGGAATTTGAATTGGCAAGCAACCCCAATTGCTATAAATATTTCAAACCCAATTGATCTTTGGATTATTTTTCATATCTCTAGGTCAATTTAAAGGAAATAATAAATCAAACAAATCACAAAAATTATAAAATCCATAATATAAACTTAAAACATCATAATTAACATTGGAACACTTAAGGAAAATGTCCAAGCAATCTAAAAGTAAAGGAACTTAATTAAATATACGTTAAGGATTAAGAATAATTGAAAATATGAAATCTAATTACACTCCAAAATTAATAATCAATTAAACCAAGATAAACAAACTAATAAACTAAAATATAAAATTCATTAACCCTTGAACTTTATAATTTATCAACATATGAATAAATTAAGGCCATTTAGATCAAGGAATAAAGTGACTATAAATATAAATGTAAACAAACTTAATAAGATTAAGTTTGATTGAACTTAAAATGGCATAAGAGTTAATGTAATCAAAGGTAAGTTTAGTACACATAAAAAAACAACCCTTCTTTAAACTTCTTAGATCATGGTTAATAAGGGTAATCACATTATACTAAATGATAAACAAATAATTTTTTTAAATAACAAAATTATCAGTCCCTTTAAGTTAATTGAAATGAATTGAACTATTCCATAATATATGAAATCATAACTTAGAATCAACTATCATAATGTAAGTTCATTAATAAGCATTAAAAATTAATGAAATAAATAAATTGAAATAAGAGAGATCAAAAGATAAAATATAATTTGAATAATCAATTCAAGATGATTCAAACTATACAAATGGGTTATAAATTTGAAACATAGCAAATTGAACAATATTAAACTTAAGATTGAATGTAAGTTTACTTAAGTTAATAAATATCAACAAAATGAACAAATGAAATTAACTTGGAAAATGAACATGATAAATACATCCAAATGTAATAAGTAAACCAAATCATCCTAAATTAAATGAACAATAATAAACAAATAAAATGAATATAACTTAATGAAACATAAATAAGAAAGATAAAACATAGGTTAAATAAAATCAAACATAACGGTACTAGAATATTATAATACTAATGAACAAAATGGAAAAGCGTGAAACACATTAACTTAAATATGTTTGGTTCACATAATGAACACACATTAAATAAAAATAAATATCAAATATGAAAATTAACAAAAGGAATAAAAAATAAATCAAATCAAAAATAAATTTAAAGAAGAATCAAATTTCAAAAGAATTAAAATTATAAACTTAATTAAAATTAAAACATTTAAATAAATATAAAAGAAATTAATTAAGATACTTAAAATCTTGGTTAGATTATTATAATGAATCTTCATCTTAGGATGAAGGTTTCATTTTATTAGGATTTAGGATGTTGAATAGAATAGGTTCTACCTAAAATGGATTCTATTTTATTCTTCATTCTTGAAAGCTTAAACTTCATTTTAACATAAAAATGAATTTAAAAATGAAAACAAAATCATAAAATCATATAATCATTTAAATTGAAATCACCATTGGTAAATTAAGTCAATTTTAAAACTAAAAGAAGTAAAAAGAGTTGGACCTATGAAGGATAACTAATCTGAAGGAGATCTTGATATTTCAAATCTCTAGTCTAACAACAACACGTACCTATGAAGCTAAATTATGAAAATTAAAAAGTCTAAAAATATCAAATTAATTAAAAATTAGAAACTTAAATTAAAATTTGAAACTAAAAAGGCCTAGCAATGTCTTGCTAGACAAACTCATTTTCTTCACACACTAGATTATTAAGTCATGGACCCTAGACTTTAAGTTTGGTCAATATGTGATATTCTATGATGATGTGATGTGATGTGATGGAATTTTCTTATTTTGTGGTGTACTATTTTAAACTAGATGACTAGGATTGATTATTGTTAGTCTAGATAGTTGGAGGTTATTTTTTGGAATTAAGATTATCTTTTGCAGGGGGTGGGGGTGTGCTATGTTCAATGGGATAATTGTAAAATACATTATGAAATTACTGTTTGATTACAAGTGCTAAATAAACCCTAAACATAGCCTAATAGGACATGTGTCTTAATAAGTAGCTAATGTAAAGCCCATATATTTGTAAAATATAAATGTTGTGTGCTATTTATATTTTCTTGACATTTATTTTATAGGGCTTAGGATTTCTTTTTAAATTTTAAAAATATTATTTGAGCTTAGAATTAGGTTAGGATCTATGGGGTCTAAGATTAGGCCCTACCAGTAGATGGGTGTATAGGTCCCCTCTGAAGCCCAATGAAGGTCCCTGAAGAATGAAATGAACCTGGAGAGAAACCCATAGATCTAAAATTTAGTTCTAGGTTGGGTTATACAATGGTAGATCTTGCTTGCCCATTTTCTCATTCTTTCGGTGTACAGTAATACCTAAGTGCATTGGCATGTTCTTTACTTTAAAATGGCTTAATTTAATTTGGATGTGTAATATAATCAACCTGCTTTTCTAGGTTTCATTTTGTGTTGTGTTTTCTATGATGGATGCCTAGACGATTAGGCTTCTAGGAAAACTAAATTTTCTACCCAACCTAAATCTAATTAACTCAAAGAAAACAAAAATAAAGAAACTCAAAACTTCACATAAATGAAAGCCCTAAGAAAAACTTAAAATCAACTTGAAACAACTAGCATTGTGAATCATTTTTATATTATTCTAACTCTTGAATTGGGCACTTCACCCATTGCACATAAGGGCATCTGACCTATGAGGATGACCTCCTTCTTGGGGAAAGTTTTCCTTCTCTTCTTGATTTGTCCCATGGCCACATCTAATTACATGACATTTAGGCATAAAATGCATAACCCAAAGCCTTAAATGAATTATAAGCCAAAACATTTAAAAGCTTGAGAATGTGCATTAGTTAAGTGCATATTATGCCCTACATGATTTTATGGATTAGCTTAGCCATCTTGTATACATAATACTTTGCATCATGAATTTAAAATGCGCTTAGGTGGTGTAAGTTGGTAGCTCTTTATGGTGGGTTATAAGTCCATAAGAGTCAGTGATAGGTTTATTCCCTCAAATGAGGAATGACTAATAATTCTCAAAAGTGAAACTAGGTCAAAATTCTATTTTATATCATAAGAACATATAGATTTAGGTTCTAAAGCATCCTCTTTGGAGTAAGTCATCAAATCTAGGCATTTCTGTAGTCATGTGCTACTAGAATCTAAGTCCTAAATTTCTTATAAAATATCAACTCAAATTAAACTTAAATTCCAAAATTCAAACCCAATGATAAGATAGTTGAAATGCCTACTAGGCATTCCAATATCAATAGACATTTCTTACTTAATCCTGATTGACTTCAAAAAATAAGTCTTTCCATTTTGCAAAATTCCCATTTGAATTCAAACATATCATTCCTTTGGAAACTAACTTAAAAATCCATAAAAAAATAGCTTATTTCTTTAATCAAGAGTATCTTAGAAAGAGATCCTTCATTCATAAGATGTAATTAATTGTGAGGGCTTCCCTTTATAGGAAACAATAAACTCTGCTCTAGTTTCCATGTAGTAGAGGGGAAAACTCTCTTGTACATTAAAGACCGGTTAACCTTAGGAGTATTTTATTAAATGAGAGAATCCATTATAGGATAACATGTTTATCTTCCACGATAATTTGTTTACTTCTTAATGATACATTTGATCATCCAAATAAGAGATTCCTAAAATCTATCTAGTGTCATAAATTTTTCCCAACATATTGCAACAATAGTTGACATAGAGGCAAGGATGACCCTAAGATGGAAGCTTTAATGACTAACATGTGAGGCAAAAAATAGAGATGATGTACAAAGACAAATGGAAGGTGAGCTAGTGGTGGAGGGGAAGGATGATGATGATAATGAAGAGACTAATGATGACTAGGTTTTACTTATACTTGTATATTTTTAATTTCTAGTTTGAGCATTTTATTTGTATGATGTTATTATCACTATTTAATTTAAGTTACTAGACAACTTGTTGAAACATTTATATTTTATAACTATTTAATTTAAATATTTTAGAACTCTTAGTTAATTTTAATATTCTAGAGCTATTGGAATGAAAGAAGTGATTGAATTTATCTTTTTATTGGTATAGGCTTTTTGTATATTGGTATGGACTATTTTAATATTGTAATTATAGAGCCATTATTTAGGTTTTTTTTCTTGTGTAAAAATTAGAACATATCAAAGCTCTTTAATTTTTTTAATTTGTACAAGCATTTAGTGGACATCTGACAAATTTTATGTTGCTAGGATCGATATGAATTATCACAAGGCTTCTAGCAAATAAGAAATTTCACACAGTGAGTTTTCCAACAGAAAATTACTGTGGGAAATTTTTATTGGAAATTCTGCGAGAAAGTCTTCTAGGGAATTTTTGGGAAAGGTTCCCCTATTATAGCTCTTTTGCATGTATGTATGTCAATTCTTCGTAAAAGTATTTTCTACTTATTTTTCATAAGAAATCTTCAAAATTGATTTTTTTTTTGTTAGAATTTTTAACCACTAGAATGAATTTTCAACCAACTTTTTACTAGTGGGGTAAAATTTTCCAAAAATCTACATTTTTGATATATTTGACAGGATTTCTGATTGATTCTTTTATCAAAAAATGGGTAGCTTCATGTAGTGGAAATAAAAATTATATTAATAAGCATTATTCTTCCATGGGAACCATAATATAAGTTCCTCCATTTGATGGTTATGTGATCTAGAACACGCTTTCTTTGGAGAGAGATTATCTTCGTTATTTTGTATTTTATATCATTTTTTATCGTTAACCATTTGTCTTATATATTGACTTGAAGTTTCTCTCTTAACTACCAAACTCATAGTAAAAGTTATTTATAAAATATTAAAGCTTCATAAAGCTTCTCCTAATATAGCCACCTAGCTTTCATTCAACTCTGCGGTAAGACATTTATATGAACACCACATAAAAATTACTAAACCATTTTCTTAACATTTTAAGATCAACAAAATAGTCTCACACATACCATTTTTCCAATTCAAATTTCATATTAAACATCATGTTGACCTCACTTTTAGTGAAGTTAACACAATCTTCTCCTTAGTTCTTACAATGATATCTTAGCAATAGATTCCATCACTTAGACTTTTAAGACACTCTTAGTGACTAAGAGGACACCAAAGCCTAAGCTAAACCAATTAGAAATAAGTCTTAAGATTAATCCCTTTAGGTTAGTGAGCCCCACCTTGCTCCATATAGCCCAAGCAAGCTTAGTCACACCCAAATAAAATCAAATTGAACCAAGTGAACCCTAACATTAAACCCAATTCAATTGAACTATTATTTAACCTAATTGGTCTCTAATTATGCCACTTAACCCAATCTAGCACATTAAAATTATCTTAGCCCAACACTCAAACTAAATTCAAAATTGATCCAATCCAATTAAACTTAAAGCTTCTAAACATCAATTACACCCAATTGAAGTCTATTTGGAGACCAAATAGGTTAGTTGGCTTACTTAGCCAAACTTAACCCAATTAGGCCTTAATGGGCCATATTAAAATTAAATCTAAATTAATTAAAATTGATCATTCATAAAGACTTGGGAACTTTAATAAAACATATTTGAAATCTAATTCAATTTGGTTACTTGGCTCACTTAGCCCAAGTTAGTCCAATTGAATCCTATTGAGTTGAAATCAAATTAAAATCAATTCAAACTAAATTAAGTCAATCCAAAGCTTTAAAATTATTATACAAACTTAATTATACATGACCCATGCCCAATTATGATCTCATTTGGATAATTTGATGACTTGATTCAAATTGATCCAATTGAACTACATTAAATAAAATTCAAATTAAACACAAATTGCACCAAACCAAATATACCAAAACATTTTAAATTCATTATTGAAAATAATCCAATAGTTTCTTGGGCCTAATTTGGCCAATTTGGTTAATAGACTCAAGTTGACCCAAATTAACCTAAATAGGTCATGTTGAGCCACACCCAACCTAGCCTAACCCAAATCCAACTAAACATGGTTGAACTCATCATTAGGTCACCAAGGGTCAGCCCAAGTAAGCTTGACCCAAGTTTTTCTAGTTCAATCTAGTTGAAGGTGAACGAAGGACACCCATCTTAGATAAAACCCAAATTAGCAATGTCCACCCATCTTTTGCCTTAGACAACCCATTAAACATCACTTAAAATTAATGAACTTCACTTACAAGTATAAAGCTGACTATAAATTATAATGAAACTCATGAGCTTAAGCTTTGGTTCACCCCGCATGAAATTTCCACTTCAAGTCCTTGCCCAAGACTTCCCTACCTTATATGGGAGTTCCAAGTGATCAATCAGAGCATCTATAGCTCAAATCCTTGTGTCACTACTTCCCTATGGCTAAACCAAGCCAAAGTCTTGAGTCAAGAAGGGAGAGCCATAAGATTTTGATTAAAAGGACCTAATGCACTAGAGAGTTACAACATACTCCCAAGAACAATCCCATACCATCCAAGAGCCTTCAATGCCACTAGAATTTGAAACCTCGCCACCACAACCTTGATAAACCACTCATAGCTCTATTTGAGAATCAATCCCTTAAGAGAAGAATTTTCTCACCCAAAAGCTTTACCAGCCTTAAGGATCTTAACAAAACACCTTCTTCCCAATTCAAGCTCATGAAGCTCAAGATTTTCAAGTCTAGTGAAGAAGAGGAAACACTTGGTGTTCTTGGCCATTGATGAGAAAGAAAGGAGGAGTTGCTCATGGGGAGATTCAACCCAAGGAGCCTTCTTAAGCTAACAACTATAATAAACAACAACTTTGGCAAGGTAATTTCTCAAAAATTTTAGTAAACTATTAAGGTTCCATGCTTTGCAAAGTGAAGGTGAGTCTCATTTGGATCAACATGCAGAGAAACATTCCACTTTCCATTTTGATTCTTTCTAGTATGAGATATGAGAGAGAGAGAGAGAGAGAGGACTATTTTGATTAAATCATCACCTTAAATGAATGGTGGGCAGCATGGGTGAGGGCAGGAAGATGATCCCATGATCATCTGATTTTGGGTTTAAGTATCAAACCCAAACATGGGGTTTGAACCCACAAACTTGGGGTAGTTTACACTTTAGTTTATGAAAGCCGAAGTCATGTGTCAGTTAGCCTCATTCAAGTGAGCCAATGAAATACCATAGCACATACAATTCCCCATCTACAACCCCAACACCCCCCTCCCAAATTAGCCGACACATAAGATAATATCAAGGAATAAGGATTTAAAATTATTGAAATTTCATTCTAAATTTGGACAATCACTATAAATCACACACTCATAAAAAAAATACAAATAAATAATCTATAAATAAGAAAAATGAATAGAATCTAGGAAAAGTAAAAGCTCCAAATTTATTTAAATATTTCACCAGTAATTAAGGTTTAATGAAAAATTATACTTTTGAAATTAATCCAAAAATATTCATCCAAATGGTTTGAGATTTTTGTGGAATGCTCTTCTTTGTACTCTCAGCCTATCTATAACATTTGGATGAATGTGTGAGACATTATTAAATTTAAATTCTTAAATCTAAAGATCACTTAATAACAAAATTATTAAAGTTACTTTAAATCTATTTTAAGAGTGAAACATACTTCATTAACATAAAGAAACACATGGAAAATGTATAAGCCATATTATTTTGTCTTAATCATTAAATCCATAAATTTGTATTAATTAAGGTTTAATTAGTTGATTATATGGTTAAGAACTTCCATAATTCATAAGTAATCACTTAATAACCTAAAAAACACAAACAACCCTCACTAGAAAGAGCATTTAGAGAGAAATTTAAAAAATTTAAAAGTCCTCAATTTTGATGTAATCTAAGATTAATTAGAATTTGATTAAAAATATTGTTTTATAATTAATTCTAGTATAACCACCAAATAACTTGAAATATTTAGGGAATGTCCTTATGGATGTTCTTTGACTCCCATAAAAATGTCATGAAATTTGGGTACATAGATGTTATTAGCTTTTTAATCCTTGATAATTAATTATCAAATTATAAAAATTATTTAAACTGAAATTTATGTTTAAATATATTACTTTAATAAAAAGAAACCTGGAAAAAATTATTTAGTCCCTCTAATTTCAACTCAATTACAAAATCACCTAACTTAGGGTTAAATAACCATTAAATAATTATTTAATTATCTAACATTTTAAAAATTCATAATAAATCACTCAAAATAGATAAAAATTCATTGAAATCAAAAGCTCTAATTAATGTTAGCTATTTTGAGAGTAATTATGACATCATTAAAATTGTAATTAAAAAAATTACTTATAAACTTCAAGTCCACATACTTTGATATTTTTATGATATGTTATGCATAATGTTATCTAACTCTGTGATTTTTCTCAAACTTTTGTACTTAATTTTTATGAGTTATTAGATTATTAGTGTTAATGTAGATTATAATTTAATTAATTATTTTCAAATTATAAAAATTATACTTTAATTGCTTAATCTAGTTACTAAAAATGAAAGATAATAAGAAAAATATCAAAGATCTCAATAATCATTAAGTTTAGTAATCATCTTAATTAGATTTAATTACACACATTAATTAATTAATTAATCCACATACATCTTAGGGATTTCATAAAAATTCAAAAATTAAGTTCAAATGACTTCAAATTTTTATGGGTAGTTCTAAAGACCATTAGTAACTTTTAAGGATAATTTCATGATATTTTTAATTATTATAGTATTTATTTTGAAATTATATTTAAAATAGTTAGTCAAATGAAAATTTAACATTTTAAAATTATGAAAATTATCAAAATAATCAAATAATTTATTCAATGTATCCCTCTTATTACAACAACAACAACAACAATAAGCCTTTATCCCACTATGTGGGATTGGCTACATGAATATTTCTTCTCTGTTGTGTCCTATTATGTGTCAAATTCTCATTTAATTCTAATAAACTAATGCCATTTTTATGCATCTTAATCAAGTATTTTTAGGTCTACCTCTACCTTTCTTAACATAAGGAAAATCTAATACATATACTCTCCTAGTCGGGTCATCAGGCAGCCGACACTTTATGTGGACAAACCATCTAAGGCGACTCTCAATCTTATTTTTCATTGGAGCTACTCTAACCTTCTCCTGCATATATTCATTTTGTATTTAATCTCTAAGAGTAAAGTCACTCATCCACCTAAACATCCTCATCTCTGTAACACTTAACTTAGTCTTATGCTTCTCTTTTACTGGCCAACATTATGCACTATAAATCATTGCAGGTCTTACCACCATCTTGTAAATTTTCCCTTAAGTCTAAGCAATACTTTTTTATCACACAATAGGCCAGATGCACTCCTCCACTTCAACTATCCAACTTAAATTCTGCTAATAACATCTCCATCTATTTTACCATCATTTTGAATAATAGAGCCTAGATATCTAAAATACTATCTCTTTTTAATGACTTGATCACCCAAAGTCACAACACCATCACTAGAACTTCTACAACTAAAATTACACTCCATATATTCAATTTTAAATCTACTCAAGCAAAAACTTTTAGACTCTAAGGTTGTCCTCCATAATTTAAGTTTCAATTGGACTCCCTCTCTAGTCATATCAACAAGAAGAATGTCATCAGCAAAAATCATATACCAAGGTACATGTTCTTGTAAATTCCTAGTAAGATGATCCATAACTAAAGTAAAAAAAAAAATACAAGGGCTATTCCAACTGAAACATGAAAATATTTTGACAATCCTTCTAATGTTTTGACACAAGTAACAGCTCTAGTATACATATCTTTAATGACTTTAATATAACTAATATTAACTCTTTTTTTTAGAACTCTCCAAAGGACTTCTCTTGGAACATTATCATAAGCATTCTCTAAATCAACAAATATATCATATGTAGATCCTCGTTACTTTCTCTATACTTCTCCATCAAACCTCTCAACAAATGTGCATCCATAGTAGATCTACCTATCATGAAACCAAACTAATTTTGAGAAAATTTTTCATCACATCGTACCCTATGCTCAATTACTCTCTCCCATAATTTTAATTTATGTCACATCAACTCAATTCCTTTATAATTAGTACACTCTTGTGGATCTCGTTGCTCTTAAATTTGAGAACCAACAAACTCTTTCTCCACTCATCTAGCATCTTTTTAGTCTTTAAAGTAACATTAAAAATATTTATAAGCTAAGAAATTCCTTGATCTCCTAAACATTTTCACACTTCAATTGGAATATCATCAAGTGCTACTGTTTTTTTCACACTTCATTTTCTTTAAAGTTTCTCCAACTTCAAATTTACTAATATGATGAAAAAACAAAATTCTCTATTTTTGTTTAGATTATTAAGATTGCTAAAATCAATCATATTCTCAGATCCTTCATTAAAAAGTTTATCAAATAACTCATCCACCTATTTTCAATATATTTTTATAAGAAAAGTACTTTTTGATTTTTATTATTAATACACCTCACTTAAACTAGATCTTTATTTCTTCTATCTCTTTGCTTGGCTAACTTATACATACATCATTTTTTATGCATCTTAATCAAGTCTTTTTAGGTCTACCTCTACCTTTCTTAACATAAGGAAAATCTAGTACATATACTCTCCTAATTGGGTCATCAGGTAGCCGACACTTTATGTGGACAAACCATCTAAGGCGACTCTCTCAATCTTATTTGCCATTGGAGCTACTCTAACCTTCTCCTGAATATATTCATTTTGTATTTAATCTCTAAGAGTAAAGCCACTCATCCATCTATACATCCTCATCTATGTAACACTTAACTTAGTCTTATGCTTCTCTTTTACTGACCAACATTATGCAACATAAATCATTGCAGGTCTTACCACCATCTTATAAAATTTTTACTTAAGTCTAAGCAGTACTTTTTCATCACACAATAGGTCAGATGCACTCCTCCACTTCAACTATCCAACTTAAATTCTGCTAATAACATCTCCATCTATTTTACCATCATTTTGAACAATAGCGCCTAGATATCTAAAATGATATCTCTTTTTAATGACTTGATCACCCAAAGTCACAACACCACCACTAGAACTTCTACAACTAAATTACACTCCATATATTCAGTTTTAGATCTACTCAAGCGAAAACCTTTAGACTCTAAGGTTGCCTCCATAATTTAAGTTTCTCTTAGACTCCCTCTCTAGTCTTATCAACAAGAAGAATGTCATCAGCAAAAAGCATATACCAAGGTACATCTTCTTGTAAATTCCTAGTAAGAAGATCCAAAACAAAAGTAAAAAAATGCAAGGGCTTGAAGCCGATCTTTGAAGTAATCCAACTGAAACATGAAAATATTTTGACAATCCTCCTAATGTTTGGACACAAGTAATAGCTCTAGTATACATATCTTTAATGAATTTAATATAACTAATATTAACTACTTTTTTTTCTAGAACTCTCCAAAGGACTTCTCTTGGAACTTTATCATAAGCATTCTCTAAATCAACAAATATATCATATGTAGATCCTCATTACTTTCTCTATACTTCTCCATTAAACCTCTCAACAAAAGTGCATCCATAGTAGATCTACCTGCCATGAAACCAAACTAATGTTGAAAAAATTTTGCATCACATCGTACCTATGCTCAATTAATCTCTCCCATAATTTTAATTTATGTCACAACAACTCAATTCCTCTATAATTAGTACACTCTTGTGGATCTCATTTACTCTTAAATTTAAGAGCAAACAAACTCTTTCTCCACTCATCTAGCATCTTTTTAGTCTTTAAAGTAACATTAAAAAGATTTATAAGCTAATAAATTCCTTGATCTCCTAAACATTTTCATACTTCAATTGGAATATCATCAAGTGCTACAGTTTTTTATAATACACTTCATTTTCTTTAAAGTTTCTCCAACTTCAAATTTATTAATATGATGGAAAAACAAAATTCTCTATTTTTGTTTAGATTATTAATATTGCTAAAATCAATCATATTCTCAGATCCTTCATTAAAAAGTTTATCAAAATAAATCATCCACCTATTTTCAATATATTTTTCTAAGAAAAGTGCATTACGATTTTTATTATTAATACACCTCACTTAAACTAGATCTTTACTTCTCCTATCTCTTTGCTTGGCTAACTTATACATACATCTTTCTCCTTCTTTGGTATCCAATCTAACATATAAATCACTAAAAACTAAATTTTTTGCATCATATATTGCTTTCTTAAAATCTCTACAAGCCGCTTTATATCTTTCCTAATTCTCTAATTTTTTACACCTAAACCAAATTATATAGAAATATTTCTTATTTCTTATCTTTTCGTGCACATTTTGACTCTACCACCAGCTATTTTTATTAAAAGCCTTTTGATTTTCAAAGCATATTTTTTGCAACTTGCTTAATTACACTAGCTACTTTTTGGCACATAACATTAGCTTCCTTATGAACATCCCAAATTCTATGCTCTTGTAGTTTGCTCTTAAAAATAATTTTTGTAGTGTTCTTTAAGTACCCCTATCTAATCCTAGGATGATAATTCAATTTATTTTTCATCTTCCAATCTTTAATCTTAAAATATAAAACTAGCAATCGATGTTGGGTACTTAAACTTTCACTCATAATGACTTTATAATCTTTACTATCTAAATGATCTATTTTTCTTATCAAAAAATAAATAATATGTGTTTTACTAGATCCATTCTTATAAGTAATAATATACTTATCTCTTTTCTTAAATAAAGTATTAGCAACTACAAAATTATAAGATAAAGCAAAATTTAAAATAGGCCTTCCTTCTTCATTAGTCACTCCAAATCCATAGCTACCATGAATACTTTTAAAATCTTATACCACTCTACCAACATGTCCATTTAAATCACCGAATGAATACCTTTTCTTTAAGAGGTATCTTCTGTATTAATCTCTCTAAGTCATTCCAAAATTTCTCTTTTGTGCTTACATCCAAACATACTTGAGAAGCATAAACACTTATAATATTGATAATCTTAGTATCAATAATAATTCTTAAAGTTATAATTCTATCTCCAATCCTATTACTATTTATAACATTTTTCTTCAAATTCTTTTCTATAATCACACCTACACTATTCTAACTCGATTCCTACATGAATACCAAAGTTTAAAACCTAAACTATCAATCTCCTTGGCCTTCCCCCTAACCCAATTAATTTTTAGAATAAATAAATATTTATCTTCTAATGAACCATAATATCTATTAATTCTATTGATTTACTTGTAAGAGTACCTATATTCCAAGTTTCTAACCTAATTATAGTTTCATGGACTAACCTCTTTGCCCTCATCCTACCATAATGTGGGAACCCTTGCTTATTTAACACAACACTTGGGTGCTGATGTAGTGGCCCTTGCACACTTTTCGTTGTATTTAAGCTATACAACACATTACTTTCAGGGGATTCCCTAGCATTAAAAAAATATTTTAAAGGATTCATGTTATGATTATTTCAACAAGTTTTACACTAATTGTTAACTACCTATCGCAACCCTCCACTTTTCACATATAGGACTTGGGACCTAACAAGGGTAGTGCTTAATGTATCCCTCTTACTATTCTAAAGAAATATTTTGGATTATTTATTAATTTATCATTAATAATATTTATATTTTAAAAATAATAATTAAATAATAAGTAATTTCAAAAATTCACCAAAGTTGTATGAAATATTTTTGAGGTCCCCCTTAACCTTTAAAAATAATTCCATAAGATTTAAAATTGATTTGGTTAGTAAAAACTAATTTCAAAATAATACACATGTATTTTATATAAAAGTTATATTACTTGATATTTTATTTTGAAAATTCATAATAAATTGAACAAAATTATAAGAATCACCAAACATTTCTATAAACACATGCGAATAGAGAGGACATATGAAAAAGAAAATCAACTTATTTTAAATAATAAAATATTATCTTATAATTAAAAAGCTTAAATAAATCATGAATAATCAGGATTGGTTCGCATTCTTGGGTAAATGTGCACAATGGTATCCTAGTAGAGTAGGTCAAGCTTCTAGCTTGTATTGAAGCACTATTATACATAGGTTCAGAGACTATTTATTTCTCGCTTACTATAAGTTTAAGTCATCACCTCTTAAGCATTCCCACAATCTTGTGTTGTTGGGATATAAGTCCTAGCTTTCTAATAAATTAATAAACTCAAACTTTAAAAACAATCAACTCTAAATGTACAAAGCCCAACAATATGATAGGCTGAAGTGCTTATTAGGTTTTCTAGTATCAAAATGCTTCATACTTATCCCTTTTCTATCCCTATAATAACTATTCTCATTTAATTCTTCCCATTTGATTTTTTTGAATTGAACTTATCATTTGATCATAATCATTGAGATCCATAAAGATTATGATTGACTACTTTAATCATGGATTTTCTTAAAAGATCCCATCTCTTAAGTTGTAATAAAATAGGGGTTGGGGCTTGCTTTTATAGTGAACTTGTAACCCAATTTAAAATAAACACTACCTTACTTTATCCATGTAAGGTAGAGGGAAAATCTTTGGTATATGTAGACCCATCAACTTTAATAGTCCTTAGTAGATTATTGAGGCTATCATAAAGGAGGGGTGCGGATTTCTCTGATAGTGAACTTGTAACCCAATTTAAAATAAATACTACCTTGCTTTATCCATGTAAGGTAGAGGGAAAATCATTGGTATATGTAGACCCATCAACTTTAATAGTCCTTATTAGATTATTGAGGCCATCATAGGATGATATTTTTTTCTTTGTTGTAGCATATTATTTTTTGATGTCATACTCGATCATTTCAATAAGTATCCCTAAAATCTATGTGGTGCCCTCATAACAATTTTAGACACTCTAGTTTTTTCTAGTCACTCCACTAGCAAAAGTTCCTCTCTACATCTTTAGAAGTGAATCATTGCCTTTATACATCGGTAGTGAGCTTATACCATCTTTAAGTTCTTGACTACCTTTCAGTCTGTTGGATTCTTTGTCTATTTCATCCTTTGGAAAGTGTTGCAAATAGCTTTCTCCCAAGTTCTATAACCATTCAAAGTATCCCATTGAACCCTAAAAGGAATAATTCATCAATTTGGGCAAAAGTTCAGTCTAAAAAGAAAATTCAAGTTTTTAATCATCATTGAAATCCTTTACTTCCTAAAATCTCAAATTATTTTCTCTAACATATTATCACACCTAAATTTGACAAGTCAGGTTTACAATTATGTGCCAATCATTGAACCTGCTTTATAGTGATGTTTACAATCTTGAATAAATTCTCTCCCAAATTTCTTGAATAGCATTTATCTTAGCCAAATTTGGTTGAGTGTGGGTCCAATCTATTTATGTACAATAATTAAAAATTTTAAACCAAATTTCTACTATTAGCTTCTATTGCAACAATCAATACAAGGGTCAATATGTCTTCTAGAAAGCTCATTTTCTCTTTCTTCATCGAATTGGAATTGGTCATTGATTGGGCCTATCTGTCTTAAAACTCGATCATCCAGTTTGGCTTGAGTTTGAAGACCTCAAAATGACATGTGATGGTCCAACCTTCATAGTTATAGACCATGAGGAGGTGGTATTTATGAAGTCACTATTGTCGATCTATCTAAAGTAAAAGGCTAAACTTCTCTCTTTGAGGAGGAAAGTTATTGAGGTTCCCACTATACCCTTACCACTAGTCGTCAGTCCACCACTAGTAGAACAATTCATAGGATAGCCCCATCCCTAAAAGAAAGGCCAAACTTGACCCGGTGATTATGCCCTCCATCTTTGAAGAAGGTTCTTCCTATTAGCACATTCCTCTTACTAAAACCTAAAAGTGGAACAAGAATAACAAGTTAAAAAAGAAATATAAGAAGATGTTTTGAGAGATTAATATCTCATCTCAAATCATTTAGAATAAGGTTCCGACCACTCTCCCCCCCCCCCAATCCACCTCCTCATGGTCATGGATTGGGCCTATCTGTCTTATAACCCCATCATCCAAAATGACATGTGATGGTCCAACCTTCATAGTTATAGACCATGAGGTGGTGGTATGTATGAAGTCACTATTGTAAATCTATCTAAATTCAAAGGCTAAACTTTTCTTTTTGAGGAGGAAAGTTATTGAGGTTCCCTCTATACCATTACCACTAGTCGTCAGTCCACCACCAGTAGAATAGTTCATGGGATAGCCCCATCCTAAAGATAAGCCAAAGTTGACCCGGTGATTTGAAGAAGGTTCTTCCTATTAGCACATTCCTCCTACTAAAACCCGAAAGTGGAACAAGAATAACAAGTTAAAAAATAAATATAAGAAGATTTTTCTGAGAGATTCCCACTATACCATTACCACTAGTCGTTAGTCCACCACTAGTAGAATAGTTCATAAGATAGCCCCATCCCTAAAAGATAATCCAAAGTTGACCCGGTGATTATGCCCTCCATCTTTGAAGAAGGTTCTTCCTATTAGCACATTCCTCTTACTAAAACCTGAAAGTGGAACAAGAATAATAAGTTAAAAAAGCAATATAAGAAGTTGTTAAGTATAAGTCCCTCCCCAATGAAACCTAAGCCATATCATGACAAGTAGGTTTCACCCACACTCTACATCTGAGAGAGGAATATGCCAACCGCATTGCAACATCATGCCCACATCTGCTCTAGCATAAGACACTAGCTAAAGAGAAGAGAAAGCCTTATGTTGGTCTGAGGTTAATACTCAGGAGGTCGAGGAGAGACATAGATTATTTGAGTTCATAATAGTTAGAAATTTGAAAGATATCATTCCAAGAAGTGTGTAAGATTACATAATAAAGGATTGGGCCATGGAGGAAAAGGTACCAGTAGAGAAAGAGAGAGAGAAGGATAATCACTAGATAGTCAGTGGCCTCTGTGTTGATAAATAAACATCATAGAACACAACAATCTGACCAAATATATTTGTCTAATTGGATAGTCCTCACTAGGTCTGATCAAAGGAAGAGTGCTTCTATCACTACTACACCACTTGATTCATTAATGGCCTTCCTCCATTTAACTAACATAATTTAACATTCCCAAAAGTATCAGAAGTAGTCAAAGGATAGGAAAGCAACTCCTCTCGATTTCACTATGACCCAAGGGCCAACCTTCTTCTTCTTACATCAGTGCTCTGAAGCCAAAATTAGCTATTCAACCTCCCAACACTTCAATGAAGAAGAATGAGTGATGGCCCAACCACGATCACTTGATTTAAGGGAGGAGATGAAAAATAAGATTCATCAATACATACAGAGTTTGAATTACCTAGTGAATAAGTAGTTCATGAGCCGGATTTTATGGAGGTAGAGGATCAAGTTAGTGCTAGTGATCATCATGTATATATCTCAGTAGAACTAGATAGAGTTGATAACCAAGTCCTTTAAGAAGATGCTGATGTACTATCATATTGTAGTGAAACAGATAGTTAGCGATGATCACTCTGATCATGATAATGGCATGATGAATTTTAATGTTGTTGAGGATGACCTCAAAAGGACACAATAAAGATATGCATGGTTGATACTTAAGGGTCCTACATAGAGAGCTACAACACCCCCATAATGTGCAAGATGTTGTAGTTGAGCAAGGTGAGGCATTAGACTTGACTCAATGGTTATTGCTTAACTAAGATAGAAGGATGACCAAATTGGTCATATGGAGCGAAGGGTGGAGGAGCTTATGTCAGTAATACTAGCCCTTCTGGGTCACACCCCAGTTCCCCAAATTACACTTATGGAGATAAATTGGCTTGAGTTAGTTCATGTAGTGGATAGGAATAGAAGCACTACTTTCTTAGAAGAGGATACATGTAGTTTGTATAGGAAAGGTATAGACAGTGTGGCTCTCCAAGAGCGAGATATTAAGTAGTTGGTGGAACAACAAATGAAGGAGGCATTGGTGTAAACCAGAGGGTCTCATCACTTCCAAAGGGTATACTTTATTTGGAGGAGCTTGATGTGGTGCAATACCCTAAAAAATTATGTGCCATCATTCTTCAAAGTCTTTGATGGTAGTGAGAACCCACGATATTATACTATCCATGGTAGTGATAACCCATGATAACATAATGTCCATTTCAATGGTAATTATTGTAATGTTGTAGGTAATGATGCTCTTTTATTTAGATAGTTTGTGAGTAGATTTTCAGATGTAGCATTTGATTAGTATATTGAATTGCCCAATGATTCAATAAAGTTTTTCTTCAAGTTAGATCAGTTGTTCATATAGAGGTTTGCAAGAGCCCAATAGAAGATGATTTTAGAGGACTTGGTAGTTGAGAAATAAAATTTCAATGAGTCCCTAGTTCATTACATTCTCAAATGGAGAAACTTTAGTATAAAATGTGAGCCCTAGCTTCTAGCCTAGCATGACATTGAGGTCTTATTAATAACATCCATGCTCTAGTGGCATTTATCCTTAAAGGCTTCATTATTAAAACCTTTGATAAGCTAATCAGCAAAGTAGCCAACCTTTAGGAGAAAGTCAAGTAGCTATCATTTACAAATCTTTCTTATTAGAGAGAATCCCTAGAGTAGTCTCAACAATTGTTAAAGGGAAGTAGCCTAAGCGGATGTAACCTGAGAGATCTAGATTCCACCAACTTCTACCTCTACTTCCACCTGCATGTTTACCACAGCCTCAACAACACTAGCACCCTTATCAACCATCAGGTAGCTATGCACCACTTGCTCTTACTAAGGTTTTATATGCCTTATTCATTTAAGAGAGAGATAATTAAGAAATTCTTTAAGATCTTTCTCAAAAAGCCTATTTTCCAATTACACGAACCCAAAAGACTGAATGAAGCAGGCAAGAGTGATGCTCTTGACTTTTGCCACATCATCGCATGTTGAGTCATGTCATAGAAGATTCCATTACTTATAAAGATTGGCTTAAACAGAGCTGTAGATTTGGAGCCACAATGATATCCAAACAATACCAAATAAAATCAACCATTAGTTCTATTAAGGTGATCTTTATGGAATCATTTTATTCTCTAAAAATTGAGGAAGGTTAGGATATCTCTTTATCTCAACCTCTCATTAGATTATTTTTAAAGTCAAGAATCTTTCTCTATAGGTACTTGAACCAATTCTCACCTCCACCATACCGGTAGGTTTGCAATTTCCTAGGATAAACTTTAAGAAGGTGGATGTTGAATAAAAGCCGTTAGTGCAATCTCGGGATGCACCACCACCACCACACACACTACCACTTCTATTACATCTACTTCTATGAGCATTATATCTATTTAGGGGGGGCATTAATCTATTCATGTCACTCACTTTGTATAACTTCTATTTTTAGCCTTTAAAGATAATTAAAGTAATAAAGAAATATTCTACATACGACTTCTCTTAGTGTGATGATTCTAATACTCTTGATCTTAATAAGATCTCTCCAAGTCTGAATAATCAATTTGATTCTGATTAATCCTTCCCTTTCAAGGACTTTAGCTTTGATGAAGACAACCCTATCTTAAATCTTTAAGGTGCCCCTACAAAGATAGAGTTAGAGTTACCTAATTCTAAAGATCCATTAGGAGAAGCTTTAGATGCCTTCGACAAGCAAGCATACACCACTAAGACTTCCTTAGTTGAAGAGATCGTAGAAGTCAAATTTCATAGTGGCAGAGTTCTACTTCCTAGGATGACACCTCAAGATAAAGGTAAGTAGGTCATTGGATCTAGTGAGTAGATAGCCCCTCCACAAGATGCTCCAGCATAGGATATGCTTGAGGAGAATTAGCCTAACGTTGACTACAACATCTTAGCCCACCTCAAAAAGTTACCAGCTAGGTTAAGCATATATAACACCCTTGTCTTATTCAAAGAAATGAGGGACTCTTTGATCAAATCTCTCTTAGATCCTAAAATATTCTTAGCTTAGTTGATCGCTACAAACAAAGTTAAAGAAAAGGCATATTATTCTAAGAAAGCCTCAAGGTCACATTTTCAAATGGGGATTTACTTTTGAGGACTATAGATCATAATTGGCCACTATACATCATAATAGAAGTGGAAATTTATGATTATCCAATGTACTTATTGATCGGTGCATTGGTTAACATCATGAGTCTAAGAGCCCTTACTTACTTAAAGATCGACATCACTAAGCTCTACCCTAATAAGATGATGTCGAAATGATTCAATAAACAAGGTAAGAGGGTATTAGGTTCAATCACACTATTGCTACATATTGATGACTTAAAGACTAAGGAAAAATTCTACATTATATATTCATATACATTCTTCAATGCTTTGCTAGGGAGATCTTATATACATGAGAACAACATGGTTCCATCTTCACTTTATTAGTGCATCAAGTTCATGTGTCGTAGCTTAGAGCACTATATCAAAGGTGCCTTGAAGCCATTTTTGGTGCATGAGGTCAAGATATATGAGGATGCGGCCTAGTACCTCCCCAAGAGTAACAATGTGTAATCCCATGATGTACAATATAATATCTATTAAAAATAAAGTAAGAAAATGAAAAGAAAAGAAAAAAATCAAAATGAAAAAGAAAATAGAGAGAAGAAGAAGAAGAAGGCATGGGGAAAGAAGCAGTGCTTAACATCACTTTACAATCACATCTTGCCTCCAATTTCCAATAAGCAGGTGAAATGTCTCAACCTCCCATAGGACGAGGACAAGGTAGACTTAGAGGGGGCATGAGAGGAGGAAGACCAGTATATTTACACCATGTAGATGCACTACACCTAGCTCAAGGTCATCTTGCGATCTACATGGACTTAGAATCTAGCTAAGAGGATGAGTTTTATGTGGTGAATGCACCAATTGTCTCCCCACACTTATAAATTTAGCTAGAGGTGATGCTAGAACCAAAAAATAATGAAGACATGGTCCACAAATAACATGTTGATGTATGTGAATTATCATTATATGAAAGGATTAATTAGAATATGAGCACTTTAATTCCTACCTCACTTTCCTCAAAGATTATGAAGGTTTTGGTAGTAAAGATTGCCCCACAACTATGTGATGACTCCACATCAAAAGTTACACTTAAGAGCATCATCCTTATGTTTAAGATTTAATGTAGAACTTGAAGAAGAATCTTTTAAAGAAATAATAGAATTATCTTTTGCTCGCCTTATGTTCTAAACTTGGCTAAGCAAAGATTAATACCATATGCATGATGCAAGCATAAGTCAAAATACTTTAAGAAAATATGGAGAAATAAATGCTAGAAGGCATAATCAAGATAGGCTAGTATATGGTACAACTACACCTATGGATGATGATAAGTATTGTTTAGTCATCACCAACAACTAAGGGTCTGATAGGGTATTTTCAAATAACATAGATTTATTTGAATATGTTTATTTAAAAACTTTAGACTATCCAAATGATCTCCATGTTAGGGATGTACTCCTAGAGCTTGAGGAAGAGATAATGTCAATAATAAATGAACTTAAAGAAATAAACTTAGATACTAAAGATAATATGTTCCCAACATTCAGTAGTTCCTTATTTAATAAATCTGAAACCAATGACTTATACTATTTTTATAGTTTAAGGATTGTTATGAAGAAATGTATGAATTAACAAGTAAAGTTGCAGTCAATAAGCTGAAAATTCGGCCAAACATAATCCCTGTTAAGCAAGCTCTAAATACATCGATTAGACATCAAACAACATATCATTTATGAAGTAAAAAAACTAATCAATGTTGGATTTATTTGAGAAAGGAAATATCCTACTTGGTTTGCTAGTGTCATCCCAATTAAGAAAAAATGGCCAAAATCACATATGCATTGACTTTAGAGATCTAAATAAGCCATGTCTTAAAGGCAAGTTCCTATTATCTATGCTAGAGCTAATGGTTAGCACAACCTCATTACACATAATCTTCTCCTTCATGGATGGGTCATCTAGTTATAACCAATTTAACATAATGCTTGAGAATGAGAACAAAAAATTTCAAACCTTGATAACAATCTTCTGCGATAAGGTCATGTCTTTTAGCTTTAAAAATGTTGGTGCCATAAACCTATGAGTCATGACTCAAATCTTCAATAAACTCATTCATCATCAAGTTGAGTGTTATTTCAATGATCTCATGGTTAAAAGAAAAGAAAGAAAGGACCATCTATATGGCTTGAGAGTAATTTTTGGATTGTGATGTTATAACCTAAAGATGAACCCTCTAAGGTGTGCTTTTGGGGTAACTTTAGGGAAGTTTTCAAGGTTTGTCGTACGACACCATGAAATTAAGATTGATCCCTATAAGATTAAAGAAATTTTAGACTTGCCACCACCTATAAGTCTATCCCAACTAAGATCCCTCCAAAGAAGGTTTGCATATCTAAGATGTTTTATATTGAACCTATTAGATAGATATTAATTATTTATGGCACTTACAAAGAAAGATGTCAACTTTAAATGACATGATAAGTACCATCATGCTTTCAAGAGCATCAAATAATACCTAATGATGCTTGTAGTGATAACCACTTCTATCCTAAGTATGCACTCATTCTCTACACAACATCATTAGATAATTCACTTGACAATTTGTTGGCCTAAACCTATGATGAAGGAAGAAGAACACACATTACACCTTGATTCATTGCCTAATTTTTTAGAGGCCAAATATCCACCTATTAAGAAGCATTGTCAAACTATCATATTTGTTGCATAGAAGCTAAAATGTTTTATTGAAGAAAACTTTAGAGGTTTCCTTATATAGAATTTTTCAAGCTGGAAATGCCATAGAAGATAATTTAGAAAACTTGCTATAGAAATGGCCAGCTTAGAGAATGAGTACATATCGATAGATGTACATAACCATCAAGTTTTAACTCCTATAGGCAATGTGCTCATTAATAGAAAAGCTCTTGATGAGGAGGTTGTCATTGTCGAAGATAAAGAAGAGGTTGATTTGAGACAACCTTTAACTAATTATTTGTGTGAAAGTGACCTACCTTAGGAGAAGTCATAATCCCATCAAGTCAAATAAAGAGCTTTATCTTAAGCTCTTATTGATGGCACCTATACTAATATTCTCTTGATCGCATGTGATTATTAATGTTAAAAAATACATGAATCTCAAAAAATCTTGATCAAGGTACATTCAAAATTATATAGAGTACTTCAATCTGGTCTGAAGATGAAAGAAAAAATCAAAAGGGTTGAATATTGCTAGTCAGCAATGATGACAATAATAAGTCTTTATCCACTATTATTGGCCAGCGATGATAATAAATTTTATGGACATAGCACATCGCTATCACTAATGTTAGGTACATGGGGTGGTCCTACACCAACCACCAACAATCTCCACCCAAGGAGTGTTAAGGTATTAATATAATGCATCCAATCAACCCTCTATGGTGTTCTTATTTAGAGTCATTGTAAAGACACCACATAGATCTTATGGGGTACTTATTGAAATGAATGAGTACAACATCTAAGGAATGTTGTACTATCTCAAACGATAGAAACCTCACCTTATAATAGACTTAATCATCTAGATTTATCTCTTACTTCACATGGATAAAGTAAAGCATAATTTATTTTAAGTCGAGTTCTTTAGTTCCCTATGGAGGTAAGCCCCATAGTTATTTACATCTTAAAAAATGTAGATTTCTTAAGAATACTCCTGATTAAAGTAGTGAACAATGTCTCAGAAGATTTTAAAAGCTAATTATCAAGGGATTGTTAATTTTTGAAGATCAATTAGGAAGGCTCAAGATAAGAATAGTTCTTAATGGCTTCTAAATGGAGAATGTGTTGGAAACACTCATAATACTAGAAAGCATAGCGAGGGTTTCAATCTATCCTGTAAGGAGGCCTTATATTTTTTGAAAGAGAGAATTATATTCGTTTGAATAGACATTTTATTTGAATGTTAGGGCTTAGATTCTAGCAACATAAGATTGTAAAAATGCCTCCTAAGAGGAGAGAACTTATACTCATAGCAAGAGAGAAACGAGTAGCCTCTAAATCTATATTTAGAGTGCTCTAGCATAAGCTAAGAGCCTAACCTAAATCTAGTTGAGGGAAGAGGGATATATTAGTTCACTTCCACTATAAAGATGGACCAATACTAACTCTTCTAGTCTTACAACTGCATGGAGTGAGTTCTACTTAACGCCTTATATGATTTAAAATCATGTTGGCTAGCCTCACATAAATGCATGATAGCTAGACTATTATTTATTAGGAAGAAATTTAGAGTCCTAAACTCACTCCCTAAGAGACTAGATCATGATTGGTGTGCAAATTATAACTTAGACTAATACAATAAAATTTATACATTTTTTATTTCATTTTTTACTATTATTTTGGACTTAAAATTGAGAGAATTTATGCCTAAATGCATGATAAAATTAGGCACCATATTACTTAGTTATAACACCAATAATTTCGTCCCAAAATAAATTTTAGAAAACTTAAATGCTTAATAATAATGCTTTAGTGAATTAAAACAATAGAAATGCAATAGTAAAAAAGTAAAGTGTAAGAAAGTGAAGAAAGCAAACACATATTTTTTACATGGTTTGGCCAAACCCCAAAACCAACCTATGTCCACACCTAGCCACCAAGGCTGGAAATTCAATAAAACAAAGTTGAGATTACAACAAATCTCTCGTACCCTCTTTCATGGGAAAGTACAACCCAACAAGTACACTCCTTAGTGGACAAGCACCCAACTCATACTTTCCTTAACGGACAAGTAAAACCCAACAAGAGAACAAGAAAGAAAAATATGGTTAATTAAGCCTAAAGAGGCCCATAAATTTAATTAAAGCTTAAGATGATTTTGGGAAACCTCTTACTTAACTAAGCATAAATAGGGTTTAATTAAATTTTTTAGTGATCTACTCTAATTACTATACTTTTTTATATTTTAGGTTAATGAATGATTTATTTAATTAAATAAATCACCCTTTAAGATGATTTTAGAAAAAAAATTAAAACCAAGGGTCCTAACTAATTTCTCTAGCACCCTCACTATTTTGATTCTTAATTAGGTTTTCATAATTAATTTTATAATTTTCTTGATTTTAAATAATTATTAAATGCATAGAATGGTTAATTATGGTTTGAAAATAAACATTTCCTAAATTATTTAGCAAGTTATCTTGAGAAAATTATGAGAGGCAAAGGCCATCCCAACGAACAATTATGTCAAATCTCAAGTTAGTTATCTAAATAATTTAGGCTGAATTAAGCTAATTAAGTGAAACTTCAAATACTAATTAATCACTATTAAGTTAATAAAATTTAGGGATTTATTTTTTTCTAAGTTCTGTATCTAACCTTTCCAAAATGGGCTTATTTATATTTTTTGGATTTTTCTATAATTAGTTATAATTTTTAAAGTTTTGCCTAATGAAAACACATTTTAAAATCTAATTCATTCATTAACACAGTCGGTGCCACATCAATCCTGAAACGGTAACGCTTTCTACATGGTGTTGAGGGATTGGCTACTTCAATCATCCTGCCTGCCTATTGACTTGGCGATGACATGCACGCTTTCATCTTATTCATCCGATAATGGATCAGATGATGAAGATTAACCTGTGGTTTAAATCAGGATTTTTATATTTTTAATTACATGGAATAGACAATGGGATCCATCATCAACCCACGATGAGAGATAGACATCTCCTTCTTTTATCGTTCGATCTAAGCATATTAGAGCTCATTCGATGGTGGAATCAATTCCAAATCGATCAAGGGGATGACCTAAAGGGATCATATAGCTCAATTGATTCTACATGCAAAAATCCTTAATAAAAGACCAACGTTTAGAGGATTTTCTATGATTTACCAGAATTTATCTCATCGGAGCTATAAACCTATGGCCCAATGGCTGAGGTAGCTTCACCTTAAATTCTTGAACGCCTCCCCACCGATCATCCTTTAGACCAAAAGACATCATAAAGCTCATCGTAGTTGGTCTAATGGTTTCTGATGCTTGAATAGAGTGCTCCTTGATTCATTTTGGTTTGCCAAAGTGAGGGGAAAATGTGGGAAGAGATAACTTGGATTTGATGGAGTTTTAGTGAGGTTGGATGAAGAGGGTGCTTGAGTTATTATGAGGCTTGGTCTCACTGGAAACTATGTGCACAGGGAGCTTTAGGAATCTTAGAGACTTGTGAGGATGCTCCAATGAATGTTTATGTTGAGTTTGAATGGTGGAAGAGGTGTATACCCCCCTCCCATATGAACCAACAAAATTGGTTGGTTCAGGACATGGCAACTAGTTGGTTGGCAGGGGTGGCTGAAAATGGCAAGGAGATGAGGTGGAGGTCCCCAAGTGGTTCATGGAGTTTGGTGGCCTACCATGAACTAGGCATCCCGTGAGGAGTGAACCAAGGGTCGACTAAGGTAAGATGGACCTCACCTTGGTCAATGGTTGACAATAATTTTGGGTTAGGTTGGGTTTATGGGTCTATGCTTAAAGAGTGCTAAGGAGGACTGTTATGATCAAAAGGGGTTGGAAGAGCTTCTAAATAAATATGTTGTTTTGTTTAGAACCCTCAGTTCACTTAGTTTGGGCTAAATCAGGTTCATTTGGGGTTGGGTCCACTTGGGCAAATCAATGGGGACCTAAGGATGAGTTATGCCAAGTTTGGTTGGGTTTGAACTTAGTTTGGCTATGTTTGGCTAAATTTAGCATTTATATGTCAATTTAGATTCAACTAGGTTAAGTTGACAAATTGATCAAATTAGGTCAAGGGGGCTATTTGGTTAAGTTCAAATGACCATTTGGAATGTTTTGGTGCCTTTGGTTTGATTCAATTTAAAGTTGATTTGAATTTTACTCAAATGGTCATGGAAAGGGCACACAGGATTGGATGAGGGGTTGAGCTATCTAAGCCCTCCTTCACCAAAAAGCATCAAACTAAGCTCAACTGAGACCTCATTTCATTCAACCTCCTCAAAACTCCATCTCCTTCAAATTAACTTCACCCACACATTCACCAAGCTCCAACGAAGTGAAATGAAACTTCCCTCGATTGATCCGAGCACTGGAAGCACCTCCTATACCAACTCTGGCGAGGATTCTGATGACATTTGGTCCATAGAGCCGCTGACGAGGAGCTAGGATGCCATTTCTCAACAGGGCTTCGCCTCTTCAAGGTAAAGCTACCTCAATCGTTTCACCACTATTCTGAAGCTCTAGTGAGGTATTTTTCAGCAAATTAATCATTTTCCAAATTTTTTAGGCCATTTCAAAAGAAATGTTGATTGCATGCAAAATCCACCATTAGATCCTTAGATTCCCATTGAGAAGGTGATGGAGTCAATCCCGAACCTCCTTGAGCTCGGTGAGCTCAATTTTGGTGGAGGAAGGTGGATGGTGTCCATTTTCCATCGCTCGAGGGATGATGGATCACCCACCATCTATTGCATGATTGTAATGGAAGATCGTGATCTTGTGATTAGATTAATCTTATTTTATCTCTTAAGAACCATAGGTTTAATCTCTATCATCTGATTTTAGATCAAATGGCAGAGACTAAACCGTGTACATCGCTGCCACATTAGTCTGTGTTAGATAGGTTTAAATAACCAATCCCACAGTGCCACATAGAAAGCGCACCATGTCAGCGATCCATGTGGCGCCAATAGGATTAGGCTTAATTAGGGGTTAATTATTCAATTTAATCACTGAAACTTTGAAAAATCATAACTTATTGTAGAAAAATTCACAAAATGCAAATAAATAGTCATTTTAAAAGTAAAATCGAGAAGAATTCATTAAAATTATTTCCATTTAGTTTTGAATAGTAATTAAAGCTTAATTAGGGATTGAAAATCTACTTAATTATGTTTATTAACCTAATTACTTGGGCAATTTATTTCAAACTTTGTGTGGTCATTCAATGGGATGACCTTTGTCTCTCATAATTTTATTAGAATTTATTGCCTGGGTAATTAAGAAAATTGATGTGTCAAACCCTAATTATCATATTTAATTAACTCAATAATTAATTAACATTCAAAATAGCAAAAATTAGTTATTTAAAGCTTATTAATCAAGGATTAATAGTAAATGGATAAGGGAGGATGATTAGGTCCTCTTTCCTAATCTCTTTTCCTAGTTTATTTTATTATTAAGAGGATTAATTAACATGAAAATTAATGAAGTGGCTACATTAAATCATATTGAAATGTTAATCACATCAGATAATTCAAAATTGAATTGGGTTCCTTTTTATGTGTTTAATAACATAAAGACCTTTTAAGGAAATTGTGATTAACCCATAAGTATGGAAAAATCATTAAAGTACTTAATTAGGTTCTTTAACTTAATTAACCTTTGATAAGCCAATTGCATTAGGTCCTTTAGGAACAATTCAATTTTACTTTCTTACAAGTTCATATCATTTGTGATTCATGATTAAATGATTAATCAAGTTAAAGAAGCATAGGAAAGGGTAATTAAATGATTTTTTTAATGACTTAATTGAATCAATTCATCAAATTCATCAAATTACCTTTCAATAAACAAATTAAGATTACCAACATGGGAATGGGATTAAAATAACAAATAATTTCCTCCTCTTTAAATCAAATTAACAAGAAGCTTTGGTTTCCTTTAAACAATTTTATTTGATGTGATTATCCTTAGGAATTAATTTAGTTGATTGAATCATATGTTCATGTTTGGTTGTTCCTTTCCAATTACCTTAAATGTTGTTGGCATGTTGTTTCATGCATTCATTCTTTCAAATTCAAATGAATCAAATGGAATTTTTTTATGTAAGCTTGCATGTCTTGGATTAACTTAATTATATGTGTGGCTATTATCACTAATAAATTCAAATCTATTTTTCAAAATTAGTAATAACATAGTGGTGATAATTATGAATATATATATATATATATATATATATATATATATATATATATATATATATATATATATATATATATATATATAGTATATATATATATATATATATATATATATATATATATATATATATATATATAAGGTTTGCATGTGTTTATAGCTTAGTCATATGAATGTGAAGCTTTCTTTCTCATTTTCATATATAGATTTACATGGGTTTGAATGCTAATAAGTACATACTCTAGACATCCCAAGAATACGAGACTTTAAGTAGCCCTAAGAAGGTCATTTGATTATCTCACTTCCTTAGTTAACAAAGGCACATACTTATTTATTTTCATTCATATGTACATTTGTATTAGAATTTAGATAGAGCTTTAACTCATATGTATAAATAAGTCAATCAAAAGAAAGAAATACAACTTTTGCATGATTTTTACCCTAATCATATAAAAATTCATATGTATTTAAGATAGTAAGTATATAGTCTGGACATCTTGAGAATGTGAGGCTTTAAGTAGCCCCAAGGAGGTCATTTGATTACCTCACTTCCTTGGTTTAAACAAGTGCATTACTTGCTTATATCTTTTATACATGTGTATGTATACTTATTAGAGAATAAAAATCATATTTTTATTAAAAATACATGTATTCATAATTATTCAAGCCAAAAATACATAACATGTAAAGGTAGTTCTCTCTTTCCTATGTCTTATATAAAAATTCATACATGTTTAAATGATAATAAGTATATAGTCTGGACATCCCAAGAATATGAGGCTTTAAGTAGCCCTAAGGAGGTCATTAGATTATCTCACTTCCTTAGCTAACAAAGGCACATATTTATTTAATTTCATTCCTATGTATATTTGTATTAAAATTTGGATAGAGATCTGATTTATATGTATAAATAATTCAATCAATTAAAATATAATCACTAAACTTGTATGCATTCATGGTCATTTAAGTATGCCAAAATATATTGTATGTATAAGTATGCTAAGTGTTAAATCATATGCATGTTATGCGTGATGGAAAGAAATGACTTAACATATTTCATGTGGTAGTAATCCAACTACATTAATCTTAAGATACCTTTCATATTGGACAGGATTATTTAGAGTTAACCTAAACTTAAGATTAATAAAATATTTAATAAGCCATTCACTAAAAGAGAACTAAGTCATATTAAGGTGCTTTAGAAAGTGACTTAAGGTAGGGATGAAAGTGGTTAAGCCTCTTTCTTCTCTTTACAACACTTAGGTGCTAAGTGTAAATCAAAGTAAACAAAATAAAACATAAATTAAAAATTCACAAATCAAATAAATCACTTAAAATGAAATCAACCATCTTGTTAACTTAAACATTTCTCAAATTTAGACAAGTTACAACTCTAATTCTTAGTTAAGACACACCACACAAAGCCTTAGCACACATTAGAATTAAGCCACCACTTCTAGTCCTAAATTAGGATGGTGTATGTGTGATGTATGTTTTGTTTTGTGATGTAATGTTTTAGATTAGATGTTATGGTATATGTTTTGTAGACTGGATTAGGCCTCTCTTAGCCTAATCATGTCTTATGTAGAGGATTATGCTTAAGAGGTTGCTTAAAATAAATATAAATGTTCACTTTGGATGTTGCTTAAACCCCTAAGAATAATCCAAGTTAGGACAGGTGGACTTAGTTATCCATGTGCGGTGCTAAGTCTGAATTATAAATATAATTGCTTGGGATTATAGGTATGTTTAGCTAACCTATATTTTGCAGGAGTAGTTAGATTTACTTTTCCTATATAAATGTAACTTTTGCAATAGAAATTAGGATCAGGGCTATAGAGGATTAGGATGAGCAGTGGCCAGAAGGACTAGTTTTAGGGTGCCTTGTGATGCCTTTGGAGCAAATCAAGAACTAAAAAAGGAGAAAGAAGACATGGAGGAAATGGAGAAATTAAGAATTGAAGACCCATATAGCATGTATTCATTTAATTGTAATTATTTTTTCATATCTTGAGTTGTATAAGGGTAGATCTTGACTACCCAATTTTCTCTTTTTCGGGGTGTACGGTGGTAACCGACCGCACTAGCTTCTTATTCTTTTACGGTAGCTTATAAAAAACTGATTTGATGTTATGTCTAGTTTACATTAGGATTGCATCTTTTTCATAATTTCTTTATGATTGGTGTTTTAATGTGTGGCTTGGATGCAATAGGCTCTTAGAAAAAATTAATATTTTTACCCCAACTAATCACTCATAATTAAATTTTAATCAACTCATAACCTCATCATAAAGCTTAGATGTTGAATAATATAATTAAAAAATTTAGCAACCCCTTAGTTGTATAGTTGTATGTCTCACATCATACGTACATATTCCTTCTTCCTTGAATGTGGAGGATCTTTATCCTTGTATGATAGAGGAATGCTTGACCTGTGAGGGCATCCCTTGTGATGGAGAACACCCTCTTCTTACTGATTTAGCCAATCTAATTTCATCATGTATTTATGCATAAAAATCCCAAAGCCTTTGTCCAAAATATTATGTTAAAATGAAATAAAAATTTGTAAAATGTTGCATTTTTAGACTAAGCATATGCTCATACCACTTATGCTCTAGTCTCTTAAGGAGCTTAAGACTTTAGTCTCTTTCCAAATTAAATAGCAAGCCTAACTATCTTATAATCTCATAAGATTGAACTACATGATTTTAAAGTGTAGGAGGTGTTAGTTGGCGGCCACTCCAGACAGTTGTAAGTCCAGAAGAGTCGAATAGGTTAATCTTCTCTTGAGGAATATACCCTTATGTCCCCTTTCTCTTAGATTTTTGTCGTGCTTTAGCTTATTCTAAATCTCCCTAGATTAGGATCTAAGGTAGCCAATTTTCTTCATGCTACAAGCATAAATTCTCACCTCTTAGGCATTTTCATAATCTCATGTTGATGGATTATAAGCCCAAGCAATTTAATTAAAATTGAACTCGAATAAATAAATCTCTTCACATTCCAATATATAAAGCCTCACCATAAGATAGGTTCAAGTGCTCACTAGGCTTTCTTGTATCATGAGCACTTCCTACTTATTATTCTTTGGATTTCCCAAATAAGTCTTTCCAATTGAACACTCCCAATTGATTTTCCAAAATAACCAATCCATTGATAGTCTTAACCTTAAAATCTTTTGAGATAATAATTGCCTACTTTAATCAAGAGTATTCTTAAGAAATCTTACTTCTAGGATGTAATTAACTATGGAGGTTTGCCTCTTTAAGAAACTTAAGAACACAGCTTAATATAAATCTTGCTTTACTTTTCCATGTAAAGTAGGGGAAAACTCTCTGGTATATTCAAACGACCCATCATGCCTTAGGAGTCTTATTAGGTGATGAGGTCTATTGTTGGGTGATGTCTCTATCTTTCAAGATAATAGATCATACCTTAATATCGTACCCACTCACTTCAACATGTACCCCCCTACGATCTGTGTGGTGTCCACCCCACATCCAAAATAAACACCACAAAGGTCAAGTAGATATTTGTAAATCTTTGTCTTGCTATTTTGAAAGAGGTGAGGTAGGCATTAATCTTTTATTCTTCACTTTCTATTTCAAAGGGCGTCACACATATGTTGAACCCTCCATCTCTACTGTTATGAAACAGGTAAAGTTGAGAGTGGATTTCTTTCTTACATTTATCTTATTATTTCTAATAAGGTCAAGCAGATATTTATATCTTTGTCATTCTACTTTGAATGAGATCAAGAATATTGAATCAAAATATGTCCATAAAGGTAGAACCCTCTGAGATACCAAGGAAACAAAGATATAAAAAAATAAAGAGATAAAAAAAAAAGTGTAAAAAATAGCTCTGATTTTTTTATTCCATCAAGATGTAGTACAAGTAGAGAAAAATATGGCATCCACACTCTAGAGAAGAAGAGAGGAAAAAAATATTTCCCTCCTAGTAAGTGCATGTAAGGTAAGTTGAGTATAAATGGTGACTTGCCATGAGATGAGTGTTCTTCGATGAGTGGTAAGCTCCATTACCCATTGGTGTGGGTGACTTATTGGTATTTTTATGTGATGAATTAGTATGTTAGGGTAGGGTCGTATGACTTTTTCCATTTGTGTTATTCGACCTTCCTTGGCAACTCGTTAGCCCAAGTGAGTTGTTTATGTAGCCAGTTCCATACTTCATCGAGTTTTCTTCTTTGACTTGCCTTATGTGTGGTGAGTCCTTTTTTATTGAATAGCTCACTTCTATAGATTCGGTCTTACTCTAGTAATAGCTTGTTGTGTAGGATATTGTAGCTTGCCTGTCTATTTGAACATACATTTAGTTTATGAAAATATTTCTTTATATTGTGCCACTACTAAGTTATAAATTTCTCTTTATAGTTGAGTCATCATTAGTGAGAATGATTCATCTATTTATCATGGATACTAAGAGTCTCATTATGATATTAATTTCTTCTGAACTTTGGGCAATCCTTCAAAAGAAGATGAAGAAAACTAAGAAGTTAGTAAGGTCCATAGTCATCCCTATAGCCAATGCAAGTATGTCAACCTTCCCCATCCATGAGCTTATTACTACTCTAATTAAAAGTAGCATCAAGGACTTTGGGTGGAGCTGAGTACTTTCCCTATGAATGTGAAATGTGTAACCACTATCGTGGAACTTTCTTCCTTCCAACTCAAGACTGCTCAGGAGGAGGAAGAGGACATTCCCTTGATTCAGTGCTGGAAAGTCATAGTAAGTATATTCGAGGGAACTACCTCCATGAAAATGATTATGAAGGAGTGTTTCATCGAGGTAGGACTCATTCTCATTTTACTTCTTGAGTTCTTGTTAACCATTCTAAAAACTTCTTATTATTATAGCTAAGCATGACAAGTGTGTAGGCATTGGCAAAAAAAGATGATTGACATTCGCCTACCCCACAAGTTATCTCCCTTGACACTCCAGGTATTACTGAGGAAATGATTCACCTTACTATAAGTGAGCTACTAGGTCATCGTCCAAGTGTTGAAGAAGTATGTTCCCTCAAGTAATAGCTTTGTTTCTTAAGGATCTAGCATTTAGTTGATCACCTTATCAAAATCTTTTTTTTTTAATTTTCAATGAATACATTTATCATATTCAAATTCAACTTTGGTTTCATCATAGGCTAACTTAGCAACACCAAATTTTTCCTTGGGAGAGGCACTCATGCTTTCTTCTATTGGGGCAACCAACTTCACTTCTGTGGACACCCAATAAATGTTGGAAAATTTCCCTCCCTCTGCATGTCGAGATATCAACAAATCTATGTGGAATGAGTCTTCTCACGTAGAGGGGTAGATGCTAAGAGAAAATTGTAGGCACTCATTGATCCATCTGCATTCACAAATGAAGACTTACACTCATCAAAGAAGGTGTTAAGTGAGCTTCAGTCACTACTATAGTGGAGTTACAGTGGAGGAAGACTGTGGTGGTAGAGTCCTAAAGAAATTTTATGATCATAAGGGTCAAGTTGAATTTGCTCCAACACTAAATCAAGTTGTTGATGACTACTCTCTTCATTTGATAGGATACTTTTTTATTTAATTATATATGACAAGGGAAATCTTGGGGAGGAATGGCACAAGAATACCTTTATAAAAAAATTTAAAAATGATGTTTAGGGTCATTACAATCATGTTGTAACTACTTCCTTATGTCTTTAATAAAAAGGTGTAATTATCTTCTAACTGCTACTTCTCTTATTGAGTCTATTTTGTGGTTAGGATCAACTTCAGTATATTAATTATTTTTATCATAACTTGCACCACTTATGATTTTTCTATTTAATTCTTGATGTGATGTTAGCATTACTGAGCCTTACCTTCCATGCCTATAACTTCATTCTTAGAGTGGATGGCTGAATCTTTATTACCCCTTCAATTTAAAGCAAGAAGACATCCTATTTTAGTGAGTAGATCACATCCCTCACAACTTGTAAAGCAACTTTTCTTTGATTGACTTGAATCATTGCTCTAAGAAAGCAATAGATTCATTCATGAAGAATGAAGTCAAAGAGGTGGAGACCTTGATTCTTTGACTATGACTAACATCTTGATTGGCTACTACAAAAGTCATCTCTACTTCATGGTGTAAGTGATTGACAAGGGTGAAGGTCTTAACTTGACTCAATCAAATGAGCTATGCAATCCCCTTGATCATTTTAGATGTGGTCTCGATCCCTTTTCCCAATAAGAGGGTGGAAATTTTGAATTTTTATGGAGCCATCTCAACCCAAGTTCTATCAAAGTCTGTGGTGATTATCACCAGCTTCATCCTATACATGTGGGAGTAGGAGTTGTCATGGAGTTTAAACTTATTTCACCAGGTCTTAATGGTGAAAGGCCACCAAGATGGGGTAGACCAATTTTTGTTAGTTTTGATGAAGATTGGTGATTGATTTTGTTTACCCTATATGTAAGTGCACAATCAAATAATATAGAATGACTATAGTATCTTTTTCATGAGAATTAGTGCAAAATTTGATATTAATTTATATTAAGTTTAAGAACTAATCATTTAAAACTTATTTTCTATCCAACGAAATATAAAATGCTTAATTAAAATAAAAATCTACTACTTTGCAAGATATTAAAAGACTATTTTTATATTTTTCTAAAAAAATATAGTGTTTTTATTAATTTTAAAAGTAATACTTTGAATTTATAAAGTTTTTTATTATGTATTATTTGAAACTAAGTAGTGGATTAATTTTAAGCATGTAGTATTAATCAGGAGCAAAAAGGATATATCTATATGTCTAGACAAGTATAACCAAACCAATTCCTTTACCTAATTTTCTCCATGGTACCAAGTAACTTTTGATTTGTTGCATTACCCATATCTCCCTTTAAATAATTTTAAATCCTAAAAGAAATCATTTAATAGCTATTTAGAACATTAATGATTATTTAGTATATTTGTTTGCCTTTTTCATAATTATTCTTCTAGGACTCCATCAATATGTCAAAATCACACTTGATTTAACTTTGTAGTTGAATAGATCATAGGTAAATGAAGCATGAAAAAAGAAAACACTATATTCATTATAAGCATAAATAATTTACTTTTATTAATCTACAAACAAAGTCTAATATAACACAAACATCCAAAATCTCACATGAATTCAAAGCACTTTATAGATTAATGCTCTATAATAAAAGAGAAAGAAGGAAATCTCATTAAACATTATAATACGTAGGTTGACCAAAGAAGAAAGAAAGAGCACACCGAGTAAATCTTCTAAGTCCACTCTTCGCGATCCTCTACTATTTCCTCGAGAAAATATCCAGCATCTCTTGCTAAAATACTTGATTGTTCATCTCCTTCTCCACCTCTTGCTTAAGAGAACACTCTTTTACACTACCCTTACAACACTCTCACAACACTTATTGTTACTCTCTAAGTGCTTCATAAAGAACTCAGACACACTCTACCTTTTGCAAGAAAAATTAAAAAAAAGGAAAAAGTTAAAAAAAGGTTTTTTTTTCCTTTGGAAATATCCCCTATATATAGCCTAAAATAGCCTTCATTGGTCTCTCTGATACTCCTACCATAACTACCTCAAAAATTGCTCAAAATTATTGTTGAACTGTCATGAATTTTTTTTGTGGTAGTGCTACGATGTTGGATGGCACTACGGTGCTACTAATTCAGTGTGGTGTTGTGCTTGCTATCTTTGGTTCATATTCTTCCTCTAGTATAGCACCACAATGCTACTTATGCAATGCCTATGTGCTGAGCTTGCTATAAAATTACCCCCAATTTAGGTTATTTTCATTGTCGCAGCACTACTTTTGCAGTGCCTAACCATTGGACCTAAAATTCTTCTTTTTCATAATTTTAAATTTTTTTTATATAGCAACATTAAATATACTTTAAATAAATATATTTTAGTATATAAACACATGATAAAGCATTATAGTTACTTAAAATTTTCACAAGTTTGACACTTATCAATTTGCTGCCTGGTGAATAAGATGAGGAAATAGTGCTTGAAGCTCTTACTTGATAAGTGCTAGTCACCATGGATGGTACTAATTATTCTTATCCTATTTCCAGTGAGTAAGGTGACTACTCCATTTTGATTGAGTCTTTAGTGTCTTCCATGGTACATATTTTATCATCCTTCATATATGTTACATCAACCTTTTGACTAGCCCTTTTCTAATCATTTTATCAAATTATCTATATGACATGAGATTTTATGCCCCTCCACTCGATCCCATTATGGTTCAACTCTTGAAGAAGGTGAGTGTGAGGAGGGTGAGAAAGAGTCATCTCCCATTGAGATAAAAAATTAGGCTTGGTTGAGTATATCTCTCAAGAAGTTCAAAAAAAGAGTAGCAGCTTTAACTCTCCAAAGTCACCAAAAGAAGAAGCAAAGTGAACTTAAGGAAGAGGACAAGAGGATGAGGAGGAAGTATGCTAAAACTAACTATACATCAAACATCTCCAAGCTGCCCAATCAAACCTTTGAGCTCAGGCATAGGATTTACTCTAAAGACATTGATGAGCTTCTTGAGAAAAATCTCGATGGTCGACTGCTCTTTGTTACCATGATTGCTTAAGAAATAACATGGCAATCAACTTGGGAGATGTACAAGAAGTTCTTTATCAAGAGAAAAGACTTTTCCATGATGAGAGTTGAATTGGCAACTGTGAAAGGCAATCCTCCAAGGCTCAATTCTCAATGGTCTCAGATGGAGGTGACTTGGCAAGAGGTGGAAAAAAATAGCACTAAAGCCAACTCACCTTACTTAGGAAAAGGAGTTAGAAGAAGAGCTTTCTCATCATATGGAGGAATTTGTAAAAGAAAGTTGAGTACATAGGTTATTTTTAATATTGATGAGTACTGAAACTTATTGCAATAGAAATTCAAGTTAGGCGCTAACTTCATCATTACTAAGTTAATAAAGCATGGTTAGTTGGATGCCAAGTTCATGAATTTCTTTAATGTACTCCTTTTCGATTTTGATGAAGACAATGATGAGAGCATAATTTGACTATCTTCATTCTATTTATTTTTTTAATGAGTTGAGAGAGAATATTTATCCCGCATTCACACTTCTATAAAGATTTCACTTGTGAATGAAAGCAATCATTTTTCTTCTCTTCATCGAGTACATTTTAAATTGTAACTTTTTTAACTTGAATAAATGTTAGAGTTGTATCTTTATCAAGACTCATTGGATTTTTTTTAGCAAGAATTTATTTGTGTTGTTTACATTGTACTCGCCATTGTATAAATACTTTGTTTAGGACTAAAGGAGATTATGAGTGTTGACTTCATAATGCACTTGATTGTTAGCTATAGTAAGTTGCCCCTTTATAGTCACCTATCACAACAAGTTTGATGATTTCGTATCACCAACCAAGGTCAAATCTTACATTGCTGATTTTGGTGAGTCAATTTTTTAGTAAATGGTCGATGACTTTCTAGGGTGTCCACCTTACTTGATTTGTTAACTACACTAAGTGTTGGTCTTTTTTATTGCCAACTATGAAGAGTAGGTTTTTAATTAATTCTCATTGGGTGTTTGTCTTACACATGAGTCACCAACTACATAGAGTATTAGTTTTTTGTATTTCCAACTACAAAGAGCTAGTCTCTAAGTTAATAGTAGCTGCCATCTTGGGGTGTTAGTCTTACGCATGTGTCACCAACTACATGGATTGTTGGTCTTCTTCTTTTTTTATTATTTTCGGTGAGTGTTAATAACTTTAACTCATGAGTTTCCTATTTTATTATGCTATTTTTGAGCCAAAAAAAGTGCACCAAGATTTTAGATTTCTCACTTGAAGCCTTAGTAGCTCGACGTAGAACCCTTTTCCTTAGGCCAAACATGGCATGCCTAGTACCCTGAGTCATCACATAGCTCTTTGAGTATTATGCAAGTCTATTTTCATCATTCAATGAAATAGTAATTTAAGTGAGAAGAGCATAAGTTCTATAGAATATAACTTTATACCAATAATAATGACACAAGAAAATATAGAATGCAAAAGATACTACTCTTTAGGGATAACATTTCTTAAGATTCTTGGCATTCCAAGTACAGGGTACTTCTTATCCTTCATGGTTCAACAATTGGTATGCCTCAAGTCCAACCTACTTCTTGATAATGTAAGGGTCATCTCATGTATGGCTGCATTTCCTTAAGATGTTCTGCCGAGGTGCTGCATCAACTTTCTCCAACATTAAGTCACCACATTTAAAATGCTTCTTTTTCATGTGGTAATCATAGTACCTTACCATTTTACTCTTTATTTCTTTTTTTCTTTATCGATGCTTCGAGCCTCAGTTCTTCGATCATGTTGTGTGTGTCTTCTATTGCTTCAAAATTTACCTTTCCCATTCAATAGTGTTATCCACAGTCCTTTCATCACTAATACTCTTTGGTTGTGGAGGTCATACTCAATTGATAAGACACCTTCTATTTTATGTGATAGCATAAATGGCAAGTGCCTTTTGCATTTGTAATAGTGGTCTTGAAGGCCTAGAGCATTGTGGTTGATGCGTCAACCCATTTGGCTTCGGCACCTTTTACCTTCTTCTTTAGTAAGTTGAGGGTCTTCTTGTTAACCTCTCTTACTGGTTGTTTCTCTATGTGTGATGAATTCAATTTAATTTTAATTGTACTCATTGAGACTCACAGAAGTCTCTTACCCCCTATCAGTGAATTGTTGCCCATTATCAATGATAATTGATATAGACAGCATGTACATACAAATAATGTCAATTCCAAATAAATTTTGAAATACTTAAGTTATTATCTCAGGAAATGGATTTTCTTCAATCCAGTTTTGAAATCATTCATCATGACAAGTATGAACTTCCTTTGGCTGATGGCTATCGACAAGTGGCTGATCAAGTTCATTCCCCAAATAGTGAAAGTCATAGGGCTTGAAATAGGTTATAGGGGTTCTTGCGGCTATTGTTGGAGTGGGGAAAACTTTTAGTATTGCATAAACCTCTTAGCAAATTCCTCTACTTTCTTTCTAAGCATAAGCAAGAAATATCCCTGCCTTAAGATTCTCTTGGCGAGCTCTCTTCCTCCACAAAGTACTTCCTCAAGGGCCTTTTTTTATTCGACCTCTCATACACATCTAAGGTTAAGCAAAGTTATTGATCTTCAAAATAAATCACTCACAATCAATAAGTTAAGGGTGGCTTTTATTTTAAACCTCCTTGAATCTTTGAAAACCTCTTCAACTTTACCGGTTAGTAAATATATTCTAATTAGATCAACCTAGCTTGGCGACTGTTTATATTCCACTAACATCAGCTCTTCTTTTCCTAGTTTGTTTGGGCAAGTTGTACTTCTTCAAATTGGTGAATGTTTCTTTTAAGTCTTGAATGTGTTGTGTGGGTAACTTGCTTTTTACTAGCAAGTTATTGACATAAACCTCCATATTTCTCCCATTTGGCTTTTTAAACACTCAATCAACCAACCTTTGATAGATTTCCCCTACGTTCTTTAGCCCAAAAGGCATTACTTTGTAGCAATAGAGTCTTTTATGGTAATAAAGACATATTTTCTAAGTCAACATGATGCTTCTGTATTTGATGGTACCCTTATTATAGAATAGCCAGCAATTAAGTCAACAAGTGTGTCTATTTGATGTAAAAGCTATCCTTTAGACATAATAAGTTCAAATTAGTGAAGTTGATACACATTCTTCATTTTTCACTTGACTTCTACACCATTACCACATTGAACACCCATTTTTAGTATTTTACTTCTCTAATAATGTTGGCTTCAAGTAGCTTAGCAACTTCCTCTTTAATAAGCTCGGTGAACAGTATTGTAATCTTTTTTTCTTTATTGGTGTAGCACCTTTGTCAACATTGAGGTGATGACAAGTGACATTTATATTAATACCCAACATTTCCACTATAGTCCATTTGAATACATCTAGATCGTCTAAGAGAGTTTGTAAAAGTGATTCCTTATGCTCGAGTTAGAAAGTGGAGCTAACTTTGAGGACTTTCTTATGTTCTTGTGCAATATAAATCTATTTTATTTCCTCAAGAACTTTGACTCCAGTCACAGGACAACTAATTGAAAAACTCATATTTTTTGCTCGACCCATCTACAGCTCCAAAGTAGTAAGTTCGGGATTGACTCAAATTTTATCTAACAAATATTTCCACACCTCGGTAGGAATTTAATGGCCACATGATACACTATGATCACTACCCTGAATGTGTTAAGTAGTGGTCATCCATTGCAATGAATTATTTCTTGTCTTCCCCTAGTCACGTGGTAGAGTAATCACCCCTTCCATCTGTCATTTCCCTTAGAAGTTGTATGGTGGTCCTCTAAAAGGGGTGAGTTTAGAACCTTCAACCTTAGTTTATCAAAGACAAACTTAAACATGATATTGGTTGAACTCCATATGTCAATTTATATACTCCCAATTTGAAAATTAATGATTAGCATTGTAATGATGATTTCATCATTATAATGATTATCAATTGCAAGTTTATTTTTCTTTGAAAATCTTATTTAAAATATGATGATGTGTCTCACTTATGCCATAGTTGTCGAGTTAATGTCCCTAGATCATGGTCATTTGATGCTCACTTTTTTTGAGGATTCTCTTTCACCTCTGAAATTATGAGCACAACTCCTATGATATAGGTTACGTGTGCTGAAGTGGGTTCATTTCATTTTAGTGACTTATTTATCCTTCCACTTAGTGAATTCTTTGAGTTTTCCAAACTTTTATTAACTCATCAACTAAGTTCCTCATGTTATGGAATTCTTCAATGTCATGTATATGGTTGTAGTGATACACATAATATATGGAACAATAGTAGATGCCATTAGCCTTTATAGATAGTGGCCATTTGAAGTATTCTTTACTCTAGATGTAACTCAGCCATTCACACCCTTAAAGGGGCTACCAAGGCGTTGTGAGTATTTGGCTTTTCGATAATGAGTCATGGGTTTTGAAATATTTCCTAAGTGTAAGCACTTCAGGTTTTCTTCTCTTATCGAGCCTTCACTTGTCTCCAGGTGATAGCCCTAAAATAACCTCTTCATTAAATCCTTTGTGTGAGTTAGTGGTGTTGGTTGGATGACCTCGTTAAACTCTTTAACATTCACATGGTTATTCATCAACCTAAGTAATTTAGCGAGTGTTTTGGGCTATTGAAGTCCATAGGTATATATGAAGGTCACTCTCTCAAGCATTAAGCTAGTGCGACTTCGACTACCATAGCTTCAAATTCTTTAATCTCTAGTATTTCTTATTGAAAGCATGGATTAATTTTCTTTAGGAATCATCATGTTCTTATCTCATTTGTAGAAGAGCTTGGAAACCCTTTAAAGATTTCTAAGGACTAGCAATTTGTGTGACAAACATTCTATAGCTTTTTAAAAATTATGATGAGGGGGACACCATATGGATCTTTGGGGATACTTATTGACATGATCATGTGTGAGATCAAGGAATAATATGCTACCTCGAAAGGTAGGAATATCACCTTACAATGGAGCTAATCATCTAATAAATATTTCTAAGACTGATAGGTCTACATGTACTAGAGATTTTTTTCCATCTTTTACATGGATGAAGTAAGGCAAGGTTTATTTTAAGTGGGATTCTTAAGTTTTCTATGAGGGGAAACCCTCATAGTTATTACATCTTAAGAAATAATGTTTCCTAAAAAATCTCTTGATTAAAGTGATTGGCAAATGTCTCTATGGATTTCAAAGTTTGATATCAAAAGATTAATAATTTTTGAAAATCAAGTAGAAGAGATCAAATAGGAAAAGTTATTAATAGAGTTCAAAATAAAGATAAGTAGGAATCACTTATGATACTTGGAAGCCTAATGAGGACTTTAATATATCATATGGTGAGGCTATGTACTTTTGAAGTAGAGGATTATGATTATTTAAGTTAACATTTTACTAGAAAGTTAGGACTTATATTCCAACAATACAAGATTGTAGAAATGACTAAGATTTGAGGGTTTACACCCATAGCACAAAAGAAAAACAATAGCCTAGCTCTGAACCTATGATTAAAGTGCATCAGCATAAGCTAAGAGCTCAACATAATTATACTTGAGAAAATTGGGACATGTTGATTCACACTCACTAAAAAGAGTGAACCCATCCACTTGCGTGGTTGCCAACGAACACTTCCTACAAGTTAAAATCATGTGGTAAAGTCTTATGAATGCAAAATAAAGGTTATTATTTATTAGGAAGAAGTTTAAGATCATAAACTTACTCCTTAAGAGCCTAGATAATGATTATTATGAAAGCATGTCCTAGACTAATGCAATAAAAATTTTCTATTTTATTTATTTTTTGACTCTCATTAGTTTGACTCAAGCATGGGTGGATAAGTATGCCTACGTGCATTATGAAATAAGATTATGGGTCAATCCACAAGAAGGGTCTTCTTCACTGAAGGGGTTCTGTCAATGGTCTTGCACTCCTTTTTCATGTAATGAATGAAGATTTCTTATATTCAAGGAGGGAAAACAATATGCATTCATGGTGTTATCCACATTCATCATAAACCTATGATGTCTAAATCAATTAAATAGAGTAATTCCTATGGCTTTATCTTGAGGTTATGAATTGTATTAAGTCTAAGTTAGAATTATTTATTTTAATTGAATAGAAAGTTTAAAATCCTAAAGATCTTAATGAAACTCAAGCTATATAGTAATCATCACACTTTAAAAAACCTAAAAAGATTTCAATTCTATTACATAAATAAAGTAAATACATTAATCTATCAATTAGATTAACATAATACTAAATGGGCGGTGTGGCCGTGTTCTGCTATACACCCTTGAAAAAAAGTTGGGTTACTGAGCTCAACCCCAATACAGCCTAAATTATAATTACATAGATGAAATTAAAGCAAGCAATAGGGGTCTTCATCTACACTTGTCTTCTAAATCTTGGATCCTCTAGGTATCATAGGGTATCCAAAGTCTAAACCTTCTAGCCTCCTCTCATCCTAAACCTCATGGCTATAATTTTATTCTATTGTAAAATTACATATAAAATTCAAAAAAAAAAAATCCTAAATAAACCTACAAAATAGAGGTTGGCCATAACATATATATACAACAAGCAGTTATACATTACACAAATGCCAAACCCACATGTCATAATAGGGCTTATGCTAAAGCGGCAAGTAGGGTAGAGAATGATGTAATTTCAAGCTGATTTATGACTGGGTCAAAATCGACTCGAATAACTTTATATTGGCTCAAAATCAACTCATGGCTCATTATAATAGATTTCAAGCCAACGGTTTGAAATTGAATTGAGCTTGATGTAGCTTAAAAGCAATATGAGTTGGCCCATTTCTGCAATTCTAATACTATTTTAGCCCAAAAATTGAATCAATCTGGCTTATTAATATAAACAAGCTAGCTCATTTTGATTTAGCTAGCTCGAATTAAAATCATGAAGAAAATAAGAAATAAACAAACTAGAAATTTCTTAAATTAACTATATAGATATACATTCAAATAAATAGAGTAATCAAAATTTACAAATCAATTTAAGAAAATTTTGTTAAATACAAATTACAATTTCATGTTATGCACAAATGACTTTTACAAATATACAATTTTATAATTATGACTTTTTTTCAACTTCCTTTTTATTGTACACATTTAAATGGGTTAAGCCCATACAATTAAAAAATTTACAAAAATAAAGAAAAGACAACATTAAGAATATTAAATTGACTATTGGGACTCATAGAGAGTGATATTCATCTTTAGGTATCTACAATTTACAGAAGACTGTATAATCCACTTGTAAGGTCTAGGTTATCAAAGACATCCGATAAAGCCATAAAGATAGAGAAAGAACCAAAATTCTAACAAAGCATCCCACATTAATAACATCATATAATCAAGAAAATGACAAGATTGAAAGCAAGAAAATCATAATGATGATGTTATAAATAAAGTAGTTAGAGAAATTTCAAAGAACAAAATTCTAGGTTGTCCGGTCATTCAATGAGAGCCACCAAGAGTGGATCAACATTTTCAATTGAAAAGCTAAAATTACAAACTTATGTTCTTCTTTTCATAGTCCCAAATTAGCAAACCATAAATTCTATATGATAACCCCAATTTATGCATACCACAAGCTACATGATAATTAAGAAAAATCAAAATAAATACCACAAGTTCAAACTATACAACTGTTGCTTGGGAAAATTGACAATAGAAGAATTGAGGAACTGAAGTATACAATAGGGAAGAAAAGGAAAATATAAATCTGGGTCACATAGTAATATAAAAGAATGTTAATGAGTATAAGCAGTTAATTTTTGTGCCCTAAAAGAATTGAGATGATAGATAATTTTAGGGTGGCATTTAAAACATCAACTACATTTATAAATTCAAAATGATTTTAGAATTCCAACATAATATATTACAATGTCATATAACAACAACTAAAATATAAATAAATGGAATTCAAACATTATAGCATTTCAAGATTCCAAGTTCCACCAGATTCAAACATTATAGTAACCAACCATTCCACTTTCAAGATTTCATGAAAATTAAAATGCACTACAATGGTATTTAAGTTCCAGGCTTCCAACACTATAATAGCATTCTAGGATTCCAAACAGGAACAGCTTTAGAATGACATTCCAACAGCATTATGACATCAATTGCAATAACATGCAATAAAGCTATAGTATAAGAAATTTGGCCACACTTCAAAAGTATGAAAGACAATTTGTCACCCAAAATGATCTCAATTTTTTATCATTAACCAAGCCAATACATTTAAAAAAAAACATAAATCAACCATGTTATAGGCTTATTAGTCAACAATTTCCTCAATATTTTATCTCAATTTAATTTTATCATTAAGCATCCAAAAAAATAATCTATATTACAATGAAAAAAATAACATAAATCTAAAGTAAATTTGACAATACAACTAGTATAGCATGTCAATATTGTATATAGAAAATATTCAAAGTCCATAATAAGTTGCAAAAGAAAAGAAATGTAGCTCTTAACTTGCATGTTTAAATTGCTACCATCTAATTTTTAGATTAACAAAATCCACACTCAAACTTTCAAGCACACATACAGCTAAGTTTCTTCAGCTAGAATGTCAAACTAAAATTGCAAAGTAGATGTAGTCATTTTTAAAATATGAAATAAAAAGTAATTGCAATATAAAATAGAAGAATGAAAACATTACCATATGCTCTCTTAATGGCTTACATGTTGGTCGAATTTAATTTCCACTGCACAGTAAATCATTTAATGTTCTCAACAAAATAGAACTTCTAAAATCACTAATCGCACTATTCTCTGCACTAAAGGCTAACTTGAAGCAACTATAGTTATTGGAATTATAAAAATATCCTTTATCATCTTAGAGAGAGTTTTGTACTTCATGGTAGATATTTTCCACCACTCTAAAATATCACATTCTGAATCAAGGCATTCAATATAGGCTTCCTCTAAGTATATCTCTAAGTTAGTCTTCTATGGCACTAGAAGGCTAGTGAAGTCTATAAAATCATATAACCCAGTCGGATCATCAAGTGAGCTACTACTTCCTATTGTGGTTGTTGTCTAAACTTGGAAAGTGGGTGCTCTAGTATTTTCTTTATATGTATGGTGTATATCAATAGAATAAAAAGAGCATAACTCAAAAAGTTTTTGGTTGACATTATCTTTTTCTTAGTAATAATATCAATATCATAAATCTATGGATAGTAAGTAGTAGTTAATGGCAAATAATTTTATGTTATGATCTAAAATGCATGAAATTGAGAACAACATTGAACAATTTGTCCAATACTCATCAAATATAGCCTTCATGGTGCTTGTCATATTAGAGATGAAAAGAGTATCAAATAAACACTCTTTATCCAAGATTTTCTTAATTAGAACTAGATTTGGAAGAAGCCTATTTGCAGTAGGATAACTTGAACCCAAAAAAGTTTTAATTATTCGATAAAAAATATGAAACAACTCTCTAACCTTGTTAAACAAATTCAAGTCTTCCTCAGAAGACAACCATACATAATTTCAATCTCATAAAGCATATGCAAAGAAAATAATTATATAATAAAATGTAGACTCCAATATTTTGTATGTGCACCTTCGATGTGTAAGCACATCAATACAAAGTGTCTTCATTGTGTATAGGTCAATCTGTCTAGCAATCTCTCTAAATTTGTGTAAGTAATTTGGGTATCACTTTATAAATAAGATTGATTGTCTCACCTTCTCAATTATCTTTCTAAAGTCTTTCAAGCAATCTTGTACTATTAGATTTAAAATATGAGCAGCACAATGAACATCAAAGAAATCCCACATTATCATAAATCCAAACCTTCTAGTATAAAATGCTTTCAAGCTTCTAGTAGCCACATGTTTTGATGATGCATTATCCAAAGTGATAGTGTTGATTTTATTTTGAAGACCACATTGCAACAAACTTTTAAAAATTTCTTCAAAATCACAGCTCTACTATGAGTAGAATCTAAATCACTAAAACTAATTATCTTAGACTATTTTTCCAATTTGAACTAATATAATACACTATAAAACACATATAACCAATTATTTGACTTGACGTCAAACAATCCCTAGTAATGAAAACTCTACTAATTTCATAGTTTTTTTGAGTTTTTCTTTCTCAACTTCATACACTTTCATACACTCTTCTTTGATATCAAATCTAAATATTTTATTGTAGTTTAGATTCATTGATTTTATCAAAATATTAAATTATAAATGTTCAATAATCATGAAAGAATATTCATGAACAAGGATCATCTTAGCCACAATAATTTTAATTTTGTTATGTCCATAAGTACTTGAAACACAAAAATTAGAAATCACTTGAGTTTCTTCTAGATCCTCAATTATATGATCAAAAAACTTTGTTTCTTTTCTCTAGTACTGATTTTGCTATGGTGATTCAATTTGAAATGTCAACTTAACTGAGATGTGATACCAATTTTTGATTTAACATGAGACTTCACACAATAATTGCATTTCAACATATGTATTTCTTTTCATTTCTCTATGATAGATATTTCAATGAAATATGGCCAAACTTCAAAATCCTCTCTTTCACCCTTTCCAAATCAATAAAAGCAATTTCAACTACACTTTCATTTAGAGTTATTGTATATTCAGCATGAGGTTGAGTTGAAGAACTATTAGATTTTCTTTGAGAGTGACTTGTCATTATATCTATGAAAAATTACATGATACAATTATTAACTTGCATGACATTTAGTAAATATTTGAAATTCAAATGTAAAAAATAGATTTGAGCAAAATTATATGCGTGGGGGACAATGTCTAATGTCTTTTTTTAATTAATATTATGTTTCTAAGGAAAACATTTAATAATTACTTCACCAAATGTTTAATTTCTTAGCAATAGATTATGGTTTTTTTTTTTTTTTTGAATCTACAAGAATGAAACCCACCACTTCAACATAGAACATATAATGATATTATATGTTCACGATACAAACACCCTCTAGAAATTATAAGCCCTAAAATCAAAAGGCACTATCACTAAAAATACTTTTGTAGAACAAAAAAGTTCAAAAAATTAATACCATCAAGAAACCAGGAGCCCTAAAAGAGAAGAGTAGTCCTCTAAAAACATTTTTATAAGAAAACAAGCCCTAAAAAATAATATCATCAAACATCAAGAAACCAAGCTCTAAAATCAAAAGCACAGTCCATTGAGAATAATTTTACTAGACAAACAAACCATAAAATTGATACCATCAAGAAACTAAAAGCCCTAAAATCAAAAGCACAATCCCTAAAAATATTTTCACATGATAAACAAACCATAAAACTAATGCCATCAAGAAACAAAATCCAACAATGGTGACATCGAGTGTAATCAATATTTGATACTAAAAATTTGAAAAAATAGACCAATATTTATCTCTACCATAAACTAACCAAGAAATTTTGGTGCAATGTGTGCTGGGGGAATGAGACTAGGGCAAAGAAATAAATTGAGAAGTTAAGCAAATGAAATAGCGGAAAGAAATAACTTAAACACTATGACTTAGAGAGTGACAATGTCTCAAATTAATGATGATGATGAAATTGTGAGCTGAGATGAACTTTCAAAAATCTAGTGCATGATTGGATGAGAAATAGAAATTAGAGAAGTGCTAGAGGAACGGTTGTATCAAGATGAGAAATCATGAGGCCTGAAGCCCTCATTTTACTCTCAATTCTTTCAATCATCTCTATCATTCATTAGATGAAGCCCTCAATCTCATGTTCCATGGCATTCACTCGTGAACTAAGGGCCATAACATCACACTAATTCACTAATATTACTGGGGGGCATGGCATTTTCAATCTAAATGCAGGCCAGATGAGTCAATTCATACATAGATTGAAATTGGTTTGAAAAAATATGAGACAAGATTTTAGGACATAGCTCATCTCATTTGTCTCAATTTAATCTCAATCTGAGTTAAAATACAAGTCAATGTTTTAGCAATAAGTGATCTTCAAGCTAATTTCAGCCCTAGGGGTAAGTGACACCTACAAGAAAAAAGTATTTAATTTATTTTTTTATTATTATAGCAACCCCTTTTAATTAAGCTCTACCCCCTACAAAAAATATCATTAGTCTAATAACAAACATTCTACCCTCCAAATTATGCATAAACAATCCTAACATCCACTCTAAAAAAACTATGCCATAAAATACAAAAGAATATATCACAACAAAGCACTGACCTAACCTAAGTCTAAGATTAATGACCTATCAATCTAATATGCATGCAAAGGCTAGTGTAGTCAGGCCAAATTAGACTTAGTGTTTGAATTATGGATTGATTGATCAATTCATGAAATTAACAAAAGAGTGGTTTTGGTTGAGTAATTAGTGGCTAAAGTATAAGATCTAAATTGAATTCTAGTTTATGTTTGCATTGTATTTAATATTTTAAAGAGTGTGAAAATTCATAAGTTTCATTTAGGGTGAAACTTATTTCCTTTTAGTTCATTATCTTAAGTTCAGATATATTATATGATCTCTTTAACCCTTTTAATAAATCATTAAGATTTTTTTTATTGTCCCTAAGTATGAATCAAACTTAAATGACCTTAAACCATTAAGAAGGGAACATTTTAAGATTAATAACTCAAGTGTGAATAAATTCATATGGAACCATTCAACATGTCACATTACCTTAATGACCACTAATGTGTTTCTGAAAATTAAAGATTACCTTATTTTTGAATTATAAGATCCTTGTATGCATTATCTAAATGAGCTTATATAAATAGAAATTCCATGCTTATGCACATGCTTCTTTTTAGTTTCATGTGTGAATTTAATCCATTTAAACATATGATTTGAAGAGACATATGGGGAACATTTTAAGTTTATGTACCTACATGTATTTATATATGCACTTTAGTATTACCAAGTACATATCATCATTAAATTAAAAATGAGCGGCCAAAATCTCTTCTAAACAAAAAGTCAATGATCTGAGGTGTACTAAATACTTTCCATACCATCTATACATACAAATAAATGTAAGTGTGTGAAAACTTAGAGTTATAAGATGTTATATCAATTCTTGCTTAACAGATGCATTTATTTTGATGACCCTTATAGGTATGTGTTATTGTTAAACAAAGGAGACAATGTATATAAGACCTCCTTCAAAGTAGTTTCCCTGCGCCCCTGGGTGTCCAGACTACATACCTTAAGAGTGTACCAAGTTTACGTGTGATTAATACATTTAAACTATTTCAATTAAAGATACATATGCATGCATGCTTCGAACATAGAAAAATATATTTTGGCATGTATTAGTAATAATAGCGTTAAGCAATATTAAATTGATAATTCAATTTTAATAAAACATAAAGCATGTGTGATTGATGACTAACATATTAACACAATAATAAGAAACATAACCAAGTGCCATAATAAAATTCTCACTCAAGCCAAAAATCCTAGGCTAACAATACAATCTTAAAAATAATTAAGTTTAATTAAATTCTTTATTTAATATACCTTGAATTCAAGGGGATTAACTTATATGAGAAGAAATAACACAATTAAAATTACCTCTATGCCCTCTTGTTGTTAAAGAAATTTAATATTATAGTCATGATTTTTATAAATTAATTAATTTTCATAATTAATTAATCCAATTAATATCCAAGAGACCTAAAACTAATTAATCACAAACAATAAGCCCAAAAATCATGAAAATTTTCATGGACATAATAATAACATGAAAAGTAAACTACAAGAATTTCAAAGCATTTGGGCTAACTTTTTATCATTAATTAATTAATTAATTAAGAAAAACCATAATTAAGCAATTACTCTTAAAATACCCAATACTATTTAATAATTTTAATTTCATTAATTAGCTCTCTGTTAGTTAAGCACAAAGGATTTGTTCATAAATTAGAGATTTGTGCAGTTAATTATGAAATTTCTAATAACTAAGTAAATTAACATAAATTTTAATTAAAAAATATCTTTTAATGGTGGTTTTGAGAAATAATTTGGACCAAAGATCCTAATAATTTTCTCTAGTCACTATTAGACCTTTGTTGACCTCATTTTTAGAATGAGCTCTCAACCCCTCCATCTTAGGCATAGGACTCCTCTTAGATTTTAAGAGTTTCTTAGTCTTAAGACACATCTAGTGCTTAGGTGGACACTCAACCTAGCCCTAGAAACTTAGAATAGTCAGCCATATGAATAGGTCATGTCTTAGGGGTGTGTTAGAAAAATTTGACTACCCTTAGCTTGAACCATCCCTCACTTTCCTTCCTTCAAGTCAAACTCCAAATTGATCTAATTTGATTTTCTCCAAATGCAAATCAACTCCATGTGATTGAAACCCATGAATAAATTTCTAAGCCCAAAAATTTCCCAAGTCTTTAATTTCCTTCTTAAAGACTTAGCCAAAATCATGATGAAAACTAAATCAAATATTTGAGATTTTTCTCATAATTCATTTATATTCACATATATAAATGAAATATAAATTCAAACCAATTAAACTAAACTCAAAAATCAAAATCAATTCATGAAAATTCCTAAGTCCCTTAATTCCCTTCCTAAGGACTTATCCAAAATCAACTCTAAACCAATTCAAACTCATGGGATTTTCTCATAACTCATTTATATTCTCATTTATATTCACATATATAAATGAAATATAAATACAAATCAATCAAATCAAATCCTCAAATCAAATTCCAAATCTAAAATTCATCTTAAGTCCTTAAATCCCTTTTAGAGGACTTAGCCTAAATCATGATCAAATCAATTCAAATTCATGAGATTTTCTCATAACTCATTTATATTCTCATTTATATTCACATATATAAATGAAATATAAATACAAATCAATCAAATCAAAACCAAAATTAAATTCAAAACCCAAAAAATTTCCTAAGTCCTATAAATTCCCTTTTAATGGACTTAGCTTAAATCATGATCAAATCACTTCAAACACTTGAAATTTTCTCATGATCCATTTATATTCTCATTTATATTCACATATATAAATTCAAAAAATCAAAACCAATCCCAAAAATCAAACTCAAATCCATTCAAAATCCAACCAAAGCCTTTCAAGTAAAAACCTTGAACTTAGACAAATCAACTTCAAATCAAGCCAAACTCTTGATTTTCTTTCATGATTCAATCAATCCTACAATCATGAATCCATATATAAATACAAACTTCAATCACCAAATCAAAATCAAATTCAAAAATCAAAGCCAAAATCCTTTCATGTTCTTCCTTTGAATATGAAATTATCAAATGGATCAAAACCCATTTGACTTCAAACCATGCAAATAGATTTATATTTCAATCATAAGTCCATATACAAGTTCAATCAAACTCAAATCAAGCTTTGACCAAGCCATTTGACCCACTTGGGCTCACTTGACCCAAAGTGACCTAAAGTACCCTTATGAGCCAAATTCTAATCCTAACCAAATTGGATTGAATCAAACTCACCTATGCCTCTCATCATGATCAACAATCATCATGGGATGATCAATCAATCAAATTGGGTCAAATTAAGTCAAACCTAAGGGTTGACCAAGTCAACACTTAGCCAAAATGAAACCTAACATAGCCAAAATCCACGATAGGCCAAATTGATTGAAACCAATGATCTAAGTTCATTTATGACCTATGTTTAAACTTGACCAAGTCAACATTTGAGCCTAACCTAGCCCACTTGGCCAATTGACCCAAGTTGGCCCAACTTGACCTAAAGGGTCAAAATGTGTCAAAACTTGATCTTAGCCGAATTGATTGAACCAATGAGTCAAGTTCATTCCAAATCACTTGTGGAACTTGACCAAAGTCTCAACTGTCCAACTAGACCTAACCTATCCCAATTGACCTTAGACCCAACTTGACCTGAAGGGATCATGTTGAGCCAAATTCAAACTTAACCAAAATTGATTAGATACAAAGATGCCAATCCACTCCATATGACTAACCAAACCTAAACCTACCCTTGACCTAGCCCAAATAGGTCAAATGGGTCAATAGTCAACTTGACCCATTTGACCTAAATGAAGTCATATGAGCCAAAATTCAAAACTAAACCAAATTAAACCAAACCAACCAAAACATTTCAAATGGTCATATGAACTTAACCCAACCCTTGGTTTGACCAATTTAACCAATTGGTCAACTTGACCCAAGTTGACCCATTTTGACCTAAATGGGTAAACATGAGTCGAACCTTATCAAATGAACTCCAAATCCAATGAAATTTAACCAAACCTATTTTCTACACATACCCAACATATTTAAATTCAAAAATTTGCTAAATGACCATTCTATCCCTTGGCCATAGAACAAATTTTTGTCTAATTAATGGGTAATTTGGTCAAGCCCTCTTCATATCAACTTGATACCTTCTTAATAACTCAAGTGGAGCCAATGAAAAGTGGTGCACCCAATCCAATGGGTTTGGGTCAACCTAAATGGACCCAAGGCCAAACCCGACCACCTAGCTCAAATTGGATAATTCAAAAAACCTCCTTCCACCCAATTTGAAGCACATGGGAGGTTACCAATCCACTCAAGGCCTCAAACTGACCATGTGCAAAGATCTAACAACCTAAACAACCCTTTCCATATGGTCAATTGGATCAAAAGGGAAACTCAAGGTTCAATAATCCGATTACCATAGGGGGAGATATATTCCCCCTAATTCAATTTGAATTCATCATCCTCACAATCGATTGAGCGCTAGAGAGAGTTAGGAGTCATCAGAGAGCATTCCTACGCTTCTAAAATAGATTTGAATCTTGCCTTCCTTGGTTTTCTTCCTTAGAAAATAGGGGATCTCATATCAATTCCCAAGTTCTTCCATACTCAAATCCACTTCAATTACCTTTGCACACTCCTCGGGGATCAAGTTAGAGTGCACCCAAGCTCTCATTCAAGTTCCCAAAGAAAGGAGAGGTTGAATTGGATCAAAGCCACAAGCAAGGAGAAGTGGTGTTGGTCCATAGAGAGATCTACTCAACCCCAAGGCTTGAAACTTTCAACAGGATCTCGTCTAAACTAGACAAAGCTACCTCATCGAGCTCGAGCGTCAGTGATCACCTTCGATGAGGTATGAAATTTTTTGACCACTTAGCTTAGGAGGTGTTGGTCCTTTGTGAAAGAAATTATTATGGCATGTGAAATCCACCATTGGATAGGTTTGTAATGTGCTTAGATGGTGTGGGTATAATCTCACTCCAATCTGAGCTCAATCGAGCTTCGAATCTTTCTTAGATCATGGACGATCACCATTAATCTTCAGGGAAGAACTAGGGCTATCCTGGCTGTCCATCCGCGCATTTTGGATAGACGGCCAAGATTAACCGCACATTTTAAAAATCCTTTATTCCTTTTAAAACCATAGGATGATCCCTGGCCATTCGATCCTTGATCGAACAACTTGGATCAAACCGCATCCCGCCACCACATAACGGGGGGATATTTAAGTAATTCATTGACATGTAAACACACTACAGCCACCGCGTATGCTTTAAAGGGATTTATTACGGATTTAATTAATTTTAATTAATCTCCTAACATTCAAAAATTCATATCTCCCTCAATAAAAATCAAAAAAATATGAGGTAAATTTTTATGGAAAGATAATTCAATCTAGAATAATCTAAAAATAATTTCAATGGATTTTTAATTATACTTTTCTCTGATTTTGGGTTTAATTGGAAATATTATTTGCTATTTACTTCTTGATTAATCCTCTGATTAATCCCAAACTTCTTGGGTATGTTTTAGGGGATGACCTCTACCTCCCCTAATTTTCTTGGGATTTCTTTAAAGCTTAATTGGGGGAATTACAAATGTGTTTCTTAATTACTCCATTAACTTAATTAAGGATAATTAAGGGTTTGATTAGTGTTTTAATTCATTATTAAGGTTGATTAATGTTAGATCCAGTGAATAGGAGGCTTAGGAATACTTTTGGGGCATTTCCCCTAAGCTATTCCCTAAACCCCCTTTTCTTTTCTTAATCTTCTCTTAAATAAGGGTTAATCCATTAACTACTCTTTTAATTAATTTCTAAAAAATTCTAAAACCTTCCAGAACTTAATTAATCTACTTTAGGTAGATGCTTAGGTGTTCAAGAGCCTAAGCTCAATTAATAAAATCAAAACCCATCTCACATGTGTGAGGGGTGTTTTGAAATTACTTAAGTTAAACCCGTTAGCTTAATTAACCATTAATCATGAGCCAAATTGCATTAGGCCCTTTTTTTCCTAGGTGCATTATAAATTTAAATTCCTTGTGAGATTTCATGTCATCTCATTGGCTCATAATTACTTGGTTAACTATGCTAAGGTGGTGTAGGTAAGGGTTAATTGACTTTCTTAAGTCATACCTTAACCTAATTAAAACCTAAAATGAATCTAATCAACTAAAAATTAAACAAAAATATCAAACACATGTGGGAATGTGTTAGGAATAGTAAACTCAACTTACCTTTTCAAAATTAAATCAAATTCTAAATCAAACAAAAATCATACTAAATGAACTTTGATTTACTTTAAGCTTTCTTATTTAATAGAATTGTCTTTAGGATTTAATTAAAGTGAACGTGTTTACATGCTTTCATTGCTTTGGTTCTTTCCCCAATATGGTAAATGTGCATGTCTTATGGTTTCATGCATCCATATTTTTCAAAAATCAAATTCAAAATGAAATTGTTTACTCTATGTCGAGTTTGCATGTGATGGCTAAAGTAATAATATGAGTGGCTATTATCACTATTAAATTCAAATTATTTTCAAAATATATGAATCAATTATCAAAACTGAAAGTCTGCTACTTATAGTTTAATTATAATCTTGCATGTGAGAAAATATAAGGATGTGCTTATCATAGGTTTCCCTTCTCTTTTATTTTAGCATAGTTTTGAATAAAATTTGGTAAGATGTATGGTTCATATGAAAAGAACCCAACACTTGTCTAATTCCATATCCTATTCATCCCTATGCTATCACTTGAAAAGGTTACATATACTTACACACATAAAGTGCATAAACAAAATGAAACAACTAATACAAATTTTTTCATTCTTTCTTTTCCATTCATTTCTTTTGTACATATGTTTGTATTTAAGAAAAGTGGTATATTAGTCTAGACAACCCCAAGGTTACAAGGCTTTAAGTAGTCCTAAGTAGGTCTTGTACCTTACACCTCGGGTTAACAATGGCACTGTTCTTACTCATGTCTTTCTTACTTTCATGTATATATGTGAAAATTGGATAGGAATTACCTTTTCTACTTAATGAAAATCATGCATCTTAAAGTTCCAAATTTTCTTAAATGAATTACTTAGCATGCATCATAAAGTGTGTTTAATATTCTAATTTGTGTGTATAGATATGCTTAGGACTCATCCATATGCTTGTTCTATATATTGGGAAAGAAATGAAGTTATGTATATTTTGTGAATTTGGTTCATTTTATTTAACCTTAAAATGCCTTTCTTTTTGAATGGGCTTGTTTAGAGTTTATCTAAACTTAGGATTATTAAAAGATTTAATCAAAACATTCACTAAACAAAACTAAAATGTGAATCTACTTTAGAAATTACTTAGATTAGGGAAGGAAAGAGAAGTTCTCTTCTCTTTCCCTCTCTTCATAACTTAGTAATTAATTGTAGATTCACTTGAATCTAACCAAAACATGAAATAAAATTAATTCAAAATAATTAAATCACTTGAATGAAACCCTCCTCTACGTTGAACATGCTCTACACTTAGAAATTTCTAACTTAAAGCCATAGCTAAGCATACCACACAAACCTCCAAAGCACACACATTAGGCTAAGTCACCACTTCTAGCTTTAAGTTAGGGTGGTGCATGGTTTGATGCTTACTTTTATTTTGTGATATATGTTTTAGACTGGATGTTAGAATATATGCTCATAAAATGAATGGTAGGGTGATCTTAGTCTAACCATTATTTTCTATAGGGGATTGTGCTTAAGGGGTGTTGTAATAAAAATTGGGTGGAAGCGGTGTGGGGTGATAAGTGTAATATACATGCTTGGGATTTGCATGTGTATATAATTAAATGCTACTTAAACTTCTTTGCAATGCCATGATTTTCATCACTACTTCAACTGCATTTTACTTTTTAAAAAATCAAGTAGCAAGTTATAACATGAATATTCAATCATATGTTGACATCTTTAAATCATCTTTACTTTGAATATAGATAAACATTATGCAAAATGCAGCTTTAATGAAGTTAAATAGTAGAAATGGAAGCTTTAAATTTGCATAAAGTCAAATTTCATATTACATTTCAAAGGAGTTTAATTTGGAATTACAAGAAGAGGGGTAAACAGGCACAATGTTAGCAAAGCTAGTTATTTCCTCCATCATCCCTCTTCCTTTTACATAATACTTATATAAACAATTCCATCAGATTTGCTTAATCCAGAAACAAAAAATCTAAATTTTTGTCTAAAATAAGATAATCAATATCAAGCTTTGCAAGTAATAGAAAGAAGGGAAATAGGCAAACAAGAGATAATTCCCATGAAAGATCATAATCCTTTTCTCATTTGTTTTGTGACTCAAATAAATACACCATAAGCATTCTATGAAACTTGGCTAAATACTCATTTGTATAATCATAGATAACTAAATGGTAGGAAAAGATAATGACAAGACAAGGTAAGCAATCACACTAAACTCCTTACAACATATTTGAAACTTTCAATTTTAACCAAATGACTATTTGCATGATAACTTTCAATACAAGTTAAATTATAGACAAAAAAACAAATCCCTTCCAAAGACATCTACCTTCAACGTATATAAGAGGAAAAAGAATTTGCATATAAGAAAGAAAGCTTTATATTTGGATACAAGTTTCAATATATGGAAGTATAAAATCCAACAAAATATACGTCTAAACTTTGATTTAAAGAGAGACTTGCATATTAATTAAGACCCAAATAAAATCTAAGTTCAACAGGAATGTTAAGTGATGTAAGAGAGAGAGTAAGTAATCATGTTAAGCTCAACTCTTATAAAAATCTAAAAATTTTACTTCAACTAGATAGCCATTCATAAGGTCAAATAACTTTAATCCACTAATGGTAAACAACCATACTACATTCAATATGCATTATTTTGAAATTTTCAAAATTAATTAGATGGTCACTTGCATGGTAATAAATTGTCAAAATGATAGAAACTGAAAAACTCATATGGCGATTGAACATTGCACATAATATTGGAATTCCCATTAAATGGGAAAAGGATTAAGCTAACCTTTATTTTGCAGGTGTTAATTAGATTTTCATTTTTTTCCTTTCATATAAATTTGTGCAAATAGGATTTTAGAAGGGATTAGGATGAGCATTGGTCATAAGATCTTATCTTATGCACCATTTGAAGCCTTGGAGCATCCAGTTTCCAACCATCTAAAAGAAGGAATCAAAGAAGAATGAAGAAATAAAGAAGAAATAAAAAAGAAGAATGAAGAAATGACGCTTGAAGACCCCCATAACAATGAATTACTTGCTTAATTGTAATTTAATTCATTTATAATCCGGGTTGTATAAGGGTAGAGCTCGGCTACCCAATTTGTTTTTGAGTTTTTGCGGTGGCACCTGACCACAACGGCCTCTTATTCTTTTTGCGATTAGCTTTATAAATTGAATGATGATTTGCTTAGCTTTGGCATTAAGTGGCATCTTTTCCTAGTTTTTTCCTTGCTTTATGTATATCCTGGATGTGGATTAAGCTCTTAGGATAAAATAAATCCTTTACCAAATCTAACAACTCGAAACTAAAAATAAAGAACTCATAATCTCACCTAAAGCTTAGGTTTAAAATCAAGATAAAAGAATTAATTTTTATGATGAGTATTTATTTTATAACATCATGCAAAAATGCATCTTGCTTCACTCTTGATTGGAGGGCTTCCACCTTTTCTAGAGAAACATGGCTTGACCTTTGAAAACCATGGTGAAAACACACCTCCTCCCTTCTCACTGATTTCAACCAATAACTTTATTTCTCATGCATTAAGCATATGAATCCTATTAGCCTAAGTAAAAATAATTATCCAAAAATGAAAATAAAATGAAATATGAATTGCATTAGGTTTAGGTCATTTGAAGCATATCCTTACATGATCTAGTCTCTTTAAAGAGTGAGTTTAAAGACTTAGTCTCTTTCTAAATAAATAACAACATATCTATCTTGCATAAGCATAAGACTTGCCTACATATATTTAAAATTGCAGGAGGAGTTAGTTGGTGGCCACCCCCAGGCGGTTGTAAGTCCAAGTTGTCTCTCATCTTGTAGATTTAGTTTCTTTTCGACCCTGTAAAGCTCCATAGATCTAGCTCTTGCTTCTCCCCTTTGTGGGTCATAAGCATAATTTCACACCTCTTAGGCATGTCCTTAATCTTGTGTTAAGGAATCATAAGAAATAAATTTCTAATAAAAAAATGTAACTCAAACAAACTAAATCAATTTCAAAAATGTAAATCTTAACTATAGGATAGTTTGAGATGCACGCTAAGTTTCCTAGTATCATGGGCATCTTTTACTTATCTTCCTTTTAGCTTCGATAATAACTCCCTCTCTTTGATCAATCCCATTTGATCTTCAAAAATGAACTAATCGATTAATAGTGCTTCCCTATTGAAATCTATGAAGACAACAATCATTTACCTTAATCGAGAGTTTTCCTAAGGAATTCTGATTCCTTATGTTGTAATTAACTATGGGGGCTTGCCCCTGTAGGGAACTTAACAAACTCGATTTAAAATAAACCCTACTTTACTTTTCCATATGGGAACAATCTCTCCTTATGTAGAGTCATATCGGTGATTAGGTCCATTAAAGGGTTGTGACTTCTATCTCTCGAGATAGTACACTATTCATTGATGACATACCCAATCACCTGAATAAGCACATCTATGGATCTATGTGGCGTCCTAACCAACAAGGGGTAATATTTCTATTTTTATTTATCCTCTTCAAAAGAGGATAGATGAAAGCAGGAATATTTTTCTCCACAACCTCTAATACATATTTAAGTATCAACAATTACTTTTATATTTTTTCTAATTAAATTTTTCTTATTAAATAAGCAAAATGGTTAATTTGGGTTCAAAAACATGGATTCCCTAATGTACTCTCCCAATTGGCCAAAAATAATTATGGGAGGCAAAGATCATCCGATGGGATATTCACTAAAAATTTCAAGTCATTTGGCTAAGTATTTAAGATTTAATTTCACTAATTAGGAAAACCTTCAAATCCTAATTAGCCTTTGTACACTTGATAAAATTAAAGCTTTTATTTTTCCTAGATTATCCTCTATCTAAACTTTCCTACAAGCCCTTATTTATATTTTTACATTTTTATAATTATTTATATTTTTTAAGGTTTTCCCTATCTAAACACTTTTAAATCTTATTTTAAGGAATTACAAAGTAAATCGCTGAGTCAACCGTTTACATACAATGCCATGATATTGGTTATTTAAACCATCCCTCATGGCTATTGACTCAACAATAGTAGACATGATTTCATCTTCAGCCATTACAAAATTCAATCGAGATTAATCATTAATTTTAAAGGATTAAATAAAATAAATCTAATATGGGTTAATCATATCCATCCATTCTAATTATGCAGGATGGACAAACCATGATTCTTTGTTCTTCCCTAGTGAGAGACAGAAATCATCTACCTCCCACCATTTGTTCGATCTCACCAATGCCCAAATCATGGAAACTTTGACTCTATTAAGAGAAAAAATAAAAATGTAAGGTTTCCTATAGTTGGATCTACTTGAAACATTAAAACACTTCACAAAACACAAACACCTAAAGGCTTTTATATGGTCCAAAAGTCATATCTTATTGAATTTCAAGACTAGTGAATTTGACTAAGGTATCTTTATCTAGTAGAGATGAATCCCTGCTATTGAAGACCACCTTTGCCTCCTTATTATTTGACATGGAGACTAAAAACTGCCACGAGCTCACCTGGAGTTAGTCTAGAAAGGCCTTTCGGTACTTGAATCAAGTGGTTCATAATTTATTTTGACTCTCTTGAGTGTGTAGAAGATGTGGGAGAGAGGAATTAGGCTAGAGTTAGGATTTGGTGAAGTTGGGTGTTTAGACACTCAAGCTGAGAATAGGATTGGTCTCACTGGTCATGAGGTGCATAGGGAGCTTTAAGAAAACTTGGGCACTAGTTCTAGGAGACCTGTGAAATTTTTCTTCCAGAGTTTGGAGGATTGGGGAGGTTTATACCTCCCTCTCCAAGTGAACTGCCCATTTAGTTTGGTTAAAGACATGACAATCATCCAAGCATAGTAGGCAGGGATAATTTTACCTTGGACTGATGAGGTAGAGTTTCAAGAGTGACTTGCCATGTTTAGTGGGCATTGATGAAGAAGACAAACCATTGTGGATAAACCAAGGGCCGACCATGGTGAAAGTGACTCTGCCTTGGTCAATAGCTAGACCAAACATTCTTGGGTCAACTTGGGTCAGAGAGGGAGAGCTCAATGCATGCTAAAGTGGCTACCATAGCTAAAAGGAGGGGTTAGACCTTCCTATTTGGAGATTTTATCCTATTAAGAACCTTTGGTTCACTTGGTTTGTGCTAAACTGGGTCCATACTAAGTTGAGTCCACTTGGGTAGGTTAAGGGACCTGTGATGATAAGTCATACATAATTTGGTTGAGTTAGGACATAATTTGGTTGGTTTTGGCTCATTTGAACTCATGTAGGCCAATTTGAGTATAATTGGGTCAACTTGACTAATTGACCAAATAGGGGCCCAAGGGGCCATTGAGTTGTGTTCAAATGATGGTTTGGAACACATTGGTGTAATTGGTTTGATTCAATTTGAAGTGGATTTGAATTTAGCTCATATGAATTCATATGGGCTAAGATAGGTCAAATTGGCTAACCTATGTGCAATTGATAGTTGAGTCATATTCAATTATTCATTTGGAGTTGATTAAAACTTTAATTTAATTTCATTTAGCTTAAATTGGGCTACCCTTTAAGGCAATTTAGGCTATGTTGGTCATCTGGGTTATGTTGATCGAATTGACTTCAATTGGCTATTCAGAAGTGTTCAATAATAAATTTAGGACTTATTGCAAGTGTAAATTCAATCTAATTTGCATGGGATCAAGAGTTGGCTCAATTTGACCATTTAGGTCAAATTAGATAAAATTGGGTCAATGGGTTGAATTGGATCAATTGGGTTCAATTAAGGATTGGAGCATGACCAATAATCATTTTAGGATTGATTGCAATAATGGTTTGGTGTAATTTGAGTTAGATTAAATTTTGGTTCAATTTGACCCTTTAGGTCAAATTAGTGGATCACCAGCCAAATTGACTCACTTAATTTTAATTTGATTTTGCAATATAATCATCGATAACTTTGGAGTGACTATAGAGATTGGTTAAGTTTGACTTAGTTTGAAGTAAATTTTGGTTCACTTTGACCCTTAAAATTCTGAAATTTAACAATGCAAAGGCATTATCCTGCTGAAATTTCTAACTTTCCAATTAAACTATTAACTATTAGGCACTCATGAAGTAGTGTCATGGCACTGATATCTCAATGCCAAAGTGCTAAGCTCTCAAAAAAATTTAAATTGCAATACTCATATGGTAGTGCCATGATGCTGATAACTCAGTGTTGAGGCTCTATGCTCTAAAAATATTAAGCTTAGGTGTGTATTCCACAATGCCAAGGCACTAATATGTTAGCCCCAAGGCATTGCATTGTTAGGAAAAACTTGAACTACAATACTCTTTTGATAGAACCATGGCACTGATATCTTAATGATGAGACTCTACTCAAAAAAATAAGCCTTAGACACCCAACTGATAGTGTCAAGCAATTCATATCATAGCCTAAATCATGTATATAGCGTTGCAGCACTGGTTAAATAGCGTTGAGGCATTGAGCCCTCAATTCTACTCATTTTAAACTAGAAATTTTTTAATTAAACTTTGAAATCTTTCTACATTCCACATAATAAAGATAACACAAAATTATAAAAAATAAAAAACATTTTTATTAATAATAATGATTTATTATGAAATTCTCACAATAAAAGTAAGGAAGAAAACACAAAATAAATGAGAAAAATGGGGAAAATTAGTAATCATATTCACCATCATCCTCCTCCTCTTCTTCTTCTTCTGGTTCTGGTGGGGTGCTCACAAAAGGGTAATATTAAGGTACCCTAGGAAAAGAAGCCTGACCACGGACCACATGAAAGCTATAGTTGTCAAACATATGAACAAGTGCTGAGTCAAACTTAGCCATATATAAAAATTGCAACTGCTAAACCATATGGTGGTCAAAGTTTCTCCCTAGTTCCTATTAATGTAACTGGTTTTATCAGCCCTTTCCTTAAATCTGAGACTTGCTCTGTAATTTTTTGGAGTTGCTCATTTAAGGTCTTAGAATATTTGGGTCAAGACTGAAGGGCATTGAGCTTTTTCCCACCTCAGTCCCTGAATCAAATCCTTCAATTGATCACCACATCAAGGGACCCTTTTGTATAAGGACTTCTTCATCTGACTCCCCATGAGCAACCATAACACATAAAGTATAAATTAAAGAAGAATGATAGTACTCTATGGTAGTACTACCCCTAACATATTGCAAATAAAAGAATAAATAATCTTTTCTATGTCCATAGTAAAGCTCTTTTGAATCACAAAATTCAAAATGGCTCTATCCCTAGTCACCTCACTGATATTGCCAATAGGTATAAACTTGGTAGAAATGAAATAATGCCAAGCTTTGGACTTAACAGTAAGGCTGACGGCAGGAAAATTAATAATTTTATTCTCCCACCTTTTCCACTGGACATTAAAATTTCTAGAAGTAAGAAAACTAGGAATTTTATCAAAATTAGGATGATCATTATATTAAAAAATATATTGATGGTATACTACATTCTATAAATTGTAATATGTATTGATAGTACCACTATCAAAACTTACCATTTTTCCTCGAATAAAAACTCTATTATTCTAGTTTTTCTTGGTGTTGGAGAAGAACTCCCACCATAAGGATGATGTAAGATAACTTATCGTAGTCAAACTTCTCCTAGCCTCACTTGTTGATAATTCTCTCTACACTCCTACTCAGGTTGTAGAAACTCCTCTCTACAATGAGATGCTTATAGATGAGAGCATACTAATATCTCTCTTCTATCTTTACACAAATGAACTAGTTAGTGTCACCAACACCTGCCCTCCTCTTACCCTTATTAATGTACTTCATTGAGATATTTGATATTCTAAATGAATAAAAGATGAGAGAGAGAAAGAGAGCAAGGATTTCAAAAGGGAACCAAGGCTTTAGAATGAAAAATTCCATAGCCTAGGGGTCTGTGGTATTTATTTTGGATGGTCATGTGGATACCATGCAAATCTTAAAGGGTACTTATTAAAGTGATTGAGTACGACATTAATGTATGATGTATTATCTCAAAAGATAGAGACATCACCCTACAATGGGCATAATCACCTAATAAAAACTCCTAAGGCAGGATGGGTCTTCGAATATACCAGAGATCTTTCCCTTGTTTAACTTGAAAAAGTAAAATAAGGTTTATTTTAAGTTGAGTTCTTTAGTTTACTATGGAGGAAGGCCTCCATAGTTAATTACATCCTAGAAAATGAGATTTTATAAGAAAACCCTCGATAAAAGTATGCAATTATTGCCTCCAAAGATTTCAAGGTTAAGACTATCAAGGGATTGGTTATTTTGGAAATCAAATGGGATTGTTCAATTATAAAACTTATTTTGGAAGCTAAAGGAAGATAAGTAAGGACCACTTATGATACTAGGAAGCCTAATGAATACTCCAACCTATCTTATGGTGAGGCTTTATATATTTGGAAGCAAAGAGATTTATTTTATTTGAGTTGAAATTTTATTAGAATGCTAGGGCTTATAATCCATCAACATAAGATTATAGAAATGCCTAAGAGGTGAGGATTTACACTTGTAGCCCAAAGGAAATAAGCAACCTCAGATCCTAAATCTAGGGAGCTTTAGCACAAGTTAAAGCATGACTAAATCTAAGTGAAATGGGATATAAGGGTCGATCTCCACAAGAGAGGATAAACCCGTTTGACTCTTCTAGACTTACAACCGACTAGAGTGGCCACCAGCTAACACCTCCTATAATTCAAAATCATATAGTCTAATCTTATGTAATTACAAGTTGGTTAGGCTTATTATTTAATTTGGGAAGAGACTAGAGTCCTAAACTCACTCCCTAATGGACTAGATCATGACTGACATTAGTATATGACTTAGTCTAAAAAATGCAACATTTTATAATTTTTGTGTAATTTTGACACATTCATTTGGACAAAAGCTTTGGATATTTTATGCCTAAATGCATGATGAAATTTGGTTGTTGGCTAAATTAGCAAGAGGAGGTGTTCTCCACTACAAGGGATTCCCTCACAAATCAAGCATTCCCCTATCATGCAAGAATGGAGACCCTCCATATTCGAGAGTGAAGCAATATGTTATGCATAATGTTAGACATACAACATATAGCTAAGGGGTTGCTAAATCTTTTAGTTATCTTGATTACAACCTAGGCTTTAAAATGAGGTAAGAGTTATTAATTGGGTAGAAAATTAATTTTTTCTCTATGAGCCTACCGCATCCAAGCCGCACATACAATCATTAATCATTGAGAAACTATGAAAAGATGCAATCCTATTATGCAATCTAAACATAACATCAAATATTTTATAAACTATCATAAAAGAATAAAAGATCGGTGCAACCGGGTACCACCGTACACCCTAAAAAAGAAAAAATTGGGTGCAGGGCTCTACCCTTATACATCATGGAATATAAAAGAATAATTATAATTAGAATTGAATTTAAGCTATGGGGGGTCTTCATTTCTTCATACCTTTATTCCTCCTTTTGATTGCATTTGCTCCAAAGGCATCACAGGGCACCCTAGGACTAAGCCTTCTAGCCACTGCTCATCCTAATCCCGCATAGCACTAATCTTAATTCCTATTGTAAAATTACTTTTTTTATGTAAATCAAATCTAACTACACCTACAAAATAGAGGCTAGCTATACACACATATAATCCTAAGCAGTTATATTATATAATTTGGACTTAGCCCCTATACATGGGTAACCAAGCCCACCTATCCTAATATGGATTACGCTTAGGGCTTAAACAACCTACAAGAAAAATATTTATATTTATTTTTTAGCATCCCCTGAAGCACATTCTACATAGAATAATATTATACTAATAGTAGCCTAATATCTAGTCTACAAGTCACATCCTAACATCTAGTCTAAAACATTACATCATAAAATAAAATATACATCACATATACACCATCCTAACTTAGGACTAGAAGTGGTGGCTTAATTATAATGTGTGTGCTAAGGCTATATATGGTATATCTTAACTAAGCATTTGAGTTATGATTCTCTAAATTTGGGAAATGTTTAAGTTATCATGAAAGTTGGTTTCATTTCAAGTTGATTAGATGATTTGAAAATTTTAATTTGTGTTTTATTTTGTTTCATTTGATTTACACTTAGTATCTAAGTGTTATAAATAGAGGAAAAAGGATTACCCTTTTCATCCCTATCCCAAACCACTTTCTGAAGCACATTATTATGACTTAGTCTTCTTTAGTGAATGGCTTATTAAACATTTTCATTACCCCTAAGTTTGGGTTAACCCTAAAGAATCTTATTTAACATGAAGGGCTTCTTAAGATTAATGTAATTGAATTACAATCATATAGAACATGTTATGATATTCCTTTTCATCACTCATATAATGCATATGATTTAAGCACTTAGCGTATCTATACATGCAATACATTTTGGCATACTTAAATGATGATGAATATTTATATTTTTATTAGAAGAAGAAAAGAATTTTCATTCTCTAATCAAATACACATACATATGTGTCATTGTTAACCACGAAAGTGAGACAATCAAATGACCTCTTTGGGGCTACTTAAAGCCTCATATTCTCGGGGTGTCCAGACTATATACTTGATATCTTAAGTACATATAAATGTATATACAATTATAAGGATGAAAATCATGCAAGTGATTATACTTCATTTGATTGAATTAATTATACATATGAGTTAAAGCTCTATCTAAATTCTAATACAAAAATACAAAGAAATGAAATTAAACAAGAACGTGCCTTTATTAACTAGGGAAGTGAGATAATCAAATGATCTCCTTGGGGCTACCTAAAGTCTCAAATTCTTGGATGTCCAGACTATATGCTCATTATTATCCAAACATATGTAAATCTATATATGAACATATGAAGGAAAGCTTCACATTTGTATGATATACATTTTAGTGAATTAAATGGCTATGGGTGCATGTATTTTTAATAGAAAAGAGGATTCTCATTCTTTAACTGAATACATATATACATGTATAAAAGGTGTAAGCAAGTATGTGTCGTTGTTTACCAAGGAAGTGAAATAATCAAAAGACCTCCTTGGGGATACTTAAAGCCTCATATTCTTGGGGTGCCCAGACAATATACTTGCTATCTTAAATACATATGAATGTATACATAATTAGAATAGTGGAAATCATGCAAAAATTATATTTTATTTAGTTGAATTATTTATGTATATCAATTAAAGCTCTATCAAAATTCTAATATAAAACTACATAGGAATGAAATTAAATAAGTGTGTTCCTTTGTTAACCTAGGAAGTGAGGTAATCAAATGACCTCCTTGGGGCTACATAAAGCCTCATATTTCTAAGATGTCCAAAATATATACTTATTCACATTCAAACACTTGTAAACCTATATATGAATGTTGGAAAGAGAGCTTCATTTCACATATTTAAGCTATAAACACATGCAAGTCCAATGTATACTCATAACTACCATCACTCCAAATATTATTATCAACTTATAGCTTTAGGAAAATAAATTTGGATTTATTAGTAGTAATAGCCACACATATAATAAATTAAACCAACACATGTAAGCTTACATAAGTAAATCTTATTTGATTTATTTGAATTTGAAAACATGAATGCATCAGACCACATGACATACAATATTTAAAGTGATTAAAAAGGAAGAGCTAAACACAACCATATGATTCATTTAACTACACTAATTCCTAAGAACAATCATATTAAATAAAAACCATTTAAGGAAAACTAAAGCTTCTTATTAATTAGACTTTTGGATTTTTATTGAACTTAAAGAAGATGAATCATTTGTTGTTTTAATCCCATTCCCATGTTGGTGATCTTAATTTGTTTTATAAGGAAAAATAATTAAGAGGTTTTTATAATTTAATTAAGTTGAATCATTAAGCAAATCATTTAATTACCCTTTCATATCCTTCTTTAATTTGATTAATCATTTAATCATGAGCCACAAATGATATGAACATGAGTAAGATAAAAGTGCAATGCTACTAAAGGACCTAATGCAATTGGCTCATAATTAAAGATTAATTAGATTAAAAATTATAATTAAGTACTTTTTTATTTTCCACACTTATGAGTTAATCATAATTTACTTAATGGTCTTTATGTATTGAACACATAAAGAAGAACACTTAATTTGATTGTTGATTATCTGAAGTGATTAATATTTTAACTTAGTTTGATTTTATCATTATTTGATTAATTAAACACCAAATTAAACCCCACATTAATTAACTCTCTTCTAATGAAATGGATTTGGAAAAGTAATTAGGAAAGAGGTCCTAATTACCATCCCTCATCACCTCACTGTTAATTAGTGGTAAATGGAGTTAAATTAATTAATTTTTATTATTTAGAACTTTAATTAACCATTAAATTAATTAAGAGAGTAATTAAGGTTTGAATTTCCAATTTCCTCAATTACATAGAAAATAAATTCCAAGAAAATCATGGGAGGCAGAGGTCATCCCATTAAATCAGCATGCAAACTATGGGATTAATTTCCCAAGTAATTAAGGCTTTATTAAGTTAATTAGAAAAATATTCAAACCCTAATTAATTCTTAAGAACTATTCAATATTAAATGAAATTATTTTTAATGAAATCTCCTTTATTTTACCTTTTCCAAAGTATTTACTTGTATTTTTTAGATTTTTCTAGAATTAGTTATGAATTTATGAAGTTTTAATTATTAAAATAGATTTTTAAGCCTAATTAACTAGTAATCCGCTTTCCATGTGGTGCTACGAGGTTGGCCACTTAAAATCATCTGATATGGTGCTGATGTGGCGGCAGCGGACGCGCTTTCACCCCCATCTTCTGATCTAAGATCGAAAGGTGGGGATTAATCATGCGGTTCCTATAGGGAATAAATTAAATTAATCTAGCAGATTAATCACGGTTGTCTATTCTAATCACACAAGATGGATGGTGGATGATCCTTCATCCCTCGAATGATGGAAGATGAACACAGTTTGCCTTCCTTCGCTCGATCTTAGCTTGTTGGAGCTCATGAGGCTCGAGATCAACTTCAAAAGCTTCATAGAGGGATCTAAGGGGATATAATGATGGATTTTGTAGGACATCATAATTTTTTAATAAAAGCTTAAAAAATGATAAAATATTGGTTCATCAAAATTTACCTCGCTAGTGCCCAAGACCAGCTGCTAACCAACCGAAGTAGCTTCACCTTGAAGAAGTGAAGCCCTACTGAGAAGATAGTTCCTTGACTCCTCACAGGTAGCTCTGTCGACCAACCATTGTTGTATTCCTCATCAACGTTAGTCTTAGAGTGTTCTTTAGTGCTCAAATCGAGAAACATATCATTTTGCCTCGTCAGAGCTTTGTGAAGGTGTGGGTGAAGTTAATATGAAAACCATGGTGTTTTGGTGAAGTTAGATGGATTCGGTGCCCTGTTTCCCTCAGTTTCATCATCGTCGGTGATAAGGAGGCTCTAAAAACTAGGGAATGCTCTCGAGAACTCATCTTGGGTTTCCAAAGCTCTGAGGAATGTCAATGTTTTATTTCAAATTGAAATGAGGGGGGGCGTATACCCCCTCCTTCCTCCAATTTGATTGTGGTGATCTCCTCTACCATTTGTAGGCATCCGGCTACCACAAGCAATCATGGATGGTAGGGAGGTGATGAGGTGGCTTGATTTAAGTGGCTAAGGGAGGAAAGGTGGTTGTCTTTGGGCTGGGGTTGTTGTCCTTAGGTTTCCATGTGTTCTAATGGGTAGAAATGGGTTAGCTCACCTCCACTAGGCTCGTGGCATACCCAAATAGCTTTGGGTCAGGTGATCCAATGGTCTTTGAGTCCATTTGGAGCTTAGGGTAGAGAAGCTAGTAGGTTTGACCATCCAAATGAGGGTTTTGTCTCATGTGGGAGGCTTTACCCATTGGGTAATGGGTCAATTGGGTTAAACTTGGATTGGGTTGGATTTGGGCTGACCCATGATGACCAAGGATTGGTCATGCCAAGTTTTAATGTGTTTGGGCTTGGTTTAAATGGGTTTGGCACAATTTGACCGAAGTAGGTCAAATTGGCCTAGGTTGGGTCAAGTTGATCAATTGACTAAATTCATCAAACCAAGGATTGAATCAAGTTCAAATGAGTATTTAGAATGTTTTGATTCAATTGTTTTGTTTTGGTTTGCATTGGATTGGAATTTGACTCATATGGGTTCATATGGGTCAAATGGGCTAAGTTGACCAATTTGGAAAAAACAAATTGGCTTGGCTTAAGTATTAGTTTAGGTTCAATTGATCATTTGAGGATGATTATAGGCTTTGATTTCAATCAATTTGGATTTAGAAATGATTTAAACCAATTTGACCCATTAGGTCAATTTGTCCTAAATGGATCACTTGGGTTCAACCAAAGCTTTGATCATGTTCAATAATCAATTTGAAATGGATTTGAGTCATTTATTGCAATCAATTTGGTGTATGTTTTGTTTGACCCAATTTGACCCTTTAGGTCAAGATGGATTAACTTGGGTCAAGAGGGTCAATTGGATTTTGTTTGGCACAATTGGTGGTCAAGTCAAGTTCAAGGGTTGATTTAGAGTTGGTATGGATCATTAGTTTCAATTGATTTGGTTTAGATGAGATTTGGTTCATATGGCTTATGTAGGATAATTGGGTCAACTTGGTCAAATGACCAAATTGACTTAGTTTGACCTAATTGATTGCAATTGATCAATCAAGGGTGATAAACATTCATTACAGGAGATTTAGAATGGGTTGGCTCAATCCAATTTAGGTTGGATTGGAGTTTGGCATAAATGGGTCCTTTAGGTCACTTTGGGTCAAGTGAGTCTAATGGGTTAATTAAATTGATTTTGGGTAATTAAGTTGAGTTGAGTTTTATATTTGATTTGGAGTTGATTGATATCATTGATTGTAATTGATTTTGGTTTGATTGAACTTTGGCTTATTTGGACATTTTGGGTTCAAATGGGCCAACTTAGGTTAATGGAATTGACTTTGGTTTGATTGGCTTGATTGTAGTTTTGGATAGGTTTGAAATGATGATTGAAGGATTGATTTATGAGAAAATTAATTGAGTTATGTTTTGATTGAAGGAATTTTGGCTAAGTCCATAGGATTGAATCATAGGGCTTAAGTTTGGGATATTATGGATTTGATTTTGATTTGGAGTTTGGATATGAATTGGAATTCAATAGAGTTTTGGTTGAATGAATTTGTGGTTTTGTTTATATTGAGGAGATAAGCAAGAGTTTGGTTTAGGCTAAGGAGATAGGCAATATTTTAGTTTAGGCCATAGTCAGGTGGGTACTAGACTTTAAAGCATGATCTAAACCTAAGGATAATCCTCTTAAGTTCCTAAGCTTAGGTTAATTGTTCACTTAGTCACTAGAAGTGTCTTATAATTAAAGGAGATCTTAGTGTCTAGAAGACTCATAAATCTAAGATGAGAAGATTGAATCCTTAATCTAAAAGTGAGGTCCACATGGTCTTATTTATAGACTAAATTTAACACTACATTAACAGTGCCAAAACACTAACCTCTTAGTTTCTGAGATTTAGAACCAGCATTGCTACACTCCATATGCTGACGCCTAGGTGCTAGTCACACATTCAAAATGGTTACTATGTCAGTCAAAAGTGCACTTATTACCATATATAATAAAAATTTATGTAACCAACCTTAATTGAAAAGTATGTTAGACATTGATGTAGCATTGCAGTGCTCCAAAATAGCATTGTAGTGTTGGTTATGAAGTTTATCCTTTCTAATAATATGCCTTTTTTTAACGGATCTTTGACTAGCACCGTGGCAATAAATAGACAACACTGAGGTACCAATCAACTAGTCAACTTGATTAAATTATTTCAATCACTTATTATATTAAATGCTACAAAGTCATTTATAGCGTTGACTCCTTGGGTTTTTAAGATGTGAATGCCTACCTTATAATACTATAGTGACTCAATGCCAAGGTGCCATTTTATTACCTTCGAGGTGCTACTAATACCACCTAGGTGCCATATTTTAAAGCCAAAGTGCTGCCCCCAAACCATAAATTAATGTTTCACTATGAGAATATCTAAATAAATTTATCTTTCCAATGGATGTAATTCCAATCTATATGTTTTCCATATGAACATCTTATAAAGCTGGCATTCCAAAGGGATGTAAGTCTAATCTATCTGTTCATCATGTGAACATTCTAATGGCATTCCAAAATGATGTAAGTCCAATATACTCCTTTGCCATGTCAATAGCCTATAACCATATGGCATTCTAAAGAAATGTAAGTCTAATCTAATGGCTTTCTAATCGATGTAAGTATGACCAATGCTTGCAATGCAAGCACAACCTATATCCAATGGAATTCCAAAGGGATGTAAGATCAATCTATTCATTTAACACATAAATGACTCTTTAAACCCTAATGGCCTTCCAAGAGATGTAAGTCCAAATCATATATTTTTCCATGCGAACAACCTATATCTCATATGGCATTCCAAAGAGATGTAAGTCAAATCTATTTATTTGTTTTCCATGCAAACAACCCTATAAATCTGGCATTCCAAAGGGATGTAAGTCCAATCCATGCATTCATCATGTGAACACTTTGGAGGTATTCAAATGGATGTAAGACTTCTGCAATGCAAACTTCATTGAATTATTGGATAACTTCATAAAATTAAGTTTTACCTTAATTCACTAAAACCCTACACTAAAACTCTGATCTACTTAGGATATCTAAGATGAGGTAACCCATGGTTGCTAATCAGACTTTCTGGACATTACAGCTAGCCCTCTGATGTTGGTAGACTAAAACAACGTAGTCTCAGGATGACAAAATTATTGGATCTTGATTGAGACTACCCTTCTATTTCTCTTAAACAGTCATCTACGCCATGCCACACACACCACTAGACACTGATTCATTTCAGAGAGATATGTTTGTTTACAACCTTAATCAAGAGTTCTCTAATTAACTATAAATACTTACATTCATAAGAAGTATAACCCATATCTAAATAAACCATAGCATAACATTAAGGTGAATCTAGTTGAATATATATCAATGTGCCTCATGAAAAATATACTCATATGCATCTCAATAAATATGGCAAAGAGTTTCCAAAAAGATGCCATTTTTTAGCAAACACTAACCACTAGAAGTTCTTAGATCTAGGTGAGGAAATCTTAGTGCCTAGGTTAGATCCTAGGTCTAGGGAGTGGTGGATGTTAACCTCACTAAAAGTAAAAATTGGCAAATAAGGTTATGACCTATACTGGGGGACGAGAGAACCATCTAAGGGTCTACTCTTTAAATGTGGTAAAGAAAACGTGACACTTCATTAAGTTATCCAAATCTAACAATCGCATTGTTGACTCACAAAGTATGTTATATGATCAATCAGGTCTATTCGACCTTTGTATAATTCCAAGTATGATATTTTGAACTTGTGCAGGGGGAGAGCCTTTGCCAACCTCATGGAGAAGGCATTAGTTAGATTCATTGGGTTTTCTACATGTCTTTTTCTTCACTATAGTAGTATAACTCGTCATCTAGGTTGGGGGTTTTAGATAGTTCTCTTCTTGCTTAACAAGTTCAATAAGTCACCAATCTCAAGGATCTCTCCTTCTCTTTGGCCTTTGGTTCTTTGAGATTGGTTTTCTCTATAGGCACCTACACTTGACAAGTGATTATATCTTTCATGTTTCTCAAATATTATTGCATGGCAAAATATATATCATTTCTCTCCATACCTGTTGAATGATTTTGTGTTGAGTGTCTCACTTTGATTTCTATATGACTCATGATTATTGGCCTCTTCCATACTCACCACACCTAAATGGATGTTGAATTTGAATCTGTCCATGATGTGAGGAAGAATCCTCTAAGATACCCAAAAAAAATAGGGTTAGGAAAAATAGATTAAAAATAGAAAAAAAGTATAAAAGATGTCACTAATTTTATTAATTCTACCAAGATTTAGTACAAGTAGAGAAAATAATAAAATAATAAAAGAAAAAGGGCATATTATATATATTAATATTATTCTCATAATACAACATGCAATCATTCTTACAATAATTTATTCTTTGTATTTAAACCTATTCGGATACTAATTTTTTATCCTATAAAATTACTATAAGCTAAATTATATATTGGATAACTCTCTTTCAGCAATTCAACATAGTATATTCATGTGGCATAATAAAATATATCTTGAAACTAGACGTCCTTACTATAACTAATAATTTAGAATGATTAATGCAACCATTCCATGATGGTTATTCAGCTACATGTAATATCTTGTAAATGTTAAGACTCATTATTAAGAGGTTCTTCAATAGCTTCTTTAAATTGAGGACCAATGATATCAAAATTTATTTCTTCATATTGACTTGTTTTTTTCTTCATTTGGGTATGCATAACTAATTAAAGCAACAATATATTTGTCAACATATGAATCATAATATTTAAGAACCTTTTTCTTGATTTCATTACTCTCTCTTCATTTGCATCAATTAAGAGGTTTGATTTCATATAGCTTTTCAAACATATACATCCTCGTTGGAACCTTTTTTCAAAATCTTTGATGTATGAAAATGAAGAGAGACTAATGAAATCAAACTTTATAATGCCTTGAAAATGACTTAAAAGAAGGTGAGAAGGATCTCCACTTAATGATTGAAGATTGCAAGGAGGGAGAGGACTTCTATCCCCAAACCTTTACGGTTCTTCAAGAGAGTGTTTCAACAACACACGAAGCAAGAGAGGATGTAGAAAGTTTTTCCTTACTTCAAGCAATCCCTATGGAGGGAAGTCAGCTAAATAAGAGATTTTCACAAACCTTCAAATGAGCTTTAATTTAACTCCATAATAAGTCTCGATCAAGGAAAATTTTGTGAGAGAATGAGATATTTAACACCTTGGAGAACTTGTCTTGATTTTAGAACTTTTTCTCCAAATAAAAATTTAAGAATAATGAGAGCTTTCGACCAAGAGAAATCAAGAGAAGTGAGAAGAATATTGCACTTTCAATCACTAGGATATTCAAGGAAATAATTTGCAAGGGTTCAACCAAGATGGAGAGGAGCCAAGAGATAAAAAATAGTAGATGTAAATCACATTATATATAATAGAAAAGAAGAGGGGTTCGGCCAAGGTAAGACAAATTAGAGGGAAATTAAATAAGGAAATTATTTGATTTTGATTTGAAAATCTCAATCAAATAAACATGGATTTTATTTTAATGAAATTGGCCAAGATGAATTGGAATGAGAGAGAGAGAGAGAGAGAGAGAAGGAAAGATATCAATCAAAGCAAAGAATAAAATCCAAGAAAATTCAATTTAGGATTTTCAGCCAATCAAGAAAGAGAGGAAAAATTATTTTAAGTAAGAGTTCGAAATTTGAATCAATTAGCACATGGTTTATAATTGAATTCAAAATGAGTTTACTATGCATGAGTGGTTAGCCAAGAGGAATAAAAATTAACATAAAAAGCATAATCCATTTAGGTAATTAAATTCAAGAGGGAATAAGATTGAATTATTTTAAATTTAAATTTCCCAACCAAGGTGGCTGGCCAAAAATTATTCCAAATAAGGATTCAATAAATGTTTAATGCTACAATATATAAGCTATTTAATTTACTTGATTTGATTGAATGAGAAAAGGTAAGAATTCAAAATAAAATAAAATAAACATATCCAATTGCTTATGGACAAAAATTCGGCCAAAAGAATTCCAAAATTGTTCCAATCATGATTTAATGCAATCAATCATGTGTAGATGTTGATAAATTAATTTAAAAAACCTTTTTAAATTAATTAAATTAATTTATTTAATAAATAATAATAATAATAAAGGGGTCGGCCAAAAATAATTCCCTAAAAAGATTTCTAGAAATGAAAAGTAAATAAAATCAAGGTTTAATTGAATTTGAATTAACCTAGAATATTTCAAATTAATTCAGTTAATATAATGAAATTAAGCATAGGGGTCGGCCAAACCATGTCATTAAGAAATAAATTCAAATTAGCATACATATGGCAATGATAATTTATTTAAAAATCAAAATTGTTTAAATTCAAAATTTAAAAAAAATTAAAATTGAATAAATGAGTAAAATATTAAGAATATAATTTGAATAAATCCCACATGATTTATCATTCCAAAAACTATAAAAAAACTATGACTAAAATATAAACAATATGATAATTGTGATATGAGAGCAAAAAGGAATAATAAGGATAACTTTAGAATAGTTTTATTCTCATACCAAACTAAATGGATAATTAATAAAATTAAGCAGGAAAATAATTAAAAGAAGTATGAAATAAATTCATCCTGCTTGAAAGTAAAATAAATGATACTTAAATTCATGCAAGTGAGTTAGATTATCCAAAAAGGATAATTCACAAAATAATTAGAAATATTGTAATTTTAAATATAAAAAATATGGAAAAAGTTTTTTAACATATTTTTATATGATTTAGCCATTAACTTTACATTATTTAGCTCTTATTTTCTTTATTATTGTGAGTCTTAGAAAATTTATGATCAATCCTAGTCCAATAACTTTGACCTTCCCAATTGGACTTAAAATCTAAGTTTGAAGAATTTTCTACATCACATGAATTAAAATAATTAGTATCGAACATATAGTTGTTATCATCAAATTCAATCTCAAATGAAATGGGGCTCATGAATAATTTAAAAAATAAAGAAGACATAAACTTTATTAAATTTATTAATTAAATGTGTGTGTGTACTAAATTAGTTTGAATAGCATAAAATTACTTTCAAATAATCTTAGAATTTCAAGATAAATTATTTGCATCATACATATAGTTTGTAAAACCATCTCTTGTGGAATCCTAGCCACTAACATTTTCCATTGTACTCCATGAGATCCTTGCAATCCTTGATTCATATTACTCTTTTTTTTTCTATTGAGAAACCCTTATCATTGCATTTTATCTTTACCCAAGTAAGTTTCAAGTTTACATTCACATTTTTTGTGTCACATATTGTTGATTTTCCCTTCCTCTATAATAACTTCTTCACATCTATAGTAGATTTCATTGTATTAAGTGTATCACTGGCTTCCCCTTTGATTTTGTCCCTTTCCCAAGTGACTACAAGATCCAATCACATGTGCTAGTGTTCTCATCCTAGCACATTCTAACAACTCCAGCATGTAAGCCTATCTTATGCCACTCTATTTATGGAATTTCCATGACATTTTAGTTTAATAATTAATATGTGGGGTCTCCTTATTCACCCTTTTGACTTGAAATTGTCAAATGAACCAAAATCCATTTTACTCCAAATCACTTGCAATTGGATTTATATTTCAATCATAAGTCCACATATGACTTCAACCAAATTTGAATCAAGCCTGGATCAAGCCAATTGACTCACTTAGGCTCGCTTGACTCAAAGTGACCTAAACCACCTTTTTGAGCTAAAATCTAATTCATCTCAAATTGGATTGAACTAAGCACATCTAACCCTCACATTGTGAGGAACAATCATCCTAGGATGACTAATCACTCCAATTGGGTCAAACCAAGTCAAACATAATCTTTGACCAAGTCAACACATAGCCCGAATGAAACCCAAACAAGCCAAAATTCATCATAAGCCAAATTGATTAAAACCATTGATCTAAACCAATCCATCATCGATAATTGAACATGATCAAGCCATTAATTGAGCTAAACCTAGCAAAATTGGCCACTTGACCCAAGTTGACCTAAAAAGTGAAAATGGGTCAAATATTGATCTAAGCCAAATTGATTATAACCAATGGATCAAATTTATTCTAAATCACTCGTTGAACTTAACCAAAGCTTCAATTGGCCAACTAGACCCAACCTAGCCCAATTGACCATGAACCCAACTTGACCTAAAAGGTAAAATCAACTTGAAACCAAACCAAACCAAAATTGATTGAAGCCAAAGCTTACAATACAATTCAAATGATCAACTAAGCCTAAACCAACCCATGACATAACCCAATGGGTCAAATGGGTCAAATTGGTCAACTTGACCCATTTGACCTAAACGAACTCAAATGAACCAAAACCAAACATAAACCAATTTGAACCAAATCAATGATAGCCATAGGCTCCAAATGATCATTTGAACCTAACCTAACCCTTGGTTTAACCCAATTTGACCAATTAGTTAACTTGACCTATGTTGACCCATTTTGGCCTAAATGGGTAAACTTGAGCCAAATCAAATCAAATCAAATCAACTCCAAATTCTTTGAAATTTGTCCCAACCAATTTTTGAAACATTTCAAATATCCCCAAATCAAAATCAAGGAAAAATTACCATTTTACCCCTAAGTCAAAGGGTAACCTATGTCCAAATCCACTTAGAATTTGGCCAATTCCTTCTCATGGCCACTTGGCATCCTCCTAGTGGACCACATGGAGACAAGGAGGGTGGTGAACATGACTCAATGGGTTTGAGTCAGCCATGACCCAACCCAAGGCCAAACCAACCCCTCCAATAGGAATTCTCCACTTTGATCACCTCATACACTCACCTAGCACATGTGCACTTCCACTCCTCCACTCATCTACCAAAATTGAACCACATGGAATCTTTAACAGCCTAAATAACTCATTCAATCTCCTCAATTGATCAAAAATGGAAGAGCAAGCCTCGATCATCCAATCCAAGAAGGGGGAGATATACTCCCCCTCATTCCAACTCAAAGCACACACTTTGAATTCGATTGAGCCCTAGGACTAATACCAAGCTTCTCCAAGCCTTGGCAAGAATTCCCAAGCTCATTTGAATTTCTCCTTCTCAATTTTCTTCAAAGCCAAAATAGGAGGTGAGGGAATTTATCCAAACCTAAATTCACTTTGCAAGAACCATCAAGGAAGCAAGTCGAGCTCACCCAAAGCATTTCCCAAGTCTCCAAGCCATGGGAAGGGGGATTTTGATCAAAGCCATAAACCATTATAGAGGAGCTTGGTCAATTGGACAATCTACTTCAAATCAAGTCTTACAACTTTTAACAGGGTTTCATCTCCACTAGACGAAGCTACCTCCTTCATCGAAAGCACTGGTGGTAGCCTCCGACGAGGTATTTTTCAAAACCAATCCTCATTTAAAAATGCTTGGTCCTTTGTGAAGGAATTGTAACCCCATTAAATTCTAGCTGTTGGATGTTCTTCCTTATGCCTCTTGATGTTGTGGGATGAATCTTGACCTAATTCGAGCTTAGGTGAGCTCGGATCAAGCCATGGAGGATGAACGGCCTCCGTCTCCTATAGCTTAGGCAGGGATGAATCATGGGTCGTCCATCCCTAGTGTGTTTTGAATGGACGGCCCTTATTAAAATGATTAGATCCGCTGATTTAAAATGTTTAAAACCATGAAATTAATCCTAGTCATCCGATCTTTGATCAGACGGCCTAGGGAAAAGTGCGTTGCATCGTCAGTTGACTCGGCACGAGATGCGATAACTTAAATAACCAATCCCATCACACCACGTGGAAAGCACGCTGATGTGGTATGATTAGTTAATTAATTAGGCTATTTAATTATTCAATAATCACAAAAACCTCATTGATTCATAACTAAATATAAAAAGATCCAAGAAATGTAAACTCAAGTTTATTTTAAAGATATTTCTTAGGGGAATCCAATAAAATTATTTCTAATTGATTTTAAATAGTGAATTTTCCTTAATTAGGGTTTAAATAAAAATTTAATTACCCTAATTACTCTCTAATTAGTTTATTAATCAATTCTAAATTTCTCTGACATGTTTAGTGGGATAACTTCAGCCTCCCTTAATTTTCTTGGGATTTATTAATGAGTTAATTAGTGAAATTAATTAATGAACCCCTAATCATCCCCTTTAGGTAATTAAGAGTAGTTAAACATATGAATAGTGGTTTAATCCCTTAATTAGATAATTAAATATTATTTAAGTAAGGAGGAGGTTTGAATGGGTTTGGGATATTTTCCCAAGTTATTCCAAACCCACTTTCTTCCTTAATCCAAATATAGGACTAATCCACTAATGATCTACTTAATCTAATCAAAAAAATCAAATAATTCTAGAACTTAAACATCTTAACTTTGGGTGATGGTTGGTGTTTTAAAATCTAAGGTAAGCTAAGAAATCATATCCAACTCATGTGTGGGAAGCTTATGAAATTAATTAAACCTTAATTAATGAATAATTATGGGCTAATTTCATTAGGCCCCTTTCTTTCTTAGGAGCATTGCTGATTTAAACTACATGTAATTGCATATCATATGTTGGCTCATAATTACTTGAATAGTTATGTTAAAGTGGTGTAGGTAAGGGGTAATTAATGGATTTAATTTACACCTTAACCTTAACAAATATAAAATCAATCTAATTATTCTAAAAATTAAACTAAACTAATTCACACATATGGAAAATGGTTTAGGACCAGCAAACTCTTTTCACATTTCTTAAGTCAAATCAAATTTAAAACTAAAACAAAAATCTATTTAAGGAATTTTTATTCACTTTGAATAACCTTATCTTATGGGATTGTCCATAGGAATTAATTAGGGAGAATGAAGTCATATGCTTACAACACTTTATTTCTTCCCAAGCATGTTAAATGTTGTATGCCACATGAAATAATACATTCATATCTTTTGAAAATCAAATTAAATAAAATGTTTCCTTTATGTCAAATTGCATGTTTTGGATAAAATTAAGAATATGAGTGGCTATTATATCTATTAAACAAAAAACTATTTTCAAAAGCTATAAATCAAAAATTATAAAAGATGTGATGCTACTTATAACTACTTATAAGCTTGCATGTGATTATAGCATAAGATGTGTTTTGTGTTGATTTCTTCTCTTCTATTAACATGGACTTGTATAGGATTTGCAAAGTGTATAGTTCATTTGAAAAGAACATAACACTTGCTTACATCTATTCCTATGCACTCCTATGTTATGACTTAAGAAGGATCCTCACATCACACATGTAAATTATACAACCAAATCAAACACAAAATCTTTTTCATGATTCTTCATCCATTTGTTTCCTTTTGTACATGCACATGTATTTAAGAAAAGTGTTATATTACTCTGGACATCCCAGGATTGCAAGGATTTAAGTAGCCCCAAGTATGTCTTGTACCATACACCCCTAGTGTAGAAAATAATGGTGTCATACTCACTTATGTCTTTTATACATGTAAATTTGCATTCAATTAATGGATAAAAGAGTCTTTCTTTTTTACTTAATAAAAAAATGCATTCATGGAATATCTAAAATTTCTTAAACAACATCTCTTTGCATTCATCATTAAGGTGTGCTAAGATTTGCATTGCATGTATAAATATGCTTAGGATTATTCACATGCATGGTATACATGGTGGAAAGAAATAAATGGTTGTGTATTATGTGATAGTAATTCACCTTAATTAATCCTAAGATTCCTTTCTTATTGAATAAGTTTATTTAAGTAAATCTAAACTTATGGTTAATTAAAACACATAATAAAACATTCACTAAAGAAAAATCACTAATGAATCTACCTTAAAAATTACTTAAGGTAGGGATGAAAGAGAAGTTATCTTGTCTTTTCTTCTCTTTACAACACTTAGTAACTAAGAGTAGGTTCATTCAAACCAAATCAAATCATCAAATAAAATTGACAAATCAATTAAACCACTTAAATGAAAACCACCCTTAAAATTAAATCTCTTCACACTTAGAAAATTACAACTTTAAAGCCTAGCTAAGACCTACCACACAAGCCTTAAATGGCATACACATTAGGCTAAGTCATCATTTCTAGTTCTATGTTAGGGCGGTGCATGGTTTAATGCCTAATTTTATTTTGTGATGTAATATTTTTAGACTAGATGTTAGGGTGTATGTGCGTAGACTGGATGGTAGGGCGATCTTAGCCTAACCATATCTTCTGCAAGTGATTATGCTTAAGGGGTGCTCTAATAAAAATACAAATACTTTTGCTATGTAGGTTGCTTATAACCCTAAGCATAATCTAAATTAGGATAGGAGGACTTGGTTACCCATGTGTGGGTGCTAAGTCTAAATTATTCATGTGCATGCTTGCGTTGTGTGGTATGTTTAGCTAATCTCTATTTTGCAGGTTTAGTTAGATTTACTTTTTCCCATTTCATGTAATTTTACAATTAAAATTTGGAATGAATGCTATGGGCGATTAGGATGAACATTGATCATAACACCAAGTCTTATGCACCATGTGAAGCCTTGGAACAAACCACATCCCAACCAACTAAAAGAAGGAAAGAAATGAAGAAAGAAAGAAATGAAGAATGAAGACCACCCCCATAACATGAATTCATTTTAATTGTAATAATTTATTTGTAATCAGGTTGTATAATGGTAGAGCTCAGCTACCTATTTCTTTTTGGGTTTATCCAGTGGAGCCTGATCACATCAGCCTCTAATTCTTTTGTGATAGCTTAATAAAATTATTTGATATTTGTTTAGCATGTGCATTAAGATGGCATGATTTTCCCTAGTTTCTTCATTGTTTGATGAATGGCCTGGATGCGATTAGGCTCTTAAAAAAAAAAAAATTTTCTATCCAATTAATCAATTAAAAATTAAAATTAAATAACTCATAACTTCACATAAAGCCTAGGACATAAATCAAGACAATAAAAGATTTAGCAACCCCTTAGTTGGATGTTGTATGTCTCACATCATGCATAAAAATCATCTTACTTCACTCTTGCTAATGAAGGGCTTTCCACCTTTGCTAGAGAACATGGCTTGACCTTTAAGAGCCATGGTGGAAACACACCTTCTTCTTTTTGATTTTGGCCCATCACCAATTTCTCAAACAATAGGCATATGAATCCCATAGCTTGTGCCAAATAAAATTGTCCAAAAATCAAATAAAACTTAACAAAATTTGCATTAGATTTAAGTCATTATTCATGCCCATCATGATCTAGTCTCTTAGGGAGTGTGTTTAAGGACTTAGTCTTTTTTCTAAATGAACAATAGCCTAGCTTTCTTGCAAAAGCATAAAACTTGCCTACATGTTTTTAAAAATGTATGAGGAGTTAGTTGGCGGCCACCCCCAGGTGGTTGTAAGCCCAATAGTTGGGTGGTTTATTCTCTCTTATGGAGATAAACCATGTACCCATTTTTGCCTTAGATTTAGGTCATGCTTTGGCCCTCGCCAAAGCTCCCTAGATTTAGGATCTGAGGTTGTTGTTTTCCTTTGCGGGCTACTGAGCATAAACCCTCACCCCTTAGGCATTTCCATGATCTTGTGTTGTAGAATTATAAGCCCTAGATTTCTAATAAAATTTAACTCAAACATATAAATCACCTCAATTTAAAAAATTTAAAGCCTAACCATAGGATAGTTTGGGATGTTTACTAGGCTCCTAGTGTCATGAGCATCCCCTACTCATCTCCCTTTGGTTTCGATAATAACTCTTTCCTTTTGCTCAAAATCCACTTGATTTTCCAAAAATAACCAATTGATTGATAGTTCTATCTTTGAAATCTTTGGAGACAATGATCATTTACCTTAATCGAGAGTATTCTTAAGGAATCTCATTCTTTAATATGTAATTAACTATGGGGACTTGCCTCCATAGGGAACTTAAAGAACTCGGTTTAAAATAAACTCTACTTTACTTTCCAGGTAAAGTAGGGGAAGAATCTCTGGTACATTCGAAGACCCATTGTCCTTATCAGTTCTTATTAGGTGATTACGTCCATTGTAGGATGATGACTTTTGTCTCTCAAGATAGTACATCATTCCTCAATGTCATACCCGATCACCCTAATGAGTACATCTACGAATCTTCGTGGTGTCCAAAATTTCTTATTTTGTTTTCATTTACTCATAGATGAAAATAAAAATATTCACCAAATTTTCTTGATGACTCCCCTAGGCAAGGTTCCTCTCTCCATATTTGGTAAATGATAATTGTCTCCAAGTATCGATAGTGGATTTATATTTCATATAAGTCTGAGACTATCCTTCTTTTCCATTGGCACATAGCTTATTTCATTCTTAAGCTGAGCTAGCCAACATCCTTTAGGTTTTAGGACCACACTCCATGTAGGTCTTAAAACCCCTATTAGGTCCCCCAATAGGTGAAAATAAAATTTAATAAAAAAAGATAACTATAGACCTTTTCTTACCATCTTTATGGTAAGGTAAAGTTCATTCCAAAATTAAAGAAAGACAAATCCTTCATAAAAATATCACTTTTCAAAAGCACTTTTCCAAAAATCACACAATAAAAATATTTGCACAAAAAGTTTCAAAATTTATATATAACTTAACCTCATCTAACAATCTTCAAGATTATTACATGAAGGAGCTTTCTAAAATCAAAACCAAAAATCATCTTTTCAAAAAAGCACATAAGAACATCCTCATTCAATATACCTAAATTTATTGAATGAATTTTTCATCTCCAAATAAAATCAAAATCATCTTTTCAAAAAACACATATGAATATCCTCATTCAATATACCCAAATTTATTGAATGAAGATTTCATTTTCAAACAAAATCAAAAATCATCTTTTCAAATAGCATAAATGAACATCCTCATTCAATATACCCAAATTTATTGAATGAAGATTTCATTTTCAAACAAAACCAAAAATCATCTTTTCAAATAGCATATATGAACATCCTCATTCAATATACCCAAATTTATTGAATGAAGATTTCATTTCAAACAAAATCAAAAATCATCTTTTCAAAAAGCACAAATGAACATCCTCATTCAATATACCCAAATTTATTGAATGAAGATTTCATTTTCAAAAAAAATCAAAAATCATCTTTTCAAATAGTATAAATGAATATCCTCATTCAATATACACAAATTTATTGAATGAAAATTTCATTTTCAAAAAAACTCAAAAATGATTTTTTTTCAAAAAGCATAAATGAACATCCTCATTCAATATACCCAAATTTATTGAATCAAGATTTCATTTTCAAAAAAAATCATAAATCATCTTTTCAAAAAGCACAAATGAACATCCTCATTCAATATTCCCAAATTTATTGAATGAAGATTTTATTTTCAAACAAAATCAAAATTCAACTTTTCAAAAAGTATAAATGAACATCCTCATTCAATATACCTAAATTTATTGAATGAATATTTCATCTCTAAATAAAATCAAAATCAACTTTTCAAAAAGCACATATTTGAAAATGAACATCCTCATTCAAAATATCCAAATTTATTGAATGAAGATTTCATTTTCAAATAAAATCATATTATAAAATTGAAACTCCATTTCAATATATCTTACATGTTGATGTTGGAGTTTCTTCCCTTTTCAAAAAAAAATTACAAATTTGAAGATAAGCCTCTTCATTTCATATGTCCAAACTTTTTGGATGGAGGCTTTATCTTTAAACAAAATCACACCATTTGAAGTTCCACTCAACACATTCCGCATGTGTTAAGTTGGAATTTCCTCCTTTTCAAAAAGCAACAATCACACAAACAAAATTTTTGTCTTTCAAAATAAATTGGATTCATTTAATAAACCATGTTGATTAAATAGAAATCCCTCCTTTCAAAATAACACAAAATCAAAATCAAAATCAAAATCACATTTGGATTCTTTATTTAGCATACCCAAATTTGCTAAGTAAAGATCCTCTTTTCAAAAATCAAAACAAAACTAAACACATTTGGACTTTATTTAGCATACCCAAATTTGAGTAAAAGTCCTCTTTTCAAAGATCAAAACAAAACAAATACATTTGGATTCTTTATTTGGCATACCCAAATTTGCTAAGTAAAGATCCTCTTTTCAAAATCACAAAAATCAAACACATTTGGATTCTTTATTTAGCATACCCAAATTTGCTAAGTAAAGATCCACTTTTCAAAATCATAAAAATCAAACACATTTGGATTCTTTATTTAGCATACCCAAATTTGCTAAGTAAAGATCTTCTTTTCAAAATCACAAAAACACATTTGGATCTTTTATTCATCATACATAAATTTGCTAAGTAAATATCCTCTTTTCAAAATCACATAAATCAAACACATTTGGACTTTATTTAGCATACCCAAATTTGCTAAGTAAAGATCCTCTTTTCAGATCAAAAATAAAACAAAACACATTTGGATTCTTTATTTAACATAGCCAAATTTTCTAAGTAAAGATCCTCTTTTCAAAAATCAAACACATTTGGGACTTTATTTAGCATACACAAATTTGCTAAGTGAAGATTCTATTTCCAAATTCACATATGATTCATCATGAACAAACAAGCAAAAGAAGAAAATTGTTTTCGAACCCCTCATCTTGCATACCCAAATTTGCTAAGTGAGTAAATTCCAAAATCACAAATCAAAAACAAAATCAATTGACCCTCTATTTAACATACTCAAATTTATTAAATAAAGAGTCCCCAAACATAAAAAATCAAACTCAAATATGAACCAATGCAAGCATCAAAAATCTCTTCAAAATATTTGAACTTGTTTTCAACATACATAAATTTATTGAAAATGGATTCTAAACTCAAAAATCTCTTCTCCAATTCAACCAAAATCTCTCTCCTAAATCAATGAGCTTCCACTGAACATATTCAAATTGTTGAGTGTGGGTTCAAATTCTAAATCAACATTCAAAAAAAAGTTAGCATAATACAAAAGCAGAAGATCTAATTTGGGTTTGTTTTCAAATTACAAAATTTCAATCAACATTTACTCAATTCAGTTCAGTACTAATAGATGCTCAGAAGTATGTCTTCACTTTTCCTTGGATCAGGCTAGCCTCCCATAGACTGACTTTGCCCAATTGATTCACTTTGGCCGAGGATTCAGGGGACTAGGATCACTTGTGAGGGAGCAACCCTCATAACCGTCAGCAGGAGTGTGGTGATTGGGTAGAAGCCAATCATCCACATCGAGATGCCATCTGATTCTAAATTTCCCTCACGAGGAAGGCTATGGTTTTGCGGTGTAGTTTGTGCCCGTTCATTCGATTGTTCCCGTTCTGCTAGAGCTAGTACCCACTCGTTGGCTTCTCCCAAGGGGAAGGCTACCCAAACATCAGGGATAGTCTCCCCTACATATGAGGTAGGGTCTAGTTCTCATACTACTCCTCCCAGCAGGACTCAACACCATAACAGATGCCGCAAGATTAAGCGGCATCATGTGCACATAGCCAAGGAGATGGAGGCGGTCTCTCAGTTTGCTGTTGAGGAGTCACCCAGGATAGTTTCTCCTCTGATCACATAGAATAAGTTCCATCCTCTCTCGGGATGTAATGGAGAGGAAGATATTAGGAGGATCTCAGTGTCACCTCCACTTGTAGTTCAGTATGAAGCTCCTACGAGAGATGGGAGGAGGTCGTATGTTGGCCTCAGGACAGTTTTGCTCTGAGTTGGCGGGGCTTGTGGACGGTCAGAGTCCGGAGCCCAATTTGATTTATGATCGACTATCCCTCACAGCGTGGGTGAGCATATCGATAGGAGAGGGCCAAAGAGGCCCACTTATCAATGCATATTACTAGTGGGGAGAGGCGAAGGTACAAAAAATAGCAAACTACCTTACCCCACATGAATTTCCCGATCGATACAGATCATCTTGTCATTATATTGTACTACCACCATGGGAGGGAACTCCCGCGCATAGAGAGTCGTGGTGCCTCCACCACACTCTCCGCCCACTATCACCAGTGCAAGTTTTATCTTCCACAGTTCCATCAAAGTCCATGAAGGCAGCATCTGGGAAAAAGAAAGCCCCACTGATGATCCAACTACGGCCAAGAGATCTCATTTCATCTACACCACCGACTATGGTGAGGCCGAGTTCTCCTACTTGACCTTGAAGCATCGTAGTCATGCCATCACCACCACCACCGCAGCAAACCATGGAGATAGCAATAGCAGAGGGAGAAGGAGATAGTACTATTATCTCCATGGCGATAGATCCCCCTAGGAGCAGCACTCCACCTACATCAGATGATAATATGAGCATATATCCTCCAGTGAGCATAGTCCTCACAAGATTAGCTCTTCAGTGTCAGGGGAGGTCAAATGTATTTCTGTTCATGAAAATGATCCCTCCATCGATCAATCATGATCATTTGTACATGTGTAGTTGAACCGCTCCCTATATGACATCGTAGCACATATCTCATTGAGAAGAAGGAAATCCTAGGCTACGATTAGTCTGACTTAGAGAAAGAAAAGGTTAGCTTTGATCCCAACAAAGATGATTTGTTGGAAGAATCAGAAGAGATGCATATGGTTAACACCAGGGGTTCCCTCCTCTGGGATTAGCAGAGTTTGGAAGGTGCTACCACCGAGCGAGATGATACAGCCTACTCGACCCAACACCTCCTTCAACAAGTCAAATAGAAGGATGAATAAATTGATAAGATGGAAAAGAGGCTTGAAGATTTGCTAGCGGCAGTCTTAGCACTTTCGAATCAAGCCCCAGTAGCACATCCTACTATTGTAGAGACTAATCAGCCTGAGTTGTTACATGTTCTGGATCAAGCCAAGACTTCACCTCTAATAGAGCAAGGCAGCACTAGCTTGTATAGAAAGTCAATGGATAGTACCTCCATGCAAGAAAAAGATATTAAACTCATGGTTGAGCAATAAGTTAGAGAAGAATTGGCTCAAGCTCGAGGAGGATCATCGGTTTCAAAGAGTAGACCCTACTCAGAGGAATTTGATGTCATCTAATATCCTAAGGGTTTTGTGTCTCCTTCTTTCAAGAGCTTTGATGGTAGTAGGAACCCACACCAGCACATAGCACACTTCAGGGCCAGCTATTGTAATGCTAGTTGTAGTGAAGCATTACTATTCTGACTTTTTGTCAATAGTTTAGTGGGCATAGCCTTTGATTGATACGCTGAACTCCCCAATAGTTCAGTGAAGACTTTTGCTGAGTTAGAGCAACTCTTTATTAAGAGGTTTGTTGGAGCTCAGCAAAGGGTAACTTTGAGGGATCTCGTTGTAGCACAACAACACCCCTATGAGTCCCTCATTGACTATATTCTCAGATGGTATAATTTGAGTATGAAATGTGAACCGCAGCTGTCTGAATAGCATGCCATTAAAATTTCTACTAAAGAATATTCATGGCCCAGTCGCCTTCATGCTCAAAGGTTTTACCATCAAGATATTTGAGAAGCTAATTAACAAGGTGGCTAGTCTACAAGGAGAGGCCAAACAATTATCTTTTCAAGATCAATTATCAAAGCCAAAGCCATAGAAGGCCTATGAAAAGAAGCTAGTAGAAGATTGGACAAGGAGAAACAACGCGTGAGTATGAGAGACCTCGAGCTCCACAACTGTCACTTCCACCTCCTCTACCACCACCTAGGCCATCCTACTAGCCTCCACAGTAGCCTCCATAGCCTTCACCACCTCCTCCTCAACCACATTCACAGTAGCGATACACATACCCGCCACCAGGTAGCTACCATCCACCTACTCTTTTGGATAAACTAAATAAACCTTATTCATTTAAAGGGAGGTAGTCAGAAAAATCTTTAAGAATCTCTTAAAGAAATCTGATTTTCAACTACCCATGCCTAGAAAGCCAGAGGAAGTGGGCAGGAGTAATGATCCTAACTTTTGCCCTTACCACCGCATGTTAGGCCATGTTTTGGAGGATTGCTTTACATTCAATGACTGACTTGAGCTTAGCTACAAGACAGATGCTATAGTTATCCCAAAGAATATCTAGGAACAACCATCCGCTTTGGTAATCCTTGGGATAAATGTGATCCTCTCAAAATAAAAAAGAAGGTTGGATATCTCCTTATCCCAAACCTCTAAAAGATTTTTTCAAAATCAAGAAACTTTTCTCAGTGTTGAGGCTGAACCTCCAACATTAAGGAAGGTTCACAAGTTTCCAAAGATAACTTGGGGAAAGTGGGAGCTCAGCAGCAGCAGCCCATACCAACTCGGGATAGCCAAGTAGCACAACCACCGACCGAGCCTAGCCTCCATTCTGCCACCACGCTCGACTTCTACTTCAGCTAGCTCTTCTAGTAGACATCTTGTATGGAATGAGGGCATCAAATCCTCACCCCACTTACTTTACTAGATTTCTACTATGTACCTCCTTTAAATCCAAGAAATCGAGGAATAGTTTGAATTACATCGTGTCACCGATGGGTTGTCTATTTCGACTCTTATAAAAAACTCTTCAAGTCTAAATAATTATAATAACTCCAATCTTCCTCTTTTTGATTCAGAGATGGACTTTCCTTCTCTAAATAATATGGGTTCACCTCTTGAGATAGACTTGGAATCATCTGATTCTGAGGGTCCTATAGGAGAAGCTATAGGTGAGCCTAACAAGTAGGTAGAATCTTCCACTAAACCGCCATAAGAGATCACCAAAGTTAACCTCCATAGTGGCAAGGTTCTACCTCCTAGGCTAGCACCTCAAGATAAGAAAAAATAAGTCATTGGTACCTGTAAGCAAGAAGCCCCTCTACAAGATGCTCCACCCATGGATATGCTTGTGGAGGATCAGCCCAAAGTTGATTATAATGTCCCTCTCACCTAAGAAAGTTTCCAACTAAGTTAAGCATATATGATGCCCTTATCTTATTCGAAGAGATGAGGGAATCATTAATCAAGGCTCTTCTTGATCCAGAGAAATGCTTAGCTTTGCTGACTACTATTGGAGATGAGGCACATTATTCAAGAGAAGCCTAGGGAGTCACATTCACAGACGAAGACCATCTTCTAGGGGACAAGGAGCACAACTGTCCCCTCTACATCACAGTGGATATGGGTAGATTCAAACTTTCTAGAGTTTTGGTTGATCTAGGTGCATCGGTGAACATTATGAGTCTAAAGACCCTTGCCTATTTGAAGATTGACATCTCTGCACTTCGAGGAGATCATGATTTGAGAGGATTCAATTAACAAGGAGAGAGGGCTTTAGGCTCCATAGTGTTACCTTTGGAGATAGGTGACTGGAAGACTTAAGCCAAGTTCTATATAATTGATTTGAATACTTCATTCATTGCTTTACTCGATAGGCCTTGGAAACACTAGAACAAGATGATTCCATCCTCCCTCCATCAATGCATCAAGTTTCAAAAAGATGGAATTGAATAATATGTCAATGGAGATGAGAAGCCATTTTCAGTTAGAGAGGTTGAGATATATGAAGATGTGACCTACTATCTTCCTCAAAACACCTTTTTCCATGAACTTGGTCAAGATTCAAATTCAAATGAAAAAAGAAAAAGAAGAAAAAGAAAGAGAAAAAGAAAAAGAAAAGAAAAAGGAAAATACAAGTGAGCAAGAAAAGGACATCAAGGAAGAAGTAGAGCCACATATTACATTCCACTCATAGTTCGCTCCACCATACAAACATATGGGTAGGATAACTTGACCTCCACCAGGCAGAGGCAGAGGTAAACATAGAGGCAATTCCATAGGTCGAAGACCCCCTGGTTGGCCACCAGCCAACAGGGGCTATGTTTCAATTCGCAGGAGTACCCCTGCTATTCACATAAACTTGGAATCCAGCTCAAAGGATGAGTCTCATGTGATTAGCATACCTACCAACCCCTCTCAGCGGTTTCATTGGAGGTAACACTCAAGCCAGATAGCCATGAAGATCAGTCCTCCAAGCAAAGTGTGAATGTATTCGAATCACAATTATGTAAAACTATCAAGTAGCAATTGGAAACTTTAGCTCTAACCTTACTTTCATCTCAAAAAAACTGAAGGTTTAGTAGTTAAGGAAACCTCTAAGTCTTCAATGGATGTTAAGCCAAAGAAATTCCTATTGGGATCATCATCCTCAAGTCTAGAAGCTAATGTAGAACTTGAGGATAATTCATAAAATGATTTAATGGAATTACCTTTAGATTGGTACTCTCCTTGTATTCATAATCTTGCAAAGAAAGGTTTGATTCATTATACATGGTCCAAGCATAGGTCAGATTATTTCAAGAAACTGTGAAACAATAAAGGCAGGGATAAACAATCAAGATCAGGATTAGGATTCAATACAATGGGTCCAATCAACGATGATGATTACTGCTTAGTTGTCATCAATCATCTAGAGTGTGATTGCTTCTTCTCAAACCACACTAACTCTTATGAATAAGTGTGTTTAGAAACTTCAGATGATCTAGATGATCTTCAAATCAAAGATGCACTACCAAAATTTGAAGAGAAAATCCATTCAACTATCGACAAGCTCAAAGAAATCAACCTCGGGATGGAAGAAGATCCACATCTTACATACATCAGTTCTCTGCTAAACGAAGAAGATACCAATGACTTAGTTTGGCTACTGGTTGAGTTTAAGGATTGCTTTACATTGAGCTATGAAAAGATGCCCAGATTATCTCCTAACATGGAAATCCACAAACTAGTAATAGACCCTAACGCTAACCCTATCAAGCAAGCTCCTAGATGCATGCGATTAGAAATCAAACAATAGGCCATTTCTAAAGTCAAGAAATTAATCAATGCTAGTTTCATTAGGGAAGAAAAATACCCTACCTGGTTAGCCAGTGTCATGCTAGTTAAGAAAAAGAATGGCAAAATTCACATATGTGTCGATTTCAAGGACTTAAATAAGTCATGTCCTAAGGATGAATTTTCTCTTCCTATACCAGAATTAATGGTGGACATTGCCTCATCTCATGCAATATTCTCCTTCATGGATGGGTCATCTAGCTACAACCAAATCAAGATGGCCCCTAAGGTTGAAAGAAACACTATTTTATGAACCCCGATCAGAATCTATTATTATAAGGTCATACCTTTCCTTAAAATGCTACATACCAACGGGCCATGACTCCATCTTCAATGAACTCATTCAAGTTGTGTTGATGATCTAGTTATCAAAAGCAAAGAAAAGGAAGACCATCTCTTTGACTTGAGAGTAGTTTTTGAATGGCTAAGATAATTCAACCTCAAAATGAACCCCGTGAAGTGTGCATTCATAGTAGCTTCAAGGAAGTTCCTTGGGTTTGTTGTCCGACATCATGGAATAGAGATAGACCCAGAAAGATCAAAGCTATCTTAGAAATGTCACCCTAAAAGTTTAACCCAACTTAGATCATTCCAAGTGTGGTTAGCATATCTAAGATATTTTATCTCCAATCTATTGGAGAGATGCAAGCCATTTTTAGCACTTGTCAAAAAGGATGCTAAGTTCAAGTGAGATGATAAGTGTCAGCGTGTCTTTGAAGACATCAAGTAGTATTTGGTGAAGCCGCCAATTCTAGCAACCCCTATCTCGGGCAGGCCGTTGATCCTCTATACTGCTGTATTGGATGACTCCCTTGGTGCTTTATTGGCCCAAGCCCGACGAAGGGAAGGAGGAGGCTCTCTACTACCTTAGCTGTCATCTGATCCCTATTGAAGTAAGCAATTCACCTATTGATAAACATTTCCTAGCTTTAATCTTTGCATCCCAAAAGCTATGGCACTATATGCTTTCTCATAAGGTGAACTTGAATTTAAGAATCAATCCACTGCAGTATCTCATGACATGGCTGATGTTATCCGGATGATTGGCACGTTGGTCCATGATTTTCTTGTAATTTGATATTACATTTGTACCCCTCCGTGTGGTGAAAGGACATGCACTAGCAGATTTCTTAGCAACACATCCACTTCCTGCTAATTCCCAGCTTAGTGATGATCTCTCTAATGAAATAATCATGAACTTAAAGGAGGTTGATAATCACCATTGGGAGATGTATTTTGATGGTGTGTCTTCCTTTCACAAAGGAGAAGAACCACGATATACTCTTCCAAGAAAGGCAGGAGTAGGAATAGTTTTCTTAACTCTAGACCGTGATGTGATGAGATTCTCATACTATCTTTTCAATCCATGCACCAACAGTGAAGCCAAGTATGAGGCTTTGATTGTCAGTCTAAAGTTAGCCATTACAGTGTGTGTCAAAAGCATCAATATCTACAGGAATTCTCAGCTGGTCATCAACCAGATTGTTGGGTCCTATAAGGTTCTAAAACCTAAGCTTTGTCACTACCATGAATATACCATTAGAAGTTCAACACCCATCACTAAGGATAGCAATGGGTAGTCAAATCACTATAGAGTAGAATGCCAAGTTGCTGTTAGAAGAGCTCATAGGTTTGGAGGAGAGATGCCTACGGGCGTGTCAGAATCTCGAGTTGTATAAGGCCAAGATGATTCAAGCTCACAACAAACTGGTCTACCCTAGAAATTTTCAAAGTAGGAGAACTTGTTCTAGTTTTAAGGAGACTAATTATTTCCCATCAAAAGATGAGAGGCAAGTTTGAACTAACTTGGGAAGGCCCTTTTATCCTAGAGAAGGCCTACCAAGCAAGATCTTATCAGCTTATTGATTGTAAACGGGAACACCTGATGCTTCCAATTAATGGGCTCTATTTGAAGAAATATTACCCATAAAATCATGTTTGAAAATAAGAATTCTATCTTCAAAAATTTCATTCCAATTCATCAAAATATTCTCTTCTTTCGAAACATTGTTTGCTTGTTTGTGAATCCATCGCGACGTGTTTAAGGTGGGTGTAAGAGAACCCAAGAGGCATCCTATCCTTCTTTCACAACATGAACACAAATGAAACACAATTCTCTGATGCTACTAGAATAGTGTGAGAGAACCCAAGTGGCATCCTACTTTGACTAGCACAACTAAGTTAGGTGTGAGAAAACCCAAGCGGTATCCATTTTTAGTGGAATCACGATTGTCATTCATGGCACCATTTCATCAAATTCTTCAGTATGTTTTAGGGTAGGTGTAAGAGAACCTGAACGGAATCCTATTCCCTTTAATATAAGCACAAAAATAAACACATATCTTTTGTCTTGAGCTACTTTGATGTGGGAGCAAGCCCTCTATGGTACCCACTCATTAGCTGCTCTAGATCGAGCTGACATGCTACCTTCCTAGTCTATCAACCCAATGATCATTTATCTGGCGGATGTGAGTCCCGACACTTTCATCCTGACTTGACCATTGCAAACCAAATAGCACCTTATTAATTTGGTAGACCTCACTTCGTAGCCAGTAAGCTACCTCATGTTGACTTCGTTTAAGATGATGTAAGCTTACAAGCTTTCTTCTTGAACTAACCATCATGCACTGACTAGGTCAAATATATTTGAGGTTTAAGATAAGTCCCCCAGTGGCTCCTTTCCTCTTGACTACTTTTAAGTTGATATAAGTCCCCCAATGGCATTCACTCAGTAGTGGACCTAGGTCGGTGTTGACCTAATTTTTAGAATAAGCCCTAAACCTTATCATCTTATACATAGGACTTCTCTTAGACACTAAGAGTTTCCTTAGTCTTAAGATACTTCTAGTAATTAGGTGAACACTCAACCTATCTCTAGAGACTTAGAAGAGTTAGCCATAGGAATAGGTCATGCCTTAGGGGTGTTAGGAAAATTTGTCTATCCTATAGCTTGAACCAAATCCTTACTTCCCTCCTTAAGTCAAAATCCAAATCAATTTTAATTCAAATCAAACATCAAATCAATTCCAACTTAATTGATTTTCTAAAATCTCAAATTAATTCCAACTTAATTGATTTTTTCAAACATTAAATCAATTCCAATAGATTTTCTCAAATCATGAATCAATTCTAAATGATTGAAACCCATGATTGAAATCCATGATTGAATTCCAAATCCTAAAAATCCTTCCTAAGTCACTTTGATTCCATCTTATGGACTTAGCCTAAATAAAATTTAAATCAAATCAAATTCAAGAAATTTTCTCATAACCCATTTATATTCTCATTTATATAAATAAATAAAAATGAAATATAAATTCAAATATCCAAAACCAACTTCAAAATTCAAACCCAAATCTAATCAAAATTCAACCTAAGCCTTTCAAGTAAAATTCTTGAACTTAGCCAAACCAAACTCAAATCAAGCCAAACCCTTGATTTTTATTCATGATTCAATCAATCCTTCAATCATGAAACCAAATATAAACACAAACTTCAATCATCAAATCAAAACCAACTTCAAAATTCAAACCCAAATCTAATCAAAATTCAACCTAAGCCTTTCAAGTCTAATCTTTGAACTTAGCCAAATCAACTCAAATCAAGCCAAACCCTTGATTTTTCTTCATGATTCAATCAATCCTTCAATCATTGAACCAAATATAAACATAAACTTCAATCATCAAACCAAAACTAAATTCAAAACTCAAACCCATATTCATCCTTTGAACTTGAAAATTATCAAAGGAATCAAAACCCATTTGACTTCAAATCACTTGCAAATGGATTTATATTTCAATCATAAGTCCATATGTGAGTTCAATCAAACTTGAATCAAGCCTTGATCAAGTCAATTAACCCACTTAGCCTCACTTGACCCAAAGTGAACTAAAATACCCCTTTTGAGTCAAATTCTAAGCCTACCCAAATTGGATTGAACTAAGCCCACCTAAGCTTCACATTATGAGCAACAATCATATTGAGATGATCAATCACTCAAATTGGGTCAAACTACGTCAAACCTAAAGGTTGACCAAGTCAACACTTAGCCAAAATGAAACCTAAACTTGCCAAATTCCACCATAGGCCAAATTGATTGAAACCATTGATCAAAATTAATTCATGATCAATATGTGAACTTGACCAAGTCATCATTTGAGCCTAACCTAGTCCAATTGGCCACTTGACCCAAGTTGACCCAACTTGACCTAAAAAGTCCAAATATATCAAATCTTGATCTAAGCCAAATTCATTACAACTATTGGGTCAAATTCATTTCAAACACTTGTTGAACTTGACCAAAGCCTCAATTGGCCAACTAGACCCAACCTATCCCAGTTGACCATGAACCCAACTTGACCTTAATGGTCAAATTGAGTCATAATCAAACCAAACCAAAATTATTTGAAACCAAAGCTTGCAACATACTTAAAATGACCAAACAAACCTAAACTAACCCATGACCTAACCCAACTAGGTCAAATGGGTCAAATTGGTCAACTTGACCCATTTGACCTAAATGAAAGCAAATGAAATAAAACCAAATATAAACCAAATTGAACCAAACCAATGATGCCAACACATTTCAAATGGTCATATGAACTTGACCCAACCCATAGTTTGACCCAATTTGACCAATTGGTCAACTTGACCCAAGTTGACCCATTTTGACCTAAAAGGATCAACATAGCTAAATGACATCAAATCAACTCCAAATTCCTTGAAATTTGGACCAACCAAATTTTAAACTATTCTAAATCTACCCAAAGTGAAATCAAAGCCAAATGACTATTTTCCCCTAGGTCAAGGGATAACCTATGGACAATTCCCCTTGGAATTTGGTCATATCCTTTCCATGGCCACTTGGCACCCTCTCAATGGACCAAGTGAACACTAGTGAATGTGGTGCACATGACCTAATGGGTTTGGGTCAGCCAAACCCAACCCAAGGCCAAAACCAACCACCCAATAGGAATTTCTCCACATGGGATCACTCCTACTCTCATTTCAAGCACATGGGAGCTTCACCACTCCACTCCAAGGCCAAAACCGAATCACATGCCCTTGAAAATGGCCTAACCAACTCATTCTATTGGATGAATTTGATCAAAATGGTAAAGGCAAGCTCAACTGTCCGATCCTTGTGGGGGAGATATACTCCCCTAATTTCATTTTATTTACATTTATTCATACTCGATTGAGTTTAGGGAACTTAGAACAAGCTTCTCCAAGTTCTTCCAATCTTCTTCCACCTACTTTGATTTCTCTATTTCTCAATTTTTCTCAAGCTGAAAGCAGGGGAGCTCAAGGAATTTTCCAACTCATCCATCAATCAATTTCAATTCAATTCCTCTTGCAAGCACCCTTAGTGATCCAATCAAGCTCACCCAAGTCTTCATCCAAGTGTTCAAGCCATGGGAAGAAGGGTCTAGACTAAGGTCACAAGCACTTGAAGAGGACTTTGATCAATAGGAGGATCTACTCAACCTCAAGCCCTCAAACCTTCAACATGGATTTGTCTCCACAAGACAAAGCTACCTCGACGGTTGGGAGCGCCGGTGATAGCCTATGGTGAGGTACTATTCAAAACCAAGCTTGCATTGAATTTTATTTGGTCCTTTTTGAAGAGAAGTGTGACCTCAAGTGAATTTGACGTTAGATCTTCATCTCCTTGTATGTTGATGGTGTGGGTTCAATTTTAGCTCAATCGAGCTCGAATCATGCCCTAAGGGATGAACGGTTGCCTTCTCCTACAGGCGAGCTCAGGGACAAATCACGGACCGTCCATCCCACATGTTTTGGATGGACGATCCTGATTAAAACACGTGAGATCATCCGATTAATCCCTTTAATACCACGACTTGATCTTAGCCATATGATCTTTGAAGACGACAAAAAGCAGAGCAAAACCAACCTGAGCAGTGACATGATAACTTAAATAACGACCCGTCACATCAACACCCATGTGGAATTTAGATTAGTTATATAATTAGGGGATTTAATTAAGTTTAATCACAAAAACTTTAAAATTACATAACTAAATGTAGAAAATTAGAAAAATACAAACTCAAATGCATTTTGAAGATATTTCAAAGGGGAATAATATAAAATTAAGTTTAATTGATTTTGAACAATAAATTTCCTATAATTTGGATTTTATTAGGAATATAATTATGTTAATTACTCCCTAATTATTTTATTGATTAATTCCAAACTTCTTAAGTATGTTTAGTGGGATGACTTCTGCCTCCCCTAATTTTCTTAGAATTTATTAATGATTTAATTAAGATAATTATTTGATTGATTCCTAATTACTCTCTTAATTAATTAAATGATTAATTAACATATTAAATAGTGATAAATTTATTAATTAAATTTGCTAATCACCTTAGAACAGCGAATGGACTTAGGGAATGAGATTAAGAGTTCTCTCCAAAATATTTTCCCCTAAGTTTATTTCATTTGGATAAAAATCTAATTAAGGTGCAAATTAATTAAATAGTTTAATCACTTTACAAAATGGCTTAATTAATCATAATTTTAAAATCAAATCAATCTGAATTTAAATCATTTTCTTCTTGATAGATACTTAGGTGTTCAATAACCTTAGTAACTTAAGGATATCATATCTAACCCATATGTGTGGGAAGGGTTATGAAAGTACTTAAATTAAACCCTTTAGCTTAATTAATCATTAATTATGAGCCAAATGCATTAGGCCCCTTTCTTTCTTAGGTGCATTACTAATTTAAATTTTTTGTGATTTTATGTCATACATTGGCTCATAATTATTTGGTTAAATATGTTAAAGTAGTGTAGGTAAGGGGTAATTAATGGACTTAATGTACACCTTAACCTAAATAAAATATAAAATCAATCTAATGGTTCTAAAATTAAACTAAAATAACATATACATGTGGGAGATGGGTTAGGACCAGCAAACCTTTTCACATTTCCTAAATTCAAATCAAACTCAAAATAAAATAAAAAAATTTCTTTAAATAATTTTGATTCACTTTAAATAAACTTATTCCATAGGATAGTCTTTAGGAGTTAATTAGGGTGAATGAATTTACTTGCTTTCATCACTTTATTTCTTTCCTAGCATGCTAAAGGTGTATGTCACATGAAAATCATGCATTCATATCTTTTGAAAAGTCAAATTAAAATGAAATGTTTTCTTTATGTCAAATTGCATGTTTTGGCTAAAGTAAGAATATGAATGGCTATTATCATTACTAAATCTAAAATTATTTTCAAAATTCATAAATCAAACATTACAACTAAAAGGTGTGCTACTTATAATTATTTATAAGCTTTCATATGAGTATAATATAAGGTGTACATTGTGTGACTTTCCTTCTCTTCTTCTTTAACATAGTTTTGAATATGATTTGCAAAGTGTATAGTTCATTTGAAAGAACAATACACATGATTAAATCCATTCTTATTCATTCCTATGTTATCAATTAAGAATGATATTCACACTTACACATGTAAATTTCATAAACAAATCAAACAAACAAACATAAACTTGTTGCATGACTCCTTTTCCATTCATTTGCTTTTGTACATGCAAATGTATTTAAGAAAAGTGGTATATTAGTCTGGACATCCCGGGGTTGCGAAGCTTTAATTATCCCCAAGTAGGTCTTGTACCTTACACCCCTGGTGTAGAAAACAATGGCACCATACTCACTTATGTCTTTCATACATGTAAATGTGCATATGAATAATGGATAAAAGAATCCCTCTTTTCTACTTAACAAAATCATGCATCATAAAACATCCAAATTTCTTAAACAAACTCTCTTAGCATTCATCATCAAGGTGTGCTACACATTTCCATTTGCATGTATAGATATGCTTAGTATTCATCCATATGCATGTTACACATATTGGAAAGAAAGAAAGTATTGTGTGTTTTGAAATAGTAATTCACTTTACTTAATCATAAAATGTCTTTCTTTTTGAATAGGTTTGTTTAGAAAAAAACTAAACTTAGGATTAATTAAAACACATAATAAAATATTCATTAAATAAACAAAAAATTTTAATGAATCTACCTTAAAAATTACTTCAAGTAGGGAGAAAAGAGAAGTTCTCTTCTCTTTTCCTCTCTTTACAACACTTAAAAATTAATTGTAGGTTCACTCAAATAAAATCAAATCATCAAGTAAAATCAAACAAATCAACTAAATCACTTAAATGAAACCACCCTCTAAGTTGAACATTTACATACTTAGAAACTTTAACCTTAAAGCCTAGCTAAGATATATCACACAAACCTTAAATGGCACACACATTAGGCAAAGTCACCATTTCTAGATTTAGGTTAGGGCAGTGCATGGTTTGATGTTTGCTTTTATTTTTTGATGTAATGTTTGAGTCTAGATGTTAGGGTATCTGTGTGTAGACTGAATGGTAGGGCAATCATAGTCTAACCATTATCTTCTATAGGGGATTGTGCTTAAGGGGCTGTATATATATATATATATATATATATATATATATATATGCTTTTATCAGTGGTACTTATACCCCTAAGTATAATCCAAAATAGGCCAGGTGGACTTGGTTACCCATGTGTGGGTACTAAGTCCAATATATTCATATACCTGCTTGGGATTGTGTGGTTTGTTTAGCTAATCTCTATTTTGCAGGTTTTAGTTAGATTTCTTTTTCTCATTTTCATGTAATTTTGTAATTAGGATTTGGAATGATTGTTATGGGGATTAGGATGAACATTGGTCATAAGACTATGTCTTATGTACCATGTGAAGCCTTCGGAGTATCCACATTCCAACCAACCAAAAAAAGAAAGAAGAAAGAAAAAAGAAGAATACAAGAATAAAGAATGAAGACCCCCATAACAATGAATTTCTTCTTGATTGTAATTTATTCATTTATAATCCGGGTTGTATAAGGGTAGAGCTCGGCTACCCAATTTATTTTTTGAGTTTGTGTGGTGGTGCCCGACCATAAATGGTCTCTTATTCTTTTGCGCTAGCTTTATAAATTATTTGATGTTTGTTTAGCTTGTGCATTAAAATGACATGTTTTCTTAGTTTCTTCCTTGCTTTGAAGTATGGCCTGGATGATAATTAGGCTCTTGGGAAAATAAATTTCTATCCAACTAATCAATTTAAATTAAAAATAAATAACTTATAATCTCACCTAAAGCCTAGGTTATAAACAAGATAAAATATTTAGCAACCCCCTTAGTTGGATGTTGTATATTTTCACATCACATCATGTATAAAAATCATCTTATTTCACTATAATTTTGGAGGGCTTCCACCTTTGCTAGAGAACTTAGCTTGACCTTTGAGAGCCATGGTGAAAACACACCTCCTTTTCTTGCTGAATTTGGCCCATAATCTAATTTCTCATGCATTAGGCATATGAATCCTAAACCTGTGTCAAATTGATTGTCCAAAATGAAAATAAAATATAACAAAAATTTGCATTAGATTTAAGTCATTAATCATGCCCTACATGATCTAGTCTCTTAGGGAGTGTGTTTAAGGACTTAGTATCTTTCTAAATAAACAACAAACTAGCTATCTTGCAAAAGCATATGACTTGCCTACTTGTATTTAAAATTGTAGGAGGAGTTAGTTGGCAGCCACCCCCAAGAGGTTGTAAGTCCAACAGTCGGGTGGTTTATCCTCCCTTATGGAGGTAAACCAAATACTCATTTTCACCTTAGATTTAGATCATGCTTTGGCCCTCGTCAGAGCTCCCTAGATTTAGGTTCAGAGGATGCTACTTCCTTTTGCGGGCTATAAGCATAAATTCTCACCTCTTAGGCATTTTCATGATCCTGTGTTATGAAATTGTAAACCCTAGATTCCTAATAAATATTCAACTCAAATAATTTTAAAAATATAAAGCCCAACCATAGGATAGTTTGGGATGCTTACTAAGCTTCCTAATATCATAAGCATCCCCTACTTATCTTCATTTGATTTCAATAATAACTCCCTCCTCTTGATCAATCCCACTTGATCTTCTAAAAAAAACCAATTGATTAATAGTCTTATCTTTAAAATCTTTGGAGACAACGATCATTTTCCTTAATCGAGAGTATTCCTAAGGAATCCTCTTCCTTAGGATGTAATTTACTATGGGGACTTGCCTCCATAGGGAACTAAATGAACCTGATTTAAATCCTGCTTTACTTTTTCATATAAAGTAGGGGAAGAATCTCTGGTACATATGAAGACCCATTGTCCTTAGGAGTCCTTATTCAAGTGATTAGGTCCATTATAAGGTAGTGACTTCTATCTTTCGAGATAGTACACATTTCCTCAATGTTGTACCTGATCACCCTAGTAAGAACATCTACGGATCTACGTGGTGTCCCAAAAAGGTGTATATTTCTATTTTCATTTATCTCTTTTCAAAAAATCGATTAGATGAAGGTGGAGAGATATTTTTCACCACAGCTAGATAGCACCTGTCGAGCTAAAGATAGGCTATCCCAACAATCAGTTCAGTTATAAGAGGATGTGAGTCCCCGATGCTTTCTTCCTAAGCTGATTGTCGCAAACTGATGAGCACCTTTGGTTGGTTAATGTTCGCTATGTTGACAGCGACTCACCCGATGGATACAGCACTCTTGGCAGATGTGAGTCCTCGTGCTTTCTGCTTGAGTTGGCCATCGAATACCTATAGACATTATCTTCTCCAGGGTTTTGGATAAAGCCCTTAGCAGCCCCCTTTACCTACGGGCACTCTACTTGGATTATGTCATTTGTGACCCTATTTTGACACTACCTGGGCTATTCTTGGATTGGACAGTTCCCCTTTCCTAATAGCCACCCCTGTGGTTGGAAAATTTATTCAACGGATGCACATATTCCCTCTTGGTTCAGTAAATCTGAAATAGGTTTAGGCTGATATAAGATCTTCCTCAGTATGATCCATCGTAAACCAACAAGGTCCATGATAAATAAACAAACAAACCAAACAAATAAAATTATTCACTTGTAGATTAGGAATTCAAGCCCCCAAAGGCACCTTTCCCAAGTAAGCATCCTATATTTAGGGCAGTATCAGCAGAACTCCCTATAGAAATTGTCTGACTACTCTTGAGCTGAGATAAGTAGCCGGGTCAGCACCCTCTCAGTGGTCATCCTTAGGTTGGGTTTAATTTATTTTTCCATAAACAGTTATTGACGGCTCTGCCTAGCAATACGTAACTATGCATTCATTCTAGCATGATCAAAGACAGCGACCAAGGTGGGTTGACATGTTACCTCACTAATGTGTCACCCCAGCAGTCTACTATTCAAAAAAGATGTGAGTCCCCATACTTTCTTCTCTGAATTAGCCATTGTAAATCAAAAGGCATCCCTTTGGTTAGATAGTTCTCCCTTCGGCCGAGAAACTATTCCCTTTGGATTGGTAAATCTGTGTTAGACAAAAGACAATGGCCCTACTTGCGTCCATCTCGATGGGATCCAAATATAATTAAAAAAAATTAACTTTATCTTTGATGATTTAAGTCCCCTAGCATTCATTTCGAGTGAATTACTCTCGGTAGACATGTTTCCTCGCTAATGTGTCACCCCAACTGTCTTTTATTTAGAAAATATGAGTCCTCAATCTTTCTTCCCTAAATCAACCGTTGCAAATCGAAAGGCACTCCTTTGATTGGATAGTTCTCCCCTCGGCCAGAAAACTCTTCCCTTTGGATTAGTAAATCTATGTCAGATCAAGGCTGACATGGCCCCTACTCATTGCATTCCATCATAAATTGATGGGATCCATCAAATATAATTAAAAATGAAATTAACTTTGACTATCTTTGAGCTGATTTAAGACCCCCAGTGTCATTCACTTAGTAGTCAGCCCTAGGTTGGGTTGGCATGTTACATCGCTAATGTGTTTCCCCAGCAGTCTTTTATTCAGGAAAGATGTGAATCCCTGAGCTTTCTTCCCTAAATCAACCGCTGCAAATTAAAAGGCACCCCTTTGGTTGGATAGTCCTACTATGTGGTTAGTAGCCTTTTGGATTGATAAATCTGAGTAGACCAAAGGCCAATGTCCCATATGTTGTCCATTACCCAAGGTTCATCTTAATATTCAAAATTCAAAATTTAAAATTTGAAACAAATCCCTTCTAACCTCCCAATGGAGTAAAATCTTAAAAAAAATCCATTCTAACCTCCCCAATGGAGTAAAATCTAAAACAAATTACCTCCTCCCTAATGGAGTTAAACTAAACAAATAAAATAAATTCAACCAACATCCTTAGTGGAGTCAAATCAAACAAATCAAATCATTCCGCTTCTCCACGGTGAGATGCAAATCTTTCCAGTTCCCCTAGGAGAACCAACTCAATCCAACCCGAACTTGCTCCCCTAGTGGAGAGTTCACATTTTCATCCCATGCGGATCCCAAATTATAATCCCCACAGTGAATTTCACAACCTCTTATCCTCAGTGGATGACTTGAACTTGCTCCTCTAATGGAGAGTTCATTTTTTCATCCCCAGCGGAACACCAAATCATAAATCAATAAATCAAATCAATTTCCCCCTCAATGAGATGTAAATCAAATTAAACCTCTCATCCCTTAGTGGATGACTTGAACTTGCTTCCCTAGTGGAAGGTTCTCAGACTCAATCCCTAGTGGATTCCCCCTTCACTCTCTTATGTATTTGACATGAGTAGAGTCACATCACACTAAGCTCTTAATTCCTTCTACACCTCGAGTTTGGGAGTAGATCATTTTTGTTAGTGCTTGTGATCGTTTGGGTTACTGATCATCTCGATCAACACGTCTGAGGTGTACCTTATCACACCACACCTATTGGGCGCCCTTTGTTGACCTCACTTTTGGAGTGAGCTTTCAACTTCTTCATCTTAAGCATAGGAATCCTCTAGGCATTAAGAGTTCCTTAGCCTTAAGATAATTCTAGTGATTAGGTGAACCCTTAACCTAACCCTAGAGACTTAGAAGAGTTAGCCAAAGGAATGGGTTATGCCTTAGGGGTATTATGAAAACTTGTCTACCCTTTAGCTTGAACAAATCCTTACATCCTTATTTCAAATCAACTTCAAATTCAAATCAACCTCAAATCCAAAACCAAATTCAAAACTCGAATCAATTTCAAATCAAATCTTAAATCAATTTCAACTCAAATGATTTTCAAGTCATTCAAATCAATCCCAAAGATCCAAATCATGAATCAATTCCAAATGATTGAAATCCATGATCAATTCTAAATCCAAAATCTTTCTTAAGCCATTGATTTCATCTTATGGACTTAGCTAAATCCAAATCCAAATCACTCCAAACTCAAAATATTTTCTCATAACCCATTTATAATCTCATTTATATTCACAAATATAATGAAACAAAAAATAAATGACCAAAACTAAATTCAAAACTCAAATCCTATCTAACCTAAAACCAACCTTATGCTCTTTCAAGTCAAATTCTTGAACTTAGCCAAATCATTCTCAAATCAATCCAAACCTTTGGATTTTCTCTCCAAACAATCAATCCTTCAATCATAAGTTCAAATATAAACATAAACTTCAATCATCAAACCAAAATCAAACTAACCCAAGTCAAACCCATGTTCACCCTTTTGACTTGAAATTATCAAATGAACCAAAACTCATTTGACTCCAAATCACTTTCAATTGGATTTATATTTCAATCATAAGTCCACATATATTCAACCAAACTTGAATCAAGCATTGATCAAGCTAATTGACTCACTTAGGCTCACTTGACTCAAAGTGACATAAACCACCTTTTTGAGCCAAATTCTAATCCAACTCAAATTAGATTGAACTAAGCCCATCTAAGCCTTACATTGTGAACAACAATCATCCTAGAATGATCAATCACTCAAATTGGGCCAAACCAAGTCAAACCTAATCTTTGACCAAGTCAACATTTAGCCCAAATAAAATCCACACTAGCCAAAATCCAACATAAGCCAAATTGATTGAAACCATTGATCTAAACCAATCCATCATCAATAATTGAACATGATCAAGCCATCAATTGAAACCAGACCAAACCAAATTGGCCACTTGACCCAAGTTGACCTAAAAAGTCAAAATGGGTCAAATCTTGATCTAAGTCAAATTGATTGCAACCAATGGGTCAAATTCATTCTAAATCACTTGTTGAACTTGACCAAAGCTTCAATTGGCCAACTAGACCCAAATTATGACCATGACCCAGACTAAAAGGTCAAATCAACTTGAAACCAAACCAAATCAAAATTGAAACCAAAGCTTGCAACATTTCAAATGATCAACTAAGCCTAAAACCAACCCATGACCTAATTGGGTCAAATGAGTCAAATTGGTCAACTTGACCCATTTGACCTAAATGAACTCAAATGAACCAAAACAAACATAAACTAAATCACCAAACCAATGACCATATGCTCCAAATGATCATTTGAACTTTCCTGGTTTGACCCAATTTGATTAATTGGTCAACTTGACCCAGTTGACTCATTTTGACCTAAATGGGTCAACTTGAGCAAATCATATCAAATCAACTCCAAATTCAAAATTTGGCCCAACCTATTTTTGAAACATCTCAAATCAGTCCAAATCAAAATCAAGGCCAAATGACCATTTTACCCCTAAGTCAAAGGGTAACCTATGGCCAAATCCAATTGGAAGTTGGTCAATTCCCTCTCATGGACACTTGGCATCCTCCTAGTGGACCACATGGCACCAAGAAGGGTGGTGAACATGACCCAATGGATTTGGGTTAGCCATGACCCAACCAGAGCCAAACCCCTCATGAGAATTCTCCACTTGGATCACCTCATACACTCACAGCACATGTGCACTTCCTCCTCCACTCCTCCAACTGAACCACATGGAATCCACAGCGCCTAAACAACCCATTCAATCTCCTCAATTGATCAAAAATGGAAGAACAAGCCTCAGCCATCGATCCAAGGAGGGAGATATACTCCCCTCATTCCAACTCAAAGCACACACTTTGAATTCGATTGAGCCCTATGAACTAAAATCAAGCTTCTCCAAGCCTTGGCAAGCATTCCCAAGCTCATTTGAATTTCTCCTTCTCGATTTTCTTTAAAGCCAAAATAGGGAGGTGAGGGGATTTTCCAACTTACTCAATTCTCCACCAAACCTAAATTCACTTTGCAAGCACCATCAAGGAAGCAAGTCAAGCTCACCCAAAGCATTTCCTAAGTCTCCAAGCCATGGGAAGGGGGATTTCGATCAAAGCCATTGAAGAGGAGCTTGGTCAATTGGATAATCCACTTCAAATCAAGTCTTGAAACTTTCAACAGGCTTCATCTCCACTAGAAGAAGCTACCTCCTCTATTAGAAGCATCGGTGATAGCCTCCAGTGAGGTATTGTTCAAAATCGATCCTCATTTGAAAAATGCTTGGTCCTTCATGAAGGGAATTGTAACCCCATTAAATTCTAGTCATTTGATGTTCTTCCCTATGCCTCTTGATGGTGTGGGATGAATCTCAGCCTAATCCAAGTTTATGTGAGCTCAGATCAAGCCATGGAGGGATGGCCTCTGTCTCCCGCAGCTTAGGCAGGAATGAATCATGGGTCATCCATCCCGCATGTTTTAGATTGATGACCCTTATTAAAATGAATAGACCAAGTGATTTAAAACCTTTAAAATCATAGGATTAATCTTGTCCATCCGAACCTTGATCGACGGTGAGGAAAGCGCGTTGCTAGCTTTTCGGCATACAATGTGACAACTTAAATAACCAATCCTATCACGCCACTTGGAAAGCGCATACATTAGCGATCCACATGGTGCCGATGAGATTAGTTAATTAATTAGGCTTATTAATTATTCAATAATCACAGAAACTTCATAAATTCATAACTAAATGTAGAGAAATCCAAAAAAAATGCAAACTTAAGTTCATTTTAAAGATATTTTAGAGGGGAATCTAATAAAATTATTTCTAATTGATTTTAAGCAGTGAATTTTCCTTAATTATGGTTTAATTAAAAACTAAATTACCTTAATTACTCCAAAATTATTTGATTAATCAATTTTAAATTTCTCTAACATGTTTGGTGGGATGACTTATACCTCTCTTAAATTTCTTGGGATTTATTAATGAGTTAATTAGGAAAATTAATTAATGAACCCTGAATCATCCCCTTTATGTAATTAAGAGTAATTAAGCATATGAATAGTGGTTTAATCCCTTAATTGAATAATAAAATATTGTTTAAGTGAGGATGAGGCTTATGGAATGGGTTTGGGATATTTTTCCAAAGTTATTCCCTAAACCTCCTTTGTTCCTTAATCCAAATATAATTAAGGATTAATCCACTAATGATCTACTTAATTAGTCTAATCAAAAAAATCAAATCATTCTAGAACTTAATCATCTTAAATTTGGGTAGATCCTTAGGTGTTCAAAAGCCTAAGGTAAGCTTCAGAGGAAATCATATCCAACTCACATGTGTGAGAAGGTTATAAAAGTACTTAATTAAACCCTTTAGCTTAATTAATCAATAATTATGAGCCAATTGCATTAGACCCCTTTCTTTCTTAGGTGCATTGCTGATTAAAATTCAATGTGGTTGCATATCATATGTTGGCTCATAATTACTTGAATAGTTATGTTAAAGTGGTGTAGGTAAGGGGTAATTAATGGATTTAATTTACACCTTAACCTAAACAAAACATAAAATTAATCTAATTGTTCTAAAAATTAAACTAAATTAATTCACACATGTGGGAAATGGTTTAGGATTAGCAAACTCTTTTCACATTTCCTAAGTCAAATCAAATTCAAAATTAAAACAAAAATATCTTTAAGGAATTTTGATTCATTTTGAATAATCTTATCTTATAGGATTATCCTTAGGAATTAATTACGGAGAATGAAGTCATATGAAAAGAACATAACACTTGCTTAAATATATTTTTATGCACTTCTATGTTATGACTTAAGAAGGATATTCACATTACGCATGTAAATCATATAACCAAATCAAACAAAAATCTTTTGCATGATTTTTCATCCATTTGTTTCTTTTTGTACATACACATGTATTTAAGAAAAGTGGTATATTAGTCATCATCCCAGGGTTGTGAGGCTTTAAGTAGCCCCAAGTAGGTCTTGTACCTTACACCTCTGGTGTAGAAAATAATGGTGTCGTACTCACTTATATCTTTTGTACATGTAAATGTGAATTCAATTAATGGATAAAAGAGTCTATTTCCTACTTAATAAAAATATGCATTCCTGGAATATCTAAATTTTCCTAAATAACATCTCTTTGCATTCATCATTAAGGTATGCTAAGATTTTCATTGCATGTATAGATATGCTTAGGATTATTCATATGCATGGTATACATGGTGAAAAGAAATAAATGATTGTGTGTTATGTGATAGTAATTCACCTTAATTAATCCTAACATGCTTTTTCTTATTAAATAGGTTTATTTAAAGCAAATCTAAACTTAAGGTTAATTAAAACACATAATAAAATATTCACTAAAGAAAAATCACTAATGAATCTACCTTAGAAATTACTTAAGGTAAGGATGAAAGAGAAGTTCTCTTCTCTTTTCTTCTCTTTACAATACTTAGTAACTAAGTGTAGGTTCATTCAAATCAAATCAAATCATCAAATAAAATTGAAAAATCAACTAAACCACTTAAAGTAAAATCACCCTTAAAATTAATTCTCTTCACACTTAGAAAATTCCAACTTTAAAGCCTATCTAAGACATGCAACACAAGCCTTAAATGACACACACATTATGCTAAGTCACCATTTCTAGCTCTATGTTAGGGTGGTGCATGGTTTGATGCCTAATTTTATTTTGTGATGTAATATTTTTAGACTGGATGTTAAATGTGCGTAGATTAGATGGTAGGGCGATCTTAGTCTAACCATGTCTTCTGTAGAGGATTATGCTTAAGGGGTGATGTAATAAAAATATAAATGCTTTTTCCATGCAGGTTGCTTATACCCCTAAGCATAATCCAAATTAGGTGATTAGGTCCATTATAGGATGATAACTTCTATCTCTCAAGATAATACATCATTCATCAATATCATATCCGATCACCCTAATAAGTACATCTAGGATCTACGTGATATCCAAAATAGCTTATTTTATTTTCATTTACTCATAGATGAAAAAAAAACTATTCACCACAATGCTATCTGTGAGACTGAGACAATGACTCTAAGAGAGGCCTCACTAGGGTTTGGTTCTAGTCATCCATCACTTCCTCAACTAAAAACTTTCAAAGCCTCAATCGCCTCTGTTTGTACATCTTCCTCTTTACTTCTCTTTATCTCTTTATCCATTTTAGGGCTTCATTTGATGATTCTTTTTAGTTATTTTGGAGAAAACTTGAAAGTTCATATGTCATATCTTTCTCAGTTTTTCTAATGATGATTATAGGGGTTTTATGATGCATAAATTCAAGGGTTGTATTTATAGGGGTTGTAGGTTTGGCTCCTTTGAAAGCTTCATCTATGTGACTATGTTTCTACTTTCCCTCATGTGTGACTACAATGTTTCATCCTAAAAAATTTTATTAGTAATGATGATTACATGAGTTTTATGAAACAAATTTATATAGATTGTATATCTAGGTTTGTGGATTTGGCTCCTTTGTGAGTTTCTTCTATGTTTTCATCTTCTTATTGGCAAATGTTGCATCTTAGAAATCTCATTGGTAATATTTATACTATTTTAAAAGTTCATCTATTCTTTTGTATTTAGATTTTGGATATTTTTATATTCACATATTTATGCTAATTTTTTATGGACCGTAGGGTTTGGGTGAGACTTTTTATTTCAAACTAAGTATTTCTGGTGCTCTCACTACTCTATTCAGTTACATCTATAGACTGCAACTCGGGTCTTTTGTTTGGCTTCTTCAGGAATCTTATGTAGTTGTTGATTTTTTTTATGGTTACGATATTAAGTTGTGGTGAATCAGTGATGTCAATGAATTTATAACTTGTATTATAATCAGGTGACTAGGTGTTGGTGCTTGTTTCATGTGTGACGTGTGAACTCACCATGTGTATGAGTTATATTATAATAGTTTCATAGCTCTAACTTTAGCAAAATGATGAATATGTTACATCCTTGAGCATATATAACTAAAATGAGCTTTTTAGCTAAAATGCATATGTTTCAGGAGGATTTGCTTATTTGTTGATAGAGGTATTAGGTTTTTCAAATTTGTTTATTTATATTTTTATTTTTAAAATTGCTTTTCTAAGTTTTCTTATTATACCTAGATGTTGTATAATTAAGTTTCATTATGTTGAGTACTTGAGTTGTTTATGTAGCTTTATTCTATGCAAAGATAATTTCTATGCAAAGTATTTTAGTGAACAGATATGGACTACGTATCTTAGACATTCTGTTAATTTCCATATATCTATGTGCTAGTGATGTTAAGGTAAGCACCTATTATTTAGTTGTTTCATCTGTTATGTGCTAGTGATGTTATGGTAAACACCTACATGTTATGCATTTCAATTTGTTACTTTTACTTAAAAAAAGTTGCATGTTATGATAAATACCTAGTATGGAGAGTGTATGTAGTCTTAACTCATATTTTCTTTTTTATTTAGTGTGCTATCATGTTTACTGTGGATCTTTCTCAAACTACATCATGTGATAATGATATAGTAGTGAAAGCTGAATATGGTAATGAAATTTCAAATATTTCTTCATAAGCACATGTACTTAAGACAACTAATAATGAAGTATAATCTAAGAAAAATAGAAATAAAAAATTTGTAGTATGGGCCACTTCTATATTCAAGGGAGAGACTATACCCTCTTTACAATGCATATGTTATCATACAAAATTTCATAAATCCAAAACTGGCACAACTTCAAAACTCTTGAGACATGTGAGAGAATGTGAGAAAATTAAAGCCAAGAATAAACAAGTTGCTGAATTGCAAGACAAAAGGAAAAAAATATTAAATTTTATGCCTTTTGATGCTAATTCAAAATTGAGATATTTTATGACCCCAAAAATTATGATCATTTTCACATAAGAGAAATAATTACAAAGATGATTATTGTGCATGAGTACTCATTTATGATTATCGAGTATATGTGATTTAATATTTTGTTGGAGGAATTGAATCCAAATTATGAGAGGGTGTCTAGAAATAGTATCAAGAGTGATTGCATGAAAGTATATGAATCTAAAAGAGAGATTAAAAACATATCTTACGAGCATTCATAGAGTTTCCTTAACATCTGATTATTAGACTTCTAATCAAATAGTGGGATATATGTACTTAATAATTGACTACATTGATGATTCCTGAAAACTGCATAAGAGAATCATCAACTTTATTGAGCTTGAATCACCTCACATTGGTACATTTATTTGTGATGCAATATGTGATTGTTTATTGGATTAGAATCTACAGGATAAGGTGTCCACTATCACATTGGATAATCCTAATAACAATGATGTTGCTGCAAATGCTTTAAAAGTTAACTTTCAGTCTAGAGAAAAGTTACATTTTCAGAAATATTTTTCTAATGTTAAATGTTGTGCTCACATCTTGAATATAATGGTTTAGGATGGATTGAAAGATGTTCAAGAAATAATTCATAAAATAATAAAGATAATAAAATACCTTAAACTATCCCCTTTAAGGTTACATAATTTTTTTGAAGTGACAAAGCAATTAGGGATCCCCACTTCAGAGGATTTATGCATTGATGTTCCAACAAGGTGGAACTCTACCTATTTAATGCTTGAGTCTGCTTTTATTTACCATAATGTGTTCAATCATTATGCAGCTTAAGATTCCAATTATAAGTGGTTATCTTCTGATATTGAGTGTATAATTATGAGCGGATTAGAAGGTTTCCTTCTATTTTTCATAATGTGACTAAAAAATTCAAGTTCTTCTTATCCACTACAAATATTATTCTCTCTATTATCATGCATGTAAAGAAACTAGTCATTGAGGAATGCAATTCATCAAATAATTTCATCAAGCAAATGGAAACTATGATAAAAATTAAATTTGATAAATATTGGGTGAATGTAATTTACTCATGTCAATGGATGCTATACTTGATCCACATTTAAAGATGAAATTCATTACCTTTACATTTCCTAAAATATACTCATGTTCTAAAGTAAAATCTAAGATTAAGACTATTGAGGATGTTATTTGGGAAATCTACAATCAATATTTTGTAGATATTATTAATTCAAGTTCTTCAATTTCTAGTGGATCTTCACAACTACCAGCTGATGTACTTTTTTCATCTAGTTTTGAATCTATGTTTGGATTTGCTGATTTTGTTTTTTCTTCTGTTATACTCAATTATCAAAATTTGATTTGCAAATTTATTTAGAGAGGGAATATACATGTTCAATAATGATTTGTTTGATATTCTTGAATGGTGGAAGATGAATACTCTCAAGTATCTATGTTTATCCAAAATGGCTAAGGATGTTATAATAATTCTCATAATCATTGTTGCATCTAAATCTATATTTAGTGTTGGTAGTATAGTTCTTGATGATTGCATGAGCTCTTTGTTTGCAAAAATAGTCAATGTACTTATTTGCACAGCTAGTTGAATCAAAGGTGATCAACCCAATATAAAAAATCTCTTAGTAGTTTTTTCTCATTATCTATTTATAAATTTGTTAACTTCAATCATTCTCACATTATCTACTTTTATTTCAACAAGAGTTAATGGAGGAGGAGAATCTTTATGTGAAACTTCCAGAATATGTTCAGTAATGGAGAAGGAGACTAGGTAGCAATATATCATCTTGCATTTATTCTTCTTAATCTAATTTTCATTTGTACTTTATTAATTTAGACAATTCTATCTTAGTTGCCCATGATGGTAATTTGTGACAACTTTGGGTGAACACTACTATTGTTGTTTGACTGTGATAGTTGATAGTTGGTTATTATAATTCAATTTCTTGGTTTCTTAATTGTTGGCTACTATAATTCAGTTTCTTGGTTTCAATTTATTATAATTCAGTGTCTTAGTTTTATAATAGTTGGCTACTATTAATTAGATGTTGGACTTTTTCTCTATTTCTAGGTTGTAGGCTTGCAGTTGGTAAGGTTCTTGATATTTTTGATTAACTGTGGAATTCAATTTTAATATACTTTTGATGTGTTTTTGGTTGTTTTAAATGTCAAACTTTTGATGTATTTCAACCATTCTAATATTCTTCCTATATTTAGCAATGGATTTTGTATTTTATGTTGGATTTTTCCTCTATTTCTATTGTAATGTGTTCTTGATATTTTTGATTAGCTGCTGAATTTGGTTTTTTGTAAGCATAATTTTGAATTTAGTTACTGTGATATGTAATCTAAAGTTGTAATGTTGTTATCTCTGCTTGAATTTGATGCATTTTACCTTTTTGTTGTAAATAGGCTTCTTATACATAAATGTTGGTTTTATCTTTTTGTTCTTAAGAGTTGAGATTAACATGCTACACTTAAGTGCCTTTGGCTATGCAGTAGGCCAGCTTCCCATTTTTAAAATGTTAGGTTACGTGTTTGGGAGCCTCATTTCTAAATGACAGCTCATATAAAATCAAGGTCACAAATGCCATTTTCAGCACTCGAGAGCAGAACTCTGGTCTAGCTTCCAAAATTTTGTTCTGCCTTTCTTAAAAAATATCTTCCAAATCTACCCCCGTATACCACACAGAAACCTTCATCTCTCATATTCGGCACTTCTGCATCTTAACCTGGAAGGGCCTAGGGCTTTATTGCACTGGGGGCTTTAGCTCCATCTCCCCTCTTTGGCATCTCCATCTCTCATATTTGGCATCTCTATCTCTCTTCGATTTCTCTTCCTAGTACCCTGAAATCCCGACACATGTGTGTCGATGAGCTTTAGCTCTCAGTTTGTCCCATCGCTCATGACTCCAACATCAAACTTATTTTAAACCTGTAAATCCCTAGTCTTTCTATTCTATTTTTGTTGTCATAGATGGAGCTACAAGTCCCCTGAAATGGTTGCATGATGTCAACTCTATAGTTTCTCTTTGATGTAAATAGAAAATTGCTTTGTAGTTGTTGGTTGGTTGCTATGACTATTTTTCTCATTTTATTTTCTTAAATTGTGTTTATTCATCATCAGTTAATCTTATAGTTGTAGTTGTTGGTTGGTTGCATGATGTCAACCCCAAGGGAGTGCAACAGAGTGGTAGATTTTTGCATTAACTTTGTCTGAATGATAATTTTGACATAGCATAGATAGTAAAAATCTTCCTTCTTTTTAATGTCATTTTAAGGGAAGATAGAAACAACATGGCTTACACATAGTTGTACACTTTTATGTTTCTCCGCTCATATAGAAATGAAAAATAACAAGTTCCAAGGATAAATAAGCTTCTGCCATCATATAAATTAGTACTTCATCATTCAAGTAGATTGGTTGATAAATTGAGCTTGATTGATCACCTAAGATATAAACATTGACATTTCTTAGTGGGATTTGATTTATAATTACCTTCAAGCATATTAACATTTTATGGATCCTGCATTTAAGAAAAACTTCAAATGCATAAGTCTCAATAGCAATATGTAACTGAACGAAGCAATGAACTTGTTCACAGGAGGAGCTCCACCAAAAACTTGAATCTTTGTAGTTGTTGTTGGTTGCTATGTTTATTTTTCTCAAGTGATAAATTGATACTTATTTGTGATTTACAAGTTGGATGCATATCTCTCTCAATTTCCCTTGATGTGCAATTATTTTGTGAAAGAAAAGTTTTGTGGTTTGTTAGCATTCTCTCATTTTACCTTCCTAATTTGTTCTTGAAACACTTGATGAGTTGTTTCATATTGGTGAACCCATACTGTGGGTGCTTTGCTACTTCTATATGATACATCTATTTTATCATTTAGGGTATTGCACTATTGGGATTTTCCTATAGATATATATAGTTAAAGGTGGAGGCATTTCATTTAGATGGCTTGTTATGCTATGTGATTTTATTGTTGGAGGTTCTATAATATTGAAGCTATCTAATTCCTTTGTTGTGCCATGTGAATGAAACAATTATATTCTTGATGAGGTTGGATGCATTTCTCTTTGGTGGGTTGTAAATCTTGCCCATAAAATCTTTCAAAGTTTTACTCATATTCTTGATGTGGCTCTTCACTTTATTTGTACAGAAATATTTCTATTATAATTACATAAGAGGAAGATTATTTTGATAGTTTAGGAGCTACAAGTATCGGCATATTTGTTTCACATTTTATAAATTTAAATTGATGTTAAATTGTATATTATATATTATTGTTCTGTGAATATTATAGCTTGTCAAATGGGAAAATAGAGATGGTGGTGTTTCTACCACATGGGAGAGGGAAATTAAGCTAATATTTTGGATGTATGTTTTAAAAAAGTGGAATTGGGGAACAAACCAACAACTCACTTCAATAAGAAGGGTTGGCATAACATCTTAATAAATTTTTAGGAGAAATCAAGAAGACAATATGAAAAAATATAGCTGAAGAACAAATGGAACCAACTCAAGAAAGATTAGAAACTGTGGAAGGAGCTAAAACATGGATCTATTGGATTAGGGTGGGATCCTATGAGAACAACATTAGAGGCTTCAGATGACTGGTGGAAAGAAAAACTACAGGTGAAGCAAATGACTTGATTCAACTCCCTTTTTTTAGTGTAATACATATTCGATTATTTTATTAGTGCCATATTTTGTCTCTAAAATAGCACTCTCAACTATAGGTTGCCTAATGCTAAAAAATTTAGGCTATGTGGCATAAATTTTGAGCTAGAGGAGAAGCTTGACATGATGTTTAGTGGCGTTGTAGCTATTGGTGCTCATGCTTGGGCTCCAAGTCAGGATTTCCCACAGAATTTACTTGAGCCCAAGAAGCACATTCTAATGAACTCAGTGAGGGATTAATGCATGATATTGGTGATCGAGGTGAAGGTAGTCAATCAATGCACCTCATGGCTTGGTCAGTAAAGCCAGAAGAGGAGAAAAAAATATTTTTACATTTATTAGAGACCAAATATCACAATTGGTTTAGACATGCAAGAATGACTTCAACTGCTAGGATGGTGCATGTTTGTCCACCAATGTCAGAAGCTGTTAAGATACTCGATAGCACCCCTGAAATTTTTGATAATTTATCGTTATATCTATTCTATACGAAGCTCCTCGAAGATCCCATTAAGTGAGAGGCTTTTCTAGCAATGGTGCTAGAGTGAAGAGTTCATTGCCTTCGCTACTTTATGAACAACAATGATGTTTAAACATTCTAAACTACCTACGACTATCTATTTTAAATTTACATGTTTCCTATTTTAATTTAGGGTGTTACATAACTTTTTATACATTGTATGTCTAAACTTTAATTATGGTTTTATGTTCCAATTACCTTTCTGCATATATATTCATCATGACTGATGACATATCCACGCTCGTAAAGCTCTTAATTATTCCATACTCTATATCTCTTTTTTGATACTCATATGATTATTTATTTATGTTGTCATTTGATGTAGTATGTTACCATCTGATGGAGATAATAGAGAATGTGAGCTACTAGAATGGTCTCAACAGATATATGTTATTACAATGACGACCTACTTGATAAATGAATTCTACGAAACATATATATGCAAGAATCCATGTGTGACCTCATCTCACATTGGAGATAAATGGATTGGAGAACAATTAGGAGGTCACCCTACTAGGTTTCACAACATATTTTGGATGTCAAAACCAATTTTATTGATCTTCTGCACAAACTTGAAGCTTCACATGGGCTTCATGGTTCATCCAAGACAAGCACAAGAGAAGTTTTGGATATAACTTTATATATTCTATCACACAATGAATCAATACAAGTAACATGTGAACATTTTCAACATTCATCAGAGACTATTAGTCGGTATTTCTCTGTGGGTTTAGATGCATTAGTAAGCATGGCCAAGAAGATTATGAGACCAACTGATCCGACTTTTGAAAGTACTCCACCGAAATATGTAACGATGTTAGATACATGCTATTCTTTAAGGTAAACATCACACAATGAATTTTTGTAATGACTTTTTTCTTGTTTAGACTTCTTTTCTTGATATGGCTTATTTCTTGTTATGACTTTAGCCATAATAATATTTTTTAATTAAATTGAAACATTTGACAGAATTGTATTGATCATTTGATGGAACACATGTTGATGCACGTGTTCCTAATAGTGAGAAAGTCACATATATCGGCCGATGATCACCGATACAGAATATATTGGATGTATAAAACTTCAATATGTGTTTTACTTTCATTATGACTGGTTAGGAGGGCACTGCACATGACAGTCGTATATTCGAATATGTCACGCGTAGGCGAGAATGTCATTTTCCAATGCCACCCTTAGGTTGGTAATTTTGCTAGAGATCATTATGTAAAGCAATTCATATGAATTAATCATGTTTTAAACATGACCAAGAAAATATTATCTCGTTGATGCTAGATATCCAATGCAACGTGGATTTCTTAAGTCATTTCTAAGTACGAAATATCATATCCCTGATTTTGAGAGGAGCAGCTAAGTAGTACGAGGCCGAAGAGAGATGTTCAATAAACGGCACTCTTCATTACAGGGTGTTATCGAGCAAACTTTTGGAGTTTGGAAGAAGAAATGGACTATTCTATGATATGTCAACATATTAATTCAAAAGCAAGTAAAGATAGTAGGCACAACAACAGCTTTACATAATTATATACGATGACATTCATCTCGAGAAGATGTTGATTTTAGTGTTATAGATGATAATATAATATTTGATGCATCTTAAAGCATATGAATATCGAATGGCCAACCATTTGTTGATAGTGATTCAGCTCTCAATGATAGTGACATAGAATATGGGCAAGGGGCTGAATAGATGAAACAAATCATATAACATATTGCAAACACTCTAATGAATATTTAAAAGGTAGTAGGGATGAGTTGTTGTTGAAGCCGGTGATTGTTTTTATCTTTATAGATTTTTTAAAATAAAAAATGTAGCTTATTTATTTTAGCATCTTTAAGTAAAAAAAATATATAATATGCATCTTTAAATTCTCTGTTTGCTTTTATTTTATTTGTTGTTGCATGGTTATAAGGTAATATTCTGTCTAATGCTTCTTGGCTGGTGGTTGGGTATGGAGTTCTGTTGCGTGGTTCAGGGATGTTGGTGCTTAGTTCTCTGATGTTGGTGGCTGGGTATGGAATTCTATTGCCTCTTTCTCTTTGGTTGACCTGTTGTTCTAGTTGGTTTGCTGGAGGTTGCTTGCTACAATTTTAAACCACTTGTTTGGTGACTATGTTATTTCTAGGGCTATGGTTTTTCCATTTGTTGTGAACTCTTTTGGTTGGATGGCTTTGTTGGTGGTAGTTTCTTAGTGCTGCAGTTGTTTTAAAAGCTCATTTGGAGCTATTTTTTGTTTATGTGATCTTGATCTTTTTGTGTGGTGACTTTGCTATTCCATGGGATGTGGTTTGTCATTGTTGTGACCCTTTTGGCTGGTTGGATTTGTTGGTGGAGGTTGGTTGGTGCTATAGTTGTTTTAAAAGCTCTTTCAGAGCTACTTTTGTTTATGTGATCTTGATCTCTTTGTGGGGTGATTGTGCTATTTCTGGGGCTGTATTGGTATAATGTTTGATGTGAACCCTTTTGGCTAGATGGTTTGGTTGGTGGAGATTGTTTGGTGCTGCAGTTATTTTAAAAGATCTTTTGGAGTTATTTTTTGTTTATGTGATCTTCATCTCTTTGTGGGTGACTCTGTTGTTTCTGGGGTTATGTTGGTATGATGTTTGCTGTGAACCCTTTTGGCTGGAAGGCTTTGTTGGTGGAGGTTGCTTAGTGCAGTTGTTTTAAAATATGATGGATGTGTTGCTATGTTGGCCTTGTTGATTCTAGGTTGTTGTTAGCTCATGCTGGAGTTATGTTGGCTTTTTTTTTCTGTGTCTTACCTGTTGTTTTATTTTGTCTGACTGGGGCTACTTGGTGGAGGGGTTTTGGTTGGGTTCATTGGTTTGTTGTCGATTATAACAACAATTATGGCTTGCTAGGTTTTAAGAAGCTATGTTGGCCTTTTGATTATGGGTTGTTATTGGCTCATGCTGGAGTTCAGTTGCCTTTTTTCTGTGGCTTACCTGTTATTTTCATATGTTTGACTGGGGCTCAGTGAAGGGGCTTTGGTTGGGTGCATGGGTTTATTGGTCGGGTGAGTTGATGTTCTAGGTTGTTGGGTTTGTCTTCTCTTCTATTTTCCTGATTCTGGGTTATTGATGGCTGCTTCTGGAGTTCTGTTGCCCATATTTGTATATATTATCCACTGTTTCAATGATTGCTTTTTATTGATAAGGCAAGGTTTGTTTGGCTATGATGGCTTTGATGTTTCATTTTATCTGTTCTCCTACTGGTAGCTTTATATGTGATTGTAACTCTTCTTAATGAAGTTTGGATGCTCACATATAATTGCTATTTGAGATGATACTAATTGAGCCTAAGCCTATTCTTTCTTTCTTTTTTGTCTTTGCTATTAATTTTTGCTTCTAATTTTTCTGCGCTTATCCTTTCTTTAGTATCTTGCAGGTCTTTTATAGGTTTTAGGGTCTTGCAGATGGATTTTAGCTTTCCACACATGGGTCTGGTCCTGTTGCTGAGTTGGTCTTTTTTTTTTTAGTATGTTAATGTATTATTAAGGGGATTTATCATTGTTGGTTAGTTATAGCTCAGTAAGCATTAGTTTAGAGATTTTTCCCTTTTCGAGGACTATGTACTTTTATAAAGGTAATTAAATTCTTTTGCTTCTATTACCAAACAAATCGTATGTTATTGATATGTTTTTCCTAAACTTCTTAATATCCTAATGGCATGATACTAAAATACTCGCATTTAGATGTATTAAATTTCTGCTATGCACAAATGTTTACTTGTATATGCTAATACATTTTCTTTGCTTATATCAACATGCTGAAATATGAACTCAAGGATTTCCAATGGCTCAAGAGTTATGAACTACAACTGGTTTACAATATTGTGTATTCACTTCACACCGAGAAGGCAACAACTATGAACAAAGATTTTATAGGTGTCCTCACAATCAAATATTGGATGACTATATTTTTTAGATGGGCTGACGATTACGAAAAGACAATTGCAGATAATGATAATGTTTGGAGAAGAGCTTTAGAAAAAAACTTTTCTACAATACTTGATCATTTGGATAAATAACTTAATATTATGTTGGCACTACTAGTCGCAAATGTTATCTTAATTTTCATGTATATAGTGTAATATGATGTGTTAAATTCAAATGTCAAATACCAGACTTATGAGTATTCATGGACTTCTAAAATTACATTTTTTTTTCTTACTCTATTGATGTTATATGACCATAAGGATAGTTTTGTAACTTTTTTTGCAAACTGTTATAGCACAACACCTACACAGCTCAATCTTCCAAACACTTAAATTGCCTCCTCAGAACCATCTTTCTAAAAGACTTTTCCCTACATTACTTCTTCATACATCTGCAACTATTCCAAACAGACCCTTAGTCTTGTCACTTAATATTTTTTGAATGGGCTATGATGGATAATTTAATAAATGCATGAGATACAACTTAACTTGATTGTTGGTTGCATGTATTTTCAGACCTTTAATTTTGTTTTTTGTGATTTATGTTTATTTATATTATGTACAAAGTTTTGCATTTTTTATTTTCCACTAAATCACTATAATCTTGGTTTTTTAATAGTTGGTTGCTATAATTCAGTTTCTTGGTTTCAGTTTGTGATAATTCAGTTTCTTGGCTTCTTAATAGTTGGCTGCTATTATTCAGTTTCCTATGCAGTTGATGTTAGAATACTGATTATTTGATCCAGTTGGACTTTCGATGCATTTTAATTGTTTTAAATGTCAGACTTTTGATGCATTTCAGCCCTTCTAATATTTTGTTTGTATTTAGCAATGGATGTTGTATTTGATGTTGGACTTTTCCTCTATTTCTCGATTGTAGCCTATAAGCTTGCAGCTATAATGTGTTCTCGATATTTTTGATTGGCTACTAAATTCAATTTTGTTGTAATCTTGTAATTTTGAATTTAGTTAATGTGATATGTAATCTGCAGGTGTAATGTAGGTATTTTCTTGAATTTGATGCATTTCTACTTTTTTGTTGTAAATAGGCTTCTTGTACATAAGTGTTGGTTTTATCTTTTTATTCTTAAGAGTTGAGATTAACAAATGCTACACTTAATCTTATCACTTAGTATTTTTTAATGGCTATGATGGATAATTTAATAAATGTATGAGATGCAACTTAGCTTAATGGTTGGCTGTATGTATTTCCAAACCTTCAATTTAGTTTTTTGTGATTTATGTTTGTTGCTATATTATGTACAAAGTTTTACATTTTTTTATTTTCCACTGAATCACTATAATCTTAGTTTCTTAATAATTTGCTGTTGTAATTCAATTTCTTGGTTTCAGTTTGTGATAATTCAGTTTCTTGGTTTCTTGATAATTGGTTGTTAAAATTCAGTTTCTTGTGGAGCTATTGCTAGAATACTGATTATTTGATCCAGTTGGACTTTTGATGCATTTTTGGTTATTTTAAATGTTAGACTTTTGATGCATTTCAGACCTTCTAATATCATGCCTGTATTTAGCAATGGGTGTTATATTTGATGTTGGACTTTTCCTCTATTTCTCGAGTTGTAGCCTGTAGGCTTGCAGCTGTGATGTGTTCTTGATATTTTTGATTGGTTGCTGAAATCGATTTTGTTGTAAGTCTGTAATTTTGAACTTAGTTACTGTGATATGTAATCTGCAGCTGTAATATTGATATTTTGCTTGAATTTGATGCATTTCTACTTTTTTGTTGTAAATAGGCTTCTTGTACATAAGTGCTAGTTTTATCTTTTGTTCTTAAAAGTTGAGATTAACAAATGCTATACTTAGTCTTATCACTTAATATTTTTAATGGGATGTGATGGATAATTCAATAAATACATGAGATGCAACTTAGCCTGATGGTTGGCTATATATATTTTCAGACATTCGATTTAGTTTTTGTGATTTATGTTTGTTGTTATATTATGTACAAAGTTTTGCATTTTTTTTATTTTCCACTGAATCACTATAATCTTGGGTTGGTCAATGTTCATTATATTTTTTTTATTTTCCACTACACTTTTACTATCATTGATCTTTCCTTTTGCCATATTTTCTGAAGTTTTTAATTTAAGGAGCCAACAAGCTATTGACGGCATCAATGATTACTAATTTTAATTTTCTGAGCCCATTTATTATTTTTCTTACATATTTTTTTTGTTAGTTTTGTTTACATAAAGTAGCGATTTATCATCGATGCGGTTGCTCCGTTAAATAATAGATTATAAAGCATTAAGAGATAATTGATTTGAAGATTGAATGTTGTTGAAGGCTTGAAGCTATATATAATCACTGTTATAATTATGTGAACGTATAAATTGTAATATACTTGTCAATTTGTATGTAATTGTTATTAAATATTAGTGATTTTTTAGCTTTTGTATATAATCATGTAAATTTTTAGGTTAAATTTATTCTTATAAGTTTTAATTATATGAGTTAGCAATTTAACATGTAATAAATAATTTTTTGTGAACAAATAAATTTTTTTATTATAGAAATATGTATATTGTACATCTTTTTAGCTTTTATTGAATTTTATTGAATCAAACAGTTGGTAGTATTTGTTTTTTTTTTTTTTTGTTTATGATAAATTGTATATGATTCAAATAAATAATATATTTTTTACTTATTAAAAGAATTTTTAAATTTAAAATTAAAATTAAGAAAATTTATTATTTAAAAAAAAAAATAAACCGAGCCAATTTCACAAGAACACTCTGTTAATGAGCTATTTTGAACACGAGTCAATTCCGAACAAAATATATATATAAACGAGCCGAACATAAACAAATATTTAACTCGTTTATACACCTAAATACAACCACAAAATCCATAATGCAGTATATTCTTTTTTTTTAATTCATATAGTATATTAATTATGAATTTTGAAGTCAGTTACATTAACCAATACTAACAGGCTTGCTTAGATTCATTTAAATAAACAAGAAAAATATTTCATCTATATCTTGTCTAGTCTTTAATTGATTTGATTTAGATCAGATTCAATTTAAATTTGGGTCAACTGAATAAATTGATTTTGATCTAAAGACTGTTTAAATTAATATTTTTATTTATTTTTTCTGGAAAGTTTTAATTTAAAATTTTAAACTGTCTTGATGTCTGTGTCAAATTTATTAAGTTAAATTAATTTGGGAAGAATAAACTTATTTTTAAATAGTTAAAAAAAAATGAAGTGGCGATTACGTGCCCGAATAAATTCTAGCATGTTTGCCCCAATTAGCATAGAAAAAATTATCTGAAGGTTTGAGGGTAGCAGCATGTGTTAATATGATATTAAGGCTCGTATTTAGTATATACTTAACTAAGAGCTGTTTGATTGCCTATATTTGAAATGAAGTATAAAAGGAATGCAATATAAAAGTAATTGATGTAAAGGATTCTTTATAGAGGAAAGCGGCAACAGCAGCGGCAATGATATTAAGCCGTGGCAACCTGCAGCCAGCCGGCAGCAAGCGGCTATGGGGAGGGCCAGCGGAGCGAGCGAGCTGGCCGACGGTATGAGACCGGCAAGGCCGGCGCCTCATCACTTTAATATATTTGGAATTAGATCGAAATTAAAAAATCTAACACTAACATTTCTAGTGTATTTGAAATATATTATATTATAGTGAAATTTTACTTAACCAAATGCTTGAAATGTTTAAAAATATGTATTTAGAATGTAGTCTATAAATAACCACAGACAGTGATGCTCTCCTGGAAAGAGTGAATACAGTCAAGGCATTGAACTTTAATAAAAAAATTATTTCAGCAATTTGTGATAGGCTTACACACACTGAAAGGCAAATAATTTCTTTTATATGCAGCACAAGATAAATTTGAATTTTTATCCCTCATATTATATATATTTACAAGAATAGTGTTATTATATTTTTATTTGAATAAAAATTCTTTAAAATATTTTTAAATTAAAATATCTCCAATAAATGATAATAAGTTTTATCTTTCGATATTCTTTAAGTTCGAACCTGATTGGGAAAAAAAAAACGCGCTGCACATCTAAGCCGATTCGAACAGGAAGTCAAAATCCAGCTGAACCCGGTTCGAACATAATAAATATTCCATGGAGGGAATTGCGTGCAGTTCGAACCTGCTTGGTTCGAGGGGCAGCACACTACCCCGGCGCCTCGACGTGCATTTCAAACCCACGGAAAAATTTGGACTTTCTGTTCGGAACTGGTTCGAACCTGGTTCTCCCCAACAGCCGCCTCTCCGCCTGGAACCCGCCAGAGATCGCCGGAATAGGAGGCGACCCGTCGCCGACGTTCGGAACTTGGTTCGAACTTAAATAAATCGTTCTAGGAGCTGATCCCAGAGCGTGCGGCAGATACGGCGACGTAAGACGCAGTAGACAAAACTAATGGGCGGGCAGGTCGCCGGCAGCAATGGCATCCTTGCCTGGAACTTGTCGGAGCTAGCAGTCACTGCATCAGAATTCACCTGCTGATCTTCGGAACTCAAACTGTGTTTCTGTGCTCCTAATTGATTCCCAATATACCGGAGTAGTTAAATTTAAAGATTAAAAATTTGACTATTCACGTATTCTTAAGAACTAATCTTCGAACGAATGTTTTATGTTTAGAGAATGGTGAACAATGGAATCGACGTGAGATGGATCGGAGAAGAACAAATTAAGTACCTTAATTGGCGAGCACCAGAGTGGAAAATTAGAAAGAGGAGAAAAACGAGCACCTTAATTGCTATGATCTCTGTCCCACGCACCTTGCGGGAGACTACAGGAGGGCCGCTCCTCCTGCCATTAGTCTCATTAAAGATAATTTTATTTTGATCAAAAAATATTATTTTTAGAAGTTATTTTCTAAAATAAATACAAGAATTTTCTACATATTTGAAAGAATCTATGCAAATCAAATCAATTTTACTGTATAAATCATGAAATCCAATAATAAAGAGAAAATACATTTATTGACTCATGATTTTTTTTTTCTGAATTTGATCAAAGATGATGAAATTTTGTAAGACATTGATTTATATTTCATTTCTCAATTCCTTCACTTAATGTAGTTTTTTTTAATAGAGAAAAAAAACTGATAGAAGTGGTAGTTATTAATCTATTATTTAATCAAATTATACATAAATATTAGATTAAACAATTTATTTATTAATTAATAGAAATGAATCTTATATAAATCTAAGAGAAAAAGAGATGTTAAATTTCAGAGAACCAGCAACCTTTAAATTAAGAAGGACGAGTTCAACCAAATTAAGAGAAAGAGAAATCACAACACAACAAATTTTTCCGTATTTATTTGAATTATGACCTTGACCTTTCTTTATAAGTGGAGGTAACAGCTAATATTTAGGGGATTATTTTTAAAATAGGCTTAGTGTTAATCTTAATTAGGCGTTTAGACACAAAAAAATTTTATTTAGCAAATAGGCTAGTCCGTCTGAACGGACTGGCGAAGCGCGACGCGGATCGTCGTTAACGACTTGGCGCCAGCGTGGATGGCGCGTCGCCGTCGTCGTCAGCGGACGACGGCTCATCACTGTTATGGCAAAAAACCCGTGAGCTCCGATCTACTTTCCTTTTCCTATTTATGCCACGCTGTTCAGCCTCGCTCGCCCGCGAGATCTCGACAGCGAAGCACCACCAGGAGAGCTCGTCGGCCAAGGAGGTCGTCGCCGACCTATTTCGGCAAAAACAAAGCGCGATTTTGTCTTTTCCTCCCAAGCGTCTCAGCTCTGGGACCAGAATCGCCGCAGCAGGAGGTCGTTCTGGCCAAGGAGAGCTCCATATCCGTCGAGGCTTCACGGGATATTTGTTCGTTAGATGCCGATTAAGGTAATTTTTCACAACTTGTGATAGATCTAGCAAAATCCTTTGAGTTATTTAGCTACATTTGTATTTCTTCCGAATCGCACTTATCTTTTGTTTAAAAGATCCCCAGTTGTCTTTGTAAAATTTGTGGAATTTGTGAATTGAAATCGACTATTGAAATTATTAGAAAATTATTATTCATGTTTAGCTTCATTATAGTTCATAATGAACTTTCAATTTGTTTAGATTGGATCGACTTTCATATAATGGAGTTTTCATGTGAGATGATATTTAACCAAGTTAAGTTACTTTCACTTTGGGATTAAAATATTATTGGTATATTTTAGTTAATTATTTTCTAGGAAACAATTAAATTAATTTCAAAATAATTGTAATAATGACTAAATATTTCATCTAAGGATAGCAAGGAAAACATTATAGATATTTATACAAAATTTATTTTTTATATGATTTAGTATTTTTTAATTAAAAATAATATAATTATTATTTTTATTTTAAAATATATACCAATGTAATTAATATGTTATGAAAATTTTCCCAAGGATTACTATTGCCCTGTAGAAGTATATATTAAATTTATGAGTTATTTGGATATAATTTAAATTTTATATATTTTATTTTATAATAAAGATGATTTAATTATGGTAATTAAAGTATTAATTATGTAATTTTAATTTTATATTTTCTTGATTGTAGATTTTAATTTGGTTCTCTGGAATTTTAGTTTTTACTTTTATGCTTTGATTTGAATTAGTTGTAGATTTTTACACTGATGAATAGTAATGTATTTTATTAGGGAACTATCAATAAATCTCTAGTTACTCTAAAATAGTAGGTAAATTTACTAGAATTATGATTTAAAATTTGGGACAACTACTGATGATTGTATTATATCTTGAAATATTTTTTCTCCACCAGAGGGAAGAATTCTTGGTTGGAGTTGTTGTTAGTTGAATATGAGTTGACATGCATAGTTCTTTATTATGATGGTATGAATATTGTTGATAATTTCTTTCCAACCTACATTGGTGGAAAAAATCGACCAATGCATATCCCATGAAGGACTAACCTGTTGGGGTTACAAAAGAGAATCATGAAATCATTAAAGTTAGACCATGCGAAGTCATGTGTTAATCTTATAGATCGGTTTCCTATTAGTGCTGGATTTATCGCTACACATTATTGTGATAGTATGTGATTTGATACTCAACGTCGGTGCAACTGTAGTAATTTATGTTGAAGTTCGGAGTTAAATTGTGAGGAAAGAGATGTTGTCATTCTGAGAGAGCATCCGGGGCTTCAATTAGTGATGAATTCATCACACTTGATTTACATGGCGCTTTCGGCAGAAGCGTACGTGGTTGTGCCCACAGAAGCTGGTACAAGTTATGCAATTAGGAGTGATGTTGAGGGTGACGTAGGTGATGGGTATGAAACTATGCCTTATGCAACAAGTACCGATGATGATGAGGGAGGCGATAGTGATAGTGATGCAGATGAATCTTCTTTAAGGGGCAAATATCCATCTAGTAGTGTCAGAGAGCTTATTAGGGACTACTCAGTTAGAACAAGCCAAACAGAGGAGTACTTGCTATCTAACAATGAGTATATTCGTCATGCCCAAACAACCAAAGAATGGGATGAAGAGGAAACATTTGATGGGCCTTCAGATGAGTCAACTTTTGTATTTGAAAGTTGCATTCGAGATGAACTGCATGAAGGAATGTGCTTTATTGATGCGGTTGTTGTTTCGTTGGGGTTGGTATATCATAAACAACGTCCAGTATGTGATCTATGCCTCAAATAAATCCAAGTTCACCATATTGTGCACTCAATATGAACGAACTACACACTGGGCTTACATACAGTTCAAGTAAGAGATTAGGAGGTGCATGGAGAATTGGCAGTTTAAATACACGACATACATGTAGTCATTCAGTTCTAAGTGCCGGAAACAGACAATGTACAGCACAGTTTATCAGTTATTTCATTCAACCTGCCATTAGGCGTCATCTGGATTTAAAGCCCAGGGAGATTATTGGTCGTATTGAGTCCAAATTTAACATCGCGTGTATACATGAAAGCTTGGGATACGCGCAAGGCCTTAAGGTTATTTTGAATTGGGAGGAATCTTACCGTCGTTGGAGATATTCATATACATTATATGCTCAACAATGCCGGGATCGGTCCATGATGGATGTCGAGTCATACCGATTTATTATTCTCTTGAGCCTTGATTCTTGGTTGGCATTGTAGCCCAATTTTATGCGGATGGGACTTTCCTCCTAGGTAAGTGAGGGGACTCTGCTTTGTCGATTGATGCCAACGGATTATTTCCACTTGCCTTTGCGTGGTAGAATCGAAAGTATTGAGTCGTGGTGTTGGTTTATACGGACACTACAGGAGATGGTTCCACTGATCTGTACAAGAGGTGATTTGTGCATCATTTCTGACCGGCATGCGGGGTTGGTGCGGGGCTGCAGGGAGCTATTACCGTGGGTTGCACATCGCTTTTGCCTAAGACATTTGCGAGAAAACTTCAAAAAAATAGTTAGACAACTTGGGATTAGAGACGTTGAATTCATATGCCAAAAAATATATGTGGTGGGTAATACTGATGATATACGAATTTTTAAAAGGTGTATGACTGATATCAAGAACATCAAACAGGAGGCCTACGATTGGCTCGTAGCAGAGATATACATCGTGGTCTCTAACCCACGATGATGATGCAGTATGGCACCATGATTACAAATGCGAATGCTTCAATGTACTTAAGAGACGTGGGCCAATTCGGGCATTGGTCTCTCAATATATTATAACATAGTCATTTATGAAACTGGACTCGGCAACGATGTGATCAGACGCACTCTATGTTCTTTCCCGTCTAAGGCAAATTTGCGAGTAGTGAACACGAGGCAAGGAGATTTCCTGATCCGTCACAATTAACAATAATGAGTACCAAGTTTTTGCTTCCAACAATAGAACATATAAGGTGGAGCTGTATGAGAACCATATGTCTCAATGTACATGCAGACGACCACAAACTTATCACATGCCATGTCTTCACGTCATTTCTGTGCTAGGGCAGCGACATATAAGCCACGTTCCGTATGTATCAGCCTACTACACCTTGGACTACTACTGCAAAACATACGAGGGAACGTTTCATGTCATCCCTGATCGCGATGAGTGGCCAGAACACATCACTGCTGGGAACTTCCCTGAGTACACCCCACCAAATATCAAGAAGAAGTCAGGTCGACCACGTTCACTGCGATTCAGAAATATTATGGATGAAAATACCACAAGAAGTAATCAAACTTGTAATTTATGTAAAAATAGTGGTCATAATAAGCAACGCGTGCCACTGGTGGTGTGAGCTAATTGCATTATGGATAAATCGTTCTGTCACTATATCTATGTAATCCTAAGTTTCGACGTTATAATTAATGCAATATATCTTAGCCAAGGGTCCCCAACATTCGCATAGATCACCACCTTCTGACAGCATTCGTGGAGCGGTGGTCTTCTCAGACCAACTCATTCCATTTGCCCATTGGCGAGATGACGGTCACCGCAGGATGTTTCTGATCCTAGGTATTGAGATAGGCCCACCTATTATTGGACGAATGTTGTTGGTGCGGGCGGCATCATTTGATTTGATGAGTTGCACATCCCGAAACCGCCTCATCATCCGATCCGATCGGCGACATCACATCGAGGGAATAAACGCCACGCCTGCTTTGCCCTACGGTGGTTGCGTTGGCGTATTACGAGATTCTTACCCTCACTTTGAGCTTTTGCGCATCTCGTATTCTTTATTGGTTGCTTCCTTATGCCGAACACCCGTGTTGGAGATTCACCTACGATATCACTACAGTGAAGAGTCATTAGGCAATTTACTTGAAGCTCATGGCATTGTGGAAACATATTCATATGCATGCAACCGGCATTACATATTCCATACAGCAATAGATGGGCTCGTGTGGGTTGTCGGAATGAAGGGTTTGTCCGAGAGGTGATGCCCATATATTGAGTTTATCGAGGCGAGCTAGATGGCTCTACCGAGTCGTATGTTTTTTTTATGTGCATAATTTGGGACAACTTTGTATGTAATAAAACTAATATTCATCTCAAACAACACGGTGATATAGTAGAGAATGGATAGATGCGTGTCGCAGATATATGCTTACATGGGGATGACATATGGTTGGCTAGAGTACCCGATTAGTTGGAAACGAAGTTGAGTGGCTACGGATGTGTGCCAGATTACCTTCCACCTACGGAGGTTACCGGTAGAGTCTTCTTTTAAATGGATGGATTGAGGAAAGCCAACATGGACTGGGTCATTTACCACCAAACATATATTGTGCATGGGAGCGACGGAGTTAGTTGTGGTGGTCTCACCCAACAGTGGGTGCGATTAATCGATACATGAGATGGTATTGGTCTTGGGCTACACTATATATGCTGAAGGCACCCACAGTACCCCAGACACGTATTACCCTCGAGCTCCTGGAGATCGACTCATGGTGAGCCAGCATTTCTTAACTGTGATAATCATTTTTTTAATTACATCATAATGCGTTACAATGTGCGTGAGCATATATTGAATCCTGAGGATATATTCAGACGCTATTTTGGGAGGGCAAATGACACAGAGATGCAGCAATCAATCAACGAGTATGAGGTTGTCAGACTTGCACAAAACATGTATATTTCGATGGCCCGCGGGGACACAGCATTCCGGTACCCGTCTGCGGTCGGATGGGCCTGCGATGGATATTGGTCCATCATCTCCACCAGTGGTCGGACCATCTACATTTACGGCCATCACAGATTCATTCAGGATCTATGTGGCCCGCAGATGCACCTGGCGTGACAGTTCCTCTCCTACGTATGGGCCTCCTCATTCCATATGACACCACCGTATGGACTGTATCATGGTTACTCGCAACAACCATCCGAGCAAGCGAACAGGAGGACCGGCCGGAGCATCGCCGAGACCGACGGCGTCCACGCCCATTATACACGGTAGTGATGCGATACGCTCATTAGGCATCATCGGAGATAGTCAAATGTACTATTATATTCGTCCATGCTAGATTATATTTTTTGTTGTATGTGTGCCATGGTATTATATGAAACAAGTAAACCTTTTGTTTTTGTTATTTTCTTTCTAGAAATAATTTATTCATTTTCTATATGTATTTCATTTATCATGTGGAAGAAAATTTGGTGTTAATCTCATGCATGCGATGCTGTTAGTTCTTAGCTTTAGAGTACCTTGCAACCTTCTAACTTTATTATTTCTAACTTGCATCATAGAAGGACTTTATTAGGTTGCCTTCATGTATGTTAAAACATCATTGTTCAGCCTAAATATGGCATCCTAGATAATTTCTGTAGTTTGAACGGCTTGTTTTATTTATAGTAGGAGGCTTGAATGTGCTGAATGAGTATGCAGGTTAAGCCACTAAAGTGTCCTTCATGGAGAAATTTTCATAATGCTATTCCTGTTTTCATATTGCTGCACATTTTTTAAAAAAAAATTTAAACCGTGCTGTCGTCCATAACGGACGGCAGCGCGACGATCGTCCGCGTTGGCGCGTCGTCGTTTGGCGACGGCTCAGCGGCGTCGTCGTCACACGGACGGCGGGTGTCCACGTTAGCGCCGGTCGTCCGTTTGACGGACGGCTCGATCCGTCCAGAGACGGCGGTGCCCACGTGGCTTTCGTCGCAGTCGTCGTTGTATGACGGCAGGCCTATTTTGCTAAATAAAATTTTTTTGTGCCTAAACGCCTAATTAAGATTAACACTAAGCCTATTTTAAAAATAATCCCAATATTTAGAGTGGACAATATAGTATGATTACATATAAAAGAATAAGGTGGCCATGTTGTTGATTGTGTAGCAAGCGAGTTTACTTAATAAGTCAAAGATTATGCTAAGGATATAGGTGAGTTCTATAATGGGGGGAGTACCCTCAGTGAGTAAGATGTGTGACATGCTAGAAAATTTATAACGAAAGAGTAAGCATTCATGTCTTAGCCTTGTGTGAAAGTCCAACACATAGAATACACACACAAATACATAAAATTATAAAGTTCTAATCTTTCCGAGGATGAGATTACAAGGCTGTATATAAAAAGTTGAGACAATATGGGCTTTAGAATTAGATTACAACAACTATATAATGGTGGTAGGGTTGTAACGGTTGCTAGTGGTGATCGGCGACGATGGTATGCGGTGGTTGGCAATGCTCATAGTAATGGTGAACTTCAAGCACTAGCTTTTCTTCTAACTCTCTTCCAGTTTTTCTCTCCCAAGTTGTCTTCAAGCTCGCTCACCTTCATGGCAAGAATAGGGTCTTATTTACAGAATTTTGGGAGAAATGTGATGGTGATTGTTGTTGGCAATGGTAGTGGTCAAATTAGCAAAGGTTGATAGTGATTAATGATGGCTAGCAATAGTTACTCATAGTAATAGTGGCAGTTGATAGTGAAGTAGTCAACGTGATAATTATTTTTAAAAATATTCTAAATTTTTAAGAATTATTCTAAATATTTCAAAAATAATAATTTAATTTATTTTTAAAATTAAAAATTTAAACTAATAAAATAAATATATTTTTACATAAAATGAAAATAATTCCAAAAATGGTAATTTAATCTATAAAAAAAAATACTTTTGCAAGATATAAAAAAATATTCTAAATGGGTACACTCAAAAAACCGTCCATGTGATCTAATCCTATCATAATAATTATTTCAACTTTTGAATATTTTAACCAGCAGTTTGACTTAACGTGTTTTCCAACTTACTGCCATTGAAGGGAATATAGTTGTTGGGGTTATTTTTAAATTAAGTATAATCTTAATCTTAATTATCAGTTTAGGTTTGAGAATTTTTTTTTAATGAAAATAGGCCTAGTCTTCCGTCAAACGGACGACTGGCGGAATTTAAATTTTTTTTTCCGTGGTTTTAGGAAGAACGGGGAGAGAGAGAAAGAGCGGTTTTATTAATTTTTTTAATTAATATAATTATTTAAAATATTTAAAATATATAATTTAAAAATATTTTTTATAAAATATTTAATAACTAAATATTTATATATTTAGTTATTAATTTTTTATTTATATATATATAATTAAATATATAATTTAAAAGTATTTTAATTATATATATAAATTATAAATTTATTTAATAATTTTTATTAATTAATATAATTATTTAAAATATATAATTTTTATTAATTTTTGTTAATATATAATTTAAAATATTTAAAATATATAAATGAATAATTTTAATAAATAAATAAATAAAGGGATAAATTATATAAATATTTTATAAATTATATAAATAAAGTAATTATATATATATATATATATTTATTTATTTATTTATTTATTTATTTATTTATTTAGTTATTTATATATTTAAATTATATAAATATTTTTAAGTTATATAAATAATTTAAAAATATTTAAAATATATAAATAAATAATTAGTTATTTATATATATATTTATTTAATTAGTTATTTATTTAAAAATATTTATTTATTTAAAATATATAATTAGTTAAATAAATAAATTTTAAATTATATAAATATTTAGTTATTTATATATTTATAAAATATTAGTTATTTATATATTTATTTATTTATTTATTATATATTTATTTTTCTTTTTTTATTTATTAAAAATTATTTTTTTTATTTTTTTATTTATATTTTTTTATATTTTTTTGTTATTATTATTATTATAGACTTATATATATATTATATATATATATATATATATATATATATATATAATATATATATATATATATATATATATATATGTATATATATATATATATATATAATATATATATTTTTTATATATATATATATATAATATAATTACTTTATTTATATAATTAAAATATTTATATAATTTATTCCTTTCTTTATTTATTTATTAAAATATTTATTTATATATTTAAATATTTTTAAATTATTTATATAACTTAAAAATATTTATATAATTTAAATATATAAATAACTAAATAAATAAATATATATATATAACTTTATTTATATAATTTATAAAATATTTATATAATTTATTCTTTTCTTTATTTATTTATTAAAAATTATTTATTCATATATTTTAAATATTTTAAATTATATATTAACAAAAATTAATAAAAATTATATATTTTAAATAATTATATTAATTAATAAAAGTATTAAATAAATTTATAAATTTATATATATAATTAAAATATTTTTAAATTATATATTTTAAATATTTTAAATAATTATATTAATTAAAAAAATTAATAAAACCTCTCTCTCTCTCTCTCTCCCTTCCTAAAACCACGGAAAAAAATTTAAATTCCGCCAGTCGTCCGTCAAACGGACGACTAGGCCTATTTTCATAAAAAAAAAAATTTCAAGCCTAAAATGTTAATTAAGATTAGGATTATACCTAATTTAAAATAACCCTATAGTTGTTGACCTTATCATATTAGGGTATTATATGGATGCTCTTATGAATCCAAATATGATTCATTCCATTTTGAACTATCAATTCATTCATATGGATTCAAACTTTTGTCTTCTTCGGTATCTTGTAAATTTTTTGGCAGGAGTACGAATTAAAATTTTAAAAATAACTCAATTTTTTAAAATTGATATTGTTGATTTTAATGAATATTTTATAATAATTTTTTTGCAAATAAATATTAATCATTGAAAATTTTATCACATACATATAATTAATAATTACGAAGAGGAAAGTTCTTTGAATAATACCAAAATTTTAGTTGGCATTAAACTCATGATTCCAAAATAAATATAAACTAACTATTACATGCATATCCCAACAAATATAATGAAAAACTTTCTTCTTCGTGCTTGATGTTAAATCAACAATCATACCCCAAATCACATGCTAGCAATTCTAATTTAGAACTAGGAACTATTAAAGACCATAGAACTCTTCACTATAATTTGCAGCAAATAGAGAACATGACTTACGAGTTTTTTTTTTTTTTTTTGGGACAATTGGAATTGTGAGAAAAATTAATGGTGAAGTTGTTGCACAAGAAGCTGTTGTCTAAAAAGTTACGATTGGGTACTAAATTTTTTTTATTCAAAAAATCAAATCGTAGCTTTCTAGCTCCTACTGCACTCAATCAGGTCAACTTGGAGAACACAACTTTCTCATCACACATTCTTCAAAACACAACATCGCCGCATTTCACCAAACGTCTGTAGTGGTGCATCTCAAACTAGACCACGGGCGAAAAATCGCCCCCAAATACACTCAGAGAGAGAGAGAGAGAGAGAGAGACTCAGAGACTCATGGAAGAGGGCTAAAGTAGTAATCAACAAGCTGCTAATAATTTTTATGTGGATGTTAAGAAGTTTATTAGACTACAAATAAAATGAAAAGGGCTAAGGCAAAGAGAGAAGAAGAAGATGATGAAGACAAAGAAAATGAAAAAAAAAATAGAGATACCATAGTGATGCACTGAGGGGAGAGCATGAGGGCCAAAGTGGACATAGACGATGATTTTGGGGATGATCTATGAATTAGGCTATGAACTTAGCCAATAAATATTTTATTAAACATAAAATTTATTAGGAATTAGGGTTATTAGGTTAGGCTAGGAGCACAGGCCCCTTTGTCCCTACTATTGTGTCCCTACTATTGATTCATCCATATAAATATGTCAACTTAAGTGTAATTACATGTACAATTGATTAGTCATTCTTGGTTTATATTTAAATAAAGAATTGTGTAGTTTTGTATGTTATTTTACACAATAGATTTGTTATGTTTTGAAATAATTTTTGGATGTTTAAATAGCCAATAAAAATCACATTATTCCATGACTAAAAGATCTACTTCAACATAAGCTATCATTTTCATTAAGTTAAAATGATGTCTACCTTTTTAGCAATTTAACCATTAGGATTTGTAATGTAATTATTTTGAGAAAACCTAATGATTGTGATTTCAATCTAAAATTTTGATCGGTTGTTGTTCTCATTTTAGTAGATGTTTAATATTTCTCATCTCAAATGAAGATGAGACTGTAATGAAGGGTTCTCCATTAACAAGTTGGGATGTTATGAGTTGATTGAATTTTCAAGTAAGAGATTACAAAGCCTAAAAGTAGGCTAGTTAAGACTAAACTACTTATGTTCATCAGCTCTCAATCAGTTGAACTGTCAATCATAATTGTTTTTACAAGGGAAAATAACTATATATTTTTAGATCCTCCCATGAAGATTTTTTATCACTAAATAGTACTCAAAAGAGCATAATTGGACACTTAAAAAATATTAAATGATAAATTTAATTAAATATTGTTAAATACTATTAGCAATCCTTAAAAGGAGATGTTGAATACATCATTGCTCATTATTAAAATTGCTAAACAACAAAATAAGTATTAAGTGAAAAAAATTGCATTAATTTAGCATATTTTCTACTTTATTTCATTTTGATGATGGCATACGACTTATGTGTCTTTGTTTCTCTATTAAGAACATGATCAAAGACATTTCTCTCATTTGAACTAGACTACTATATTTGTGCATTTTTTGTAAAATTTTATATTAATCTTTCTTATCATCTGAATGTGTAATACCTCTAACGCACACAACAGAGTTATATATTATTTTCTCTTGATCAATAAATAATATATAATTTATAGCCATTCACATCAAAAATTGATCAAATATTCACAGCTCGCATCAATCCTCAAGCACAATCATAAAGGTTTTGGTTCTTCATTTCATTATTCTAATCATGAACTTATTAAGTGGAGTTATATGAGAAAGTATAGCTAATGAATTTAACAAAAATCTAGCTCATAATTTTGATTGCTTACAAGTAATTTAAACCATATTGGGAAATCATCTTCTATCTTCTTATTAATAGTAGTAACATTATATAATTGTAAATAGTTCATGAATAACTTAAACTTAACATTGTAAATAGCATAATTAGATAAACATCATATTTAAGCTGCAATTAAAAATTGGATATCATTTGATGAATAATCTTACTCAAAAAAGGTTGAACTTCAACACAGTTGAGAAGAATATTGATTATTGTTGCCTTGAACACTTATCATTCAAATATCTTGAAGTGCTTCTACCTAAAGCTTGTTTAGAATTTTAGAAAATAAATAGCACATTTCATAAAACTCTAAAATCTTTGACATCATTTTTCTATGCATTAGCTCAACGTAGTAGGAACAAAAATCAATAGTCTCTTGAGCCAAATAAGCTCACATGTTGAGCCTTTAGGGCATGTTTTATTCTTCATGGCCCACTTGAATTTATTCAAAATCTATAATAGCTTCAAAAATTAAGTGTGACTGAAAAGATAGTGAATTAATATTAATGAAGATTATATATAGATACCTCTTAAATATTACATTGGATCTCCAACTTTAGCTTCATATAGTAGATGTATTGGAAGTTACTCTATTGAGTAAAAAAAGAGATAATATCCTTTCAAGCTTACACAATATGAGTGGAATATTGATTTCAAGTTTTCTTAGAGCATCCCCATTTAAAGGAGCTAAACACAAATTATAAAAGAATAAACTAAGCTTAGTTAAAAGTTTCAATATTTGATCAGGTAAAGCACTAAATGCAACTTGCAATAAATATTGCAAGAAAATATGACAATCATGAATTTTCATTCTAAATATCTTCATTGTCTTGAAGTCAATGCATATACTCATGTTAGAAGCATACCTGTTTAGCAACTTCAATGATTGCACAAACTCACAAATTATTTTTTGTTAATCTAACATAAGGTAGTACCTAGCTTTAAGCTTCAAAACTTTATCACATATAGCCTCATTTAGCTCTAGCTCTCTTCATTTGTAGTATTTTCGTAAGTGTAATATAACATTCATATTATCTTTGCTTTTTTCCTGAGCATCTATTATAATACTAAATATATTATTAAAGATTCTTTTGTATAGATAACATCAAGATTATATATAATTATATTGGTCTTCTAGTTAGGTAGATCCTAGAAAATACTTCTTTTTGTCCAATTATGATTTATACCATGGCCTAGAAAATAACTATCAGATAATCTTGGAGAATCAATTATTATTAGAATTGAATTAATAATTTGTCATAACTCATCCCACTTAATCTTGATGAAAGCTTGGACCTTTCAACTCTATTTTGATGAATACATTCTTATTTCTTATAAAAGGGTAATCAGTGGGTAAAAACACCCAATGATAATCAAACCATGATTTTTTAACATTTTTAAAGTAAATATTTTTGATAAATCCATGCAGTATAGGTAGACCAATTTTCTAACAATGTTCCACCTTGATAACATTTCAAAAATAAGGAAGTCATTGATAGTCAATATAAGTGCTACATTTATCTAGAGGTTTTGCTTTGTAGTGATATTATATGTGAGCACACCATTGTCCCATAAGATTTAGACCTCATCTATCAAAGGCTACAAAAAAGGCATCAATTTTTTTTTCAAGACTATGTCATACACATATGATTAGTGTGAGGAACAGAAATGGTGTGTCAGCACAACTCTGGAGGTAAATTGTAAGGCATAATTATCACTAGCCAGTATAAATAAAGTGACACAAACTGACTGTACGATATGAAACTATCAGCATATAAATCAAGTTTAACGTTGTGTGGCTCACCTATAAATTTAGAATAAATACAGTTGAAATGCTTCCATTGAGAAATTTGATTCACTTGCTCTTTATGGTGTCATGTTATATGCTTAGATGAACGAATAGATTTGTATGGTCTTTAAAGACATAGAATAAGTGATAAATAGAACAATGGCTTATAGGGAGCATCCTTTTATTTATATTATTTTTTATTTTGTGGCTTGAATCTTGGTATTCCATAAAATTCACATTCAATATATATTGCATCATTTTTGTAGTACAACATACAACCATTACCACAATAATTAATTTTTATAAGCTCAATCCTAGTTTCAACACCAAAATTTTTTTGTTTAGTATAAGTCTTCTATAACTAACTTTCTCTATAGATTAGTCTTTTTAGTCAGCCCAATAAATTAGTTAAATATTTATGTGATATATTGTATTCCATTTTAATGATTAACATTCTTACAACCATAATAGCTCAAACTAGTTTGGCAACCTTTCCACAATGATCATTGTGCTTCATTTAACATGTCATACAACTTTTAAGCATCTTTATTTGGTGATTCTTCTTGCATTCCTCCTACAAACTCAAATCTTATTACATCAAAGATCATTTATTTATATTATCTATAATCATATTCAACTGAAGATACATAACTCATCGAAGCACCAATGTCAGCATCTATATGTGGCTCATACTCAACAAATGAGTCTACTACTAGTAATTTAGTTTGAACTCCCTTTGATACAAGTCTAATCTAACTTTATCTAGCATTAAGTTGGTCTCAATCTTGTGACTCAGACATGACCATCAAAACTTTTGTTATGAAAGATAAACAACAAGTTGAGATATCACGTGCACAAAGTGTTGAACACCATTCAAGAATTCATCAGTTAATCTTTTTCTGCCCAGATACAACCTATTATACATCCATGATTGTTAGTTGTGGATATTTATATGCTGCAGAAATAAAGAAATGTAAGATAAAGATTTCTATGTTATATAAATTATAAAAATAATCATTACTAGATAAATAAGGCTCATTATGACATAAGTTTTTTAAGTGTCTAATTTTTTCACTTGTAAATGTTTGATATAATGTACTAAGCTTACAACTAGCTCATGTGCAAGGATCATTCTATGAGAAGACTTTAATTGTCCTCTACCTCTTAAACTAATTGAGATCCTTAGTGTGCATGGATCAGCTTATGGTAAGGCTAGTCAGTGAGATCGAGGGAGAATGAGAAGTTTTAAATTGTCCCTTAAGTCTTAAACTAATTTAGATTCTTAGTGTGCCTGAATTATTTTGATTGGGATATTATGATTATTATTTTTATTTGAGATTGCAATGAAAGACAGTCAAAGTCATGAATATAGAAGATATGGAGAACTCCGTTTCGTGAATTCTCAAATTTTGCATGATTTTAATCCTAGATAAGGGATATATATTTGAAACAGTGTGATGATCAATATAGCTATAGTTTTATAAAATTTTAATTTTGATCTTTTAACTTCTTTTAAAAACTTCATCATATTAATCTATAATCACACACACACACACACACACACACATATATATATATATATACATATATATATATATATATATATATATGAGAAATATATATATATATATATATATATATATATACAAAATACATCACCCAAACATCTCAAATCAAGATTTCAACAAAATTGTAAATCCTAAACTAAATAATCTAAGATCTAACTATATCTAAGTCCAAACAAGAGGGATAGAGTGATATAAATGAGTTAGAAATAAATGTTAATAAGAATTAAGCTATTAACTAAAAATATTTTCAAATATTTTAAATCAACATTTCACAAAAATAAATAGATAAAATCACAAATAAATAATTATAATAGCTAGAGAAAGTGATTTATATTTGATTCTACAAAGAAATCAAATGAAAATGAAGCATTTTAATGGATATCTCATTAGCCTTAACCTACTTTTCATCGTCCCCGAAAGGAACTCGAGAGAGATAAAGGGGGAAAATGTGGGGCTTGATTTCATCGACCCTCTATATAATAGTTTACTATCAAAATTTTTAATGATTTTTTCCATATAAATTTGGATCAAAAATTAGTTGATAATTCTATCAATTATTTCCAATAGATTAGTCTATTTAAAATTCTGCCAGTAATAATTATTTCTCTTGAAGTGTTGCTTTTATTTTTTGAATCTTGGTGTTCATGCTCCTCTCGCCTCATCATTGAGTAGCCACCCTAATGAAAAATTTTATTATCTTTTCTTATGAATTATTGATGTGTACTAACTATCATAACTTGATTAGTTTTCTCCATCAACACCTTTTTCAATGTCATCAATAAGAATCACTAATTATCAATTCTTGTATTGAAGAAATGAGCCATGGCATGAGATTCTTGGCACTAGGACCCCAATTACCCCACTATGGTTGAACTCTTAACTAGTAATATTTGCATGATTCATGAGCATCTTGGTGTAAACCTTAAAATATCTACTAATATATCATTTATCTCACCAACCTTACTAAGGCCTCTTTATAATAATTGTCAATATCCACTGCCCAACCTTCTCAAACCTCAAATTGAAAAAATTCATCATAATAAGTGATACCAAATACCACTTTATGTACATCAGCATACATATAACTCTCCGTTTATACCAAACATCATTGAAGGGGTGGTGGACTTATTCAAATTTAATGCCCTTCAGCTTAAAATCTATCAAGGAATGTTAAATCTTTTGAGACATTTAGACATTTAAAACACAAAATTCATGCACAACATCTTAAATTCCATCATGCATTAACTCTTTATAAATATTTTTATAGGCATAACTTAAAGAGTTCTAATCTTTACCCACCACAAGTAGCATTTTTTTTAATATTTCTTCTTACTCTTCCTTTTCTAATTTACCATTTCTATACAACCATTAAATGCCACTCAATCATTATTTTATGTCAAGCAAAAGACATGGATTCTTTAAGGACTACATTTATTACTCCAACAAGGCTTCTCATGAAGTCATTGATGGTGATAAAACCTCACCGAAGTTGCTTTCATCCACCGTAGAACAAAAACATATAAATTAGAATTACTAAAACTTTTCCAACAACCATAAATAATCAACAATATAATGCCTTGAAGTACATCATGGCTGAAAAGTTCATCTAGGAGATCGAGCAACCTACAACATCTTTTGAGGCTTCCATAAAGATGCAAATGAAATATGAAATGATATCTCACCATCATCTTACCACAACAAACTAGCAAGAATCAATTTCTCCCACAGAGGAAAAGTGTATCGCTAACCTTATCACCATGTATAAAGAAGTCTCACATTCTATCCTATGGAGGAATTCAAAGGCATCACACTCTCTTCTTTAAATCTTGCTCTTGCTACAATCAATGTAGTGATCTAAAAAAAATTAAGTTGATGGACACTTGGTTAAATGCTTCTAATGCTCATAAATGGTGATTAAAGGAAATGAAAAACAATGAGATTATTGGTGACATATGAGAGAAAGTGGAACTAGGGGATACCGAAAACTAGTTAGCTAGCCAAGCCTAGAAAAATTCCTAACTTGAGAGCTATTACTTGGACTTTGAGGTTTAATAGGGTAGCTTATGGGTACAATCAATGTTTAAAGACACTTGAAAAATTTTTCTGACATTGTTCTAATTATTTTGATAGTATTTCATGAAGAAGAAGGCCATGTAAATGAGAATACACCATGACTAGATAGTTCCTTTTAGGGTTTATAGTATTTTATATTAGAAAATGGTATAAAATTATTGGAGGATTAAAAAGAAGAAGTGATAGATCTATAATAATAATTAAGTAAATTTATGCAAATTGAAACAAAGCTAACAACAAAGTAGTAGGAAAGAGACATGCCATCAAGCAATACTCCACTTGAAAAATAACTATCTAGCCGACTATTTTGAGTTCTTTCCACTCAATTTTTTTTACAATAATATCTAACTCTCTTATTTTTATAGTAACTAAATATAAATGTTTTACAATAAGGATGTTCAATGAGCAAAAAAAGAGAGCATATGGGTTAGCTAGCTGTAATTGTAGATGATAGAGTGTGAGTTGGTTGCTAGTGAGTAAGAATCAAGAACCATCATTTTAAATGGTATGTGGTTGGCCCTTTCAAGTAAGAATTGATTATTTGACTACTTTTTATCAGTCATTCAATTCATAATAAAATTTTAAGTTAAAATCATATTTATTTTAAAATTTTTGAGTTTTAAAGTTCACTTTTAAAATTAAAGTTAATCTTAATTTAAATTTTTAAAATTACTTTAATTAAAGTTAAAAAAATAAACATAAGCATATAGTCCTTATATAAAATTTAAATAATATTTAAATAAAATATTAAATTAGTTTGTCATTTTCATTTAGCTCATAATCCTAGGGACTACAGACACCTTCTTGTTTCAACATCTTGTGCTTAGTTCAAGTCTCATTGTAGGAGCATCATGTGTTACAAAAACAATTCTATAAGCAACCTCCTTGTATGTGTAAGGATGCTGATTAATGGTGAGATACATTTTACATGTGTCATAATGATCATATCACTATGAAGTGTTGCATTCTAAAGTCATTCTTATTGAAGCTAATTTAAGAAAGGAATGTGAAAAAATACCTCATCAATCCAACAAGTAGCCTGAAAAGAGTATGCTCTGCCTAAACCTAGTGTATGAATCAAGATTACCAAAATAATGTAGCCTATTATTAGAGTGTGGCAAGGAAACTACCTAACAATAAAGTCTTCATCAACTCATGTGATTAAGGTATACTCTTCCACCATATATATAATCCTTATTCTTACTTTTTAGATATTGATCTTCTACATAATCAAAATAATTATGATAATGACATCATCATCTTGATGGTCGTATTTCATTTTGAGAAGCTCTACATCATAATCAATACCAATAGCTTAATCAACATCCCTTTTTTTTAACTAAGGGGTTGCACATCAACTCGAGGATCTTTTTCCATGCAAAAGTTTGGTTCTTGAGAGAGCAAAGCATTGGAGATTACATATGTGTATAATGATGCCCATAAGACATGATATGTTGATTTTCTTATAGTTTGTGCTCTAACTTCTTATATCTTTGGTTAACCATTACTTATTTTTTGCAGTGCTAGCATCTCTACCTAATACATAGTAGTCAAATTCCTAGATTGTGGAGAAGTATCACAGTTTATGGAGATTTAATCTAACCTCAAAATTGCTATCGATAGATAGAAAAGAAGAATATACTAATTAGATTGAAGAAAGTAAAGAAATATTAAAGATGCTCACCTCAGGCAAAGAACTAATAAAAGAGTTTCAAGGTATTTTTATATAGTTAATTTTATGCATAATTAATTTTTCTATAAAATAACCACATGTTTAATATGGGATCCCTCTAAGATGCTCATTGTTGACTTCAGCATTACAAGCCATTGTTTAAATGTCTTACTTATTTCAATGGTGTATCAAACAAATAATAAGGAAGTTTAATGCAACACATAAAAAGAGGAAAGGACATGTCACTAGGTCACAAGCAAAGCATGAATTTAGGAGGACTTTTAGTTGACTTTATATGTGGATTTATATTTCATGTGTTGCATTATATAGTAATGGTATATTAAATCATGTGTAAGTATTATATTAGAGTTGTGCTTGAAATATATAAGTTTATATATTTAATTTCATAGGTGTGGGTCTAGCACCTCGGCTCTGCCAAGAATCTAGCACCTTGGCACTGGGATATGGCGCTACGGCACTAGACTATGGTGTCGCAACGATGGTTCGTGCACCGCGGCTTTGTGAAACAATTATTCTGATTTTTTTTTCAGTTTTTTGATAATTTTTTTTCCCTAAGGGACACATTCTTGGAGTATTATACTTATTTAAACACCTATTCTGATATAATGAAAAACTTTTGACCTTGTGTGTGACATTTGGAGTGAAAACTCTTTGTTTGGAGCTTGGTGGCCAACCGTCCGATATATTCGATGATCTCTTGCTTTCGTTCTACTTGGGTGAGTAGAACTTTTGACTTCTTCCACTTTGATGAGTGAAAAATCTTCACCTCTCTTTCACTTTGGTGAGTGGAAGAATATTGGAGCATCTCTTTCTCCACATCCGTTGTGTCATCTTTCTCTTCGTGATCGTGCATCACAAAAGTTCATGATAAATTTTGATTTACTATCCCTCTAAAAGTAGAGAAGCTTCTAAATATCAATATTTATCAAGAAGCTATGTACCTCTTATTTGGTTTTGAACATTATTATGGTCAAAAAGGTTGATGAAAGTTAGAGTAGGTATGTCAATCTTATGAAGGTTAACGATGCATTTCCCAAGGATGTGTACTCGTTACTGAGTATTGATGCTTTAATAAATTTAAGGCCAACTTCTCTAGGTTAAGCTTCCTCAATGAATTCTTAAGATACCACCATATTTAAATGCAACCTAAAGGTGAGGGGAAAATAAGTTTTATCGTTGATGTAAAGAATTTTGATTAGGTTAATTTCTATATTAAGCCTAATTAAAACTTTAATTAGTTAAATAAGTACAAAAATAAAAAAATTAAAAATAGGCAATAGCCGTTGAGCGAGGCTAAAAATAAAAAAGCATAGTCTCAGATTTTATTCATATCGGACTCATCGGCATCGAGTGAGTGACTTGATATTCGTTGGAAATATAACAAAATTTCCCACAACTTTCATGTTGACAAAAATATGATATTCTAGCCCGGTAAGCCGCAGTTTTTACAAACGCTCACAAAAACTGTGGTACATAATTGAAAATTTTGGCACAAATTACGGTGTACCGGGTTATAATCGCTAATTTTTATTAGCATGAAAGTCATGGAAAATTTTCTTACGTTTCCAACTATACTAAGTTCGCTCAATTCCGACATCGGATGAGTCCGATATGAGCAAAAATCTGCGGCTATGCCAATATTTTTAACTCTGCAACGCAGTTTTTGCGAGCGTTTGCAAAATCTGCAACTTAACTGGAATGGAAAATTTTTGTCAACATGAAAGTTGTGGGATATTTTGTCATGTTTCCAACGATATCAAGTTCACTAAATTCCAAAACCGGTCTGTCACGGGCAAAAATCGGCTGTGTAAATTTTAAAAAATAATTTAGCTTCAGCTGTCGCCAGATTCAACGGGTGGCGTTGAAGATGCGCGTTAAGCCCAAGTGGCGTTCACGTGTCTATGTTTAAATTTTTTTTATTTTTCATGCTTATTTAGTTATTTAAAGTTTTAATTAGGCTTAATATAAAAATTTAGCATTTTTATTATAAAGTCTTATCATTTCACCTCAACAATACTCGTGTGATTTACCAAAGGCTAATTGATAAATTCTTTTAATATCAAAGGCTAAGACATTGAGGTCTACATGGACAATATCTTAATCAAGTGCCATGGAGATGAAAATCACTTAGCTAACCTTACTGAAATCTCCATATCCCTTTAAAGGTACGAAATGAAGTTCATCCTTATATAATGTTGTTTAATAGCCACAAAAAAGTTTCTTGGCTATTATGTGTCATCCAAAGGACTAATTGGCTATCCTAGAATGTCCACACCAACGTCGACCTGAAAAGCACACAACCTCACCAAGAAAATTACCTAGTCTTAGTCAATTTTTCTCCTTGCCAGAAAAAAGGAATGTGACATTGTTAATTTAAGGCTCTCCATAAGTCCTTCAAACCACGACACTAGTGCACAATTGCTTGAGGGCCAAGGAGGACATCATTTTATATTATAGGATTGATGTTTTGTCATCTGCCTAGTCCTAATCAGGGGAAAAATTAAAAAAAAAATTTTGATTTGTTATTTCATTAAGGGGTTATTTGGTTGCTTGAATTTTGGGCATAAAGTAAAGTAAACATAGTGGTTTTAATTTTTTTTGCGTTTAGTATGATGCAAAGTAAAATTTTCAAGATAATATAATGTATTTAAAATACATTATAAATGTCATTTTTTGTGTATTTGAATTCATTAATTTGAGCAAATTAAATAAATTAGTGTAAAAGTGTTATGGTACACCGCTTAGCACTTCAGCTTTTCCGGTGGTTGCTACTAATAACCTCAAGAATACTTTACATTATATTTATTTTACCAAATAAAAATAATAATAAACACATATATTTATAGAATTTTCAACCAAACAATCTTAAAGTAATCTAAATACACTACATTTTTTTTATATTTTATTCATTTTTCAGACAACCAAATAGTCCCATAATCAAAAGTTCACATTTTTCTTCCGACAATGTGACGCCTCAAGTCTTATTTTAATATTTTTAATATTTACATTTGTCTGTGGTAAAACACCTAAGTTAGCACATTAAATAAGACTAGGCAGATGGCAAAAATATATAAAAAAAAAACCAAAGTTACTATACTTCTCCCCTTTTAATTAAAACATGCTTATAACTATATAACATAAGTATATAACACATTTATTATTGAATTAAATGTCAATTTTAAACTTTAAATTATGATTTTGATTAATTCATTGAAGTAATATATCATATTATTATTCGACTATGAGAAAAAAATGGTTGAATGCAACTTTCTATTTTTCTATTAAGATAGTTTTATTGCTTTTAAATCAACCTTCACATAAATGGAATCTATGGGGATACACATCTATTCAATTAAGATCGATATATATTTTATTCTTCTCAAAATTAATTTAAATAATATAAAACCTATTTTATGACAAAAAAATATTTTTAAAATGGAGAATCATAATATATATAGAGCGATAAATCAAGAGAGAGAAATACTCACTCTCATAAAATATAAAAAAAAAGATTTACTTACATATCCACAATTCTTTTGTATTTACATATCTAACACCCAAATTTTAACTTTTACATATATAACACTCAAATCTCAAATCTTCAATATCATCATCATTCTCTTTTTACAAATAAAATACATCTTTTTAAGCATAAAAAAATATTAGATAAGTAAATATCTAATTTTAAATATTATATATATAAAACATAAAAATGGTGTGATATGTATGTAAATCTTCCTATAAAAAAATATATATGAGTTTTGTTCATTAATATATATAGAGCGATAAATTAAGAGAGAGAAATACACTCTCTCACACAATTTTTTTGTATTTACATATCTAATATCTAAATTTTAGTTTATATATATATAACACTCAAATCTTCAATATCACATCATAAATATCATCATCATTCTCTTTTTACAAATAAAATACATCTTTTTTAAGCATAAAAAAGTGATAGATAAGTAAATATCTAATTTTAAATATTAGATATGAAAATACATAAAAATGATATGATATGTATCTAAATCTTCCTATAAAAAAATATATGTGAGTTTTGTTCATTAATACATATAGAGCCATAAATCAAGAGAGAGAAATACACTCTCTCACACATTTCTTTTGTATTTAGAGATCTAACATCTAAATTTTAGTTTTTACATATGTAACACTCAAATCTTTAATACCATATCAAAAATATCATTATCATTCTATTTTTATAAATAAAATATATCTTTTAAAATATAAGAAAATATTAGATAAATAAATATTTAATTTTAGATATTAGATATCTAAATATATAAGAATAGTGTGATATGCATGTAAATTTTTCTATAAAAAAATATATGTGGCCTTTGCTGATTAATCTGAATGATAATAATTCCCAATGTCAGTCGGGGTATATAAAATCACTTGGAGGAATCACAGTTAGCCGGAATAAATTTAAAGAAGGGATCGTACCGACTTTTTAATTAACAACAAAGAAAGGGGCAGATTACTAAATTAGCAGATTATTTGGACCTTAGACAATATTTAAATGCGTAACTTCAAAGAAGAATGGCACGTCTATTTAAGTAGAATGGATTCACCGGATTTTATGCCTACGGAACCGCTTCCTTGTTCACATTTTACGACGTTAGATATTCATTTTAATAACGCAAAATTAATTTAATTACATGCGAAATCATAGCATCCAGCATTCGTGAAATATACGTAACATAGATTTTGTTCATGTAATATAATGTTTGAAATCAAATAATTTTTAAATTGTCAGGTACAAATAAGTAAATTATTAATATAAATATGGTACCAAAGCACATGAAAGCTATAAAAGATATATATTATTTTTATGTAATTTTAAATGAATTTAATTTAGGAAATTCATTACTTATTGCTTCATATAAATACAAAAAAAAACCCTTGGAACGAAGGCTGACCTCAACATTACAAGAGAATTTAAAATACTGAAAAAAGATAAGATAATAGCTTCACAATAAGCTAAAGTTCAAATAAGCTTAAATTAATTACTTACAACAAAAATTTTTGTTATATTATTTGAAAGACAAGAGATCTCCTATTTTTTATTATTATTTTATGTGTGCGTCTCAATGAGATAAATCTAATAAATTTAAAATTATTAAATTCTAAAATTAAAAAGACAGCTGAATAATAAAAGCAAAAAATGTTATCAAAGTTTGAATTGAGACTAAATTAAGTGAAATATCACTTTATAAAAACTATAATTAGACTTTTATTCTCCACATGAAGTAGATCACTATTCAAAAGTAAAGAGTTTGAAAATCTAAAAAAAATTAAATTTTTGCTCAATTCTCAATGCTTAACTCTTATAAAATCATCTTTATATCATCAAAAAAAAGTTAGCGTATAATAATTTGGTGTCTTCTATGAAAAAATCTCATTATCCTAACAAAACTAGTTCAATGATAAAAAATAAAATTCATAATAACGAATCTTCTTGCTCCAATACTTAATTAAGAATCAATCCTTTAACCAAAGATGTTGCAGTTAAGTTGGAGTAGGTGCCCAAGGCCTAACCTTGGAGAATTACATGCACATGATGGAGAAAAATTACACACAAATTTGTTAAATTTTAAAAGGGATTAGCTAATAGAGGGTAGTGTTATAGTATCATGAGGGTTGCTAACAGTAACAAAAGCTTGATGAATTTGAGAATTTTTATTTAGAGTCTCCTTATCATCATATTAAAGGTTTTCCTCCATCAAATATTAATATAGAAATCATTTATACTATTAGTTCAACTTATTCTTCTTGTATAGTTTGGAAAATTTTAATCCTCAAGTAGCCTTGGTGAACTTAACTAGGATTACCTCAAAGTTACTTCTTGTGTTATAAGATGAGATAAGTTGTAATATCTTATTCAAGAGAAATATTTATAATGATAGAACTTAATTCCCAATACAACTTCTAAGAGTCGAGGAAATTCTTCAACATCCATTCTAATTAGATTCAAGATGCTATAAATACTTATGAAGGATCTTTCAATCCCTACAAGCATATTAATTATTTTATGACCATCAGGCATATTTAATGAGCTTCAAATGTACTCTTTTAAAGACTTTTTTTGTCATTCTTAAGGATCAAGTTATCCTAGTTTTTTTTTCCCCTGTGTGGAAGAATTATGCATAATTTTACTTATCTCATTAAGATTTGTGTTAAACAATTCATCATTAACTAAAAAAATCACTAATTACTCATCTCATTTTTTTGAGATTTGATAAAATAAAAGAAAATTCTTAAAAGTGTACTTTCAAAGATTTTTCTTTTAAGCATTCAAATTTCAAAAGTAGATCCTAAGTTATTACGAAGCATTTTTCTTGAAGGTCCTTAACTTAGACCTTTCTACTCCTCATTGATGTTGGAGATAGTTTGCACATATATCGAACTTAAAGAAATAACATAAATTACTATTAATAAAGCTATCAATAAGCATTAAAAGTAGTTCAAACAATCATTTAAGAAGTAAAAGAACGGCCAAAAAGGTAGCATTCCAAAATCTCAAAGGAGAAAGAATAAATAACAAAGGTTTTCCTTTTTAGCCTTCTCAATAACTATGTCAGATACTTATTTATATTGTATTGCATTTGATGTCCAAAAATTAAATTCTTAAATTTTGGATAAAGCTATTATGAGATAAATTAATTAAATTTATTGGAAAGATAGCCATGTGTCTTCTAGGAACATAAATTGTATAGTAATTATTCATGAAAATGCATAACTCATCTTCTTTTATTTTACATAAAAGATTTCTTTTGTATATAACTCTTTATCCCAAGGAGACATTTATGCACATAAGCTTTTCTTATTGAAATAATTATTTCTTAAATATAAAAATTTATTTCATATATTTTATTTATGATAATATATGTATAGAGCCATTTATAAATTTAAACTTATATTAAGAATTAGAGAAATTCTTTCATGCTAAACTAACAATCTATCCAATTTAAGTATAGATCCTCTTTATGTAGAGAAAGGAAAACTATTTATAGTTTTTGTAAATGACTTTTTGGGTGATTTTATCTAAAATCTCAAAATACTTCTTCTAACAACACTTATTGATTTTTTTTATCATTAGCCATTTTCTTATTATTTAAGTGCCTTTATGACTTTATAATTAAGTGATGTTGTGCTCATTAATTTCTCTCACTGAGATGCTTCTTATAATTGTAAGCATACAAAAATTAAAGATAGTTAAGTCTATTAATTAATATCATAAAATTTTCAACTACTCTGTAAGCCTTTGATTAAAGCTCATTTAGAGTTGAACTTGATCACTTTAATATCACTATTTTTTTTCTATTGAGACGTTCTATTTGATTATACATTTATAGAAATTAGAGCTTGGATGATTTCAAATTTAATTGTGATATTTTTTATTTTAAATATTATATCATGATATATAATTGATCAAATGAATTTTTAAATAAATTATCAATCTTAAATTCATAATTGTATTTAAGAAAGGATATGCTCACATCAAAGTTTCTTTTATTTTCTTATTTTGAACAATTAAGGCTTTAATACCATAGAAGAAAAAGCCAAAAAAAATTTCTTAGTAGGGGTACAAACTGACAATCTCAATATACTCTTAATCATTTTTTGAGTTTAAGATTGGAATTATATGTTTTATTCGTTAGAATTTAATATATAGTTAAAATTTTACAATTAAGGTTCCATTTGTGGCAACTGCAGCTATCTTAAAATAATTATAAAGATGTTGCAAAAAGCTGATGTTGATGAAGTTATGATTCTATTTGAAAAACTCAATTGTTAATCTATTATATTATAATTATTTGTGCATACAGACTAAAATATCCTTATGTGTAGAATAATATGAAACATAATGATAAAAATCAACTTTATGAAATTCATAGATAACTTTTATACATCACATAATATTAAATAACATTAATATTAAATTTATAATTGCAATAGCTAATGTGATCATTAACTTCAAAGAAATACCATTAATGCAAAACTTTTTTTGGTAATCAGTTGTAAATTTCTTAAATTGCAACACTTTAGAACCATTATTACAACCACTCTCTCTCTCTCTCTCTCTCTCTCTCTCTCTCTCACACACACACACACACACATATATCCTTTAAAAAACAAAATCAACCCAAACTTTCTCTATAATCAAATAAATCATCACATTATTTGAATACTGAATAATTTATCATATCATAGAAGAATGAAATCCAATTATCTCAAAAAGAAAAAAGAAAAACTATATAGCTCTGAAATATAAGGCACATACCTAATTTCTTCTTGGAGGTCCATTGTTGATGATAAAGTTTGTGTGAAGGTCGAAGACTTTGGGTCCTTCGATCTGGAAGCTTTTGAGATCAACTATATCGATGAGTAGGGGTGTTGATTATAATCAGCCGTTTGAGTTTGAGTCTAACCCAAATTTAGCCAAACTCAAATAAGTTTGGCATAAACTTGATCAATTTATTAAATAGATCAAAAACCTCAACTCAAACTCGACTCACCTTCAACTTGATTAACCCAAGCAATACACGAATGATTTTTAGGTCAAATTAAGTCAAATTTGGATATGCTGGCCAAAATTCAATCAATTTCGAGTTCACAAGTCAAATTCGAGTTGGCGGGTTAACAATGAGTTTTGTTTAGTTGGCAGATTAACCCAAATCCGATCTAAAATATTAAATAGCTCAATTTCTTAGATCTAAACCTGACCCAAAAATTAATCGGATCAACGCAAACCTACATTTTTTTTAGTCGGGTTATTATATCGAGTAAATTTTTGACAATTCTATTGATGAGTTACCTGACTGCCTGACCTGACTGCAACTTATTAGGTCTTGGAAAATTGGAGCATGTGCTATGTTCGCCAATGGGTTGTGTCTTCCTCTTACTGTGATTTTAGTTTTAGGGATTTGAGAAAAATGAATTTCAATTTTTGGTTTTGATTAGGATAACGTCGTAATCGATGGTTTCAAAGGGCAAATGTGCCAAGTCTAGGTTTTGAAGTGAAGAAGGTCACCATGTTGCGAATTTTTATAATTATTATATTATTTTATGAACTAAAAAAAGTTTAAATTAAAATTTAACTTGTAAAGTTATTTAACTTCATAGGAGTGAAAAAACAAAGTCCTAATATTCTTATCATTTAGAGTTTAACTTAATTTTGTATGCTTTATTTGAAATATTTAAGTATTTAAATTATAAAATATAATTTAATATTCAAAATAAGTTGATTTTATTTTTTTTATATATCTTCCCTATTAATGTCGGTTTACAATAAATATTTAAAGATTTTTTTAATTATGTATTATGAATTTTCCAAGTTAAAAAACAATTAAAATAATTTTTATATTGAAGTAAATAAATATTCATTTAAAATTTGTTTTAATTAGCCTAATCAACCACAAACCTCATGAAATTATTTTATAAGGTCTATGGAGACCTTAGAATTATAAGAACTAAGTGAATTTTTAAAAGTATTTATTATTTAATATATTTTATTTAATTTTTTCATAAAAATATAATAATATTAAAATATTTGTCCAGAGAATATGAAAAGGGACATAAGCCTATTTTCATAATTTTTACAATTTTATATAATTTAAATATTATTTAAATGAGTATTTATAATTACAAGTTTAAAATATATTATGTTAAGTCAAAATTTCATGAATATACACGTGAGAGTTCCTAGTGGTCTCTAGGACTATCCATGAAATTTCTAAGTCACTTGGTCTAATTTGGATTATTTATGAAATTTATAAATTATAGATGAATTAATTAATTAATTAATTAATATGTATAATTAGGTCTAATTAGATGATTAATGCAATTAATGATCATCTAATGTGTTTAGCATTTTTCTTTTAATCTCTTTGACACATTAGTGAGTAAGAACACAAAGGTACAAGTTAATTAATTAAGTTTTTATCCACATTAGCCCTATAAATATAGTAACCCAAAAAAATACAAATATTTTGTGGAAAATTACAAAGCTAAAAATAGCATGCAAAGTGTATCCTAGAAGTTTCAAAACATTTAGACTTATATTTTAGGACTAATTTGATTAATCAAAATTTTAATTATGGGATTATTACTCTCCAAATACCCAACAATAATTTGGGCTATTGATTTTATTAAGTTCATCTCTATTTGATGAGCATAAAGAAACTTTATTTGTATTTTATTGTTGGATTTATTATAAATTTTTTAAGTTCTAGGTAATAAATTAACTTATTAATGAATAATTAATCCTAATTTTGACAATTTTGTAATTTGGTTGTAATTATAGAGCCTAAATATTATTCTTAAGTTTCCTTATGTTAAAAATAATTTTTATATATCTAAATTTTTTTGTAATTTTTACATTTTTATAATTAATTATTAATTTAATTTAACCATTAATTTGATAATTTAATGTCTACACATCCAAATCTGATGAATATTTTTAAGGGAATCAAAGGACATCTCTAAGGACAACCCTAGAAAATTTAAAGTTATTTGGGTGGGGGCTATTTTAGAATTAATTTTAAATTTTAAAATTTTAATAAAGATTTAATTAATCTCAAATTATTTATGAAAATTTAAAATTTAATTTTTCGGAGATACTGCTCATTTTTCTAAATTCAATGAGTATTTATTTAGAATTTTAAATATGCGTGTGATTTATTGTGAATTTTTAAAGTTTAAGTCAATTAACCCTAAATTTAGGATTTTTTTTGTTTTAACTAAAATTAGATGCTTATTAATTTTTTTTATTCTCTCACATTAATGAAATGTGTTTAGCTTAAAATTTTAATTTTTAGAAATTTTTATATTTTAAAATATTTATTAGGTACTTTTTAGCCATTTTAGCTCAAATATTAACAACTTATTATTTATCAACCAAAATGCCATGAAATTTTTCCCGTAAGTACGGTATGACTTTACAAACATTCCTTAAAAATTTCAAGTCATTTGAGTTTTTCTTTTAGAACTAATTTTATACATATGATTTTTACTAAAACTTAATTACTTCTAAAATATCCATTAAAATTTGAATTTTTTGTTGGTTCATTAGATTCCTCTATGAATACTTTTTTAGAGCGCGATTATTTTTAATTTTTTCTTAAGTATTTTATTTTTTATAAATTTTTAATATTTTATTATTTTCAAAAAAAAAAATTAAATATCCTATTTGATTTTAATCCACACAATGGCCAGTCAACTGTGCTTTACACATGGCAAGAGCTCACTGGGCATATTTTTTGATGTGTAAAGGTTTCAACATGAGTTGGCTCATAGTTGTCCAACTAAGATCAAAAAGTTAAAGCAAGCTATAATCGTCCGATGAAATCATGGCCATATATTCAAATCAAAAGAAACAAACGGCCTATGATTCATCTTTCCCAATACGTTGGAGCCCACAAGCTATTCACGAGATCAACAATGAACCTCACACTCTGATGATGCTTTTCGACTTCTAATGCATTGAAAAAATATAAATGAAATGCACATATGTTCTCTATGATTTGATTTTTATGAAATATGATCTTACTTCAAACATCTTGAGAGACCTATGAATGAATCTAGTTTCAAAATTTACTTCACTGTGGCCAGTGTTGAGTGCAATTGACCCTCTAAATTCATTCCCCATGTTGAGATGGAGCTTTGGCAATAATTTGCCCGTGCATCCTCTCTAATCACTGGGAACACCAACATTATTGTCGCTTTCACCAGTGTTGACCGAATCTATGTTTCCCAAGCTTGAATTTGAAGGGAGATGATTTGGTTAGGTTCTTTAGTGCTTGGTTAAGTTATTGGGTGTGAAAGATTTCATCTTTGATGAATGGGAGGTTAAGTTAATGGTGAGGGTGTTTGGTCGAGGTGGAGTTTGGTGGTTTTTAAACTTTGGTGGGTTTAAGAGCTTCGTGGATGATATGGGACTGTGATAGAGGTCTTGAGAAACTTCTCAGTGCAAAAGATCTTCTCAATTCAAAGTGCATAGCCCTCTACACTTAAACCAAGATTTTGTCTTTGTTCAAGCCTTAGGTGTTGTTGGGTTAATCTCCTTAGCTCATTTTGGGTTGGGACTAATCACATGGTGCTTCCCTATTAGCTTTCCATAAGATATAAAAGGGACAAGCCATAAGAAATAAACCAAGGTTTGGGGTTAAGTCCTTTGTCTCTATTTAGATCAGAAGGTTGGGTTAACTAGCTTTAGGTAGATGAGAGTAGATTGACTAATCTTAAAGTGTGTTTAAGGGGCTACCTAAGGTAAAGTCAGAGACTAGACTTTGATAATTTGGAATTTTATCTTTATTTAGATCTTTGGTTCACCTTAGGTAAAGTTGAACTGAGTCCAACTTGGGTCAAGCTCACGTGGGCTAACTCTTGGTGACCTGAGGGTGAGTCCATCCAAATTTGGCGAGATCTGGATTTGATTTTGTTGGGTTTGACAACATGTTACACATTTAGGTCAAATTGTGAGGCTACAAATAAACTGAGCTGAGCCAAGCATGTGCTTGTTCGAGTTTAGCTTGTTTAAATACCTTTACCGATCTCGAGCTCGAGCTCAATTAGAGCTTTTAGGATGTTTTCAAGCTTAAGCTTGTTTACCATTATCGAGCTCGAGCTTTATTTGAGTTTGTTAAAGATTTTGACTCAAATTGGATTATCGAGCTAGTTAACGAGTAGTTCATTTAATGAAATAAATGAGCTTTAATCAAGCTTGTTCTCAAGTAGTTTGTTGAGAAATATACAGGAGTTGTATCAATTAAAACTTATTAAGCCTAAAAAATAAAAATTTAAATAATATTGTTCACAAATAAGCTTTAATCGAGTCGTAATCAAGCCATAATCGAGCTCTTTAATGAGCTTGTTCAAGAGCTTTAAATGATATTGTTCATAAACATAAATGAACCAAACAACAAGCTTATTCATTTAGCGATTGAGTATTTACAAAAGTGTTCAAGTTTATTCGATTAGTTAATCAAGCAATCATAAACGAGCTCTAATTGAGCCGAGCCATGAGTAGCTTGTCAATCGCTCAGTTCATTTGTAGTCCTCAATTTGGGTTCATTTGCCCAATTGGTCAAATTAGGCTCAAGAAGATATTGGGTTGTATTCATTATCAAGTTAGAGTATTTTTGGAATGAATGATTTGATATAGTTTGCTTAGATTTGAATTTGGCTCAATGTGGCTTAATTAAGTCAAGTGGCCTAATTAGCTAAGTCAAACCTCAATTAGGCATTGGTTGTGCTCAGTTGAGTTTGTGTAATGATTTTAAGGCATTGAATTGTCCAATTTAGTGTGGATTAAGTTTAATTTGATATTGACCCTATAAAATTCAATTGGGTTAACTTGAGTTAGGGGGATCTATTGACCAAATTGAGTTTTAAATGTGTTTGATTGAGGTTTCTTAGACTTTGGGAATGGCTAATTTTAGTTAGGATTTAATTTTGAGTTGACCCATTAAGATCCAATTAAGTAAAGTTGGGCTAAGTGTAACAACTAGTTCTACAATAATTAGACTTGATAAAACTTACATATTTATTTTGTGTCCATTGATTTTCTTTGAGTTTTGAAGTTAACTTTATATTTAGTTTATCCATAGATTTTTCATAATTTTGATTGGACAAAATTTTAACACCTCAAAATTTACCTTACTATATTTAATTAATTTCTTAGGATGTATTTTATGCCCAATTCACAAATCATCTTCACCACATTTTAGAGTACTCTTGATTTTATTTTAAGAATATTTTACTTATTTTTATGACCATCATAAGTATAAAAATAAAAGGTTTCTTATTAGAATTGTCTTCATTAAAAAATATATACCTTTTTGTAAAAGCGGGCTTTTTTCTACCATTTGATGTCTGTTTTTTTTTTTTTTTATGATATTTTATTTGGTTGAATTTCATTCAAACTCAGATCTACGAAGATTTGCAAATTTTTCACCCTTTAATTTTTGATATGTTGTTGAATGAACTATGTTGGACATATTTACATAAAAAAAAATAAAATAAAGTTTTCACTAGATTTTTTATGCATTGCATTTTATTTTGGTGAGTATATTGAGTCTAATAAAAATTACTATAAAATAAGAAAAACTTCAAAATATTATTTTGGACATTTCATTTAAATGATTTTGTAAATTATGATTGTTGATATACACATATAAATTTATCAGTAATTCTTATTAGTTATACCTACTAATATTTATATATTTCTACAACATATTTGATGTTGTTTATATATGATAAAAATGATAATTGTTGCGTGCTAGAAAACCAGTCGCGGTAGAGTGAAAGTTTACGCCTTAGCCTTGTTGAAGTCTAGCACACACGCTGAGCAATTAAAGAAGCGAACAAAGAGACACTCAAAATTTTTAGCGTGGAAAATGAAAGAGGAGAAAAATCACTGGCAGCCCAGAAAAGCTTCACTATGTATCTATTTGGAGTACAAATCTTCACAGGGGATTACAAAAATTGCATATGAGAGGAGAAGGGAAAACTATAAAATAGTCTAAATAAAAATTGAATTGTCTTGATTTATGTTGGATTTTACTAATCTGCTCTATTTTTTTGAAGCTTTTATAATTGAATGAGGAAGCTCTTGTTTTAAACGTTGCATTAGATGGATGGCTGTAACTTGCTTTAACAGTAAGATGCTTGACCCTATTTTTAAGACCTTTACTCAACTGCAGCTATTTTCTGCTTAAGTATGAGTTGGATGAGAGTATCAGTTGGCTCAATTAGTTCTCTTTAATTTCAATTTGAAGCTAGTTAAGGATTTCATGAGCTGAATTTTCCTACATCAGATGAAGACAAAGACACCCTTCTTTGGTTATTCCAAGTGGTGGTCTGATACAAAATTGAGCACTTGTATTTTTTTTATTTTTTTATTTTTTTTTTTGAAATGGGTATCAACCATCTTGGGTGGGGATATAATGACTAATCTCACATAACATTCATCACCCACTTGTCGTCAGCTTGATTCTCCATTCTTTTAAAAACATCAGGATTGATGGTCGTCCAACATTACCTAAGAGACGGTGGGTTTGAGCACTTGTATTTTGTTTTGATTGTCAGCTTGTGCTAATCACGACAAACATAGGGACCAAAAGTTTGTGTAATTGAACCACATATTTAAGAAATATCTCATCATTGCCTGAAAAGAAAGAATTATATTTGCACTGTCAAATATAAGAAGCAAGTCCACATAGAATAACATATAACCAACAGAAGCAAGAAAGTATAATTGTGAAGCAGAAGTTACAGAATACAAATTTATAACCAGAAAGATAAGGCAGCAGAAAAAAAAAGGTAACAATAAAAAAAAAGAGTGGAATTGGATGAATAAGGAAACAAAACTATTTGAATATAAGCACAAAATATTATCCGAAAGCCCAATTTTGATTTTTTTTTTTTTTTTCAATTAGCAAAGTGAATCATAGCAATCAAAATGTTAGAATTTGTACAGCTATCATGAAATGTTTTGTAATTCCTTTCAACTTTGAGGTAGTGAGCAATAATATAAGCATCTTAAAGAAAGAATTTCCCAATTATCTTATATGGAAAGGCATCAGCATGAGATAGAACTTGAGAGGAAGAGCAACTCATAAGAAAGAAATTTGAATATATATATATATATATATATATATATATATATATATATATATATATATATATATATATATATATATATATATATTAAATATAGCTGTTAGATATTTAAATAAATAAAAATTGTGTGGTATATTATTCATGCATTTTTTGAATATTAAGAGAATTTAATCCCAAACTTATAAAGCCATCTTAGGGTAGAAACCAAAGCACTCAATTACTAACTCAGGATGAGCTATTTTTTTCATAAGTATAAATTTATTAAAGCAAAGAAGCTTATACCAAAGCACTCAATTTAATAAAAGATTGCTTGCCATTTACTCATCCAAATCAATAGAATGAGCAGTCAAGCAAGCTCTTTTACTTTATAATTTCAGCTAAACAACAAAACCGGATAGATCCAAGACACTAAATCGATTTACGCATATCTAATTATAAGACAAGTTGATCTGAACTCTTGAAGACCGTAGTCTGATTCTGCTGAGTTTATTTTTTTATAGAGGAATTATGACATACAGAAAAATTAATTTTTCAAGAGCACATTTATTTTATATTTTTATGTTATTTTTAAAAATATATTTGTTAAGTGTACTTTTTAAATATTTTGATTTTTAACATAAAAATAATAATATTTTAAAACACTCAAAATAAATTTTTAAATATTTTGAGTGTTTTTAAGAATAATAATCATCATCAACTTTATTTATTTTTAATGAAAATATAAATAAAATAAAATAAAAAATAAAAACAAATAAAATAAAATTGACCCCCTACTAAGGAAATAGTTTCTTATTATATATGTGCGTTGAGCTTTCTGGTTCTTTTATTTTTTTGAAAATTGAAAAACATTTGTTTCTACCAGCTTTTTTTTTTATTGTTTTTCATAAAATTTTGTTGTGAAAAAACTATTTTGAGAACCAGAGCTATTATAATGTGATGACTGTAGAAAACTGTTTTTTAAAATTTTTTAAAAAGAAAAATAATTATAACACACACCAGCTTTACATCAATTTTTTAGAAAACTATAACTGTCTAAATATACTCCAATAGAATTGATGGGAATTTTTAATCATATTGGCCAATTTTCCATCTTTTAGTTAAATTCAAGAATTGTTAAATCCCATCATTTATATGATTTAATATATTTAAAATTTCTCCACTCACAAATTTTAAATTCAAAACAAATAATCAAACAATTTATCCGAATTTAGAAAAAAAAGTAATACTTCTAATATCAGACAATTTTAAAATTTTAGGTTTCATTTGAGAAAGCTGTAGTTGCGTGAGAAAACGTGCTTTTCATTTCGCTGAGAACATGAAAATTAGGACGCAGCAATTCAAAATCTTGGTCCAAGAATTTTTTATATAATTTAAAAATAAAATAAAAACTAAAAATCAAGCTTCTACACCATAAACAGACCAGATAATTAACCACTGATCATGCCCTTCCAAATCATTTAAAGACTTGTAGATTTTTGTAGATTTTACTCAAACCCAACACATAGAATCAAACTTAAACCTCGATCTCTTACTTATATAGCTGTTTTTTTTTTTTTTAGATTTGATCTGTTCGTTTGTAAGAAAAATGAATTTAATATTTTAAGAGTTTTTATTTTTATGCTATATCTTATCTAAGTTTATTTCAAATTGATTAATCTCATTTTAAGATATTTATTTAGAAGTAGATCTACGATTTTACATGTTAAGTTTTGTATTATTATTATTATTATTTTTAATTTTATTTTGAGATTTTTTTGATTATGTATTTTCCAATTAATTTAATGTGTTAAATTACTAAATATATAATTAATAATTTTTTATGAATTTATATAAATTTCATAATTTATATCCAATTTGATTTTATAAAAAATTACTTTGGTGATTATAGGCTAATACTAAGGTAGTGAAAATCGGACCGGACATAGAACCGAAAGTAGGAGAGATTCAAGATTCGATGGTTCGACCGGAGTTGAACCGAATGATGTAATAAATATTAAAATGATTAAATATATATCTAATTAAATGATTAATGGTAATTATAATTTTAAAGATTGATATAAATTTCACTAAGTTATAATTATTATGTTATAAATTTAGATAAATGTATTAAATATATCAAAAAATTTATTACATAAGTTTATGAAAATTAGTATAAAATATAATAAAAATATAATTTAAAAAAATATGGTTTGTATTAAAACTCTATGATTTAAAATATAAAAATTATTTTAAAAACTTTATAAAATATATTCAACAAAAAAATATAATATGTAAATGTTATTATAAAATTGAATTTTGTAATAAAAATATAAAATTTTAAATTTAAAAATTATATTTAAAAACTTTATAAAATATAGCTAACATAGAAAAATATAATATATTGTTGCATGCAGGAAGATTCGGGTCGGTAGAATAGGAGAATTCGATGTCTTAGTATTAGTAGTTTACACAATAAAAAGTTTGAGACCGAGATTTTTGTGGTGTGAAACTAGTCCATTTAGAAATAATTTATTATAAACTACATTAAAATCATTACCCTTTCTCCAAAGTTGGAGAATAATAACTAGAATAAATTTTGAAGTTTGTTGGATTAGCGACAAAGCGCGCTGAGTGGTAGTCGATGATCCAACTTCTGAAAGATAATTGGTCGAGCGTGGCGGTAAGATGGTAGCCGTGGCACCAGCGGGATAATCGATGGTAGCCGGATGGCCGGCGTTCCAGCTAATCCGGTGGATCCGGCGCGATAGCCGGCGGTGAATTAGCGATAATGATGGTCGTAAGCGATAGTCCGATGGCGGCTCGGCTCAGCAGATAAGAGCGATGTCGGTATGTGGCGGCCAAATGTATTTTTAGTGATGATCGGCTGATGCCCGATTATGCTTTGAGATTCTTGAATCTGAGCTCTCTCTCCTTAGCTCCTTCATGAAGAATGAGATAATAGATTATGGGAGTGAAATTTCTATAAATACAAGCAAAGTCCAAACCACTCCATCTGATGGCTCAAAATGATTCCTTTAATCATTTGATATATTTCAAGTATTTGAATGCTCAAATGAAGTCAGAATTAAGAGATCTTAGGCTTGTTAGATCCGGCTCGTCAAGACGTTCGATTTGATTATAAACACTCTATATTTATGAGCTATTTAGGGATTCGACTGATATCCCAAAGTTTTTAATTATATTTTAAGTGTTTGATATGAGCTAGTCTCATAATCAGATTACTTTCGATATCAAGATTCGTGCTTCCACTAGTAGAGTTTTGAGCGACATATCATATATAAAATATTATTATAAAAATATATTTTAAATAACTTTTTTCATATTATAAAATACAATTTATAATTAGAATATAATGTTAAAAATTCAAGTGTTATTTTTATGTTCTTATATGGCAATGCATTTTACTATTCTCAAAATGAAAACATAATTATACTCTTTATTCCACTCTTTAGTCCTACATCATAAAGAGGAATAGGTGTTGTGCACTTTATATACAAAAAAGAGCTCAAGGATAACCTTATAAACTATTTGAGTGGTTGTATGATGGTTATATTATAAATTAATTTAGTTACATTCCTATCAATAAAATAAAATTTTAAAAACTTATAAAAATGATTATAAAAAGAATTAAATTTAAATAATTAAAAATTATTATTAAAACTTAATATAAATTTAATTAAAAATTTTAATTATTTGATTAAATAATATAGAATAGTGATTAAGGGGAATTTATTGAACAGATCGATTTCTTAATATCGGGATTGGTTCAATGGTCAAATCGACTGTTCTCCCAGATTTACACCAGTTTAAACTGTGAATCTGATTTTTTTATTTTTTTTGTGATCAAATTGGCCTTATGATTGGTTCACGGTTGAACTGATCCGATTGCGTCTAGTCCGATTTTCACTAGCTAATGCGTCTAACTCCTTAGAAGACGTGAAAAATATCAAATTTAGAATTTTACAAAATTATATTGTACTAATCATCGTAACATTCCGACGTTGCATCAATTGCCTAATGTTTAGTGAATATAATATTATCATGTCTTTTTCTCATGCTGCACACCATTCAATCAATACCCCTACCCATGCTCTCTCCTTGCGTTCTCCATCGATCCCGTCAACCGGCCTTTTGCTAGGCAGATCGATAAAGAGTAATTAAAAATTCTAAGTAGTTTAAGAGATATGTGAAAATTAATTGCACTTTTATCATATAAATTTCAATATTTGAATAATAGTCAACCGTTACTAATTATAGATCTGTACTGAACGACTCACACACTTAAGACGTTGCATTAAATTGAGTTTTGATTGTGCAATTATTACTACTTATATAATTGAGATATAATATTAATTTACTCTCACACTTCTTAATTTACATAGCTCATGAATATCCATAGCAAGCCATCATGGATGTATAATAAATTGCATTTGGGCAAAAAAGGATTAACAAATAAATTCTTAAACGGCGTTAAGCACTTTATGCACTTGGTATCTCAACTTTCATCTTATCTTTGTGAAGGAAAGTTTTGATATCTATGTACAAAACACAAGAATCAGGCTTTCTCAACGCCGGATGAAGTCATATTAGACTTATATCGAAAGGGTTTATAATCAAATTAATTTTGTATTTTACATGGTGAGTTCGAGCCACATATTAATATTGACACTGGTGCCTCAACAAATTATGCATGCCCTTTAGGTGAATATGATTCTAGATAAAATTATGATGAAATAATCTATGATGCTACAAGAGCTGAGTTTCCAAGAGTAACTGAGGAGGAGCAACCTAATAAAAATGCTCGATAGTTCTATGACTTGTTGAAGGCAGTACAATGACTATTGTTAGATGCTTGCATGAACCATATTGAGTTATCTATGGTCATAAGAATGCTAAGCCTTAAAATTGAATTTAATATGTCACACAAATATTTTAACCAATTTGTAGGTCTACTTAAAGAGATAAACTAACAGAATAATTTAGTTCCTGAAGACTTGTATAGAACCAAAACATTGGTGTCAAAGCTAGGTCTAAGCTTAGAAAAAAAGGATTGTTGTGTTAATGATTGTATTAATACTATAAGACAACGCACATGATATTAAATGCAAATTTTTGTGATGACACTATGACAGAACAAGTGAACCAAATATCTTGAGTCATCGATCAGACAGAGAAGCGTGGAAGCATTTCAATCATATTTATTCTAATTTTGTCGCTCAACTGAGCCACGAAACATCAAACTTGACCTATATGTTGATAGTTTTATACCTTATAGTCAGTCTGTGTCACCTTATTCATGTTGGTATGTGATAGTTACACCATTAATCTACCTCTAGTGATATGCATGACCACACCTTATATGTTCCTCACTCTAATCATATTTGGGCAACATAATCATATTGAAAAGATTGATATCTCTTTATAACTAATGATAGATGAGTTGAAAATCTTATAGGGCATTGATTTACTCATATATAATATTATTGTGAAGTAGAACTTTCAAATGAAGGCCACACTGATGTGGACTATTAATAGCTTTTCTACGTATGAAATGTTATCAGGGTGGAGCACTGTTGGGTAGTTAACCTGTTCATACTACATGGATTTATTAAAACAATTTACACTTAAAAATGGACAAAAATATTTAGTTTGATTATTATCATATGTTCTCTCTACTGATCATCTATTCAAAAGAAATAATGATGAATTTATTAAAAACTGAGTTAAAAAGGCCAGACCACCACCAAGATTGAGTAGGGACAACTTATAACATATTGTTAGTTCAAGTTCAATTGTAATTGATTTTCTTATATTATATAAGAGTCTTCTTTTAGGTTATGGTGTAAACCATAATTGGACGAAATTGAGTATTTTCTAGGTTCTACCTTACTGAAAGTATAATTTGATTAGGCATAATCTTGATATAATGCACATAAAGAAAAATTTCTTTGATTTTATTTTCAATACTGTGATAGATGATAGGGGTAAAAGTAAATAATGTGATGGTCAAATTGGAACTAAAAGAATATTACATGAAAAGAGAGTTAGAGCTAAAAGAGATCACAATTGATAAATTTTGAGGCCTAAAGCCAAATATTACCTCACATTAAAACAATGAAGAATAGTTTGTAAGTGTGTACATTTATTAAAATTACTTTACAGATATGCATCTAATTTGAGTGAATGTGTAGATTTGAGCAGCAAGAAAATATTTGGAATGAAAATTCATGATTTCCACTTTTTTTTCAATGCTTACTTTCAATAGAATTTAGTCTTTTACCAAATCAAATCTTAAATACTTTGATCAAACTTAATCTCTTCTTTAAAGAATTATCCTCAGCTCGATTAAATATAAAAGCTTTATTGGCAACTTGACGCTAACATTCTAGTCATAAAATGTAAGCTCAAAAGGATATTTCCTCCTACATTTTCGACTCAATGGAGCACCTGTCTATACATACCATATGAAAGCAAGAGTGGGAGTACTAATGTAGTATTACTAGATGTACCCTTTTGAGAGGTATCTATTTAATTTGAGTAGTAATAGTAATTAATATTTAATTGAAACAAATTTATTTTTAAAAACTCATGCAAATTTTTTAATAAACTAAAAAAAAATTGTGAAGAATAAAGCACACCCTGAAGGCTTTATATGTGAGGCTTAATTGGCTTAAGAAACTATAAATTTTTGATCTTATTACTTTAAACCAAATATAAACACACAGATAAGGCTGAAGGTGTTGAAACTTCACATAATGTACTATATTTTTTTCAATCTCCTAGAAAAGTATTGAGTAAAAACACATCACAATATATGAATGACAAAGAGCTAAGGGTAGTAACAGTTGATATTTTGATTTACTACGATGAAGTTGAACTTTTTTTAGTAAGATTGTCAAAGCAATAATATCTTTTTATATTATTACTCAAACATAATTTTAACTTTGTTGCGTGCTAGAAAACCAGTTGCGGTAGAATAAAAGTTTACGACTTAGCTTTATTGTCAAATTCAGTACACACAGATATTTGAAGAATGAATAAAAAACTCCAGGATTTTTACGTGAAAAAATCCCTGAAAAGAGGGGAAAATCACGGGGCCTAGCCCAGCAAAACTCTTCCACTATGTATTTATTTTGGAGTACAAAATTTTCCCAATAACGTGATTACAGAATTGTATATGAGAATGCCCGATAATGAGAATGCGGTGCGGTAGCAATATGGCATGATTAACATCTGATTATTGGTGTAAGTTCTTATGGTGAACAGTGGCGGTTGGCGGCCGACGGCAATGGTCGGCGGAGATGGCCGGCAACGATGGCCAGCGGTAGTCAGCGGCGGTGACCGACGACAATGATCAATGGTGGTGGATGACGGTGGCGGCTGGTGATAGTCGATGGCTGTGTCCAACAACGGTGGTCGGCGGCGATGACGCAGTGGTCGGCGTGATATGATGATAGTAGTTGGCGGTGATGACCGCGACAACGGTTGATAATTGGCGGTGGCGATGATGGCCACGGCGACGATGGCGGTGGTTGGCGGCGGTGGTACAGCATGGTAACATTATGCAGTATCTTCAAGCCTTGAGCTCTCTCTTCTTTAGCTTGGGCTCCCCCTATGAAGAAGAATGTATTTATAGATTAGAGGGATGGTATTTCTGTAAATACATGCAAAATCCAAACCACTCCATCGGATGGCTCAAAATAATTTTCTTGATCATCTGATGTATTTTAAATATTTGAATGCTCAAATGAAGTCAGAATCAAGAGATCTTATACTTGTTAGATTCGGTTTGTCAAGACGCTCAATTTGATTATAAATACTTCATATTTAGGAACTATTTAGGGATTTAACTCATATCCCAAAGTTTCTAATGATATTTTAAGTGCTTGATCTGGACTGATTTCGACTTAGGATCAGATTGCTTTTGACATCAAGATTCATGCTTCAATTAGTGAAATTTTTAGTGTCATATCATTTGTTCTCTTATTTTTGAATGACATTATCTCTATCATCCAAAAATATATGCCAAATAATTGAAAATAATAAATTTTTCAATGAAATTTACAGGTTTATTAACCATATAGTTTGAGAGAATAGATTTTCATGGGTGCACAAGATTATGATCACGGAAGAGGGGGCTGGGTCGCGAGTGCGTGCGGGTGCTCGTGGGCTCAAGGCTCTAGTGTTATGGGCCCGCCCAGATGCTTACGGGCACTCACGGGCACCCAGGTGCCATAGGCTCGGCACATTGGTTCGCCGTGCCATAGCGACCCCGCACGCGTAAGCGTGTCAATGAGCATTGTTTCAATTTTTTTTAGTTTTTTTCCTTATTTTTTTATTTTTTTATTTTTTTTCTTTTTGCCCGCATAGTGGATCTATAAACCCCCTAGGGCTAAGTAAGGAGACACAACTCCCATATGTTATAGTGTTCTTCTACGTTGAATGAGAAATTATCTAGCAGAAGTTCAAGGGATAGGGTAAAATTTTTTTTTTATTTTCTTTTTTGTCAGTGAAGCTCTGACCTTCTTCTTAAGAGAAGGTCATTCACTTTGCTGATCAAGACCCGTAGCTCATACGGTGAGGCTCCAATTTTTCTCGAGAGAGGTGTCAACTGTCCTCGTCAGACCGATCAGGTTCGGAGGCGATCAAGACTCCAGCTCATATGGCGAGGCTCTGATTTTCCCTTAAGAGAGGCGTCAACTGTCCTCATCGGACCAACCGGGTTTGGAGGCGATCAAGACTCGTAGATCATACGATGAGGCTCTGATTTTCCCTCGAGAGAGGCATCAATTGTCCTCGTTGGACCGACCGGGTTTAGAGGTGATCAAGACCCGTAGTTCATATGATGAGGCTCTAATTTTTCCTCGAGAAAGGCATCAACTGTCCTCGTCGAACCGACCAGGTTTGGAGGCGATCAAGACCCGTAGTTCATACGGCGAGGCAACGATTTTTTCTCAAGAGAGGCGTCAACTGTCCTCCTCGAACTGACCGGGTTTGGAGGCGATCAAGACCCATAGTTTATATTACGAGGCTCTGATTTTTCCCTGAGGGAGATGTCAACTATCCGACGGAGGCGATCAAGGCCCTTATTTTCTATTTTTTCTTGTAGGAAATTGAATTTCTTGAAACTCCAATGGATGGTTCAGCAGTTGATAACTACCAAGATGGCGAGAAAGCGTCAATTATGAATCATCTCTCAAAAAACTCAGAAAATCTGGCGGATAATTTCAGAGTATCATTAAAGATAAATAGCATTTTATTTCTTTTTTGATCTCATATGTACGCATATATTTTTTGTCAGATCGTAGGCAAAAAAATTTATCCAAAGCTGTCCGTGAGCAACAAAGTCAGGAAAGGATATGCCCAAGTATTGAGGTGAGTGAGTTGCTTCACACAATTCTCAAACCATTGTCTTTCTCTCCTCTTTTTTATTTATTATGTATTTTCGCAGGATGATGGCCGGAGTAAAACCAATAGCGTGACAGCTACAGATGATATATCATCCAATATCACAGCTGACAGTTTAATGGTGCTCCGTAGAAAATTTCATTTTTCCAATGAGTTGGTGGCTATTGTTGCCAAAAAGTTTGATTAAGCACGTTCTCCTCCACTAGGATACTTTACTATTTCTAAGATGATTTTTCGTGTGAGACTGTGATTCCCTCTGGCTCCTAAATTGATTGAGGTCTTTAAAATATGCGGTGTAGCTTTGTCATAATTTTTATTTCGAGCTTTAATGATCATCGTTGATTTGACTATCTTCTTTAGAGAGCATGGTGCAACTTTGAACATCAAATACTTAAGTTGAATGTGTAAATTCACATGTGATGCTCAGAGACTTATTTTTTATCGAGCTATAAAAAATTTGATAGAATTTTCAGCACGGGATCCATCTAGAAATTGGTCTAATAGATTCTTTTTTGTGAAAAATAAGTGGGGCCTCCCTGAGAGATGGGGAAGGTTAAATGACCTTCCAGATCCATTGCTGATTGAAAAGAATGGAATCTTAATAACTCTTAATATTCCTGATGTAGGAAGCTTGTAGTGTGAGTTACGTCACATTGACAAGTATATAATTGAATATAGAATGTTCAAAGTTGGCCTTTCCATTCAGGTAGGAAGATCTCATACTTTTCCACTGAAGAGATCAAGTAAAGGTGATAAAAGGTCTCCTCATATTCACAGGATTCTTTCAAGAAGCCCATTATGAAATCATGGTGATAGCAATGTCTCTTCGTTAAAGAAAAGAAGACATGTGCAGAAGTGACTATGATAAATATTTGCGGAGAAGAAGTTCGCCCTTAGTTGGCCTCTGAGAGTTTAGCTATCTCAACTCATAATGGGGGGATTCATTTCTCGAAGTTGCATATTCCTGAAGAGGTGTTAAAGCACTAAGCACTAGACGTCAACAAGCAGACAAATTAGTACGTTATCTTCTTCTTCTCTTTATTTTCTTCTTTTCCTATTTTCTTCGTGTAATATTTGTGCTTTTTTGATTGTAGATAGCCCAAAGATTATGGCTGATGGCTCATTTGGGTGTTGCTCTAGATGAATGGAATGCTGAATTTGTGAAGGTAAAATATTTGCAAGACGAGTATGAGCAAAAGATGAGTGCTAAGGCCAAAGAAGTGGCAGCTCCGGAGGATTAGCTCACCGGGTGTAGAACTGAGCTAGTAAACATGTCAATTTCTCTTTATCTCAGTCAGGAGGTGGAGTGTACTCGTGATGAGCTGATTGAGGTGGGGGTAGAGACTCACCAAAAAGAGAAAATACTTAAGGCACTTGCAACAGAGAAGAAAGCTCTTGAACTAAAGAAGAAAGTATTAGAGGATCGTCTTTTTGAGAAGGAGCTTATAATATTAAAAGCAAAAGCAAATGAAATCTCCTTTAAGAACTCCCTGGCTTATCACGATGCTGTCAAGGACCATGTCCAAAAATCTCATAATCATATTCTTGATGTTGAAGTGAAGAACTTTGAGTGCCAATGTTTGGAGGAAGGCTTCATCCGAAGATTCCTAAAAGGAATCTGCTTAGTATATCACAAAATTGAAGCTAGTATTGAGAATCCGTCTCCCAGCTAAGTATCTAAAGACCCTTTGCTAGATTCAGGAGATGAAGGGGTTGAGAGTGAGTTTAAGGGAGCATCTTTCAGTGGTGCGGAGGACATTGATATCATGTAGTATCACTTGAGGATACATTTCTTTTCCTTTTATCTATGTATTGTTATTTATTTATTATTATTTTTTGTATCCAGAATTTTGATTCTTTCTTATATCATCATATTAGAACTATAATGACATTAGTAAACTAAAAATTTTGGGTGATTTTCTCTTATTTTATTTTGACCTATCCTAAGTGATTGATTGGAATATTATTCGATTATGCTAACCTATACAGAAGAGGTCGTGAGAAGTCTACCAATGACTTTTTGGCTTATCCTAAGTATTAGTCAAAATATTATTGATATATTACCTATATGGAAGAGACAGCGGAATGTTTGCCAAAGACTTTTTGACCTATCCTAGGTATTAGCCAAAGTGTTACTTGACTTTTTACCTGTATGGAAGAGGCAGTGGAATATCCACCAAGGACTTTTTGACCTATCCTAGGCATTAATCAAAGTGTTACTTGACTTCTTACCTATGGAAGAGGTCTGATCAAATCCCCTTGGGATTGATCATGCCTCGACTAAGACACAACGTTAGTTGTGCATTCCTTGGGAGGATTAAATGAAGGAGATTGTTTATATGCAACGAGCTTGAAAGAAAAGGTCATAAACTCATTACTCTGATAAGGTCGGTGATACAATCATAAGATAATTTTAACAAAGATATGAGTTGAAAAGAAAATGATAAATGGGAAAAATAAAAGTTTCAATAATTATGCAATAGAAATTATTGATAATACTTCCAGAGATTTTCCGTGTTGCAAGTTCGAGGTAAGGTTTTTCCTTTTAGATCCTTGAGCTTAAATGTCCCTGGCTTGGCTATAGCTGTAACCACATAAGGGTCATTCCAAAGAGGTGAGAGCTTATTGCATTGAGAGCCTTTGCCTGTAGCTTCAAGACTTTGTAGGACCAAGTCATCGACAAAGATGGGATGGGGTTTCACTCTTCTGTTGAAGTGATGAGCTACCCATTGGTGGTAGGAAGCAGTCCGAAGTAGGGCTATCTCATGAGTTTTGGGGAGTAGGTCCAAGTTCTGATGGAGTTTTTCTTCATTATTATTATGATTGAATGATTGAACTATTAGACTTGGAATCTATCTACTGATTTAATAGCTTCTGTGCCAAAACATAAATTATATGGTGTCTCACCAGTCGGAGTTCGCGATGTAGTGTAGTAAGCCCAAAGAATATTAGAGAGCTCATCAACCCATTGCCCCCTAGCCTTCTCGAGATGCATTTGTAATGCTTTGAGTATAGTCTTGTTGGTAGCTTCAGTCATTCCATTAGTTTGAGGATGAGCTACAGCCGTATACAGCAACTGAATATGAAGATCTTTACAAAAAGATGTAAAGACTTTTCCAGTAAATTGGGTTTCATTGTTAGTGATGATCATTGTAGGAAGACTGAATCGACATATTATATTTTTCTAAACAAATTATTTAGCGTTTGCCTCTGTTATTTTAGCGAGTGGTTCAACCTCCACCTATTTAGTGAAGTAGTCAATAGCTAAAATGATAAACTTTTGTTGCCCTGATGCTACTGGAAAAGGTCACATGATATCAATTCCTCATTGAGCAAAAGGCCACAGGCTTTAAAGAGATGAGAGCTCATATGTGGTGTATGAGAGAGGTTAGAGTGCAACTGAGAACTCACATATTTTTTTATGAAATCCAAAACATCTTGCTTCATCGTAGGGCAATAGAACCCTTGCCTTATAATTTTAAGGGCTAGCCTTTCCTCCTAAGTATTCTCTACATATCCCAGAGTGAACCTCTCTTATTGCATAATCGGTCTCTGATGGTGAGAGGCATTTAAGGTATGGCCTAGAAAAATCTCATTTATATAGTTCACCTCCGATAATAATAAAGTTTGCATCTTACCTTCGGAGATGAGTTACAGTAGTTGGGTCTTCAGGAAGGGTCCCTTCTTGTAGAAAGGACAGGATGGGGTCCATCCACGAAGGTTCCTTTGTCTCATTAATTATTTGTATTATCCATGGCCCTTGGATACTAGAAAAATATATTTCCTCAATATGCCTTCTCTTAAATAGATCTCCAGTAGCAGATGTATCGAGCTTAGCGAGAGCATCAGCTCAAGTGTTCTTCTCTCGCAGTATGTGAATGATTTGATGTGTCTTGATATGGGCAAGAAGTGATTTCACCAAGCTGAGGAATTGTGCTAGTTGGGAATTATGAGTATTAAAATTTTTCTCAACTTGGGAGATAACAAGCTGAGAGTTAGTGTGGATCATTAAGTTTTGAGCTTCACAATCGATGACAAGTCTCAACCCTGCGATGAGAGCCTCATATTCAGCCATATTATTGGTTGTAGGGATATTTAGGCGAAGTCCATACACTAAGGTATCCTGTTGGGAGAAAATAAGTAAGATTCCTACTCTAGCATCAGTATTTCCTGAAGCTCTATCAACATAGAGGGACCATTGAGGAGACGAAAGGGTGTAATAGATAGCTCATTTGGAGCAGGGGCATTGCATTCCACTATAAAGTCTGTGAGTACTTGAGACTTTATGTCTGGCCTGAGTAGAAAATGGATATCGAACTCTCCCAATTCTACGAACCATTTGATTAACCTTTCAGATGCCTCTGATTTCTGTAGAATAGCCCTCAATAGTAAATGGGTATAAACATTGATGGTGTGAGCTTGGAAGTATGGACGTAATTTTCACGCTGAGAAAACTAAAGCCTAAGCCATCTTATCTACCAGTGGATAACGACTTTATATATAAGAGAGAATTTTGCTGACATAATAAATTGATCGTTGTATTGCATTTTCTTCTCGCACTAAAATTGAGCTTATTGTGTGGGAAGAGACTGCAAGATATAAGTATAACATCTCTCTTTAGATAGCTTGGATATAAAGGGTGGATATGCTAAATATTCTCTTGGTTGCTCAAAAGTAGTTTGACATTCATCAGTCTACTGAAAATTATTATTTTTAGCTCCCTTTAATATTTTAAAGAATGATAAGTATTTATCCCCAGAATGGGCTAAGAAGCGGGATAAGGTAGCAATTCGTCCATTCAAGTATTGAACTTTTTTGATATTCTTCGGATTAGCTTCAATTCCGTAGTGGGTGACCATGAATCCAAGAAATTTTTCTTACGTAATCCCAAAAGCACACTTGGTCGGGTTAAGTTGTATGTTATAATGTCGAAGAAGGTTCAAGCATATTTTTAAGTTATAAATATGTTGTGATTCTTCCAAGCTTTTTACTAACATGCCATCCACATATACCTCCATTGTGTGGCCTAAGAGGTCTTTAAAATCTTATTCATAAGACATTGATAGGTAGCACCAGTATTTTTTAACCCAAACAACATAACTTGGTAACAATAAAAATCTTTATATGTTTGAAATGATGTGGCTTCTTCATCTGTTGTCCATTTTTATTTGGTTGTAACTTGAGTAAGCATTCAAAAACTTGAGCATTTGATGCCCAAATGTAGCATCGACCAATTGATCAATTTAGGGGAGGGGAAAACTATCTTTCGGGCAAGCTTTATTGAGATCAGTATAATCAATACACATTATCTAAGTTTCATTTGCTTCCTTAACCATGACAACATTTGCTAGCCATGTAGGGTAATATACTTCTCGTATGAATCCCGCTTCTAAGAGCTTGTTAACTTCTTGTTCAATAGCTTGGAGGCGATCAGGTGCAAAACTCCGCTTCTTTTAGATGATCAATTTGAATGTTGGATCAATCTTAAGGGTGTGCATGATCACATTGGGGTCGATCCTAGGCATATCTGTCAGACTCCAAGCAAATATATCTTGATTTTGCATAAGAAATCTATGTATTTTGCCCTCTGTTCGTCTGAGAGCAGAGATCCGACTTACACTGTTCGTAAAGGTTGGTCATCTAACAATGAAACATGAAGCAAGTCTTTTATAGGTGAAGCTCTTTGGGATACTTCTTCATCTCGAAAATTAAAATTTTTGATACTGAAAGTCACCAAAAGGCGTGGTTGAGCTTGTCTGAGGTAACATGATTATGATATTTGTTGATTTTCACAGACCACTCCAACCCCAATGGGGGTTAGAAGTTTCATTTTAAGATGAGATACCGAAGTAACAGTACTAAAAATTGATTGAAGGGGCCTTCCAAAGATAGCGTTGTACGCCAAATCTACCTTGACCACCACAAATTGAATTGAATGAGTCACTTGTCGAGAAAATTCTCTGAGGACAACAGGAAGGGTGATTACCCCCTCCACTCGTATAGGGCGATATCAAACCACTCGTAAAGGTTGGTCCTCTTCGCCGTCAACCACCATCGTCAATCATCATCGCCTACCACCATTGTCGACCACCATCGCCAATCATCATCGCTGAATACCGTCGCCGCTGCCGCCGACCACCGTTCGCCACCACACATCATCGGCCACCACCATCGATCATCGCTGCATCAACCACCGCTGCTGGTCTCGCCGCTGACCACTTATGGCGGTCGGATTTATCGCCGACCGCCGCACTACCATTATCAATCATCGTCGATCGACTACGCCGGTCTTACCTCCTCATTACCACCGGCCATCTCGCCCGCCATGGACCGCTGACTTTGTTCACCATCACCAACCGCTAATAACAAGCATAGCTAATCTTTTCATTGTTACTGATTGGGATTATCATTGTCATGCTTTCTCATATACAATTCTGTAATCCCGTTATCGAGAAAATTTTGTACTCCGAAACAGATACATAGTCAAAGATTTTTTCTAGGCTAGGCCTTCTAGTTTTTACCCCCTCTTTAGGAGTTTTTTCATATAAAAATCTTGGAGTTTCTTGTTCATTCTACAATATCTCTGTGTGTGTGCTGGATTTCACTACAAAGCTAAGGCATAAACTTTTATTCTACCGCAACTGGTTTTTTAGCACGCAACAAATTTAATTATGCTAATTATTTCAATGTTGAGTTTAGGTTATTCGTGAACTCATTGAACTTAGACGATGCTACCATTCTCAATAGAAAGGTCGAAGACAAATTCCTAACATGATTTAGAGTACATGTAAGCAATTGTCACTATGACCTTAATATTATTTTTAAATTAATGGTGACACTTTCTTATATTGATCGATGTAATAAGTTTATGATTGGAAGAATAGAGTGGAGAATCATGGCCATTATAACCTTGCTTGGGGACCGATGCGATGTCACAATCCAACCTAATATAAATCATCATATTAAAGCAGGTCACAATATGTTGAGATGTAACAATTAATCAAATACCCAAGATCTACTTGAAAGGAATTCTCTTTTACTCTAATTTCACAAACACATAATCACTACTATTATCAAAATATCATAAAATAAAAGTAGTCACAACACATGTGAAGACAACAAGGGTGAGCAACTATAACTTACTGGTCTACTCTAAATCTATTATAGCTTTCAATACACAATAAAAAAGAATAGATATTTTTTTAAAAAAATATCATTTTTATAAATAATAAAATGTACTTAAAATGAATTAAAATAATATTTCAATAGGTAAAATGTTATGTCCATCAAGTACAGTGTTAGTATAAAAATTAATATCTATTGTAAGTACATGTCAAGCAATAGTGTAAGCAACACGATATTAGAAATAAAGTAAGATAATATAAAATAATAATTCATTTATGTATTTAAACTATTTTATAGTTTTCCCTTCACCTCTTATACCTCCACTTATTCACATGTATTTAGGTGTATAAAATGCACGGATGAAAAATTTAATAGTTGCACAGGCTTTTATAACTCCGCTCGAATGCACATAACATACAACCATCCAATTACCTGCACTTCCCCACCTTTATTCCCTTTTTTTCTCATATTCTTTAATACTTAAGCATTGAATATTATCATTTTGAGCATATGCAAATATCATCAAATATGTTGTAGAAATATGTAAATATTAGTGCGTACAACTAACAGTAGTAATTATAAATAAATTTGGATGCGTACATCAATAATTATAATTTACAAAATTATTTATATGCAACATCCAGAATAATACTTTGAAATTTTGCTTATTTTATAGTAATTTTTTTTAATTTCAATATACTCATAAAAATACATAAAATACTTGGTGAATACTTTATTTTTTATGTTAATATGCCTAGAATTGTTCATTCTATAGCATATCAAAAGTTATATAATAAAGAGTTTGTAAATATTCATAGATCTGAGTTTGAATGAAATCTAACAAAGCAAAATGCCAAAAATTCACACACAAGCAAAGAAATTGAATTTTAAAATAGGTAAACAATAGTCTACTTAGAGTCAGACAATTTTCCCAATTAGCCAAACAAACAAAATCAACTCTATGACCTCTAGACTGCACTTTCTTTCTCATTCTTCTCTCTTTCTCTCCCTCTCTCTAAAACTATTCATGATTTGGAGAAATTGGAAAATGAGAGGATGAAGTGGCTTGGGATATTTTATAAAAAAAAATTTATTTAATTAAAAAGGGTATAATAATAAATATTAATTTATCATATTTTAATTATAATTTTACATAAATTCTCTTATATTAATACATGGTAAATCTAAAAATTATGGGAAATAGTCGATGATTAGAAAATCATGTCTAAATCACACTAACTAAAATAGTTTGCGAAACAGACATTATACATTTCTTAAGAAAGATAATTTCAATACAAAATTTTTTATTTTTGTATTTATGATGATCATAAAAATAAATAAAAATATGCTTAAAATAAAATTAAGAGTGCTCTAGAATGTGGTGAAGACGATTTGTGAAGCATAAAATATATTTCAAAATTTTAATCAAATATAGTAAGATAAATTTTGACACGTTAAAATTTTTTCCAATCAAAATTACTAAATCTGTACAAATAAACTAAACAGAAAATTAAAAAAAAAATTGGATACAAAACAAATATGAAATCTTAGTAGGTTCAATTATTGTACAACCAACTAGCACATTCCTTCCTCTTTAGAAAAATGTCATCCTTGATATTCATAATTAGCTAGCTATTAAATAAATTTGGATAAAGCTATCTCATATATGCTTTTTTTCTAAGTGGCTTCTTTTTGCAATCTATATTTCCTCTGAACTTTGACCATAGGGATCTGCATGGTCATCAATTGCCTCATATTATATGCCAAAATACACTTGGGTTTCTCTCCATAGGTCAAATTTAGGGTTAGCTATCTCATAAATGCTTTTTTTCTAAGTGGCTTCTTTTTGCAATCTATATTTCCTCTGAACTTTGACCATAGGGATCTGCATGGTCATCAATTGCCTCATATTATATGCCAAAAGACACTTGGGTTTCTCTCCATAGGTCAAATTAGGTCTTATCATAATGACATCCTCAATAATTCTAGGATCAATATTAGTAACTCACTTCCTTGATATAAATACATGAAATACACCATGCACATCTAACATATGATCGGGTAACAATAACTTATAAGCAGATTGACAAAATTTACTAATTATTTCAAAAAGTCTATTAAATGTTGGGCTTAGTTTACCTTCTTTGTCAATCAATTCACACTCTTCATAAGGCTGACTTTCAAAATACAAAATCACCAACTTGTCATTCAAATGCTCGATGCTTTGGATCATAATACTTTTTTTTGTCTATCTTGTGTTGGTTTTAACTTATCCTTGATTAATCTGATCTTCTGAGTGGCATCATCCACTAACTCTGGTCCCAATAACCTTCTCTCACCTACCCATGTCCAAGATAAAGTCTTTCTGCACCTCCGACCATATAATGCTTCATACGGAGTCATGCCAATACTCAATTGGAAGCTATTATTATAAGCTAACTCAATCAAAGGTATATGATCCTCCCAACTCTCTTCAAAGTTAAGTGCATAATCTCAATAGATCTTCTAGCACCTGAATAATTTTCTTAGACTATCCATCTATCTACAGATGAGAAGCTATACCAAAGTTTAACTTTTTCCCACAAACTTTTCTAAATACCTCACCATAATTTAAAAGTAAATTTATTATCATGACTAGAAATAATAATCTTCAATATTCCATGCAATCTAACAATCTCATAAATATATAAATGTGCCAACTTCTCAACATATGTTTGCCTCACAAAAAGAAAATGTGCTAACTTCATTAGTTGGTCAACCACAGTCTATATTGCATCACAATCTTGTCTAGATCTTAGAAAACCCATAGCAAAATTCATAATGATCACCTCTTAGATAATGGTTGTAATAAACCCCTTGATCTTTGATGCTCTTCTTTTACCATCTACCATGTCCCACACCTTAAAATAAACACTACCACTTCACGCTTTACCAGGCCACCAGAAAATTGGCTTTTGATTATGATACATCTTATCACTTCTTGAGTGAATAATATATCCATAATAATGGGCTTCATATAATATCTCCCTTCTCAAACCACCATTAGTAGAAACCCAAAGTCAATGTATGCAAGTCAATACCCGCTCTCCTCCTTGACTAAGTATGATCAATTAAACTTGTATACTCATCATCAGATTTATGAGCTTCCATAATCATCTCCTGTAATGAAGCTTGAATAATCATATGTGATAGAAACTTGTATCCACATTAGCTGAACAAATAACTTGCAGTTCTAATTTCTCAAACTCTCAAATTATTACTTCATTTGATGTAATCATCCAAGTTACAACACTAATGGAATTCCTACTTAAAGCATCAACAATCACATTAGCCTTTCCAAGTTGATATAAATTGCTTAGGTCATAATCTTTTATTAACTCTAACACCTTCTTTGCTTTAAGTTCAGTTCCTTCTATGTGAAGATGTACTTCAAGATATAATGATTTGTAAAAGTTTCACATCTCACTCCATATAAATAATATCTTCAAAATTTTAAAGAAAATACAATAGTCATCAACTCCAAATCATGAGTAGGATGATTTTTCTTGTGTGGCTTCAACTATCTAGATGTATAAGCAATAACTCTCTCATTCTACTGAAGCACACAACCCAACCCTCTCAAAGAAGTATTAGTATACACTTGAAAACCCTCAACACTAGATGAAATTATTAGAATAAGTGCTTATACCAAGCAATCTTTCAGTTTCTAGAAACTACCCTCATACTCTGATGTCCAATTAAAAGGAACTACCTTCTAAGTCAATCTTGTCAAAAGAATTACAATCTATAAAAATCCTTTAATCAATAATAACTTGTCATTCCAAGAAAGCTACAAACCTCTCACATTGTAGTTGGTCTCGATTAATCAACTATTGCTTAAAGCTTTTAGGGATCAACATAAACGCTACTACTACTCACAACATGGCATGGAAAAGTAACAACTCTTAACTAAAATGGACACTTTAAAAAGTTAGCATATAATTGATATTTACTCAATGTCTCTAACACCAATCTCAAATTAGTAGCATGATCATCCTCAAATTTGAAATACACCAATATATCATCAATAAAAATAATAATAAATTGATCCATGTTTGCCTTAAACACACGATTCATCAAATTTATAAATATAGTTGGGTCATTACTCACACTAAAAGGCATGACTAAAAGCTCATAATGGTCATAACAGGTATTGAAAGTTATCTTCACCACATCTTCCTCCTTCTCCCTCAATTTATGATATCTAGAACTCAAATATATCTTTCATTATACAGATGCACCTTCTGGCTGATCTAATAATCATTAATTATGGGCAATGGATACTTGTTCTTGATAATCACCTTATTCAATTATCTATAATAAATACACATGTGTATCGTACAATCCTTCTTTCTTATAAATAACACATGTGCACCCCATAGAGATACACTAGGCTTGCTAAAGCCTCTATCCAACAACTCCTATAATTGAACATTTAATTTCTACAATTATTTAGGTGACATTCTATAAGGAGCCTTCACAATAAGAGATGTACTAGACATCGCCTCAATACAAAACTCCACCTCTCTCTAAAGAGGTAAACTCATTAACTCCTTCAAAAATATACCCAAAAATTCCCTCCCCATAGGAACACTTTTAATAGCAACTAGAGCTTTACTCCTGCCACTTACATAAGCAAGAAATACTATATTTTTCTTCCTTCATAATTTATCAATCTGTAGGGCTGATATCAGATATGATGTAACATCTCTAGCACCTTTAAAATAAATTACTTCACTAGTAGCTCATAAGGCTACCCTCTTTTATTTACAATCAATATATGCTTCATATCTACTCAACTAATTCATACCCAAAATAAAATCAAAGTCAGTCAAAGTTAATATAATTAGCTCAGACTCCAACTTTTAATCTGAAATCTCAATATCAAAGATATAAGCTTGACTATCAACCAAATAATCTCCAATGGGTAAAAGAATAGATAAACTAGATGATAAGGCAATATAAAGTACATTTAGGGAAGTAAGAAATCTCTTGAATATAAAAGAATGACTTGCACTAGAGTCAAATAAATCTCTATAGGGTTATGCATAAATGAAAGTTGTAACTAATACTTCATCAAGTGCATCCCAAGCCTCCTACTGAGTTAAACTATATACTCTGGGTTGTGTTAGAGTAGTAGCAACTGAAGCAAAATACCCTTACTGACTCTCTCTTACCTGCCTTCTAGTAAATCTCCCACCACCTTTACTAGATGATCCATCATTGAAAGCTCATGATGGGACTATCCTATGTTGTCTATCATATCTATAATCTGCTTGAATATTTGGTCTACTTTCTAATGCTCTCTAGAGACACTGAGTTGTCCTGTGCCAAACTAACCACACCTTAAACACTGCCCAAAAAATAAATAGCATTGACCATGATGTCTCCTGCAACATGAGGTACATACCAGAGCACTACTCATAGAAACGGATGAACTCATACTCTCAAAAGTTGTAGAATCTCTTCCAGAGTTATATGGATCAAATTGACTCTTCTTCCCCCTAGTACCACTTATAGAAGACCCCCCTTCCAAATCTCTCTCGGATCACATCCAAATGCTGCTAACTTGATATTAGATCATTCTTTATTAATTTTGCCTTCTCAACCAACTCATGGAAATTTGTGAGACAAAATGGAACTAATGAATGCCATAAATTTTCCCTCAATCCTCTTAGAAAGCGATAATATGTTTTCCTCAGAAGTGCTTTGTAGTTGAGGGACATATCTAGCAAGAGCAATAAACTCGACCACATATTACATTTCCATCTTATTTCTTTGAACTAATTTAAAAAAAGACTCATGCATCTATTGTTTAGCTAATGAAGGTAACCAATCTATAAAAGCATTAATAAATTGCTCATAAGTCATCTCAACATTTAGCTTACCTTGAAATTTCTCCTTCTACTCGCTTAGCCACCGACGCTCAGCCTCACCATCGAATAGAAAAAACAACTAGAGGTACTTTGTAGTTCTCTCGGCACTACATGCTATCAAAAGATTTTTATAATATGAATAACTAATCATTAACAACTTTGGGCACAACTACTCTCTTAAATGATGTGGCTTCAATCTCAAGAATTATTGTAATTATTTATCTCCCTCCTCTACTCTTGAAGTAAACATTCTACTCTGAGCATCACTCATTAATTGAGTAATCAAACTAGCAAACTGTGTCATTGAATATGATGTCACAGCTCCAATTATGCTATGCACCACCCCAACTTGCTTGGAACTTTGTCCATTTGTCACATCCTAATCTTGATTCTTGATATCTCAATACTTACATCTGATATGCATATGCAATAGTTTAACTTAATACACATAAAAGAAAATCAAAAAGAAAATAACCTAAAGCTACATAAATATCTACCGCACATCTACTAATCATTCTTATGGCTCTGATTAAAAGTTAATTCTTTCAAAAAAAATTGCTCTAATACCACTTTATGTAATTGTCACAACACAACCCAATATAAACCATCATATTAAGGCAATTCAAATCATGTCGAGATGTAACAATTAATCAAATATCCAAGATCTATTTAAAATGACTTTTCTTTTCTTCAATTTCACAAACATAGAGCCACTACTATCAGCAAAATATCATAAAATAAAAATAGTTACATTAGATAATATCACAATTATACATCAAACAATTAATCATAATATAATTCTTTCATCATTAAACATGAAAATTATCATAAATGTCAAAAGAATATATTTAAAGTAGGAACACACTTAAGGTCAGGCTCTCAACAGTAACTAAAAGCCTTTTCTCAACTTAAGTCTTACCTTTTCTTAAAATAGCACATAAATACAGCAAGGGTGAGCAACAACAACTCAATAGGCTACTCAAAATCTACTATAATGTTCAATACAAAAAATAAAAAAGAATAGATATTTGCAAAAAATAATACCATTTTATAAACAATAAAATGTACCTTAAATGAATTAAAATAATATTTCAACAGCTCACATGTTGTGTCTATTAAGTACAATGTTAGTATAAAAAATAATATATATCATAAGTACACATTAAGCAATACTGTAACCAACATGATGTCAAAAATAAAATAAGATAATATAAAATAATAATTTATTTTTTATTTAAACTATTTTATAGTTTTTCCTTTGTATCTTATACCTCCATTTGTCAATATTTCTCCTTAACTCCTTATATCTCTACTTTTACTTGTACCTCAACTTGTTTATATCTGTCCAGGCGTATAAAACACACAAATGAATAATTTTATGGAGCACAGGCCCTTACAACTCCACTTAAATGCAGATGACATACAATCATGGAACCACGTATACTTCCCTACCATTTCCCCCTTTTTACACTTATGCTTTGATACTAATACATTGAATATCATAATTTCAGCATATATAAACATCATTAAACATGTTATAGAAATATGTAAATATTAATGTGTACAACAACGGTAAGAATTATAAGTAAATTTATATGTGTACATCAATAATTATAATTTACAAAACCATTTATATGCAATATCCAAAATAATATTTTTGAAAATTTTTTTTATTTTATAGCATTTTTTATCAGGCTCAATCTACTCATAAAAATAAACAAAATGCTATACAACACAAAATACTTCATAGAAACTTTATTTTTTAGGTCAATATATCTAGCACAGTTCATTCTATAACATATTAAAAGTTACACATTAAAAATTATGTAAATATTCATAGATCTAAGTTTAAATAAAATCCAACCAAATAAAATGCTTAAAATACACACACAAGCAACAAAATTGAAATCTAAAGTAGGTAAACAATAGCTTACCTAAAACTAGATAATTTTCCCAACTAGCCTTACGGGCAAAATCAGCTCTATGACCCCCAAATCAGACTTTCTCTCTCCTTCTCCTTTATTTCTCTCCATCTCTCTCTATAAACTATTCATGGTTTGGAGAAAACAAAAAATGAGAGGATGAAGTGGCTTGGGATATTTTATAAAAAAAATTATTTTTTATTTAATTAAATTGGGTATAATGGCAATTAAAATTTTTATTATATTTTTATCATAATTTACATATTTTTTTATATTTTAATACATGACAACTCTAAAAATTATAAAAAAGTAGTCAATAATTAGAAAATCATGTCTAAACACTTTCGCAAAAATGGTTTCTGACAGTAGATGGTTCTAAAAAACCCACTTTTATAAAGAAGCACATATTTCTTAAGGAAGATAATTCTAATAAGAAACTTTTTTTTTTGTACTTATGATGCTCTTAAAAATAAATAAAAATATGCTTAAAATAAAGTCAAGAGTGTTCTAGAATAGATAAAGATGGTTTGTGAATTGAACATAAAAAAGTTCTGAAAAATTAATTAAATATAATGAGGTAAATTTTAACGTGTTAAAATTCTGTTCAATCAAAATTACGAAAAATCTACAAATAAACTAAATATAAAATTAACTTTAAAACTCAAAAAAAAAAGTGGACACAAAATAAATATGTAAGTCTTACCATGTTCAATTATTGTACAACCAACTATCATATGTGAATTGTGAATACGTGATAAATTTATGATGTTAATGGCTATAGATTTTATACTATTTCTTGGTTAGAAGAAAAGAAAATATATAACATAGGTATTTGCATTAGAGAAAACACACGCTTAAAGAAGAGGGATGTCATTCTTTTTAATTATGATTGGTTTGATCCTGTGTGTAATAGAGGCACTAGAAAGCATAAGTTATATAGGATTACTGAAGTAAAATTGACCAAAAAAATATGCTTAGTTTGATCTATTTTTTCTTACACATCAAGCCACTCAAGTGTATTGCCTAAGATATCCTGGAAGACTGAGAAAAAAATTTAAGTTGCTAGTGGTAGTTAAGATCAAACCCAGAGCAAGAGTGGAAGTTCAAAACACTATTGATCTTACTCATCAAGAGGATGAGATGACAAATTTTAGACTTCCAATTGATGATATAGAGTCACTTATAAACTTGATTGATACTAACATTGATTATGAAGACATTAATCAGTCTAAAGATAAGGACAATGAGGATGATGAAGAATAAAATACTATTAATTAAACTTCTAGTTATTCCTCTAAGTAAAATAACTGACAAGTTTTAGGTATTATGCTTATTGTGGCCTATTTTATTACAAATTCTTGATGTTCATGTTCTGTTCTTTACATTATTATTTTTTCTGATAAATCATTTTGTTTAAATTTTTTACTTTCATAATAGATGACATCAATTGATGATAATGATATTCCTTGATGATCCATTACAAGCATCTTCTAGAGGAAGAAGAAAGCTATCTTAGTATCTAGGCTACAACCACAGTCAGCACCTCATCCTCACTTTCAATCTTGCCCTTTCAGACTTCTAGATCTACCGTTACATAGTATTTTTATTCTACAGAGCCTACTAATGCTACACTATTTTACCTGTATCAGGAACACACATGTCATAGAGAGCCCAGGTTTCAGCATTCACCACCTGATCAACTTGATACATTTACGCCCACTGAGCTGCCGATAACACACATTTGTAAGTTTATCTCTCAAGTTTTAATTTTAAAATTTTATGGTTCTAATCTTAATTATAATTTTTAGGTTCAATCCATCAAGGGAAGCCATACATAGAATTAGGAACATAATAAGAAACAAATATGATGCTCCATATGTTTTATGGAAGAAGGTCCCAACTGAAGTTCAAGACATGTGGTTTAGGGAACTTGAGGTATTATAATAACTACTTACACATTTCTAATGCATTAGATTATATTAAAGTAGTACTACTAATTATCATTAATTTGTTTTATGTCATAGAAAGATTTGAACTCGTTACGGTAGCACAACTAGAAAATAAAAAAAAAATTGAGTCTAGAGGCACAATCTGTTTATGCGATATGATCGCAAATTTACATAGGTATGGGCAAAGACCTCTTTGGATCAAAGAGGATGTGTGGGATAACCTCTATAGAGCATAGGCCTCCCCAAATTACATTTATAAGAGGGAGCATGTAAAGTAAAATCAAGCTTCTGATTGTGGGGGCATGGCGCCTTTTTACATACTAGAGGCTCAGTACCACACATTGAGTACATACGAAGGATGATAAGTCATTCATTACTTATATTAATTAAACTTATAATCATGGTTAGTTAATTTTAATGGGATGTTTACGGACTAAAGTTCTTATACGAGAGAGCCCACTGATATGAAATTACATGGTAGAACTCATCAACATCAGGTTTATCAATAGTGGGTTGATATTTAATCACGATGAGCATATATAAGTTGAATTTTAACTTCTTGAATTATAATTCTATTAAAAATATATTATGTTTAAATAATATTATAATTTCTTATAGGACGACTACATGGGGCTGAAGGAAGTTCATAATCAAAGCTCTACTAGTGTAGGAAGTTCTAGTAGATAGTCAGAACAGTCGAAGTGATATCTAGAAAGAGGCTGTTGGAGGTAAGAAGAATGGATAAATTTATGGCCTAGGCTCGTAGAGGTTAGCCTATGATGCATGCCATTCATTCTCTAGAATTAGCAATCATTCGATCAATGAGATAGTTCAATGACTTGCTGTTACGACGACTAAGGACATGGAGGTGAGGATGACTACTCAAATGAAAGCCCAGATGGTTGTTATGGAAGCTAAAATAGAGAAGATGCGCAGAGAGAGCCACAAGGGGAAGGAGCTAGTGGCGAAGTAGGAGGAAGAGAATAATGACAACGACACATGCAATGATGAGGAGACTAATGATGATTAGGTCTTATATGTATTTTATTATTTTTCTAGTTGTGATATTTTATTTATATGATGTTATTGTTACTTTTTTATTTCAGTTAATTGATAATTTATTGAGATCTTAATGATTTAGAACTATTTAATTTAAATATTTTGAAACTATTATTTAATATCAATATTTTCAAAGTACTAGAATGAAAAAGTATTTGAATTTATTTATTTAATAGCTTTGACTTCTTATATAGCTATTGTGAGTATGTTAGAATCAGTTATGAAAAAAATTATAGAGTTATTGTGTAATTCTTCTATATGTGTAAAAATTAGAGCATATGCGAAGCTCTAGCTTTTTTTTTATTCAATTATGTATAGGTTTTCAGCAGATTTGTTATGGGTATGTTTGATATGAATTATCTGGGAGTTTCCAGCGGAAAAAGTTTCCGATAGGAAAGTTTTCAGTGGAAATTTTTTGCTAGAAATTTGGACGAGAAATTTCGTAGGAAAATTCTGCTGAAAATTTTTCGGCAATTTTTTTTCTCTGACGGGCTTTCCAGTCAACCTTTCTACAGATTCTTTGTGAAAAATCTTTGATGAAATTTCTATAAAAAATTCATCAAAAGTACTTGATGTCATATTTTTTTATTCACTAAAAATCATTTATAATCAAGGTTCTACTAGTGGGGTGCAATCCATCAAAAACTAGAATTACTGATAGATTTTTTGTGATTTTTGATAATTTTTCCACTAGAAAACTGTAATTTTTCTGTAGTGTATATATAAATATCAAAGTTTAGATGTATAAATACCTCAATTATAACTAAAAAAATATAGAATTTCAATAAATTATAAATAAAAAAGAAGAATAGATATAACATAATGTTGTTAACTTGATACTCCATTTTTTTGAAAACAAATTAAAAAGTTAAATAGAGTCATTAGTAATGTTAATAATAAGATTATTCTCATTTTAGAAACTAAAAATGTTTTCTTCATTCAATGATTGAATTGGAAGTTAAATTAATCATCTACTCTGCTTTATATTTATGTGACATCATGCAACTTTTTTGCTACATATTAAATTCATTTTCATTTAATTTATCACATAACGAAACACATAGATATAAGGCATAGTTCTTCGTAATTGAATAATATGTTAGCTTTATTTTTATTTAAGAAAATATAGCCTAAACTTCATTTCAAATCAAATTATTCTTATGATAGAAATATGCAAATAATTTTTAGTAATAAGGTGAATTTCCAATTATCTCTCTTCCAAGCATTATTGTTGCCTTCCAAGCAATGCCTTTATTTTATCTTGAGTGATTCCTCTACCAAAAAGCTACATCAGAACCCCTTCAAATGAGCAAAATATTAGTGTTTATATTTCTTTAATTATATAAATTTGAATACAATCACTCTTCATTCCAAGTCTGACAATCATAGGTTATAATAGGAAAGAGAAAAAAAATAAAGCCCATGAAATTTTATAAGGTTCAAATCTCATATTTAGTGTTTGGTCACTATTCAAACAAGGTTATACAACCTGTTTTGAACCCATAATTCAAATATTAAAAAGAAAATTAGGATTGAAGAAGAATAGTATGAAGTTATAATAGGAATTTCTAAATTTTCCCTTTATATAATTAACTTAAAAATAAGCTTATCTTAATTCCTTTTAGTTTTCCTCCCTAATTTTGCTCTTAGTATACTTTTTATTATTTATTTTTAAATTAGCTTTATTGTTGCCTATATATCAACTATTCATAGCTTCAGTCCTTCCCTATAATTATTTTTATGTACAAAAAATTTGAAAGAATAGAAATGTTGGTTCAAGTAAGATTTAAATAATGTTCAACTCTATTTTGCACCTCATTTGAATAATATTTAATTTGATAATATAAGATTTGAACCTTGTTCGATGTTTGCTCAAGTTGTATTCTAAGGTTTAATGTGCAAATGAGATTCAAATAAAATTTGAACAAGATTGCCTCACAGGCTAAGAGGCACCTAGGGTTTTCAAAGTCCTTTGAGTGATTACCTCAATAGAGCCAATGTCTAGTGTATTCCACATATAAGGTAAATTTATTTCGAAGTAACAATGCTATTGAGAAGATTCTCTTGTGCCTCTTCATTGATCGCTCCCAAGACCAAATTGTTACTGTTTCTTAACAATATCCAATTGTTTTCAAGCTTAAAAGGATTTGAAGGGGATGTTGAAATATTGGTTTGGATGTTTGGGTTTAGAGAAAGCTTTCAGAGAGAATAGTTCTCTCCTTAGTGGATTGTAAGTTTGGAATGAGAGTGGTAGTAGTTGGCTTCAAAAAAACTCAGAATCCTTGGAGTTTTAAGATGAGTTGGGTCTTGAAAAGGGTATGGGGATGTTGCTAATGTTGAGAAGAGTAAAATGAGTAGTTAAACTAATTTCACTTGAAGAGCCCTCCATATGTAAACCAATTTTAGGCTAGTTCAACCATAGTTTGTGGGACTGACCATATAAATGTCTTCTATTGACAAACCAATTATTGGGCAGAGATGTGAAGTGGACACTCATGGTGAGTGAACTAAGATTTGGCCTTATGTGATTTTGTCTTTATTTGGGTCAATGCCTACTTTATGTATCTTTAGGTAGGTTGGGTAATGTGGACTAACCCTAAATAATATCATGGTGGATGCCCAAGGTAAAGAGAAGGGTGTACTTTGTTTATTAGGGGTTTTATCATCATTTAGGTGGTTTTTATGGGTTTGAATCATTTGGGTTCAACTTAAGGGTTTGGCTCATGGCAAGTATATCAAACATTTTAAAATAATTTGGAATGATTGTTTTGATATAATTTGGGTTTAATTTGGATTTAGCTCAATGTGATTCAATGAATTAATTTTGGTCAATTGACTTGATTGGCAAAATGGGCTTCAAATTAGCCTAGTTTTTGTTCAATTAAGTTTATTTATTGATTATAAAACCTTAAAAGGTCCAATTTGGTTTAGTTTAGGTTTAAACTAGTTTTGAACATGTAGGGTTGAATTTAATTAATTTGGATTAAGTGAACAAATTACTCAAATTGAGTTCATATTAGTCTTCAATTAAGTTTGTTTAATGTCTCTAAAGCTTTAAAAATGATTAATTTTAGTTAATTTGGATATAAGTTGAGTTTGGATTCAATTAAAATTTAATTGAGTTTGATTGGTGATTTTAAAATTTTAGGTTTGATTGGTTTGACTTAATTTTGTTTTGGTTTGAATTGGGTCCATGGTGAACTAAATGAGCCAAATGGGCTAAGTGGTTCGTTAGTCTAATTAACACAATTTGAGACCAATTAAGTTAGTTCATAGTTCAATTGAATTAGGTTTAATCCATGAATTCATTTGATTTAATTTAATTTTGGATTAGGGATGCCTAAGTCTCATTTAACCTATTTGGGCTATATTGAGCTAAGTGGACCCACTGGTTTAATATGACTAAATCTTAAGATTTGGTTCCATTTGGTTTGTTTTTTTTGGCTTTGATGTGATTTGGTTTGGTATCCCCTTGTAACTAAGAGTGTCAAAGTGAGGATGTTTTATTGCTAAGATAGGATCCTAAGAACTAAGAAGGAGAGTGTGCGTCAGCCTTACTAAAAGTGAGGTGAGCATGACCTTCTTAGCATGGATAAGATGCATCATTAAAATAATGGAATCAACAGAGCTGCATTATCATGCCAGAATGTCAATAATAACCTTTATACATAAGAAAAAAGTAACAGACATCTTTAGGTTAAATAAAATAATTTTTTTTTTCATATTCATGTGAGAAATTTACATTATAGAATTATAATAAGCATACTTTTCATAATTATCAATAAGGATCGTCTTTATTAGCTTGCTCTCTACACCATCTTCAATATTTGAGAAATGTCTTCAAAAGCTTGGTGATTGGAATACACTTTTAACATTAACTCCATTCTTATAAGACTTCAATTAAACATCCTTCAAGGAGCCACACATAAAATCTTCTTCAAAATATTAGTGCCATGGGTCCTTGACTTTAATTAAGCAATGATACAATAATCTCTTAAAATCTTCAACAACCATCAAACTATTTCTTAGCTTCATTTTGTAAGAGGAAAGTCTCTTTCCCTTGAGGATTTCAATAACCTCAAAGATTTAAGTCTAGCCTTGGCTATAACTTATGTTTGGATATAATCAGTTGTTATTAGAGAAGATAGGTGTAATCATTAGCATAGTCTAACATATCATTTGTTAAATTGTTAAAGTCATTATTTCTATGACATCAATGTTCTTCACAAACACTAAGAAGAGGTCCACATTGATGTCCTCAGTGTGGTCACAACTTATAATATTTTAAAATTACAATTTTATATGACAAACATGTTCAAAGACTTAATATATGATTTTTTTAGACAATAAATACTTCACCTAAAATCCACTTATTCAAATATAAATCTCGATGCATACTAAAATTTAAAATTTAAAAATCATATTCAAGATTATCCTAACTTATATTTTAACAAACTTATAGGCAAACTAAACATTTAGATGGCATGATCCAATTGATATCAAAAGTGATTTAATCTAAGTCCAAAAGAGTCCCTTTTAAGCATTTAAAGCAAAAATAAAAATTTAAGATACAAGATGAAGGACCAAATGTTCTTTAAATCTTGTATATTTACACTCAATTTGGAGATCTCAATGAGATAAATCAAGATCACTTATTTTTTATATCATTAAGTCACTCAAATATTAAAAAATATTACAAGAATAAGTGAGATTACTCTAGACCATCCGATAGAGTTTTCTAAGATTTTTTTTAGAAATAATTAGAATGCCACTCTAGATATTTATAAATAGACCTTTATTATTTATAAAGGGTGATTAAGAGGAGATTTGAAAGAGCTCATTATTTTGAAGAATCCTTGAGCTCCACTTGACCTTTATCAATGGAGCATCCCCAGCCACCACTTAGTCATTACATTAATCATCTTTCATCTTTAGACCACTTCTACCTGACCATCCACATCGGACCTCCACCACCTCACCACTACTATTGATAATCCATAATTTGATCATTATCATTAGGCAACTACTACTCAACCATGCTTTGGATATCCATGCTGATTGCTACATTATCATCATTATTAAATCATCATCGATTGACTGCACCATTGAACTACATTGCAAATTATCACCATAAAACTCTTATTGTCAAACCAAGACCACCTGACCACCACCACTGAACTTTTGTTGCTCATCCATCACTATCAAATTTCCATCGCTTAATTTATCCCATCAAATATCAGCCACTTGAAGGTTATCATCGAACCTTTTGACTACTATGGCTAACTTATGATCACCCGATCACTATTACTTAACTATGATTATTTTAACATGGTTGATTGACTATAATCACTTAACCACTATTAATTGACTATAATATTTGACCATTATTGATCAACGATGGTGACATTACATAACTTTATCTCTAAATACCATCATAAGGTCTTACCACGCCACCCAACTATGATCCTTTGACCATTATCACTTTGATTAGAGTCACCATCAAATAAATTATACTGTTACTTACGTTCGCATCATTATTAATTACAATCCATGATTACAAATGGTCAAAATTCTCTAGCTATAGCACTACCATGGCATTATAAATGACCACCATTGATAGACTATATTCTTCTAAACACCATCCCAACTACAATTCTCATTGACCACAATCACCAAACTATAATATCTCAACCATCGTTGCTAAACTATGGTCTTTGGACCACCACACATGATAATCAATCATCAACTTTTCACTCAGCCATCATCGTCTGATTGAAAGGCATAACCATAGTTACCTAGTTATACTCTTTTGATTATTACTGCTTGATTACATTCCTTTGATCATTATCAACTAACTATGATCTCTCAAACATCTTCACTTAATTATAACCTCCCGACCACTATCATTTAACTATGATCTCTGGACCACTATTATTTGACCATAATCAGTTGAATACGGTCTTCCAACTAGTGTCACCCAACTATAATCCTCTAATAGCTATAGCTTGATTACATTTCCTGATCATTATTGCCTGATATAGCCTTTCACCCATCATCACTCAATTACAATCTTTTAACCATATTGTCCGCTTATTGTCTCTTAATAATTATCACTTGGTTATATCAACACCAGCCAACTTTGTCATACGTACTTTCACTAATAAGGTTGATATATATCGTCAACATCAATTCTAACTTATGACATCAAAATGAATATTTATACTAGACTTCTTGGTCACTAAATCGTCCTTCCTCAAAACAGAATAGTTGAGAAGTTCATAAATGATCTCTTAAAGATAATTATAATGCCTCAAAGTTCTTACAAATTTTATCATGAAATTCATTATATGTAGATCCTCCTTATTCTTTCTAAAGTTTTGTGCATAAATTCTTAAATTAATAGTTATTTATGCTTATATTTAAAGGTTGATGCAATTATTAGGCTTAGCAATTAAAGTCAAGAATTACCAGTTATTTATTCAATAAGTTTTTTTGAGGTATGACATTATTTGATGAATGACATACAAGTAAATAGCATATTTATGTGGCATAATCATTTCCATGTAATGCTTTATATTGGTTTGATAACTTCTATAAGATTGTTACCAGACTGAAGTTAAAAATATTTAATAATGATTTATATGCCAATTTTTTAGCCATCACATGTGGAAAATGTCACATCCCTAAAGCACTTATATTAAATATATGACTAATAGTTATTGATATTAACATTTGCTAAGACTAATTATTGCATGAACCACTAAGTGAAAATATAAATTATTGTTAATCTAAGAAGACACACATATACTAATTTGGATGGATTGAATGATAAATTTTTAAAACCGGTTGATTTTGAATTCCTAAAAATATCATAAAAATGCAAAACCAAACAACCAATAATAATTGGTTCATTATTTTGGTTTGGTTTTGATAAACCAAGTCAAATTTAAAATATTTGCCTAATTTTTTTTATTATAATCAAGCAAAATAAGATAAATATAATAAAAATATTAACTATTTAAATATTTAAAACTATTTTTTTTTACTGAATGATATTTAACTTAAGTCATTTAAATAAAATCATTATCATATTAGACCAAAATATTAAAACCTGATAATGATCCTCCAGAGCACTACAAAGTATTTAATAAAAAAATAAATGTATAACGATCTTATTATACATAAATTAATACAGATTATATATAATTATTTTGCTTTATCTTTCATCCAAAATTTTATTTAACAAACCGATCTAAAACCATCTTTTGATTTTTGTTAAAACCAAATAATGCACACCCCCTATTTGCAAGTAAAAACACAGCTTAGAGGTAGTTTTATCTCAACAAGATACATATCCATGTAAATTCAAATGAATAATTTCCTTATACGACACCGAGAAAAATATTTAAATAGGATTCAGATAAGCTGATTATTTTAGCCAGACCACCTATATATATATTACTGGAGTTCTCTAATTATTTGGACTAAAATTGTCTTCTTGTTCCTTAGCTTTTTTTTCGTCATTCTTCTGTTAAAGTATGCAACAGATATTATCCAACAACATCATAACGAATATGATAGGAGTCTGTTAAACGATGATTCTAATTATACGTCCCAATTCTACTTTTGTTGGAATTATTTGCTGTTGAATTTGATGTTCAGCATAAATATTTTTATTTCAAAATTATATAAATTTAAGATGTATTTGAAATAATTTTTTTTGGTTGTTTTTTTTTTTAGAAAATAGACAGAAATCAAAATAGTTTCTTTTGACTATTAATTTTTTGGATACTTTTCTAAAATTTATGAAAAAAAACTATTCAGAATAATTGTTAGAATACCATCGAAAATTACTATTTAAATTTTTTAAAAAAAAAAGTATTTATATAATACATAACAATTTTTTTTCAAAAAGTTAATTTCTCGATATCAACTTTACAATTAATTTTTTAAAAAATAATATCTGCTCAAATATTAGCAACACTTCAGTCTCAAAGTTTTCATTTATTATCGATGACATACGAAAAAGAATAAATATATATTTATTGGATTTTTGTTATTTACATACATTCCATGTGCGTTCTAACAGAAAAAATAAAAAAATGTTATATTCTCCGATCTATTTTAAGTAAAATCAAGAACTAGCATCAAATTTTAGACCGAAAAACGGCGTCCCAAGGGCATCTATGTAATTTGTAATTTATCTGTTTAACTTCCAACAATCTAACGTTCTTCTCAAATTAAAATTAAAAAAAAAATTCAAAATACTTGCCACAAAAATCTTTCACTACTGCGCTTTTCCCAAATCAATCCCTCGCCTAGTTCACCCTTTCTTGCACTCGTTTTGTGCTTGAAGGGTCGAGTGTGTGTCTGTGAGGAGTTGGGGAGCACCATGACTGCAACCCAACCTTCGGTTTCAACGGAGAAAGAGGGAGTGGCACCGCCGGAAACGCTAACCTCAGGCGATGTTTCGAAGATAATGTTGGTTGCAGGAACTTGGAGAGCAGAGATTGACACCTCTGCGCCATTCGAATCCGTCAAGGAGGCGGTAGATCTGTTCGGAGGGAGTGCCGTGTGGAAGTCACAGCTCAAGCAGCTCTTCACCCCTGATGTGAGTAAATCTTTTGGAAAACTTACTGCATTTTGTTTATATTAGCTGTGTTTTTTTTTTTGATCGGTTCATTTTTCTTTTGAATATATTAATTTTTTGTAAGATAGGGTTCCTTGAAATATACTTTTTTACTGGAATGTTTACTATAAAAAGGCCTTAATTTTATGCAGTTCCCTAGAAATTGAAACCTCCAGGGTTCATAATGAAGTGGGCAGCAATCTAGGTAAGAAGCTTACCTTTATTTCCGAAGAAAGTAAGAATATCCTTAATTTCAAGACCACTTAACTTTTCATATAAGCCATGAATATCCAACTCATCCTAAAAGTTAATCAAAAAGCTTTTTTTTTTTTCAAAAGAAATCAAGCACATGCTTTATTTCAAGAAAACACTTCTTTCCATACAAGCCAAAAGTGTCCAACTCACTCCAAATCCTAGCTCCCCTTCTTCCCTCCAAGCAGCCACCATTTCCTTTTAAACAAACTACCTCTAAATCCCTCTAAATCCCTCCTTCCAACCTCCCTATCTTCTTTCCATCTAAACACAGATAAATTCAACGTTAACTTTGCAATAGGTATCCCTAGCCTAATCTAAGTCAAGACTTGTTCCAAAGCCTAAGCTAGTCTACCTCCATCTTTCATATTTGGATTATTTTCCTAAAGTGGACTTAACTTTTTCATCAATATCCTCTCTTTGAACCTCAGTATGCAATAGAAGAGAAGAAAATGATTGGGACCTCCCCCAATGGTGAGGTCGACTTTGTTGATGGGGGATCATCATGATTAACAATGATGTTGCTACCAAAAAAGAGGTTCAAAGGAACTAAAAAGCATACAATTATCCTTGGTGAAGCTACTACTATTGTAGGCGAGGTGGTCCTCATTAAAGCATTTTCTCTTCTTTTAAATGGCTTCTTATTGAGAAGATCAATGTTTTTCCTTCCAAGCTAGAGAGTCTAGCATCAGAGGAGGAAAAATATGAGGGGTATGAATGTTCAAAAAGGTCAATCATTTGACTCAGATAAGATTGATCTAAAGAAAGCTTGTAGGAGGGGTGGGCAATGCCTATGGCTTTATATTAGTGATTTTGTGGCTAGAAAAGTGCAGGAAGAATTCTTATCCATTGTGAACAGGCTACTATCAACACATCTAATGGGATATAATATAATACTTAAGTAGTGGATGCTATGTTATTATGAAGGTTGGCTATGAACATGGTTGTTCTTCAGGTGGTTATATCATATCTCAACAATATGGGAATTAAAAATATTGTATGAAAATCTAATAGAGTATGTTTGCTATGTTATTATGTCTTTGGACAAAGAGTTGAGTGGTGTATTTCTTAGAGATAGAATGAATGGTTTGGTAGAGAAGTACCATAACAATTCCTAGCTACCAAATTTACAATTATTTGATTTACCACCCACTAGTGGCACAAGGCTCCTACTAAGGATGCACATGCCCTTGCCAAGTTGGTGCTAGTTGGCTAGATGGTGATCGAGCTTTCAAACTTTTATTATGAGGGGAGGGAACGTGGAGGAGGTACTAGGCTCATGTTGAGATGTGTGCCTCCACTTAGAAGATTACTCTTTCTATGATACTAGCAGTAAATAAATGATAAAGCGTACAAATTATGTAATTTTTATTAGTTTTGTTTATTATTATTTTTATTTGGTGGAATGTAGTTGGTTTGTCAAATTTGGGCATTGAATTCTAATTAATTATATTTTGTATCATCAAACTTATATTGTCATATTGTTGGACTTAATTTTATGAAAATGAAGAAAATTTTCAATTTGGTAGTCATTTTTATCTTATTTGGATGAATCAAAATATAAGCAGGAGAAGGGTTAGAACATACTATATAGTGTTTTCACAAATAAGTTATATTATAGCTTATTCTAGTTGTGCAGGGTATTTCTCATGCTAATACTATGTCATTTCTTTATTTGTATTTATCATTGGGTTCCTATGATTAAGCAAATTGTACATGTCTTTAAACATGCACTAATGTTTAAGGTCATAGTAGAATTTTGATCGGAGGGTGTTATAATATGTTGATCATTGTTGATTTGACAAGTGAGGTTTTTTTATAGTTTTCATTTCTCAAAGTGCAATTGGTTCAATTCCCTCAACTTTCTAAAAACTTTAAGAAGATTATGATGCATCCTTACACTTTTAAATCTTGTGTGTTCCTACTTTTCCTTTCTCTAAATAACTCTCAATTATCTAGATGTAGATTCTTATTCTCACGATGAGCCCCTTCAGTGTTAGCCTCAATCATATATCCATCCCTATTAGGAGAGATATGCTTTATAATGGACCATCTCAAAGCATGATTACTACTCTTATTCTAAAGTTGAGGAATATATTTCAAGGATGCTCCACTCATTCCTTTCCATCTTAGCCCTTAACTTGATGTGGTAACCTTGTTGTGTAGCATATTTTATTAAGTTTCAAGAGGGAGGGAGAGAGAGATGGGATATGACTAAAACTCAACATTATCTTTATATATTATTTTAAATTATTAATTAATTTTGTTAAAAATTTCATTTATAGAGTTCTTGTAGCTAATCTAGTTGCTCATGCTCTGATACCATTCAAATCAAATAGAAACATAAACTAAATAACAGGAACAATATCAAATTAATAATTTTATTGAGATAGAAAACTTACAAACTAGTAGATTATGCACAAGTTGAAGAGCGCATGCTAGAAGAGGTTGAAAAGTGATTTTGTGGCTAGAAAAGTGCAGGAAGAATTCTTATCCATTGTGAACAGGCTACTATCAACACATCTAATGGGATATAATATAATACTTAAGTAGTGGATGCTTTGAAGCCCTTGCATGAGTAAGTAGGAAGGTTGGCTATGAACATGGTTGTTCTTTAGGTGGTCGTATCATATCTCAACAATACGAGAATTAAAAATATTGTATGAAGATCTAATAGAGTATGTCTGCCATGTTATTATGTCTTTGGACAAAGAGTTGAGTGGTGTATTTCTTAGAGATAGAATGAATGGTTTGGTAGAGAAGTACCATAACAATTCCCAGCTACCAAATTTGCAATTATTTGATGTACCACCAACTAGTGGCACAAGGCTCCTACTAAGGATGCGCATGCCCTTGCCAAGTTGGTGCTCGTTGGCTAGATGGTGATCGAGCTTTCAAACTTTTATGATGAGGGGAGGGAACTGAAGTGGAGGAGGTACTCTTACTAGGCGTTCATGTTGAGATGTGTGCCTCCACTTAGAAGATTACTCTTTCTATGATACTAGCAGTAAATAAATGATAAAGCATACAAATTATGTAATTTTTATTAGTTTTGTTTATCATTATTTTTATTTGGTGGAATGTAGTTGGTTTGTCAAATTTGGGCATTGATAATTATATTTTCTATCATCAAACTTATATTGTCATATTGTTGGACTTATTTTTATGAAAATGAAGAAAATTTTCAATTTCGTAGTCATTTTTATCTTATTTGGTTGAATCAAAATATAAGCAGGAGAAGGGTTAGAACATACTATATAGTGTTTTCACAAATAAGTTATATTATAGCTTATTCTAGTTGTGTAGTATATTTCTCATGCTAATACTATGTCATTTCTTTATATGTATTTATCATTGGGTTCCTATGATTAAGAAAATTGTACATGTCTTTAAACATGCACTAATGTTTAAGGTCATAATAGAGTTTTGATCGGAGGGTGTTATAATATGTTGATCATTGTTGATTTGACAAGTGAGGTTTTTTATAGTTTTCATTTCTCAAAGTGCAATTGGTTCAATTCCCTCAACTTTCTAAAAACTTTAAGAAAATGATGATGCTTCCTTACACTTTTAAATCTTGTGTGTTCCTACTTTTCCTTTCTCTAAATAACTCTCAATTATTGAGATGTAGATTCTTATTCTCACAATGAACCCCTTCAGTGTTAGCCTCAATCATATATCCATCCCTATTAGGAGAGATATGCTTTATAATGGACCATCTCAAAGCATGATTACTACTCTTATTCTAAAGTTGAGGAATATATTTCAAGGAAGCTCCACTTATTCCTTCCCATCTTAGCCCTTAACTTAATGTGGTAACCTTGGTGTAGTATCATCTTTTTTTAGGTTTCAAGAGGGAGGGAGAGAGAGATGGGATATGACTAAAACTCGACATTATCGCTATATATTATTTTAGAAATTATTAATTAATTTTGTCAAAAATTTCATTTATGGAGTTCTTGTTGCTAATCTAGCTGCTCATGCTCTGATACCATTCAAATCAAACAAAAACATAAACTAAATAATAGGAACAATATTAAATTAATAATTTTATTAAGATAAAAACTTACAAACTAGTAGATTATGCACAAGTTGAAGAGCGTACACTAGAGGAGGTAGGTTCAAACACTATAGGTGATTGCTTATACTTAAACAACACTTGTATATTTAGACAACCACATAGACGGAACTCAAAATCAGACTTAACTAATTTATAATGCTATTGCTCACAAAGAAAGGAATAATCTCTTTTTCAAAAGTAATTTCTTTTTGAAGAAAAGAAAATTTTTTCGCACTTGCATTCTGAAATGTTATTCCATTGAGATTAGTGGACTCTCAGAGTGAGCTAATGTGCCATTCAAAGATGCTGAGGTTGATAGGGACTACATCTTTTCTTTTTTCATTTTGTGGAAAGTCTTAGTTTTCTTCCAATGTATCTTCATTAAGTGCTGCATTTCCGCTATCGATGTCTTAGGACATCATATCCTCATGTAATTCTAGGCCAACTATCTCATTCAGTTCGAAGAATTGTTTTTGATATTCCTGAAGACCTACATTTAATTTGGTCTTTATTTCAATGAGAATATTTTATTTTCAGATCATCTCTAATGAATTTTAATGGAAACTAGAATTAGAGCTTTCTTCAAATTTTTTAATTATAACTTATTTATTTGCACTAATTGTATTTTTAATATATTTAAATTTTTTAAGGGACATCAATTTGAGGTCACTAGTAGATAATAAATTTCTTTTGTAGGCAACCTAATTTAAATGAGTTTTTCCAATAACTAAAATTCATGTCTTGATCTATGAATTTGACATTTAGTAAAGAAATCTAATAGGCTTTGGCCTTATATTCGTTATCATTAACCTTTTGCTTTATTGGAGCAGATTCAATCTAGATATTATAGGTTGCTTGAATTAGGGATGGTAGAATTTTAGTTCGACTGAATTTCTCCTACTATCTATAAAACCAGGAGGATAATTCTTTTTGATAGTATCCTTGAGTAAATTAAACATGCAAGGGTGTTTTGTCTTTGGGATTGTTAGATAGAAGGCTTTCATCATGCCTGAACATATGTCCAGTAATTTACATTAAGTATTCCAGTAGGTGTAGTGACTTGTCTTTCTTGAAAATGACTTAACCTCCAATCTGTATGATGTAGGATTTGTGTAATTATATATTTTCTATAAGCAATAGATTTTCTTGGGTCATTTGTATTGTGCATAACTTCTACACATTCAAGCGAGGTGAGGATTGCTTATAGATATTTCGAGTGTATGCTTCATGAGGGTAGGAAAAGGAAAAGCTTTCTATATTATTCTATTTGTGCCCATGTAACATTAATTTAAGTATCATTGGGATTGATTTCAGTAATATTTTTAGTAGCAATTTTTTCAAAAGTTTTCAGGGGCTACGATTTTAGCCATTGATGGATTAGAGACTGAAAGAGATTATCCCTTTTTTTATTATTTTGTATAAATATTTTTGCAAATTGATTTGGTAGCTTCGAGCTTACTCTTTCTCGGGAAAAATTGAGACCTCGGCCTCGAGAACTAGGAGGGGCTATTTGGCCCTTTTCAGTAACGAAGATCCACTTCATTGCTCGACAAAAAATTCAAAAGTTTGGTTAAGAGTTTGATAGACTTTAGTTTATTTAATATCAAAATCAAAAATAAAAAGTTGAGTTTGCCACCCAACAAAAATTTACTTAGAAATGAGATGTTTAACATCTTTTAATAAAATAGATTTGATTGCGCTATAATCAATTCGTAGTAGGAATTTTTTTATTTAATAAATCATCTTGAATTTTGGTGATACATTTAACAATGGATAACATTTTCTTTTTAATGGTATAATATTTTTGTTTTGTAATATTTCATTTACCAAAAGTATAATGATAAAGTTATACCTTATTAAAGTTTTTTCTTTGTTTGAGAATTCCTTCGTAGCTTATATTAAAGGCATCATTTTTAACATTTTTAAATGCGTTCTTGTCTACTAGATGCAAATAAGAAAGATAATCGACCTATTTGTTTATTTTTTTTGTACAATTGCTGTATATGTTGTAGTCCAAGGAGAAAAGTGTCACGATCTACCGGAGCTCTAAGGAATGAAATGAACGGATAAAAAAAAAAAAACTTACATAACAATTTCAATCTTAAATAAAATCTCCAATCATACAAGAGCTACAACAATCCATAATGATTTAACAATTTGTCCACATACATATATATTAACAAAGTTCAGAAAATACACTTTAAACATAATACAACATGACCGATAATTACTATCTTGAAGTTCCTCTACGATAAACATCTTTCCCTTCTATGAATAAAAATTGGGATTACAAAAAAAATTTAAGTAACTAACAAATGAATAAAAATTCAATGGATCAATTATTATATACTTATAAGAAAAGAAAGTAGAATCAGATGTATTTTTTTTTTGTCACATGTATATAAAAGAAATTTGCTCAAACAATCAAACATACGTGGTGATACATAAACTTTTCATATGAACTTTTACTTTTACATTTATCATTGGCCTGGAGTCAGCCAAAACCTTTAAGAATACTCATCCAAAGGACAAGTACCATTACCATTTGCTAAATCATCCTTTTTCATCATTACGACGAGTATATCAAGGCCCCTCAAGCACTCATAAGTGTGAACTCCACTTTCAACATACACATTTATAGATACAATTATACGCATATTAATTCATAAATAATAAGAAATCGCTTAACTTTATAACATGACAATATGATCTAAAGATTCAAGTTATTATCCAACACGTAAGAAACAAGAAACTATATCACAATTTATGAAGGAAAAATCATCACAACTCATGCAAGAAAAATTAAAATCATATAACATGATTTCATCACAAGAAATTTAAAGATATTTTTACCATAAATGTAGAACATAATTAATTTTAATTTGCGCTGAACCTCCTTTCCTTTAACACTTCCTTAATTGAAATTTTTATAATCAAATTTTAATTGTTAGTGACTTAATATATTTCATTAAATATTTATCATACCCCTTAAAATAATTCTAATTTATTAACATACTAGATAAATTTTATTTTCATTTAGTTTAACATTTCCTTAAAATATTTTAATCTAATTAACGATAATATAACAAGATAGTTCAAAGTTTTATTAAATTTATAATCATATTTCATATGTTTAATACTTAAATTACTTAACTTTGATTCATCATATATATTTCTAATTTACATTTCGAAATCTATAGACCCTAAGTCAACATTATAAACCCCAAAATAAACTTGAAATAACATTAAAATCAAAGCTAATAATACTAAAATCAAATTTCAATTAAACATATATTTATAAAATTTAATTACTTACCCCTCCTCTCGGTTTTGCCCTAAGACCCATGCCCGTCGGCTTCTAAGTCACGCACGCACGCTTCTTCCCTTTTCTTCCTCGGTCGACGGCACACGCAGGACTTGGCTAGCCCGTCGCTCTCCTCCTTCTTCCTTGGCCGACGACACACGCAAGACTCGGCTAGGGCACGCCCTCCTCTTCTTCTTCCCGACGACACACGAAAGGTTCACGCACTCCTCCTTCCTCGATCGTCGATGCACGGCTAGGGCATGCAGGTGAGTCTCCTCTTCTTCTCCCTTCCTCTCTCCCTCTTTCGCGTTTTTGGGGTTCGGTTTCGACAAACTGACCAAGCCCGCCCTTCGATTTTTTTCTATCTACGGCTAACCATCAACGGTTATTTTTTTTTATTATTATTTTTCTTTTGGATTTCGGTTATTACAAAAAGTGTCTTTTCAATCTCTTATAAAAATTGCCACATCAGTGGCTAATTCTTGATAATAATTGGAAACATAATTTAACGATCCTAAAAATCTTTGTAGTTGAGTAATGTGAAGGATTTTGTCGGGGAATTTAAATGTAAATTTAATGTTATGATCAATAAGAGTGATAGTGGCATTGGTAATATTATGCCCTAAAAATTGTATCTCATTTTAGATGCAGAAATACTGAGCCATTTTTCTTGGCTAACCCTTTAAGATCATAGGGTCCTTTTGGTATAGCTGCGAACCCACGTCGCGGTGCAAATCGCGACGCGGGACTGTTTGTTTCGTAACTTATTTGCCACGGCTCAGGAATCAAACGCAAAGCTGCGACCTCGGGGAGGAAACTGCGGTCCACGGAATACATTCTATACTCCCTAAAATACTCAGTCACGGGCTATTTTCGCGAGAAACCCGCACACGCCACTCTTATCTTGTGCCTTCTTCATGAGAAACCCTCGATCGTCAGCCTTGCCTACTCGCAGTCACTCGCCTGCAACCGTAGGCCTCCCTTGCAAGCCGACAGTAGCTATTGCTCATGCTTCTCATTTCAATTTCAGCTTTTCGAAACTCCTCGCATGGATCATGTTCCACTCCTCGCACGAAGCCTGTAGCTTTGTTCCTCAACTCCAAATTCATCCCTCAAAAGTACAGCTTGTAGTGGTAGTCTATTGTACATTTAGTTATCTATTGAATACTCTTTTGAGATTCGCTACTTTATTTGTGATCTCACCAACAACAGCTAGCTCACCGTCACTCCACCTCATCTTCAATTTCCACTGCATCTTCCCCATTCTCTTATCTGTATTGGCCGCCTCCTATTTTATCCTCCTCCCGTCCTCTTATTTTCTTGGTATTTGTAGTTGGTGATTCGTCTATCCCGTCTTCTTATTTTCAATTTACTGTTTTGTGATACTAATTTAAAAAGATTAGGAAATGCACTAATAATATTAATAGAATTTATGTAAAATAGTTTAGATACTTGTTGCAGCACTCGCCACGGATGAATGGGGAATGAAATTCACAAATTTACTTAAAAACGTTTAGGTAGGATATATGATAGTGATGCTTACTTGCTCCTTGAGGTTGAAATATTACTGAAAATTGAATAGATGTTCAATATATAAGAAATTTGTTCAGCATAATTGTATTACCTATTTGTACAAAACTACTGCAACTTACTTCCAAGTGCATTAATGGAAAGAAAATTGGGATTTGAGAGTATGGATGGCTGTTTTGCTACTAAGATTTTTGAACCTGACCAAATTTGATGGGGCAATCAAATTTGAATTGAGTTTTCATATTATTCAGCTCATATGCTCATAGGGATATTTTAGTCTTTTCTCGTAAACAAAAAAAGAACACAGATTTAAATTGAGTTTTCCAAACAATCATCGCCAACAACAACTTAACATTTCTTCAGTAGCTTTCATAACTACTCTTCAAACAACTGCAGCTGTACCAAATGGGTCCTAAGTGTTTATAATCTTCATCTATAGTATTAGAGAATATTAATACATCATTGATATAGGCTGAAATATATTTGAAAGTAAGGAACAAATATATCGTTCATAATATTTTGAAATTCACTTAGAGCATCTTTAATTTGAAAGGCATTATGTTCCGTTCGTAATGTCCAAATGGAACTATAAAGGCCATCTTATAACGATCTTCTTCTTTTATTTGGATTTTCCAATATCCCGATTTAAGATCAAATTTTGAAATATTATCGCCTTATGTAGGTGATTTAAAATTTTTTTAAATTTGGAATAAGATATCTAATTCATTCTAACACTTGATTAAGTGGTTTATAATTAATTACTAGGTGTTGTTTTCCTCTTTCATTGCTAGCATCATTCATAACATTGAATGCATTATAACTCCAAGGAGAGTATGATTTTCTAATGAGTTTTTTATATAAAAGACTATTTCTTTCATTTTTACATAATTCTAAATATTCAGAATTCATTTGACATGGTCTAGCCCTTGGAATATTTTTTTCATCAAAATTTTCAATGTAGGGTACATAAACACAATATGTTTTTTATTTGAGAAAGCTACTAGATTTTCGCCACAAATCTCATTAAGAAATTCTTTAGCTGACAAATTTTTTTGATTGAATTTTTTTGAGATTTGTTTTATTAGAAACTTCTTTTGATGAGTTAAGAAAAAATGTCTTCAATTTAATTTTGTTCATTTCATTTATTATTATTTCTTTGAGATTAGTTTTTCATATGTATTGGAATATAGTACAGATTGATCAATTTTTTTTTTTTTTTGGAAAGGCATAATTTCATGCAAAATGGGAGTTTATAACATTATGTGTTGGGTGAGATTTTGAACTAATAGAAAAAGAGTATAACAACAACAACAATAAGCTTTTATCCCATTATGTGGGGTTGGCTACATGAATCCTTCTTCTCCATTGTGTCATATTATGTGTCAAATTCTCATTTAATTCCAATAAACTAAGGTCATTTTTTATACATCTTAACCAAGCCTTTTTAGGTCTACCTCTACCTTTTTTAACATAAGGCAAATTTAATACATCTACTCTACCTTTCTTCTCCATTATGTCCTATTATATATTTATCTAACACCATCATTACCGGTCCCAAGTCCGGATGTAAAAAGTGGAGGGTTGTGATAGATACAAATAAAACTTGTCAAAATAATCATGACATGAATCCTTTAAAATATTGAAAGACGTGATGCCCCTAATGACGCCACAGATGACCTAAATGAAAAGTGCGCGGTCGATCGATGTCCTGCGTTAAATAAGAAAGGTTCCCACATTATCGAATGATACACAAAGAAGCTAGTCCATGAAACTAATTAGCAGAACTTGAATATAGACTCATAGTAAACAATGAAATTAATGATATGGTTCATAGGAAGATAAATATTTTATGTGTTTAAGAATAAATGGGTTGGGGAGAAAACCAATTGATAATTTAGGTTTTAAACTTTATGTTCAAGTAAGTCTAATTAGAATGTCATAAAAGTGATTATATAAAAAATTTGAAGGATAATGTTATAAATATTAATGTGGAGATAATTATAACTTTAAAGATTATCGATACTAAGATTATCAATATTATAAGTGTTTAGGAGTGGATGTAGAAGAAAATTTTGGAATGAATTGAGGGATTAATACAAAAGATCTCAAGAAAAAAAATATTTATTGGAAGAGATTTAAATGGACGTTGGTAGAGTGGTAAGATTTTAAAAATATTCATGATGATTTGATTTGGAGACTAATAGGATTATATTAGATTTTTCTTTAACTTATGATTTTATAATTATTAATACTTTATTTAAGAAAAGATAAAGATATTATTACTTATAAAAATAGATCTAAGAAAATACGATTGATTATTTTCCCGACAAAAAATATCGCTTAGATTCAGAAAGATCAGGCCATTCAAGAAAGTTTAAATACCCAACATCGATTATTATTCTGATTTTAAGATTTAAAGGAAAGATGAAAAATAAATCTAATTATTGTCCCAGATTAGATGATTTAGAGAACACTAATAAAAATATTTTAAAACAAGTGAGAATTTGATGATAAGATAACGTTATAAAAAAATGTTAAATCAGTTGCAAAAAATACGGAGAATCAAAAAAAATTTCTTTAAAAAAAGAATTGGTATGATGAAAATGCAAAAAAGATAAAAATAAAAGTGTTGTTATAAAATTTGGTGAGAAAAACTCTGAGAGAGAAAATATAAAGTGTCGAGATTCTAAGAAGCGATATATGATTTAAAAAAATTTAAATTTTTAGTGATTTATATAGATTAGATCAAAACAAGGTGAAAGATGTATGTATAAGCGCTAACCAAAAGATAAGTAAAGATCTCAAGAGGAGATTAAGGATGAAAATCATAAAGTGTTTTCAGAAAATCATATTGAAAATAGGTAGATGATATTTTGATAAACTTTAAATGAAGATCAAAAATACGATTGATTTTATCAACCTTAATACCTTAAACAAAAATAAAAAATTTTGTTTTATCGTCATATTAGTAACTGAACTGAGAAGCTTTAAAGAAAATGAAATGTAGAAAACAAGAGGACGATGATATTCCAATGAAGTGTGGAAATGTTTAGGAGATCAAGGAATTTCTTTTATAAATCTTTCTAATGTTATCTTAAAGACAAAAAGAGTGTCGATGGAGAAAAGAGTTTGTTGGTTCCTTTATTTAAGAAAGGTGATGCACAAGAGTGTGCAAATTTTAAAAGGCATTAAGTTAATGTGTCATCATTACATATTATGGGAGAGAGTAATTGAGCATGTTACGATGATACAAAAGTTTCACATTGTTTGGTTTCATGCTAGGTAGATCTATTATGATTATACATTTGTTAAGAGGTTTGATGGATATAGAGAAAGTAAAGGAGGATCTACATATGATATTTATTGATTTAGAAAGCTTATAATAAAGTTTTAAGAGATGTTCTTTGGAGAGTTCTAGAAAAGAAAGGAGTTAATATTGGTTATATTCAAAGCCATTAAGGATATGTATACTAGAGTTGTTACTTGTGTTCAAACATAGGGAGGATTGACAAAATATTTTCCTATTTCAATTGGATTAAATCAAGGATCAGCTTTAAGCCCATTTATGATATATCTTATTGTGTTAAACAGTGGAGGATTGACAAAATATTTTCTCAATTGGATGATCAGTTCTTTTGCTTAGTTATGGATGTTCTCAAGGAATTTCTTGGCTTACAAAAAGACATAGTAAGAACATCCATAACTAAAGCAAAAAAGATAAGGGCTTAAAGCTGATTTTGATGTAATCCAATTGAAATAAGAAAATATTTTGTCAATCCTCCTTGTGTTTGGACACAAGTAACAGCTCTAGTATACATATCCTTAATGACTTGAATATAACCAATATTAACTCCTTTCTTTTCTAGAACTCTCCAAAGAAGATCTCTTGAAACTTTATCATAACTTTCTCTAAATCAATAAATATCATATGTAGATCCTCCTTACTTTCTTTATACTTTTCCATCAAACCTCTTAACAAATGTATAGCATCCATAGTAGATCTACCTGGCATGAAACCAAAAATGTATAAAAATGCATAATGATGACATTCAAGATAATCTTTACAAGTAGTACTTTGTTATAAAAATTGTATCCCTTCCTTGGAAAGCTTTATCTATGGGAAAACATGCTCACTCTCTTAGGCATTTCTCACCTGAAAGTGGAAAAGTACAAAGACTTTCTCCTCTCACCAAAATCTTTCATTCATTCAATCACCTGCATAAGCCATCAAAAAGATATTTATCATTAGAGAGATGAAATCAAAGGAATGGTCAAGCAAACACTTTGGTTAACTAACTTATACATACAGCTTTCACCATCCTTTTAATACCCCTGTGAAATCACAAGTGATCATTTGAACAATTTGTGGGTTGGAATTATTTTTATTTCTAGTTGTTGACGCATATATCAACATTTTAAGTATAGTACTATGAATTTGTTGTTTAACATCCATCATTGACCATTCATAAATGTTGAATAGATCAAATTCAAATTGGATTTTATTATAGTCTTCTTCGTAGACTATGTCTATGGCATTGATTAGGGGTAATAGTATATTCTCGTCTATCTAGATTTATATAGTGGCCATTTAGATGATTTATTTGGATGTTTTATTGATTTTAAAAAGTTCTAATTTTATTTTTTCATTTGAATTTTGAAATTATTCTTTTAATTTTTCTATATTTAAATCTTCCAAATTTACTTATTCCACATTTGAAGTAGTTAAATTTTCTTGTTCTAAAGTGATGATATTTGCACTTTTTAATTTTAGTAAATCTTCATAATCTTTACATGAGGGTCCTAGATTGAAGGACACTTGAGGTGGTAGTTGAATGGTAGGATATATGGTTACTATTTGTTCCACTGTGTTTGTTTTTTGTTCTTGATGGAGTTAGCCAAATTGTTCTGATTCATCGAAAGAATTTAATTGATCAATTTTATTTTTAGTTTTGAATAGATGAGTAGATATTATTTGGCAATTGATATTTGTATAATTTAACTATTTTATTATAGATATTAATTCTTGTTGTACAGTTATCTAGGAGGCAACTCCACCAAACGTTATTATTTTTAAATTTGCTTCATTATCCTATTCAACTGTTGTAAGGACTGAAGGGGGATAGATAGGTTTTTCATCTTTGGGTTATCATACTGATTTGAGATTCAAATCTTTTATTAAATTGTTAACTGAATCATTTAGCAAAGGGAAAAATAACTAATCCTTTACTATTTTTAGTTTTAATATCTTTAAAGTATTGATCAAAATAGTTTTTTCGTTTTCAATAATGATTCTTGTATAATTTAAATTTTATTATAGTAATTATTTATTCTTGAGTCATTAGGAGCAAACTGCCAAAAAAAGGATTATTTTATAATTTTGTTTACTTCATTTTCAGATTTTGTTGTATGAATGAAGGATAGTTGTAGGAGGTCTGAAGGATGATTATATACTGTTGGGATTCATCTGTATTTTTAAGAAATTATAAAAGGGAAATAACTCACTTTACTATTTTTAGTTTTAATTCATAAAGTATTCAAATACAAATTTTTCAGATAATTTTAATTTTCTTTCTATACCATTTCTAAATTCTTCAATTTTGTGGTTCCAAAGCAAATAAAAAAAGATCCTTGATGGATTTTTTTAAGTCAAATTTCATTAAAATTAAATTTGGTTTCCGTGTGTGATGGAGAAGATTGTTCACAACTTTGGGGATGTAATAATTGTTTTTTAGACATTTTATTAATTTTTTTTTGTGACATCAAAGATGCTTATTCTAGAATATCTTCTTGACTGGAATTTGTCGATGGAATTAATATCCTGGGAAGAGTGATTGATCTTCTCAAATTAAATCAGATTTTAACATTTTCATCATAATAGAATGATTTGATCAATCTCGGTTGACTATAGGTGTAGGAAGTATTGTACTTGGCATTAGAGCCATGAATAATTAGATTAGCTGTAGGAATTCTATAAATGAAATTTTTAACAAGATTAATTAATAATTTCTGAAATAGTATGTAGAGATATAGTCAGGTTTTGTTATATCCCATAACCATGTAAAGTCCTTGATTGATTTTTTATCAACTATAAAAGAAATGATTCTTAAAAAAAATAGCATTTAATAAATATTTTGATGATGAGCTACATGATGAAACATGCTAGTAAGGCTCGTTATGATGTAATAGAAAGGGAAATTTTTTTAAAATAAGTATCGTTATAAATGTAATTAGCGAATTAAGTATCATTAAAAAAAATTTAGAATAGATACTACCAAGATTAGATTAACGCCTAAGTGACGCTGAAAGTTGTCACGAACGCGTACCACTGACCTTCGCACTGAAGAGTCCCACTTAGGCGCAGTCCAGGATTCGGTGTCGCCTACTAAGCGCCACGCTCAATGCTAACGCGACAACTTTCACGCCACGCCGACGGCACCACGCTACTAATTAATATCTATTTCTAAATTTTTTTTAATGATACTTAATTCTAATTAAATTTCTAACGATATTTATTTTAAAAAAATCTCCATAGAAAGGACAGTAAGTTTTATTTGGTTAATTCATTAGCTCTTTCTCATAATATATTTTGCTGTTCATTCTTCAAGACCTATTAATTAAACAACTTAAAAAAATTCAGTTATTGAGTTCCACCTTATTCTCCATGGCATCAGAAACTCTAAAACAACTAGTCATAGTATAGCTAAAGTATTCTTAATAAGAAAAAAATATTAAAAATACAGAATTAGCAAATATTTGATATATGAAGAAGAATTAAATAAATTAACTATTCCAAAAATAGAAAAAAATTTATAAAATAGGAACCTTTGACTTAAAAGGTAAAGTTGTAATTAAAACAATAGAACAATTGATTGCTGTAGACAATAATGAAAAAAAACTATTTCATTATTTAGCGAATATACTTTATCCAAATAACATTTAAACTTTTTACTCTAAGAAGATTAAATATATTTATTCTGGCCTATTTTAGAGATAACATACTTAAATTGGGCACAATCTCTTATGAGAGTGGTAGAAACCACTTTTGTTATGGATCCGCTTATTTCAACACTTTCTCAAACTTAAGTTTGTCATTATGTGACATTTATCTGTATGAAGCCAACAAAATATATTTGTAACTTCATGGATATGATTTTCTTCCCAGATAAAACAATTGCTTTACTTTATAGAATTCTTTTAAGATAATGAATACTTTATGACCAAACATAAAAAGAGTTGTACAGCCAATATACCGTACAACTATATTTAAGAGTAATCTATTAGCATAAAATATAACAATTAATAGACTATTATGTGGAATGGAGAGAGAGAAGGTCACACATTGTAATTACTTTGTCAAATATGAAGTTTTTAGCTCTCGGTTACGTAAATTCAAGGATATAGCCTTGCCTCTTGAGAAGGTAGTCAAGACTTGCTGCTTTTTCAGCCATAGAATTTTTTGAGCTTTCTAGCTCAAAAATAAATGACTGCCATGAATACTATCATGACTCTAACAACTTAGTGTGATTATAGTATGAGAACGTCCCATTGTTGTATCCATGCACAAGCTAGCATATAATGGTAGTTAGGGGACTCAGTTTAATCATTAGATTGTGCTTGAATAACCTTTTTATCCCATATAAAGCTAGTCAACTAGGTTTCTTACTGCATACAATCCTAGTATTTTACTTGATTCGATTTGTCTGATTGGGCCTCCATATTTAGGTGTATAGATTTAACAAATTTCACTACTTTTTGAAGCATGTTTTCTATTTGTCTCTTTAGATTTTTTTTCGTAAATAGAAAACACATTTTGTAAGTGTTTATTTTGTTTTCACTTATTTTGTGGGTGAAAGTGTAATTATTATATTAGGAGGGCTGCTAGTGATTATGAGTGTGGAACAATGAGTTTGTGAGTGATTGACCGGATGCATGCATTCCTAAGCTAAATTATCAAGTTTTTTTCCACAAAAAAATACTTTTTAAATATTTTTTATTGTAATTGATTTTTATTTTTTAGTAGTTTTTACTTGCATTTTAATTTTAATTTTTTTTAATTTTATTTATTTTATTTTTAAATTGATGATGAACTAAACTAATCTATTGATGGTTTATGGTATGTTTTATGAATTATTTTAATTTTTTTGTGGTTTGGTGCTTATGTCTCAACTTATCTATAAGCTTGTGTCTCGCCTCACTTAGTCAAGCTCCTTACTTCCTAATTTTAACTTTTTAAACTTTGCATATATCATGAGTTGTCTTACGGGCTTAGATTATTGAGATGAAAACAAACAGTAGAACAAGAGGTTGAAGACTACCGTTACAATTTACATACTATAACTCCATAAAGAAATTCATTTCTTTCTTTCTTTATTTCTTATAAAATTTTTAATATGACAAAAGAGCCACTAATTATTTATTATAAAATTTTAAAGATTATTGTTGATATTAAGATTATCAATGTTATAAGTATTTATGCTCCTCAAGTAGGTTTGGATGTAAGCTCAAAAGAAAATTTTTGGAATGAATTATGAATTAATACAAAAGATATCTCTCAAGAAAAATATTTATCGGAGGAGATTTAAATGGATATGTTGGTAGAATAAGATTTTAAAAGTTGCTCACGCTATGATTCAGATGAATTAATGAAGAGACTATATTAGATTTTCTTTTTTACGATTTCAGAATTAATACTTTATTTAAGAAAAAGATGAACATATTATTACTTATAAAATGAATCAAGAAAAGATCGATTATTTCTAAATGAGAAAAATAGATCGCTTAGATTGAAAGATCAGAAGCCATGAAAGTTTAAGATCAACATCGATTGTTATTTTTAGATTTTAAGATGAAAGATAGAGAAAAATAAATCAAATTATTGTCCCAAGATTAGATGACACTTAGAGAACACAAATAAAAAATATTTTAAGAGACAAGAGCTTAGAATTTAGAATGTTCATAAAGTTTAATATAAAAAGAAAGAAAATTAAAAGTTCTAAAACGCTTAGAGAATCAAAAAGAAAACATTCTTTTAATAAAAATAGTTGGTGGTGGAATAAGAGTGTGCTAGAAAATATAAAAAATAATAAGTATTGTTATAAAATTTGGTTTGGATGTAAAAACTTGTTGAATTAGGAAAGATATAAAGTGACCTGTAGAGATTCTAAGAAAACAATATATGATGTAAAAAATTTAGTTTTATGATTTATACAATATAGATATCAAAGAAAGATGTATGTATAAGTTAGACAACCAAAAGACAAGAAGAGAAAAAAGATTATTAATAAATATAATAAAGTCTTTTCTTAGAAAATGATATTGAAAAAAGATGAGATATTTTGATAAACTTCAATGAAGGATTTGAATGTACGATTGATTTTAAATCTTAATACCCTAAACAAAAAATAGAGAATTTTATTTTATCAGATTAGTAACTGTTAGAGAAGCTTAAAAGCAAATGAAATGTAAAACAAGAGACTTGATATTCCAATAAGTGTGGAAATGTTTAGAGATCAAGGAATTTCTTGGCTTAAAAATTTTTTTTAATGTTATTTTAAAGACTAAAAGATATCGATGAGTGGAGAAAGAGTTTTTTATTCCTATATTTAAAGGTAATAAAGTGTGCAAATTATAGAGAATTAAGTTAATGTGTCATACATTAAAATTATGGGAGAGAGTAATGAGCATGTGATACAAAAGTTTCTCACAACTTGGTTTCATGCCGTAGATCTACTATGGATGCTATACATTTGTTAAGAGGTTTGATGGAGAAGGAGAAAGTAAGGAGGATTTACATATGATATTTATTGATTTAGAAAGCTTATGATAAAGTTTCAAGAGATTCTTTGGAGAGTTCTAGAAAAGGAGTTAATATTGATTGTATTCAAGTCATTAAGGATATGTATACTGAGTCAACATTGTGTCCAAACACAAGGAGGATTGACAAAATATTTTCCCATTTCAATTGATTACATCAAGGATCGCCTTTTAGGCCCTTATCTTTTGCTTTAGTTATGGATGTTCTTACCAGCATTTACGGAAGATGTACCTTGGTGTATGTTTTTTGTTGATGACATTCTTCTGATAAGACTAGATGGAGTCCAAGAGAAACTTGAATTATGGAGGTCAACATTGAGTCAAAGGTTTTCGCTAAGTAGATCTAAAAATTGAATATAGAGATGTAATTTTAGGTAGAAGATCTGAAGAGTGTTGTAACATTGTGAACAAGTCATTAATAAGAGGCGATTGATATTTAGGTTCATTTGTTCAAAATGATGGTGAAATAAATTTGAGATGTTATTAGAGAATTCAAGTTGGATGGTTGAAGTGGAGGAATGCATTTTTGTTGTGTGATAAAACTTCCACTTAAACTTAAGAGAAAATTTTATAAGATGGTGGTAAGATTTGCAATGACTTATGGTGCAGAATATTGGCCAATAAAAAAGAAGATAAAGTATAAGACTGATTTATGAGGATGCTCGTGGATGAGTGGCTTTACTCTTAGAGATAAAATGCTAAATGAGTATATTCGGAAAAAGTTGGAGTAGCTTCTGTAAGATAAGATTAGAGAGTCGCCAGATGGTTTGGCCACATAGAGCGTCACTGATGACCAAGAGAGAGTAGATGATTTGCTTTATGTTAAGAAAGGTAGTAGACCTAAAGACTTAAGATGTAAAAAATGATCTTAGATACTTGAATTAAATGAAAATTTGACATATAAGGACACATGAGAAGGATTCATATAATGACAATTTAGTGGGATAAAGGCTTGTTGTTGACAAAAGAGCCACTAAACTAAAAATTTTATTCTACAATAAGATAATTACATAAATCTTGAAACAAAACAATTGATATACAAAAGATATTTGAAAGGCAAGTATCTAAATTGTTCTGTACATATACCAAAAAATTACACAAGTAGCTAACATATGTTGCTTCACTTCTATTATAAACAAAGCCCTTTTTTCATTCATTTACTTTAGAAAATATACCTGAAAAAATAATTATCAACTGAGGAGGATATAATATATATATATATATATATATATATCACAATTTTAAACTACGATAACTCAAAATAAATCGAAGTAACATGCATGCTAATTATCAAAATTAAACTGTAAAGAAATTAGAAAATTTGCTTTGCATAATAATAAAAATTATGACCATAAATTTTACTTAGTAATTAGAGTTATATATAATTCTACCTCTAATACAAGACGAAATCACCTGAGGATAAAAAAAACTTTCATAACACTTTTAAGCTTAAATAAAATCTTCAATCATATAAGAGCCACTACAATCCACAAATGATTTAATAATTTTCACACAGATATATTATCAAAGTTCATATTACATATAATTTAAACATAATTTAATATAATTGATATAATTATCTTCCAAGTCTCTACTATAAATATAACTCTCCTTCTATTAACATTTAGATTACACTAAAAAATTAAACAATTAACAATTGAATAAAATTCGGTTAATTACGCTGTTACACTATAATAAACAAGAAGGTAAAACTAGTATGCATTCCAATTTTTTTTATCACATGTGCAAAAAAAAAATTTGCTTAAATAATCAAATATATGGGGGGTAGGTATACATAAATATTTCGTGTAAACTTTTACTTTTATATTTATCACCTGTCTTAGGAGTCACCGTTTAAATCTTTACTAATAATTATCCAAAGGATAAGTAGCAATTACCATTTTTCAATTTCATTTTTTCGATAGACAAGATATCATGGCCCTACCAAGAGATCATAAGGTGAACTCCACTTTCAACATACACATTCATAACATATAATTATACTTTATATATAAATTTATAACTAACAAGAAAATTAATTTTATAAAATGACGTAAGTACAATATGATCTAAAGATTCGTTATTATCCAACACGAAGAAATAAGAAATTACATCACAATTTAAAGAAAAAATAAATCATAACTCATAGAAAAGAAAAGTCATAATCATATAAACGTGCATTTCATCACAAAAAATTAAAAATATTTTTACCATAAATGTAAGAATATAATTACCCATTTTAACTTCCAGTTTCCTCTTGAATCTCCTTTTCTTTAATGCTTCTTTCCTTAATTGAAATTCCTATAAAATGAAATATTGATTGGATCAATATTAAAAATAACGTATTTTATTCTATGTTGTTCATATGATATTTACATATAGCTTCTATTAATCGACGCTCACATTCATCAATATTCATTGTCTATTTTCTAAATTAAGTTAAATTAACCTTTAATTTATTTAATATAATGATATTTATACACGTCTAATTTGACATATAATACTTCTAAATCTTATTAATCATATTATTTTTCTTAATATAAAATATTAAATGTTAAAGTGACTTAATATATTTCATCTAATGTTTATCATACCCCTTAAAATGATTTTAAAATAATTAACGACTATAGATAAATTTTATTATCTTTTAATGTTTATCATTTCCCTTCTAATGATTTTAAATCAATTAACGATAATATAACTTAACATAAGTTTAAGGTTTTATTAAATTTCCAATTATATTTCATATGTAAGGGTTTAATACTTAATTACTTAACTATTCTCATAAATTTTTCAATATATTTATGATTTACATACATAACCTTTAATATAATTAAAATATATTGTATATCGAAATACTTATGTAGGCATTTGTATAGTAAAATGGTTATTTTGGATTCGCACTTCATTTTGAAATTAAAATCTATTTAATATAAGTACATTTCCTTTTATAATATAAAATGCATTTTCCTTTATTATATAATAACAAAACCAAAAGAAAAAGAAACTTACTTCTCGGTTTGCCCTAAGCCCTCACTCCGTCAGCAAGACGACGCAAGTCTCTCCTTTCCTCCCGCTCGACGACTCCTCGCTGGTCATGCAAAGGCTTCCTCTTCCTTCTTCTTCTTCACGCACGGGACAGGGTTTAGACTCGACGACGTGATGGCTAATGGCGATGATGTGTGTTCGACCAGAACGACGCAGGTGAGTGTGATTCCCCTTCTCCCGCTCTCTCTCTCTCTCTCTCTCGTTAGAGTGTTTGGTAAAACGAACCGAACTCTCCCTTCGACTTTTCCACTCATACCAATCGTCATGGCCGGATTTTATTATTTATTTATTTATATTTTTTTCGGTTATTACAATCTTTCCCTCTTATAAAAAATTTCGTCCTCGAAATTAAATAATATTAATAGAAATAAACATACCTTTAATTAAATAATTGAGGATAAAGTCCTGATTGATTCCTTCTCCCACGTTTCGATCGATCCATGTTTTACAAGAAAAAATGAAATTTTTCTATTCAGAGCTTAATATCATAATCTATAATTCTTTTTGGCTCCTTCACAAATGTGAGATCCGGTTGAATATCAATAGGATCCACAATAAATTTGTTGGTTTCATCAGTAATGTACTTTCACATAAGAGAAATATGAAACACATTGTGCACTTTCAGATGAGAAGAAAGCGCCTATAAGCCACTTTCCCAATTCTTTTCAAGATTTCATATGGACCAATATAATGCGCTAACTTTCCAACTTTGCTAAATCATTTTATACCTTTCTTAAGAATTTACAAAATTCTTTCACTTCAAACTATCTTAACGTTTAGATCATAATATTTCCTGCCTATCTTGAACAACTTTTATCTATCATCGATCAATGGACCTTTTCAATTATTTCATCTACTACATCCGCACTAATGATTCTTCTTTCACTTTCCACCTAACAAAGCTGTCAGATTTTCTTCCATACAATGCTTCAAGTGAGCCATACCAATACTTGAAAGCTATTATCAGTAAACTTAATCAAAGTGCAAATGAATTTTCAATTTCTCCCAAAATCATACAAAGTCCAAGAAATCTTGAGTGTTTGAATTATTCTTTTCATTATGGAGGATGGAATGATCGAAAGTAAGCTTCGATTAAAGTTTTCTTTGAATTTTTCTACAATTTGATGTAAATACCATCCCGACGGACACTATAAATTTTGGTACACCATATAACTTCAATGATTTCATCAACATACTTTCTAGCTTTTCAACAACATCGATTGTTTGATAGATAAAGATGATATTTAGTCAACCTATCAATAATGACCCAAATATAGAAATTTCTTCCGGATCTGGTAACCACAAGATCCATAAGAATATCATTTCATTTCCACTCAAGTAGGTAAAAAGCCCACTGACTTTGATGTTTAATCATCCGACGATTGACATTTATGTAGACAAATTCAACACTTCTTTTATTCGACCATCAAAAATATTTTCTTAAGATCTTGATATATTTTTACTACTGATGAATTGTATAATTAATGTGCTTCATGTAAGATGTCTTTCTTCAAATGTCCAACATCTAGAATGCAAACTCTGCCATGATACTTCAGTAATCCTTCGTCATCGATTTTAAAATCTTCTGTATGGCCTACCTTTACCAAATCTAAAATTTTCTAAAAGTCATCATCTTTAGGCAAAGTATATCGTATTTTGTCTTTCAAATTTGATTATATAGCCATTTGATTTAACAATAAAGCATGATCATCTATAGATTTAATAATTGAAATTTTCTATTTTTTTAAATCTTTAATCAACTCATCCTATTGAGAGATCAACCAATAAAGACTACCGATGTTTTTCTACTCAAGATCGAACTATATTTGCCTTTCCTGGATGATATTGAATATCCAAATCATAATCCTTAATGAATTCTAACCATCTCCTTTGTCTTAAATTTAGCTCATTCTGAGTAAATATATATTTAAAGCTTCACACCTTATTCCATATAGATAATGCCTCCAAATTTTTAATGCAAATACCACCGCTATATCTATCATGGTTGGATAATTTTTTTCATGATTGATAAGCAATCACTTTTCCATTCTCGCATAAGTACACATCCCAAGCCTCTTAATGAACACTATAAATTTGAAATCTTTCGTCTCAATAGTTAATACTCGTTATTAATCAATTTTTCAAAAGTTCTTTACATCGATCGACCATTCAAACTTATCGTTGAGTTAACTATAGCGACATAATCGTGGAAAACCTTCAATGAATCTTTTGTAATATCCTGCCAACCCTAAGAAACTTCTGACTTTTGTGACGGTTTGCCATATTTATCTCGACTTTACTCTCGATCCACTAAAACACCTTCACTACTAATCATGTCAAGAATATGATGATATTTAACCAAAATTCACACTTTAAAATTTTGCATATAATTCATTTCCTTGAGCTTGAAAAATAATGATGGTTTTCGCAGTTTACATCTTTGGAATAAATTAATATCATCTATAAATACAATCACAAATGAAAAAAGGTTCAAAGATTCTATTCACGAGATCCATAAATACGCTAAGAGATTTAAGCCAAAAGCATCACCACAAACTCATAATGCCCATACCTTATAATCGAATGCTTTTGGTATATCTTCTTTGATTTTCAACTAATGATAATCGATCTTAAATCAATTTTAAAATACGCTCCTTCTAGTTAAAAAAAAGATCATCAATTCTTGCGGAATATTTATTCTTCAATGATTAAGTGTTCTATAATCGACATAACCTTAAGCTCCCATCTTTCTTCTTCACAATAAGAGCTCCCAAGGAGATGTACCAGCGATAAATCCCTTATCTAACAATTCTCAGTCGATTCTTCAACTCTTGTAATTTTTTCGATCGCCATTCTTTTTTGTTACAAGTTTTGATCTTGAATTAAATCAATGAGAAATCTATCTCTCCTCGATTGGAGGTAAATTTGATAAATCATCTAAAGACTTACGGATACTCTTACTGATATCCTCTAACTTCTTTACCTCTTTAAGAATATCAATGACTGAAAGCAAGAAAACCTTCATTTTCTAGATCTAACTTTAACTTTTAACACCATAAGTTAATACTCTTTACGCCCCACAAATTTGAATTCTTCTTCTCCAGAATATTGAATTTGATTATCTTTTACAACAATCTATAGTAAGATAAGCCAATACATTTCTAAAATCACATCAAATCTTTTCATAAAATTTATCATCTTCTTAATGGCTCTTTGATTATGATCATACTTATGTCTCTAAATATAAAATCTAGCTCTGATACCACTCTTATCACGACCCTATCCGGAAATACCAAGACATGGACGGATAAAAAAAACTTTCATTACACTTTCAAGCTTAAATAAAATCTCCAATCATACAAGAGCCACTACAATTCACAAATGATTTAACAATTTTTACACAGATATACTAACAAAGTTCATATGACATACAATTTAAACATAATTTAACATAAGACATAATCCTATCTCTCCAAGTCTACGATAAACATAACTCTCCTTCTATCACCCATTTAGGATTACACTGGAAAAAATTAGATAACTAACAATCAATAAAATTAAATCCAATTATCATATATTATAAGAAACAAGTAGAACTATTACGTGCTAATTTTTTTTTTTATCACAATAAAGAAATTTGCTTAAACAATCAAATATAGTATACATAAATATTTGTGAACTTTTACTTTATATTTATCACTTGAGGTCACCAGATAAACTTTACTAATACTCATCCAAAGGACAAGTAAAATTACCATTCATTAATTTTATTTCCTTTTCGCTATTTAGATAGATATCAAGGCCCCCATATACGTGAACTCCACTTTCAACATACACATTCATGCAATTATACAACTACGATATAAATTCATAATAATTAAGAAATCAATTAACTTTATAAACGACGTACAATATGATCTAAGATTCATTATTATCCAACACGTAAAAGAACTAAATCACAATTTATGAAGAAGAAAAATAAATCACAACTGCATAAAGGAAAAGTCATAATTATATAAACATGCATTTCATCACAAAAATTAAACACATTTTTATCATAAACGTAAATGTAACATAATTACCCATTTTAACTCAATTTTCAATCTCCTTTTCTTTAACGCTTCTTCCTTAATTGAAATTCCTATAAAATGAAATATTGATTGGATCGATATTAAAAGAACGATTTTATTTTATTTTATTCATATGATACTTACATATACTTTATTAATTGACCACATTCATCAATATTCATCGTTTATTTTCTAAATCAAGTTATATTAATCTTTAATTTATTTAATATAATGATATTTATACGCCTAATTTGACATATAATACTTCTAAATCTTATTAATCATATTATTTTTCTTAATATAAAATATTAAATGTTAAAGTGACTTAATATATTTCATCTAATGTTTATCATACCTTTTAAAATGATTCTAAAATAATTAACGTGCTATAGATAAATTTTCTTTTCTTTTAATGTTTATCATTTCCCTTCAAATGATTTTAAATCAATTAATAATAATATAACTTAACATAGGTTTAAGGTTTTATTAAATTTCCAATTATATTTTATATGTAAGGGTTTAATACTTAATTATTTGATTATTCTCATAAATCTTTCAACATATTTATGATTTACATACATAACCTTTAATATAATTAAAATATATTGTATATCGAAATACTTATGTAGGTATTTGTATAGTAAAATGATTATTTTGGATTTGTACTTCATTTTGAAATTAAAATCTTTTTAATATAAGTACATTTCCTTTTATAATATAAAATGCATTTTCCTTTATTATATAATAACAAAACTAAAAGAAAAAGAAACTTACTTCTCGGTTTGCCCTAAGCCCTCACTCCCGTCGGATTCTGCGCACGCACGCAAGTCTCTTCTTTCCTCCTGTTCGCACGCACTTAGGGGTGTAAACGAGCCGAGCTTGAGCGAACAAAACTCTTGTTCGTGTTCGGCTAGTTTGAAATTTATTTTGTTCGTCTCGCTTATATATCGAAATAAATGTCGTTTTGATTCTAGCTTAACTAAACGAGCTAACGATAACACGAATGCTAACAACTTTTTTTAACGAGGGATGATAATCAGCCAATTTTTTTCATAACAAAAGTTTTAACCACTGCTACGCCAGATTTGTGATATGTAAATGTCTTCGTATGTATATATATAATAATATATAATTTTTTATTTCGAGCTAAATCGAGCCGAACATGATTGAACAAATGATTCACGCTCGTTCGCTTATATATCGAGCTTGAAATATCTGCTCGCTCGCTTTTTGGCTTAACTAACGAATAACACGAAATATAACGAGACACGACAAGGTCACAGCTTCATTGGAACAACGAGCTTTTGATGACCTACACGCACTCCTCGCTCGGTCACTCAAGGTCACACAAAGGCTTCCTCTTCATTCTTCTTCTTCGATCGCGAAAGGACGATTCTTAGAGACTGGTCGACGCTCTGACGGCCTCGCGGCGATGAAAGTGTATATCGACTAGGAACGCAAGGTAGAGTGTGATTCTCTCTCTCTCTCTCTCTCTCTCTCTCTGGGAGTTCTCAGACAAAACGAATCCAAACTCCCCCCCCTTCTTTTGACTTTTCTACTTTGCGGCCAACCGTCGCGGCGGTTGGATTTTTATTATTTATTTATTTTTCGGTTATTACATATAGTACTTGAATCATAACATTCATCTTGATAGAGATTTTCATATCATAACTTATACTTTCGTCTTTACTTAATACTGATGTCTCAGAAGCGTTATCTAAAAGAAATCTAACTTAGCCCTAGTTAATATACTCTCCATTGACATAGTGGAGCATAGAATAAGTTCACTATTATCTGAGGTGGAAAGGAACCAACCAGCCTTAGTCAATTCATTCTCTATTGACATAGCGGGGTGCAGGTCATATTTCTACTAATTGACTAAGATGAAAGGTAACATGATCAATGAGCTGGCACATTAACATTCCTAGTTAGTAATATAAGGAGGTGATTTTATTTGTCAACATACATATCCAAGCATAACTATATACTTTTTTGTTTCATATTTCCCTTTCTCCACTATATGCAATGTCTATTTATACGGAACATTGTATTGTACATTAAAATAACTGAGACATAATAGAAGACATACTTTATTAGGAGCATTATGAAAGATTATTTGCTTGAGAAATAAATCACGATAACAATTTATAGTTATGACTAGATAACAATAAATCATATTTTGTATATAAATGAATAAAAATCATAATCTTATCAATTAAATGCAATATATCTATAGGAAAAATATTACTCTAATTTAGAAATATAATTTCTCACTTTAATGTGTGCAATTACTACTCATCAGACATGCCCTCGATTTCTGGAACCACAAACTCTATATGCCATTCACGATAACCCAATATAAGACAATTAGTCGAATTCCCTAAATACCTAGGTACATCATATCTTAACATTCCTCTTAAATTAATATCTTAATTACTATTTATCATTGCATATAACTAAATGATAAATCTAATAAATTCCATTTTTTTAATCGAAACACATTTTCCTACTTCAGATAATCTAATGAAGTCTTTGCAAGAAAACTAATGGCTTTTACCACGAAAATTTTGAAAAATAGAAATTTAGAGCTGCAGTTAAAATATTAGGTGATAGTTTAGTTATTTTATTTTAGTTTAGGGATGCAAAGATCTATCAATCAACTTGTACAAAATCCTTGTCTATTTGTTTTGTTTATACGCCTTTCCATTCCCAGCTTAGAATTCTGTATATTTTTTACCTTTATCTTAGTTAGTAGATAGGTACATGAGCAGTACTTCAAATTGAAATAAAAAAAGGGAACAGGAAGACCATTATAATTTTAACCGTCGGAATATTATCACTTGAAATCATCATGGGTTTGAAGGAAAATGCAGTTACCTGAATGAGAATGCACTTTAAGCAATAGACAAAAATGATGTCATGAATTATGCAATATGCATACAAAAGTTTGCAATGATACAAAAACATGAAAAGGCATAAAAAACTGTAAATTTTCAACATTTCAATTATTAAGGAAAAAATATTTAACGAACAACTTATGACATCAAATCTGGGTTATACTCCTTATAGTACAAAGAATCATTCACATTTCATTTAGATCATATATTTATTATAAGTATGCAATAATCTTTTACAGACAATTTCTCATTAGCTTCTTCATTTGAAAATACCTTATCTTTAGCATTCTTTAGGACATCTTTCTGTTCTTCATCAGAGTCTTATCTTTTTCTCATATCATTCCCTTAACTTGATTATGTAGGGAATGTCTACTTGCTCCGAGTAGGTAGATCTTCAACACTCAACATCCTCTTGGGATCACCAGAATTTTTATACTCTCATCCTCATAAAGTTATACATATAAATGTCTCCTCTCTTGGGTTTTAGATTCTTCTTAGATTTGATCTTAGTAGTTGCATCAGCCATTTTGTCCTTAACTTCATTCATAACGACTAGCTTAGAATATGCATTCTTCTCCTTGGAAGGTTTAACATTATTTGCATCTATAAATCATAGGCATTCACATAGAAATTGGGTTCAAATTAATCTCAAATCTTGTGAAGATGAGCAAAATAAAAATTAGATCATTTTCTCTTGACCATAAAGAGTTCTCCAATAATTCAATTATTTTTTCATTCATATTATCTTGCACATCTTTCAATGTATTAAGGATCTGCAATACTACTATGACATTTTGGTGTTAGGTCAACAATCCTTACAATAAGAAGATGGTAGATTTTAAGCATTCTAGTTTAGAAACCTTAAATTGAATTATATTTTTGGGGAACTAGGGTTTAATATGGACAATGCACCCATCATTTCTTTATTAACCTTTCAATAATGGAAAGCTTCAAATAAATTAAGATGCGTTCTCTTCACTATTTTAAATGGAGAAACAAAGATCAATGGAAAACACAATAGATGGAATAAGAAATTTAAAGAATTAGTATCACGACTTGCTCGGGAGCTTGAAAATTTCAAAACAAAAATGCACGATTGATGGTAGAGTTGTATATCTAATATCTATGACATTTTACAATAATCATCCAAATCATTACATAACATTTCACAATAATCAACCATATAATAAAGAGCTACTAAATCACAAGATTTCTAAAATAACATCTGAGCACGGATAAAAATAACTAGTTGCATTAATAATTTTAGTAAAGTAGTATAACATATGATAACATATATATATATATATATATATATATCTATTTTCATTACCTCCTCTTCTTTTGTAAACAAAATCTCTTTCATCAACCATTTAACTTAAGCGATCATTTCTTGTAATAAGTATTTAAACAATATGTGAAGTTATGCATAACTTAGTGACTAATTATAGTTCTGCCATATACTAATTTATATGTATATATATATATATATATATATATATATATATATATATATATATATATATATATATATATATATATATATATTAACATGTAATAGTAAAAGTGATTGGAAATTAATAATTTATTTTATAAAAATTTGAATCACTTGCATTTTTTAAGTACAAACTTTCAATCACTTTCATTTACATTTTATTTATAAAGTTATCTCAAGAGCATAATCTAAAAATATCAATTAAGATACAATTTTTCCATTCTTTTTTTTTCAAGACTTTTCCAATTTTCTTTTCTAAACCTTTTTCATTTTTATGCATGCGGGGAATAGCATCCCCAGGTAGTACCATAAGGGGGTGGCTCCTGTAATTGACTTATACATTCATGTCATTTATTATTTCTTTTACAATATTCATTAAACATTCAAGGCAAATACAATGTATAAAGTCTTTTCAAAAATAATTTATAATGCTTATACGACTGTAGTAAATTAAACATTCAGTTCATGTTATATATAACTTCAGGATGTAAACATTTTAAACATTAATGCATTTATATTTAAAAAATTAGAATTAATGTAAGTAGAAAGGTAATTATTCACCTTGATTTTACTATGATTCATCAAAATTGATCTTTCAGCACTATCTCTTTCTTTCCCTTAAAACCATAAAGAAAACTATTGTAATATTTACATTTATATTTATCACCTCTTAATTTAATTTGTTTCTTCATACTTCACTACATTAAAGTACTTAATCCTAATCCATAAATTTGATATGTTTTTAAAACTATGAACTGATTTAATAAAGCATACAATGATTACAATTAAATATAAAATTTTGTTTTCATAAAGTTTCATGTTAAATTTTCTTGAAACATTCTTAAAATTTTTTAATCCTTTTCTAATATATGATGATAATTTCTAAATAAATTTATGTAATTTTCTCAAATGAAAAATTTTACATCACACATAAACATAAACTCTTCATAAATTTTCTCTAAAGTTTACACTTAAAATTTCATCATATATTACTTCAATCAATAAAATAAAGAAGAAATTTATTTTATCTGAATTTTTTTGTTTATAAACTTCTCTCTCTTGTTCCTGTCCCTTCTTTCTCTTCTTTCTCTTCCTTTCTCTTTTCTTCTCCTTTTTTTTCTCTCTTTCTCTCCTTTTCTTTTGTTTGCTGCTTGTCCCTCTTGCTCTCTTTTTTTTTTCCTGCCTGTTGCCCCTCCTTTCCCATATTAGATTTCCCGTGAGAGGGAATAGTGTGTCAGTTCATAAAATTGATGTTATAGTTAAATTTTTTTCATTTTATTTTTTCATTGCTATTACAATCTCCTCCTCTTATAATAATTTTATCCTCAAAATTTGAAAATGTAGATAAAAATAATCATACATTTAATTAAAGAGATGTGGACAACATTCTTGCATTTTTAATTTCTTCTCCCATGTTGCATCTCTTTCCATTCCATATTTTACATCATATTCTATTATCTTTGTAGGTTCCTCTATATAAGTCAAGTCAAACTATATATCCACTAATCTTGCATTGTCTACTTGATTCATTAACAATATATTTTCGAAGTGTGGAGATATGAAATGCATTATGAACTTCTTGCATATTTGTTGATAATACCAATTTTTAATCTACTTTTTCATTCTTTTCAATAATTTCAAATGGTCCCATATATCTTGGGCTCAACTTTCATATTTTTCCAAAATGTTGAATACTCTTCATAGGATTGACTTCCAAATTCTCCAACATCAAATTCTATTACTTTATATTTAGGATCATAATATTTTCTCATCTATACTGAATTGGTTTTAATCTATCTTTAATTAATTGGATTTTTTCTGTATCATCATCCACCCATTTTTACCAATGACTTTACTTTTCTCTAATTTCAACCCAAAATAATGGTGTCTTACAATTTTTTCATAACCCCCAATGCTTGCTTAAAGGCTATTGTTATATGCAAATTCTACCAATGATATATGTGACTCCCATTCTCTATTAATATGAAGAGCACATAAATTCCTTGAAGTTTGGATAGTCTTTTTTGATTGACCAGCTATCTATGGGTGAAATGTGGTGCTAAAAGTTAATCTTGTTCCCATAGCTTTATGAATTTTCTTTCATAGCCTGGATATAAAGCTGTCATTTCTAGCTAATATTATGGATACTAGTACCCGTGTAATTGTACAATCTCATCCACATGTAACTTTGTTAATTTCTAAACATGATCTATTTGTTTGATTGGTAAGAAATGTGCAAACTTTGTCAATCTGTCTATAATGGTTGTAACTATCCACCAGGTCTTTGATGTTTGATTTTAACTACCTGACATGTAGGACATTTAGCTGCAAACTCTGCAACACTTTTTAATCTTGGTAACTAAAATATTTCATTGAGCTTTTAAGACATTTTATTACTTCTTGGATTATATAGTATAGTTGGATAGATTTGCTTCTTCTAGAATTTGTTTTCTCAATTTATCAACATTTGGAAAATAAATCTTGTCTTCATATTTACCAATTCATCTTCATCTATCCTATATTCCACTAGACTGCCCACCTTTACTTGATTTATGATTTTTTGAATAGTAATATCCTTGGCTAATGAATCTTGTATTATGCTCTTTAAAGTATATTGGATTGTCAATTGATTCATTTGAATGAAATTTTCATCAATATAATTAATCACTGATAATTTTAATCTATCCATGTTTTAATTAACTATTTTTGTTGAGTAATCAATCAATTTATATTGCTTGAAGCTTTTCCACTGAGTGCATCTGAAACAACATTTATCTTCCCAGGTTGATACAATATATCCAAATCACAAATCTTTAATGAATTCTGGCAAGTGTCTTTGTCTCAAATTCAATTCTTTTTGAGTGGATATATATTTTAAACTCTGATGATGAATAAAAATTTTGCATAAAATTTATATAAATAATGTCTCCATATTTAAAGTGCAAATACAACTGCTGCCAACTCTAATTCATGTGCTGGATAATTTCTTTCATGGTTCTTTAATTGTATAAGCAATGACTTTTTCATGTTGTATAGCACACATCCCAATCCCCTTAACAATGCATTACTATAGATTTGAAATTCTTCTATTTCTAATAGAATAATTAGTTTAAGAGTTGTCATTAAATAAGATTTTAGCTTTTGACAAGGTTCTTCATGGCGATCTATCCATTCATTTTTTATTGCCTTTTGTATTAATATGGATAATAACCTAGTAGTATGAGAAAACCTCTTAACTAATCTCTTATAATATAGCCAGCTAGACCTAGGAAACTCTTGACTTTCATAACTGTGGTCGGTCTTGGCCAATCTGTAATTGCCTTTATTTTATTCTGGTATGCCAAAATACTCTCTCCATTGATCACATGTCCAAGAAAAGTTACACTTATAACCAGAATTCACATTTAGAGAAATTTTTATGACTTATTCTCTTTTAGAACTTATAAACTGCAAGAAGATGAACTAAATGACTGCCTTCATCTTTTAATAAACTAAAATATTGTCTATAAATACTATTACAAATATATCTAGAAATGGCCAAAAGATTTTGTTCATGAAATCCATAAAGACAATTTGTTAACTCAAATGCATCATTACAAATTCATTATGCCCATAGCTAATTCTGAATGATATTTTTGTTATATCTTCTTTCTTAATTCTCAGTTGATGATAGCTTGATCGTAGATCAATCTTCGAAAATATAGAAGTTCCTTCCAATTGATGAAAGTGATCGTCAGTTTTCACTAGGGGATATTTATTTTTAACTGTGAGCTTATTCAATTCCTTATTGTCAATACACATCTTTAAGCTTATATTTTTTTTACAAATAATACTAGGGCTCCCCATGGTGATGTATTGGACTTGATAAATCGTTTATCCTATAATTCTTGCAACAGACTTTTCAATTCCTATATTTTTTTAATTGCCATATGATTCGGTGCTTTGGATATTGGTTCTAACTTGGTATTAAATCAATGATGAAATCAATCTCTCTCATAGATGGTAGACCAGATAAATCATCTAGAAAAATTTCTAGATTCTCCTTCATCACTGTTATATCATTCAACTATTTCACTTCCTTTATTATCTCTCACTAGTGCTAGAAATCCTTTATCGTCATTGTTCAATAACTTGTAAGTCTTCATAGATGTTATTATCATTAGATGCCAACCCTTGATCTCCATAAAATTTGAATTTTACTTCTCTAGATAAATTGAATTTGACCACTTTTTTATAATCTATAATTATGAAATGACTAGATAACAAATCCATATATAAGATTATATAAAACTTAATTAAGGGTAATACAATCAACTTCGACTCAAAATTTCTTTGATAGATATTTAATTTAACTTCATGTATGCCATTAACATTCATGTAACTTTTATTTGACATCTTTTTTGATAAAATAGTAGGCATGTTTGAAGTATGTAAATTCATCATTTTAATTAAATCCTCTAAAATGAATGAGTGAGATGCTCTTGTATAAAATAATATTTATATAGGTTTGTTCTGAACTGAAATACTATATGTAACAAGATAGAGAGGCATACAAATTTAAGACTTTATTATTTAACATAAATTATATTTATAATATTATAAATAAAATGAAATAATATTCTATTGCATAATACAAAATTAATTATGAGTAAACATGTACACCTTAGGAGAATTCTTAGCCTCTTGTATAATGTTTTGTCGTGACTGATTCTGATTTGACACCAATGTTGTGGATTTATTTATTTTCTGTATGCTATAATTTTTTTGAGATGGTGTAGCACTAACTTTTGTTTCCACTTGAGGCTTTTGTCCAAGAGTAGGACAATTCTTTGTTATGTGTCCTAGTTGATGACATCAAAAATAAGTGTTGGATTCTAATAGATGCTTGCCCTTATGAAAATTTTCAAATTTTCACATTTGTTAACATCTTTCTAACTTTTAAACTTTTTAGATCTTGCTTTCTTAATATTTGAATTTCCTGGCCGAGAGAATTGTTTAGCCTATGAAATTGTAAACTTATAGATTCTTCTTAAATTTTATTGTCTAATGATCTCTTCTTCTGCAAGTAGCTTGTAAATTTAACTTTATTCTTTTAGCTCTCCCAACTAGCACAGAATAATCATCAACGCCAAGTATAATTAAAGGCTTTCTGATTGCATCTTTCAATCTAGAAAAAAATCTGTGATATTTCTTCTTTGCATTTGAAATCAAATGTTGTGCATATCTCTAAAGTATAGTGAATTCAGTTTTATACTATGTGATTGAACATCTCCTTGTACCAACCTAATGAACTTGTCCTACATCTATCTCCTATCTGAGAGGGGTACAAGCCAATTTCAAAAGGTCTTCACAAATTCATCCAACTGAATCAAATCACTATGTTGTCTAATTTTTTCTCGCAAATGACCTTGACACCATTTCTCTGTTTCACCCTTAAATGCAAATATAACAAGTTTAACTCTTCTCTCATGAGGACATGATATGTCATCTATATTTTTTTGATCCTCATCAGCTAATTTTTAGCTTTAATTGCCCCTCCTATTTTAGAAAAAAAAGGTGGTTTCATATCCTAAAATAATTTTAAATATTTGTCAATAGAAGCTTTACTACTACAACTAGCTTGTGATTGAGAATTTTGAATTAATTGTGTCACAATAACTATCATTTGAGTAAAAACATTGGTATTAACAATGACACTTTGTGATCTTCCTATTTTCTCTATATTGTTTTGTCTTGCTTCCTCTTTTTGATTTTCTATAGATCTATAATAATATACAAAGTAATTTAATTAGACTCAAGAATTCTAATTGAAATTTTATAAACTTATTTTATAATCTTAATGGCTATTGGATCATAATTTATATAACTGTCAGAATTTGACTTTAATATCACTTTTGTTATGATCTAGCTCAGGAGTTTGGAAATTTTTAAAGCGGAAATAGAAGGCTACACAGTAGAGTTATATATAATATCTAATATTCGTAACATTCCACAATAATCATTCAAATGGTAAAGGGCACTGAATCACAAGATTTCTAAATCAACATTTGAGCACACTTAAAAATATCCAGTTACATTAACAATTTTAGTAAAGTAATTTAACACATGATAAAATATTTTTTTATACCTATTTTCATTTGCTCCTCTTCTTCTGTAAACATACTCCTTTTTGTCAGCCATTTAACTTAAATGAGCTTTTTCTGTAATAAGTATTTAAACAACATATTAAGTTATTTACAGTGAATAATTACAGATCTATCATATACTATTTTTTATGCATATGTTCTAACATGTATTGGAGTAAAAAATTGATTGGACATTAATAATTTATTTTATAAAACTTTTAATCATTTGCATTTTCTTTAAGTACAAACATTTAATCATTTTCGTTTAAATTCTATTGATAAAGCCAACTTAGGAGCACCATCTAAAAATATTGTTCCAATTAAGGAACAACCTTTTGTATTTTCCTTTTCCAAACCTTTTGCATTTTCCTTTTTCAAAAATTTACCATTTTTACATGTGCTAGCATAATAGCATCCATAGTTAGTACTATTAGAGGGTGACTTTTTTAGTTGACTTATACATACATTTCATTTATTATTCCTTTTAAAATATGTAATAAACTTTTAAGCCAAATACAATGTATAGTCTTTTTAAAATAATTTATAATGCTTATGCAAGTGTAATAAATTAAACATTTAGTTGATATTATGTATAACTTTCAGGATCTAAACATTTTAAATATAAATGCATTTATATTTTAAAAACTGAAATTAGTATAAGATTAAAGATAATTACTTACCTTGATTTCACTATGATTCATTAAAATGTTCTTTCAACTCTATTTTTTTCTTTCTTCTAAAACCATAAAAAAAACCTTATTGTAATATTTACATATATTTATCTCCCCTAGTTTAGTTTATTTCTTCATCACTTTGCTAGCATTGACATCAAAGTACTTCCTTAACCCTAATTCATAAATTTGATATTTTCTAAAATTATAAATTGATTTAATAAAACATGCAATGAACACAATTAAATATAAAATTTAATTTTCATAGGATTTCACGTTACATTTCCTTGAAACATTCTTAAAATTTTTATCTTATTCCTCTTCTATTATATGATGATAATTTCTAAATAAAATTTATTTAATTTTCTCAAATGAAAAATTTTACATCATATATGTACATATTCCTTAATAAATTTCTCTAAAGTTTATACTTAAAATTTCATCATATATTACTTCAATCAATAAAAGGAAGAAAAAATCTATCTTACCTAGATTTTGTCGTTTACTTCTCTCTCCTCTCCCTTTCCCTTCTTCTTCCTCTTACTTTCTCTTTTCTTCTCCTATTTCTTCATCTTCTTCCTCTCTCTTTCTCTCTTTGGCTGTCTATCCATCTCTCCGTTTTCTTTTTTTTCCTCCTACCTATTATGGGATCCGAAAATTCACTATCGACCTCTTCGATGAAAAGAGTGATTTAAATATCGGTGAAATTTTTAGAATGCAGACGAATAGTAGATAAGACACTACCTAGAGATTTCGCCCTCATTTTGCGAGAACTTTAGATATGGTTCCAGGTTTCTTATAGACCCAAGCACCTATAGTTACCTCTCAATAATGAAAGAACACTGACAAATGAATCGAAATAAATAAGATATAAGATTAAGCGGAGTTTGAAATTATGAAATTTATTATTTTAATTTAAAACTTTTATTTTGGGGAACGATGATGCGCCCGATCTAAATCTCATGGTTCCGTCATCTCTGCCGTCATGGCCCATTTGCTTAGTGGAGGTATAATACCCAACTTAATCAACGATCACACATGGATACGTTGGGTATCTTTGTATGGGGTGGACTTTGTGGGATAAATATAAGTCAACTTTAGCTAACAGAGGACTTTTTTGTCCAATCAAACACATTCTATAATTCACAGCTCAAAGAGCAAAACTATTGGAGAATATACGTGGATCGTAATTTAGTGTTGTCATTTTGTGTCCATCCGTCAGTGCCGTTGTAATCGTCATTTATATGCCATTTCGCGAAAATCACGCGGATAGGACACGGCCATGTCTTTATGTCTTAAGATTATTTGAGTGAAAAATACATGTATTTGATTTGAATTGAATTTTCATGAGCGAAATCTTCTTAATTTGTCAACCTCAGACAAACAGTTGCGAAAAGGTGGATTGATTTTAACTTTAAATTTAAATAATTAATTTAATTTAATTTATTATTATTATTATTATTATTATTATTATTGTTTTTGAATATTTGATCATTTTTATAATTGATTTAGATTTGAATATGTGTTTATTGATCATTTAAACCATACTAATGACAGCCTTTTGAATGTAGTGGACTTTATCAACTCTGCATGCTTCATTGCAGAGGATTGTGTCTAAATTCATTGCTCTCATATTTATAATCCTCTAAACTGTTAACTCTAGCTTGAGCGTAGAGGATCGGGTTTGAGACTTTTCTCTTGGGAGTTTGAACTTGAGAAGTGTCAATAGATTTATCATTTGTCATTTTATTACAAAATTAGCTTCTCAGATTTTATTAAACGAAAATTCTTATGATATCATAATCAGATTTTTAGGTTCTAAGACCAAATCGGGATGTAGATATTTGTTCATCCGTTCTGCATATAACTTGCATATTTTTTAGATGTTTGATTTAATGAATACTTCAACATATATACAAGTATTTATTCTTTAAAATGATGTATGCATATTAAAATGTCTAAGTTGAAGTAACTATATTTGATATGACATAAATGTCAAATTGCAAGTTTTGATATGAATTTTTGAGTTTTGTTAACCCGAACTCGGTCCTAAGACTAGACCGGGATGTAGACTTTGTCAGCCTTGACTATCTTTTTGCAGAGGATTAGATCTAGATTAATTACTTCAAGATCTATCATTCTCCAAACCTTATCAACTCTAACTTGAGCATAGAGGATGGTTTGAGACTTTCTTCTTGAGATCTTGAACTTGAGAAAATACATTAACAATGATGTTGATAGATTTATCTTTTGTCATTCTATGACATAATTAATTTCTTAGATTTTATTAAGTTGAAAATATTATAATGACATCATTAGATTTTTAGATTTTGTTAACCTGGACGCGGTCCTAAGACCAAACCGGAATTCAACCTACACAGCATTTTCAGACACTAAGTTTAAATTCGTGACACATATGTCGGGGCATATGCAGATAAATAATTGGTTTTGAATGACTGTAGGTATCTGTTCATTCATTTCATTTGGTTGCTTGCAAATATCTATTTGAGTATTTAAACTATTGAATACTTCAACATGCATACAAGTATCTGTTCTTCAAAGTGTTGTATGTATATTAAAATGTCTAAGTTGAAGTAGTGATGTTTGACACGACATAAATGTCGAATTGCAAGCATAGGTTTTGATACCTAAAATCATAAATCAAATGTAGATCCGTTCTATCAAATATGAATTTGACCCTTTCAAGTGTTTGTCATAGATCAAGTAGGGGTCTGTTCTATAAGATATGAGTTGACTCTTTCAACTGATTGTTATGAGTCAAGTATAGATTTATTCTATAAGACAGTGCATATTTGATCTTTTTTTTTAAAATGTTTGTTATAAATCAAATGTAAGCATCTGTTCATTGAGGTATGAATTTGACCTTCCCTAAATACTTGTAGTAATTCAAGCATATATCTGTTCTAAGGAGGTACATAACATTGATCACAATTCAAATGCATGTGTTTTAAAGCATGCAATTTTGACTCCTAACACTTGTAGTAAATCAAATGAGAATCTATTCTAACATAAGCTTGACTCTTTCAAATGTTTACGTGAATCAAACGATTAAGCAAAACATTGTTTTATGAACTAGACATGAGATTCATCTAACTTGAATGTTCATATGTCTGTTCAATATGAATGGAATGTAATAGTATTTTGAATATATGTTATGAGTCATTCCATTAAACATTTGACATGAAGCCTAAAGATATAGATTCACATGAAACTATGATAAGTGCAAGAGTTTAGCTCCTTTGAACATTTACTTAAACCATAAAATAATAAGTTTAGATGCAGAATTTCCTAGTACATTTGTCATCAAACTTAAATTCATTCAAGCGTATGATTTAAGTTTCCCTTAAGCCCCTTTCAATTGGTTCAATGAAGCGCATATTGTATTTCAAATGGAAATTGAAAATGTCCAATCATGTTCATTATTAATATATCAAGTCATTCCTTCTGCTTGTGAATAAATTATCAAATCTTTCATGATTTAAAATTCATTTAACTTGAGCTTTTAGGATTGAATCAATTGATCAATATTTCTCATGAATAGTTTGAATTTTAATTCACTTCTCTTTCATGTCATGTCAAGTTTAAATATATGATTCAAATTATATCAAATTCAAATTTTTTATAGATTTGATTTATTAAAAATTTCGGCAGCCTCCCAGTATCATCCTCGCGTAGGGGGCTGTTTCAGGAGACTAGACCTTCCCGCCATGCCAAGAACAGATTTCCTTGCCACGTTGGAACAACGTGAGCAAGTACTTATAACACAAGTTTTTCTGCTGCATTGGAACAATGTGAACGAGTACTTATCCTGAGCAGATTTTCTTGCCATGAAACAATGTGAGCAAGTACTTACAACACAAAGCATATTTTCACAAATTTTCATTTGCATATGCAAAAAATTAAAATACTATTGAAAACCCCCTTGTTATAATATGATTTTCATCACCATTTCAACTGAATTTCGCTTCTAGAATATTTAGCAAGTTATAACATAAGGTTTTGATCACATGTGAGCACAATTTCATCCTTCTCACTTTGAATGTAAAGGAGGAAATACCTTTTTCAAAGCCTACAACATAGCAATTAAAGGTCAAGAGATATGCATATATTTCAACTTTTGCTAATAGATAATCACAAAGAAAATTTTGCATATCCTATGTCTTCAATTCTCATCATTTTCATATCAATGCAAGATAAAAGATACAATAGAAAGAAGAACAATATAAATCATGCTTTACCTCATGGTTGTTGTTTGAAAGTAGTGTTTGATTTGCATAGAACAAAACAATCAACTTCATTTAATGAATATAAATCTGAATTTTCAATTCAACAACAAAAATATTTACTTGCATGATAATATGATTTAGCTAATACATTCCCTAAATATTGCCAAATGGTAGAGGAGGACAAAATAGAAATGAGAAGGATCTCACTTTATCACTTCAAGCCAAACATCAACATAGGATTAAACCTATGAATGATAAAAATAAATTTGCTCTCTTTTCATTCTTCCCCAAATCAAAAGAAAGAAACAAACATCATATATCAATGACCAAATTGGCCTTCAAAGATGACAACATTTAAACTAATGAAACTAGGATTTCATTATCACAATATACTTTTATAATTCTAGAGCAAGAAAAAGACATAAAATAACATATCTTGCATGATTCCAGCCTCCAATTACTCATGGACAGCAAAAATAGAAATTTTTTTTAAAAGACATGAATCTTTAACAATGCTTTTCTTTCATTCTTCATTTTTGAATCAATTGTAAGTGCAATATGAGCAAGCACTTGACAAGATGCAATCTCAATGAAGCTAAACAACAAAAATGGAAGCTTTATACTTGCACAAAATCTCATTTCAGATTGCATTTCAAAAGCATTTTGACTTATTGATCACGAAAGAGAGGAAAATAAGCACAATGCTAGCAAAGCCAATCAACCCTCCCCTCATCCTCTTCCTTTAACATGATAATTATATGGAGTTTAAGCCACATAAACCAAACAATCACATTAAATTTGATAAGTCCAGAAAATCTGAATATTGCCTAAACAAGATAACCACCTTAATGATTGCAAGTAATCAAATAAAGAAAAGAGGCATAACAAAGCAAGATAACCTTCATGAAAGATCACAACCTTACTAATTTTATATTATTTTTATTTGTTTGGTAACTGAAATAGATGCACCATAGGAATGCTTGGTGACAAAAACAAAGCAACCATACTAGATTTGATATCATGCAAGCCAAGAAATTTCAAATTTTGTAAGAAAACACTTGCAAGAAATGAAACTAAGTGAGAACAAAGCCCACTGTTAGCAACTAGTGTGAGGAAGTGAGCAACATGCTAAGCTCACACATAAACTTGAAATTTTAGATTGAGCTAAAACATTGTTTGCAAGACATTCAAGCAAGCTTCAACCCCCATAGGACAAGCAACTATGTTAAGCTTAATATGCATTAATCTGAAATTTCACATTTAATTAGGTGGTCATTTGCATGATAATAAGGTATCAAGTGATAGAAAGAGGCAATTATGCAAGTGAGAACTAGGCTCAAAAGACAATCATTCCCTTCATCCTCTCCTTCTAAGTGATAACCAAGTATGGTTCAAACCAAATAAAGCAAACAACCATATTAAATTTGACATCATATAAACCAAGTTTCAGATTTTATAAAATATCCATATAACCACAAAACTGAAATTCAAAATTCTATTTTTTATCTTTCTCAAATCATACAAAAGAGAAGGCCATTTGGTAATAGGATAAGAGCAGGTTTTAATAGCAAAATGATAACAAAAAATTGTACAGAACTTGAATTCCCTTCAGGTTTTGTCTCAAATGCTGGATTTACCAATTCCAGGTAATAGACCAATTTAATTTAAACGTCCTAAACCCACTATCTCCCTTCCTCCACTTAACTACTACACATGAAAGTCTATACTCTATGAAGCATCACTCAACTTCCCTTTCCGTGGCTGAATGTTTTCAGGCTTTGGGAATGAAAGGTGGAGTTTATAATGGGCTGCGAGAGATTATCATGTAATAAGAAATAGCATGTTGAGCCTAGGCAAGTACTTGTGAGTAGAATATGAACAAGCATTATGCAAGATGCAATCTCAATATTACCAAACAACAAAAAATGGAAGCTTTGAACTTACACAAAACCCCACCTCTTCTTTATTTTAACATCAATTCAAAGGTTGGAGGCTACCTGAGAAGAGAATTGCACAACCATAATTTTCAGAGAACCCGAGGGGAAAAAGAGAGCTTTCGACCGGCTGGGAGGAAGAGATGCAATATCTACTGGGAATGTGCCAGTAAGTTCATTAGATCGAAAGCTGAAGACTCGCAAGGCATCAAGCTTTCCCAGGGAATTAGCAGGGACATTTCCCATAAGACCAATCTCAGGAAGCCTAACTTCAAGGACACGTGCTCTATCTTTCGTGCATGTGACTCCAATCTAAGAAGAACAAGTTGGCGTATCTGGCCTCTAATTGAGCTTCCTGCCTTGGCGGACTATAGCAGCAAAATTAAGCAGAGCTTTCTTGTCACTGCCAAAGTCAGCGGCTGCCTGAAGGGAGAGCGCAAGAAGAAGAAAGCAAAAGGTAAGCAATACAAGCTAATTGCATCTGAGCTTGAGCTGCTACATGGCTGGTTTCCTGAACTTCTATGGAAGAACTTGAAAAAGAGATAGTTGTGCATATGACTCCGCAAGATCTTCCTCATGGAAAGAGAAGAGAAGCGCCGCTGAGTTGAAGCTCAAACCTTCTCTCTATGTGGCCTCCGATATAGCAAAAAACTCAATCGATTGGGAAGGACAATCGAAAGGGATTTGCTCGGCTCGTGCGATGCTCGGCTAGGAAGGAACGAGAGGAAGAGGGACTCGTTTCCTCGGTTTGGGCATGCGAGATGGGAGGAGGAAGGAAGAGTTTCTTCAGCTGCTGTTTGGGATGGAATGAGAAGAGGGGGATCGGAACCAGAGAGGAAAGCCAAAAAACCGAGAGCTCCAAAAGGAAAGATCGCGTGTGTGAGGGCAGGGAGCGCTTGTTTCGGCCTTTAGGGTAAGCCGTGAGTTTCAATTAGTTGTTTAAGCCGTGTCCAATAGGATTAGTTGGGCGGCAAGTTTGATTGGATGAGTTTGGGCAGCCGGATTAGGGCAAAGATTAAACAGGTTGACTGATTATTAGCTTAATAATGATATAATTAGTGCTAATCGTAGAAAATTTGACGAATCATCCCGATAATAAACCCTAGCAATATGGGTGTCAATTTTAGATATTTTTATTGTGCTGGATGCAATAATGATGTAGTCAATTTCGCAATTAGATATCATTTGGACGACTTCAGCAATAATCGGAGCGAAATCGCTCGACGTTCGCGCAGACTTTGCCGAATTGATCGCGGAAGGTGTCGTTATAAATTTCGACGTTTGCGACAACAACGTAGTCAATTTCACAAACGGAGGTCGTCGGCACTTTTTGATCTCGATATATGTATAATTTCATTAAAATTTGATTTTAATTAATTGATTCAATATTTTTTTATTTAATTACTTTTGATATTTTATGCGCAATTACGAAGCTAAATTTTAGATTTGGATGATTTTTGATCGAATCTGATTGCAATTAGGAGGTTTCAACTCCGATTATACGACATTACCATTGATTTTATTAATAGATTTTGCTATAAAGGCTTAAATTAAATTATGACATATTTGTAGGTCAACACCTATCCTTTCTTTCCCATATTAGTTTCCCCTGCGAGGGAATAGTGTCGGTTCAAAGATCTGACGCTACGATTAAATTTTTTTGTTTTGTTTTCTTTATGCTATCACAATTAGAATAGTCATTTCTAAAGGAAGATGAACACAAATCATAAAGGCTTATAATTGTTGCAATATTCTTTGGTTTTCATAGTTAATCATATCCCCTAAAGGAAGTTGAGCACAAATCTTATTAGAATATTTTGGATCTTAATTATATAGGTATTTCATAGCTTGGAGATCCATTTATTTTAACACTTGCATATTCTCTACATTCATTTAGTTTTAATATATTTAGTGTCAATGCCTCCTAGGAAGAATCCAGTTAGTGGGTTTTCCTAATTGCTATACATTAGCTTTTACAAATCTTTATAACTATGAACACATTAATAGATTCCATTAATTCATCGCCTTTAGCTTCAACTACTACAATAATAATATTCTTGGTTTATGATCTTCTCAAGCTTAGTAGTCAATCTCTCAATATTATGGTTTATGAGCAAAGAGGGAGAAGAAGAAACTAAACCATAGTAGCAATAGGGGATGTTACCAATCCACTTAATAGAAGCAGAAATGGTATATATAAAACATAGATTTGATGATATTGTTGACTAATGCTAGCCTTCTTCATTTTGAAAAAAATAAAAGGGGCGTCTCTATTTTTGGATAGAAGGCTAGTGTTCTATATAAGAACGCATGGTGTGCTCATTTTGACAATAATGGCTGTGGTCCATGATTTTATTTATGTTTATATTTCTTGTTCACATGGTCCCACTAAAATCTTCACCAATAAGATCTTCATGCTCCTTCGGCCTTCACCGAGCTCTTATTGCCTGCTAGCTCAAGAAACCCCTCACTTTGCTTACACACCACCTTTGGCTTCGAGATTGTCACTACATCTTGCAACACTTAGATTTATGGTTGCAATTTTAGGTGGCATTATAGGAAGATGAGTCGGGCAAAGTCTTGGTGAAAAAAAGAATAAGGAATGTTTGAATCAAAAGATCTTATTTTTAATTTTTATTTTTTTAATAATTTTTTTCAAGAGATCTTCAATTTTTTTCAATATTTAGTTGCTTTAGGTTGAGCAATTAAAAATTAATTAAAAAGATCTTATTTTTAATTGTTTATTTTTTAATAATTTAATTAAAATTAATATAAATTGTTAATTAGTTTTATGAAGTAATAATTCAATTTATATAAATATAAATGAGTTTTTTATTGAGCTTATTCACGAGCTTGTTCATGAATGTTAAATGACATTATTTATCAAATTTCCTTATGAGCTTTAAATGATATTATTTATTATCATAAATTATTTAAGTAGGGAGTTGTTAAAGTTTGTTCATTTAATGATTGAGTATTTATAAATGTATTCTTGTTTGTTTGATTAGTTAATTTAATGATCATGAACGAGCTCTAAGTGAGCTGACTCATGAGTCATTTGTTGAACGCTTGGTTCATTTGTAGTTATAATTCATACAATTGGTTAATAGATTTTATAATTTTTGAATAACTATTTTTAGATATTTTATTTTTATTCAAGTTTCGATGAATTCAAAATTTCTTAAACATATTCTAAAATTTGTTGGAATATCTTTATTCTCTGGGATTCATCAAATATCTCATTGAATGACTAATTCAAAACATTAAGTGGGAAAACAATTATTCTTTTTCTCTTCTGAAATTCAGGAGCATCTAAACTACTCATTATTGTTTTAGTATTTATGAATAGCATTCTTTGAATAATAACTCTAATTTACTTGTCTTGATCAATCCATTTGGTCTAAATATTTGTTGCTTCATTTAACGCAATATGTTCATTATAATGAATGCTTTAAGATTTATAAGAATATGATTTCACAATAGAAAATTTTATTCATTCAAAGAGATGTATTATATTTAGATTAAAAAAAACACAACATTCATAAAACAAAAGATTACAAACGCTATTTAGTTAGTAGGGCCACTTGCTCCATCTTATCTTTGAGCTCTTCTACTTTGAACTACAACTCTCATCAAACATTTCTGCCCTGCCAAGTATCACTTGGTGTCCTTGATCTTTTTTTCTGGGCCATTGCAAATCTTATCTCTTCAAATCTATTCAAGCACATCATCAAGAAATCTACATGTTGAAGCTTATGGGTGGGTTTTGAGCTGTTTGAGCTACGAGTTACAATTAGGGTCTCCATGTATTCATTTTTCATTTTTTTAATTATATCTCAATTTAATTTGGAGCTTTTAGTGTGGAATTGAGCTGAAAAGATTGGTAGGCATGAAGTGGCAATTCTTGCAAATATAAAGGTTTTACTTTTAATTAACTCGAAGGTGATGAGAATAGTGCACTGAATGGAGATGGCATTGATAGAGCATGAAGGTAGTTGTGATAAAGTCAAAGATGGCAATAAATATCATCAGTAATTGCAATTAAGAGTGGCTATAGTAAATGATGGCTCATGCCTTAATAGTGACATGTGATGAAATTAGACAGGAGGGAAGGTAGCAATTGGCCGTGATACTAATGTGTAAGGACACAAAAGCAAATGGCAGACTCCCAAAAAATTGCCAAAAAATTGACAACAAATGACAACTCAAATGTGGAGGGTCATTAAACTAGAAGAAATTCAGAGGTCTTGATTCTTTTCTAAAGATTTGAACTTCTAGAGAATTACTTGCCAAAAAATTGAATTTAAAGTCAATTTATAGACTTGGCCAAGGTTGATTTGAGTACATGTATTCTTTAATTTAATTCTCATTGCAAGGAAAAAAAAGTTCATTGCCATCTTATCTTTAGAATTCCTACCAATTATGCTTGGATGAGGCCTATGCTATTGGCCTACCCGACCCCTGCTTTGCCCCATGCTAGCTTGGGCTACCAGATGTAGTTGGTGGCCACAAGTTGCACAATTGATGATAAAAAATACTACGATATTCAGGTGAGATTGTGGTCATAATGGAGGTGTTCATTTACTGGATCAACATAAAAAGTTATGTAATGTATCATTGGCGATGCAATTATTACAGTCATTAGAGTTTTTATTTCATGTATCCAAGGATCTTTATCGTATTTTTTTTTACCTGATATTGGTATGATAAAGACGTTATGTATGGTGTATCATTCATTTGTCATAAAAACCAAACTAACCTAAATTCCTTCTTCAAGCTCAAATATCAATCCCTCCCTCTTGTCTCTCCTCATAAAGTTGTCGGTTCTCTCCTTTCTTTTGGAAAACATAAAAGAAATCATTAAGCTTTAAGGATCTTTATAAACTGACATGCAACTCTTCAATTCTCCTACTATCCTTTCCAAAGTGTTTGCTTGGCCATTCCTTTGATTTCATCTCTCTTATGATAAATATCTTATGCAATGGCTTATGCAGGTGGTTGCTGAATGAATGAAAGATTTTGGTGAGAGGAGAAAGTCTTTGTACTTTTCCACTCTCAGGTGAGAAATGCCTGAGAGAGTGAGCGTGCTCCCTTAGATAAAGCTTTCCAAGGAAGGGATACGATTTTTATAACAAAGTACTACTTGTAAAGATTATCTTGAATGCCATCATTATGCATTTTTATACATTTTTGGTTTCATGCGAGGTAGATCTACTATGGATGCTATACATTTGTTAAGAGATTTGATGGAGAAGTATAGAGAAAGTAAGGAGGATCTGCATATGATATTTATTAATTTAGAGAAAGCTTATGATAAAGTTTCAAGAGATCTTCTTTAGAGAGTTCTAGAAAAGAAAGGAGTTAATATTGGTTATATTGAAGTTTATTAAGGATATGTATACTAGAGCTATTACTTTGTGTCCAAAACACAAAGAGGATTGACAAAATATTTTCCTATTTCAGTTGGATTATATCAAGGATCAGCTTTAAGTCCAAGAGAAACTTGAATTATAGAGGTCAACCTTAGAGTCTAAAGATTTTTGTTTAAGTAGATCTCAAACTGAATATATGGAGTGTAATTTTAGTTGTAAAAGTTCTAGTGGTAGTGTTGTGACATTAGGTGAGCGATTCAGATATTTAGGCTCTATTGTTCAAAATGATGGTGAAATAGATGGAGATGTTATTAGTAGAATTAAAGTTGGATGGTTGAAGTGGAGGAATGCATCTGGCCTGTTATGTGATAGAAAAGTATTGCTTAAACTTAAGGGAAAATTTTATAAGATGGTGGTAAGACTTGCAATGATTTATAGAATGTTGGCCAATAAAAGAGAATCATAAGACTAAGTTAAGTGTTGCAGAGATGAGGGTGCTCAGGTGGATGAGTGGCTTTACTCTTAGAGATAAAATAAATGAGTATGTAATAGTTGGAGTAGCTCCAAAGGGCGATAATGACAGAGAGAGAGTCGCCTTAGATGGTTTGGCCACATAAAAACGCGTCCATGAACTGGTTAGAGAGTAGATGCATTATATTTTCCTTCTATTAAGAAAGGTAGAGACCTAAAAGACTTGGTTAAGATGTATAAAAAATGACATTAGTATACTTGAATTAAATGAGAATTTGACACATAATAGGATACAATGGAGATGAATGATTCATTTAGCCGACCCCACCTAATGGGATAAAGGCTTGATTTTTGGTTATGGGTAATTAAGTTTCTGCAATAAAGGTACCATAGGATTATCATTTGTCTTTCATCTCTATATGTTCTTTCCTCAACTTGTATCCGTCTACATCAAAAAGCATAAAAAATATGATTTTTGCTAAGTTTTCATCTCTTTGCTAATCCTAAACTAATAACCTGTAATAATAATCGTTGGTTTAATTGAAAAGAATTGTAAGAATTTACATTTTTATACTTTATAACGAAGCTTTTTATCTTGCCATACATCAAAATGTTAAGGTTTATTGCCTCCTTGTTTAGATGTGGTGAAACCATGCATTAATGTCTGTAAACAATTTTAGGTAATGAATCCTCAACTCGGGGAACACTTTGACATAAACATATTAAGCGGAGCATACGTGCCTTGTTAATTCAATAAAGATTTGAGGTTCCAAAAGTCGACACAACCAAATGAGGGCATATTTGTAGCAACTGAATGTCACGACCCGGCCCGGGAGCTTGGAATACCAAGACGTGAACAGACGGTCGGACGGATAAAAGACATAACACTTTCAAGCTTAAATAAAATCTCCAATCATACAAGAATCAGTATAATCCACAAATGATTTAACAATTTATCCACACATATATATACTAACAAAGTTCATATGACATACAATTTAAACATAGTTCAACATAACTGATACAATTTAAACATAGTTAAACATATTGGTTTCATTAAGGATATGTATACTAGAGCGGTTACTTGTGTCCAAACACAAGGAGGATTGACAAAATATTTTCCTATTTGGATTACATCAAGGATCAACATTAAGCCCTTATCTTTTACTTTAGTTATGGATGTTCTTACAGGCATTTACAAGAAGATGTACCTTGGTGTATGCTTTTTGTCGATGACATTCTTCTTGTTGATAAGACTAGAGAGGAGTCCAACTGAAACTTGAATTATGGAGGTCAACTTAGAGTCTAAAGTAGATCTAAAACCCAATATATGGAGTGTAATTTTAGTAGAAGTTTTAGTGATAGTGTTGTGACTCTAGTGATCAAGTCATTAATAAGAGTGATTTATCATATTTAGGCTCTATTGTTCAAAATGATGGTGAAATAGATGGAGATGTTATTAGTAGAATTCAAGTTGGATGGTTGAAGTGGAGGAATGCATCCGCCTATTATGTGATAGAAAAGTTCCACTTAAACTTAAGGAAAATTTTATAAGATGGTGGTAAGACCCGCAATGACTTATGGTGCGAATGTTGGCACAATAAAAGAGAAGCAAAGACTGCGTTAAGTGTTACAGATGATGAGGATGCGATGAGTGGCTTTACTCTTAGAGATAGAATGCAAAATGAGTATGTTCTGAAAAGTTGGAGTAGCTATGGTAGATAAGATTAGGAGAGCCTTGGTTTGGCCACTTAAAACGTCCATGACTGATTAGAGAGATGCATTAGATTTTCCTTATGTTAAGAAAGGTAGAGGACTAAAAGACTTGGTTAAGATGTATAAAAATGATCTTAAGATACTTGAATTAGATAAGAATTTGACACATAATAGACACAATGGAGACAAGGAAGGATTACCCCACCTAGTGATTGGGCATTTGTTGTTGTCATTGTTGTCTAGTAGTTTTACATATAAACATAACCCTCCATTCTCTCCGCCATTTAGTTAGGATGGTTACCTAAAAAATTTAAGAATAACAATCAATAAAACACAATTATATCTATACTATAATAACAAGGTAGAATTAAGATGCATACCATATCACGCATATAAAGAAATTTGCTCAAACAATCAAACATATAGGGGGGGCGTAGGTATACATAAACATTCATATTAACTTTTACTTTTACATTTATCATCTGTCTTAAGAGTCACTGTCAAAACCTTTATCAAAAGAAAACCTTTACCAATACTCATCCAAAGGATAAGTAAATTATTACCATTTGCCAATTTTATCAATTCTTTTCATCATTTCATGCACGATATCAAGGCCCCAAAGATAAATATAAAATAACTCCATTTCAACATACACATTCATTACAATTTTACATCTATACATTTTAATTCATAACTTACAAGAATTAGTTAACTTTATAAATGATAAGTGATAATACGATCTAAGATTCGCTTTATTATCTAACACGAAGAACAATAAACTACATCACAATTTACGAAACAAGAAAATAATCACAACTTACGCATTTAAAAAAGTCATAATCATATAAACGTGCATTTTATCACCAAAAATTAAAGATATTTTTACCATAAATGTAAGAATATAATTACTCACTTTAATTTGTAGTTTCTTCTTGAATCTCCTTTTCTTTAATGTTTCTCTCCTTAATTGAAATTCCTATAGAATGAAATATTAATTGGATCAATATTAGAAAATAATTTATTTTATTCATATAATACTTACATATAGCTTTTATTAATTGACGCTCATATTCATCAATATTCATTGTCTATTTTTTCTAAATCAAGTTAAATTAACCTTTAATAATAATAATGATAATAATCATATTTAGTTAATTCATTTATTAAATTATGTACATTTATTAGGCTAAATATCAAGTTAATACTTAAGTTATATTTTGCATATAACATGTAAAATTTAAATAATTAAGTTTAATTTATATTATACTTAAAGAAAGATAAAATTTAGCTCTCAATCTATTAATACAATTAATCGTACTTTTACTACTTCCATTTCATCATAAGTTTCAAATGTTTGCATTTCATTTATAGGTTCTCCTAAATTTAATGCTTCCATTTATTATTTTTCTTAAAATGATTCTTGAAATGATCTTAAAATGATATCTTAATTTTAATTTGAATTTAATTTATATTACAAATTCCTGAATTACTTTATTTGCTGAAATCGATAAACCCTAAGTCAGAATTATAAACTCTAAATCAAAATTTGAGATAATAACATTAACATCAAAAAAATTAAATTAAACATATAATTTATTTATTTACTTATCTCTTTCCCCTCTAAGACCCGCTCAACGGTTTTCACTCACTTACCTCTCCTCCACAAGACGCACCTCTCTGTCAGATGACGAGAGCCTCGACGGTGGAGCCGCTTCACTCGGCTAGAGCACACACTCCTCTTTCTTCCTCCGATGATGGCACACGAAGACTGCTAGGCACGACTCCTCCTTCTTCCTCCCGACGACACACGAAGACTCTGGCGTACGGTAGAGTCTTCCCCTTCTCCTTCTCTTTCTCCCTCTCTCCCTCTCTCCCTCTCTCACATGTTTTGGGAGTTCGGTTTCGGCAACTCGAAATCGAGCCCGCCTTTCAATTCTTCTCTCTACGGTTAACCGTTGTGGCGGTTGTATTTTTTTTTTTTTTTTCCGGTTATTACACTGAAGCTGTCTACGTATCACTGATGGCTTGTTATAGGGGATTAGCATGTCGACCCCTTGATAATGGCTTTGCTTTGGAATAAATGTGTTTGGGTGTTTTCATCCATGATGAAGCTCGAGTTCTCTCTTTCCGACTGTTTAAAATTTGTTTTTAGGCATATGATCAGATTCACTAGTAATGTAAGTACTCTAATTGTCTATTCTTATATTCCTTCTGGCTGGATTGGCCAAGGGAATTTGCTTGTTAAGTTGATTAAGCTTTTGTGCGAAACTAGGTTAACCTGAACTTAGGCTAGAACTTTGAACAAACTGGCTGATTAACATTTTATTTGACAACTTAGATGTCATAGTACGTGGGCCAGTTTCAAAATCTGAGCTCTTGAAGATGTCTTTGTTATTAGGACGTCTAAGAATGCTGGATCCATGTTAATTGTCATGGCCATATTGCATCCTTCATACCACATGAGAGTCCCACGATGTTGGAAGAGTTATGCCCTGGGTCGGTATATCTAAGTTGGTATTATCTGGCCTCAGACCATCCATCTGGCCGAAAATTACTGGTTTACATTTTTTTGTGTCTGCATGAAACAGCTATTAGTATGTCGTAGCATTATAAATGCCTTTAATGAAGCACTTTACTAGTGTTTTGTGTTGCCTTACATTATTCTATCTTAACTTTTGTTTGTTTTGATTAATCACTAATTATATCAATCAGTATTTGGCAAGCTTATTACATCTTCCTTCCTGCGAATTATTCTGCAAACCAATTTAAAATAACGATGGTGTTAGATCCTTGATAGTGGTTTTATGTATATCTAAGTAGGTATAGCCACTCCTTGGACTTCCTATCAGGCTGCGGAGCTGATTTTTATGTTATGAAATTCGCACATTTACAGGCAACAAACACTAACATATATTAGCATTATGGGGTGAGGTGGTGGGAACTGGATCTGAACCATGTGATGGTTTTTAGAAGTTTTTCAGTTATGTATATTGAAACAATTAATTCGTGCTCTATGATATCCCTTTGAACACAACTTTATTAATCATACTTTCCTATTCATTTGATGCCATCAATCTCTCAAAATACTGAATTCTCTTCTCAGAAACATTATTCTGTTGAGGAGTTTGAGCTTTTGAATGTTCAAGAACAGACTGCTCGGATGGAGAAGGATCTTCTCGCAAAAGAACAAGAAATTCTTGAGATTTTGAAGGAACTTGAAAGGACTAGAAGAACTGTTGATAGCTTGAAATCCCTATTGCATGAATCATCTGAAGTTGATAAATTTCCTGAAATGCTGTCAGATAATGTAAAGCTCCATTCTACTGTGGATCCTAAAGGAGAGAATACACGTGTAGATTCACTCCATTCAGGTGTGCTGCCAATGCCCTCTCCTAGTTCAATTTTAGTCGAGCTCAAGCAAGCAAAAATGACTCTAGGAATGACAACCAGCAATCTGGATGACATAAGAGCTTCCATTGAATTATTCAGCATTAAAGTTGAGGAGGAGAAAGCCTTACTCAAGAGAACCTTTGAAAAACTTTCGGCAAAAAGAGCTGTTGTCTCTTCCTTAGAAGAAGAATTGAAGCATACTACCTCGAGGTTGCAGTTGACGAAAGAAGCGAAGGACATATGTAATGACGATTCTGCAGGTACGTCAATGGAGATCAACCATCTGCTTTCTGAGAGGGAACGGTTTAGGCATGCAACAGAAGCTTCTAAATCAGAAATATTGAGATTAACTTCTGAGATTGAACAGACGAAGGCTACAATTAAGGCTACTGAAATTAGGTGGCTAGTGGTGAAGAAGATGGAAGAAGAAAGCAAAGCTGCTGAAGCTGTTGCACTTGCTCAGAGTAAAAGTCTAATAAACTGCATTAGTTCAACTACAACTTTGCAAAACAACTCTACAGTGGTCTCGTCCATTGAAGAATATGCCAAGCTGCCTCAGAAACTTCAGGAAATTGATGAATCCTCAAGGAATAAAATTGAAGATGCCTTGCTCGAGGTGGAAAGAGCAAACCAATTTAAGCTGGTGCTGATGGCTAAAATTGAGGAAGCTGCAGTAGATTTGAAAACCAGGAGGAAGGTCCTAGAACAGGCTCTGAACCGGGAACAAGCCGCAAGCACAGGAAAGCAGGCAATTGAAGAAGCTTTGAGGAGATGGAGATCTGAACATGGTCATGGTGGACGCCATATTTGCAACTCTCCCAAATTTAAAAACTCTTACCCAGTGCATCAGAAACGAGACTACAGGATGCTCGACTGTATTGAGCTGAATCTGGTTACAAATGATCCATGGAATGGATTGAAGCATACATTATCTATAGGAGAAATACTTAGCAGGAAATTAATGGGTCCTGATGATTATAACATAAGAATATCCGATAGATTAAATGACAGAACTACAGTTTCACTGGGTCAAATAATAAGTAGCTTATCTCAGAATGGTCGTGGTTCTGCTCTCAAACAGCATACCAGAAAAAGGAAGAAATTTGTCTTCGTAGGATTATTTCGTCTCTATAAATGACGGCATGAAGAGCAAAATCATGAGAAAACAGAATTCTGGTCCAAGGTAATGCTGAATGGATGAAAAAGTTGGTCGTTTTCCTTTTCAGGAATTTTCAGTTATACGTTGAATATTATAGCTGTTTTTAAGTGGCTAAGCGACCTTATCCTTGTCATGTAGATTATAGATTCCTCACTGACGTATAAGTTGTTGGATCTGTAGTGTTTGTAATCACGTGTTTTAATTCTGATGTATATAATAGAAAAAGATTCTTATCCTCTTAATTCGCATGGTAAGTTGTGATCCATGTACATCTTAGCATTTCATCATTCATGCTAGATTTATAGGAAAGAATAAGCTCAGTAATCTAGATTGAAAATGTATATGTATTGAAAACTGCTCTAGTTCAACGCTTCAGTTCCTGCATTCATGAGAGAAAGAGGCACGACTTCCAGGAACTAACAGAGAATTTGTATATGGAAGTAATAAAGAATGTATTGTTTGTATTATCATTTGCTTTAGTAAGTATATATATATATATATATATATATATATATATATATAGACACACGCACACATATATACACACACACATACATATATACACACATACACTACACACATACATACATACATACACACATATACAAACATACATACACACATATACAGACATACATACATACACATATACGTACATACATACATACACATACATATTACGCATTATTATTTGCATATATATATATATATATATATATATAGTCAGTACTGGGATAAAGAGAATACTTACAGCAGAGTTTGTTATAAAATATATGGTAGAGATGAACAAAGTTGTTACAGATGCATAGTTGTGGTTGAGCGGGGTTTTAGGAGTGGTGATAGCAGTTGGGTTTTAATAGATTTGCTGTTATTATGAGCCCCTCTCAAGTTGATGATCTGCTCTACAGAGCATCAACTTATGTTGTAGGAAGTGAAAGCATTTTGTTGGTAATGGCTTGGTCAAAATATCGGCTAACTGAGTCTTTGAGGTAGTATACTGAACAACAATTGTGTTGGATTGGATGTAGTCTCTTATGAAGTGATGGTCTATCTCGATGTGCTTGGTTCGTGCATGAAAATAGAGTTGTTTATCAAGGCGATAGCTCAAGTATTGCCGCAATAAAGGTTGGTGGGATGAGTTGTCGACATATAAAATTATTGGAGAAGATGTCAGATCCTAATAATGTCTATGGCAATGGTGGAAAAAGCATGGTATTCAACTTCATTAGATGATAGTGTGATGGTTGATTGCTCCTTGAAGCACTAAGAGATCAAGGTGGTGTCAGAAAACACACAGTAGCCTATGGTGGATTTATGGTCAGTGGCGTCTCCTTCCTAGGAGGAGTCAGAATAAGCATGTAAATGGAGAGGGACTTTGCGGATTGGGAGTCCAAGAGAGAGCGTACCTTGAACTATATCGAAGGAGGCGTTTTACTTGTTGGAAGTGGATATTGAGTGGGGTATTAACAAGCACGGTTGACAACAAGAGAGATGCTTGGTCTGTTAAGAAAGGGATATTGTAGAGAACCTACAATTTGTCAATCGAATTGTGAGTTGGGGCTAGGATTTAGGGAGTTGAGAGTACTGGGAGCTTTGGTGGTGAGGGGATTATCAATAGGTTTACATTGTTCGATACTTGTCTTGGAGAGAATAGTCGATGCATAGGTGGTCTATGTGAGAATGATTCCGATTGAGGTTCAAGTGATTGCTAGACCAAGAAAGTGTAAGATTTCACCCAGGTTTTTTTATATGAAACTTGTATTGAAGCTTTTGAATGAGGGAAGGTGATGCAGTAGTGTTATTGTTAGTGATTAAAATGTCATTAACATATATGAGGAAGAAGAGATGGGTGTGGCCTTTATTGTATAGCATGAGTGATGGGTCAGTGATACTATATGTGAAACCAAGTGTTTTGAGGAGGGTGGATATGGTAGCGAACCATTTGTGAGAAGATTTTTTGTGGCCGTAAAGAACTGTGTGGAGAAGAGAGACATGATCTGAAAAGGAGGGGTCAATGAAGCCTTTGGGTTGGCTTATGTAATCTAATTTAGTGGTGGGGCCATGGAGAAAAGCGTTAAAGATATTGTATGTGCAAAACCAGTGCGAAAGTGAAAGTTTACGATTAGCCTTTTTGTGAAATTCAACACACATGTATTTCAAGAACAAGAAAACTCGAATTTTTATGGAAAACCTCAAAAAGAGGGAAACCATGGGAAAGAAATCTTCCACTATGTATTTGTTTTAGTACAAAATTTTTCCGATAACGGATTAATATAAGTATGACCGACAAGGAAATCCCAAAATCGACAACAACGCCATATAACGCTCATATTTGCTGATGTTAGACGATGCTGAACAATGAACAAAATTAACGATGAATTGAAGGTCCAAGATGGAGACCGACGAGATTGACGACGGCGATCGTGGCGGCGACAGGCCTACGGCGAGACAACCGTCGAGTTGAAAACGATTGTGTGAGGATTTTCAAGCTTTGAGCTCGCTTCTCGCTCTCCCCTCATATGAAGAATGAGACAATTTATAGGGAGTGACGCCTCTATAAATACACGAAAAATTCGAACCACCTCATCTGGACGGCTCAAAATGATTCCTTTGATCATATGATGTATTTTGTGTATTTGAATGCTCAAATGAAGTGAATTATAAGATCTTAGCAGATCCGGATCGCCAAGACGCCGATTTGACTATAAACACTCAATGTTTAAGAGTCGATTGATAATAAGCTCTTGATCTGGTTACTGATTCGTAATCACATTGCTGACATCAAGATTCGCTCGATTAGTGGAATTTTCGTCATATCACTTTATTTTTGGATGATATTATCTCAATCATCCAAAATATATATGCCAATACTAAAAATGATTCTTCAACGAAATATGTCCATTAACCATATATTTTGAGAGAATAGATCTTCATGGGAGCAAGATTATGATCACGCTGCGGGTGGATGTGCGCGGAATACGCAAGATTTCGGTTATGGACCCATCCGACACACGGCCCATGCGCGCTTGGCTGGTCCGTACAAGGGTGGGTCAGTATCATGGTCGGGTGGGCAGGTCGGCTGGTCGCGGGTGGTACGCTTACGCGCTCCGCGGCTCTGTATGCTGCTATGGCCACGCCATATGGATACAAGGCCACGCTGGCATGTTATATACCACCATGAGCGGGCGAGGCGAAATGCCCGCTTTTTGGCAATTTTGGCGGTTTCGACGGTTTTGATGATTTTCGCAATTTTTTACCTTTTGCCCTTATAATTCTATAAAATCCCTGGTCGGGAGAAGACACACTCATATCTTGTGTCCCTCTTCTTTAAGAGGAGGTCACTGAGGCGATCAAGGCGTAGTTCATACAACGAGATTGCTTTCCCTCGAGGATTAATCGTCTCGAATCGGACCGGGTTTGAGGTGATCAAGACCCGTAGTTCATACGGGCGGCTCTGCTTCCTCGAAAGAGGCGTTAACCGCTCTTTGACCAGCTCGATATCAGGCCCGTAGCTCATACTCGACCGATTTTCCTCGAAAGAAGCATCAACCGCCTCTTGTCGGACCAACCGGGTTGAGGCACCGCGCACGTAGTTCGGCCAGATCGATTCTCCTCGAAAGAGGCGTTACGCCATAACCGAGTTTGGAAGGCTTTGTAGTTCATCTGGTGACTCGCTTTTCCTCGAAAGAGCGCCAACCGCCTCGGACCAACCGGGTTTGAGGTGATGATGATGGCGGCTAACCGGCGACGGATGATGATGGCCGGCGTTAGTAATGGCGGCGGGATGACCGACACGATGGTGGTGACGCTGGAGATTGCCGGCGATGGCCGGCGGCGGCAGCCGGCGACGGCCGCATGCCGAGGTATTGCAAGACCGGCAGCAGAATACCTTGGCGACCAAGATCAGAGTGGCGGGATGACCTACGGACGATGGTTACCGATGATGGTGATAGATGGCAGATGCCAGAGACGCCGACGATGGTTGGCGGCTGACGCTGCGGTTGAGGCCGAGGTGCCGACGGTAATCAGCGGTGGCCGATGGTAGGACGACGTCAGAATCGGCGGGGATGACCGGCGACGATGGTAGACCCGGAGATGCCGGCGATGGTGGCGGACGCAGAACGGTGATGATTTTGACCTATCCGAGGTTGTTTGTCGAGCACCACGACGCGAACCTGTGGAAGATGTTAATTGAATCCGGCGAGATTTTGACCCATCCGGTTGTCGAGTTACGATGACGTTAACCTGCGGTGGAAGTCCACCAAGCGACCTTTTGACCTATCCCAGTTGTTTGTCGAGTCTTTGCTCGATGACGCTTAATCTATGCAAGAGAATTGAATCTGGGATTTTGACTTATCCGGTTGTTTGTCGCTGTTACTGACGTTAACTTGTGTGGAAGAGGTTGAATCAATCCGGCCGAGGATTTTGACCTATAAGGTTGTTTGTCGGGTGTTACCCACGACGTTAACTTGTATGGAAGAGGTCGAATTAATCCGCCAAGGATTTTGACTTATCCGGTTTGTTTGTCGAGTGTAGATGACGTTAACTGTATGGGAATTAAATCCGCAGGATTTTGACCTATCCGGTTGTTGTCGATTACCCACGACGCACATGTAAAAGGTCGGAAGTCCACCAGACCTTTGACCTATCCAGTTGTTTGTCGAGTCTTTGCCACGATGGCGTTAGTATGGAAGAGGTCGAATTGAATCCGAGGATTTTGACCTATCCGGTTGTTGTTAAGTCTTTGCTCACGACGTTAACTTGCATGGTAGATGTGAAGTTTTGATCTATCCGTTGTTTTGCCGAGTCTTGCTTTATGACAACCTGTATGGAAGAAATCGAATTGAATCCGGGATTTTGACCCATCCGAGGTTGTTTGTCATACTACGATGCAACTGTATGGCAGAGGAATCAAAACATCCGTTGTGGTCAGTAGCCAAAGTTGCTCCTTAACCTAGCTTTTTCATTGGTATTGCGACTTGCTTCTCTAACCGATAATCAATTAGATATCCGAATATTGATTTGGATAATTTTTTGAGATTAAGAGTTGCCCCCCAGTTTCCGACAAAATCTGAAGGAACGAGGTTTGATGAATCTTCATTCTTCGCTTACGCTCTTTAAAAGCTTCAAATGTTCCACCTCATTGATGGTTTTGATCTTGTTAGGAAACTTGGTCGTCATACAAGATGAAATAATGAGAATTTCCCATGACTACGCCAAACTATGGCTGAAAACCAATCGGTAGAGTGAAAGTTTACACCTCTTTTGTTTGTGAAATCTAGACACACAGTGTATTTAAAGAAACAAGAAAACTCAATCTTTACATGGAAAACCTCGAAAAGAGGAAAACCTCGCCAGCAAAGAAATCTTCCACTATGTATTTGTTTTAGAGTACAAAATTTGTCCATTAATGGGATTACATAATCAGATAGAAGACAATGGAATCCCAAAATTAGACAACAACCATATAGTCAATGCTCAGTTGTAACAGTTGCTAGGTAGGTAGATGATGCAATGGGGAAACCTAACGACGAGAAGGTCGCCGATGGAGATCGATGAGATTGACGCGGCGAGGATCGACACGGCTGGCGTTGACAACCGTCGAGTGGTGACACGATTGTGTTTGGAGGATTTTCAAACTTTATTCTCTCTTTTGCTTGGCCTCCCTCATATGAAGAATGAGGCGATAGATTTATGAATGACGTCAGAATACATGCAAAATCGAACCACTTCTCCATCTGGACGACTCAAATGATTCCTTTGATCATATGATGTATTTTGTGTATTTGAATGCTCAAATGAAGTCGAATTATGAGATCTTTGTTAGATCCGGCCAATCAAGACGCTCGATTTGACTATAAACACTATGTTTAAGAGTCGATCGATAATAAGTCTTGATCTCTAGGCTTGATTCGAATCACATTGCTTTGATCACATCGACTGGTTTTTGGAATTCGTATCATATCAAGTTGGGTAATTTGGCTAATTTGTAATGAGAATGGTGAGTAATATGTTGATGGTTCTTAGTTACAAGATTGAATGTATTGGTATGGTTTACACCTGTTCTTGCTTGAAGCCTTGGACAACAAGGCGGGATTTGTATCAGGTGATTGTGCCATCGGAGTTAAGTTTTAGTTTGTAAGTCCATTTGATGCCTAAGATGTTTTGGTGAGGTTGTGGAGGGACAAGTGTCCAAGCTTGTGAGATTAGAAGGAAGCAAATTCATTGACGTGGCTTTGCGCTAGTTAGCATCTTTAGTAGTAGTGGAATAGGATGTGAGTTCTGTTGGAAGTGAAGTTGTGTGGTGAGCTAAATCAATATTTTGTTTTGTTTTTAATGTCCATTTATATGATTTAGTAACCATTGGATGATGGTTTGGGGTTTTATATTCAGTGGTAGTGATAAATGACTTGAGTGGTGGTTGTTGGTGAGATATTTGTCTATAAGGAGGATGGGGTGGGTGTTAAGGTAGGTGATGCTTTATATGGGTATGGTTGTGTTCATTGAATTGGGGTGGGAAATATGGGAGGTATTTAATCAAAATCTGTATGTGGAATGATAGTGTGTTCGTAGTCACGATGATAGGCGCAATACCTAAATCATCGAACTCCATCAGCCTTTGTAGGTCGTGGTTGCTTAAAGTTTTTTTTTTGTTTTGAATAGCCTCCATTACCTCGACCATTGACACCCTCAAAGGTGTGCTTGTGGTTGGTTGTAAATACTCACCATGTTCGTGGAGAGTTTGCAGATTTCTAAATTTGAGTATGTGCATCAGCGCCTCTTCTCACTCAACATGCTATCTTCTCCCCTATCTTATCTTCGGACTCAGAACTTGTCCTTTGAGAATCGCTCTAAGAGCAATTTATTCATCGAGTCCCTTCTATGAGTCGTCATTGACGACTGGGCAACTTCATTATATTTTTTGCATTCACATGGCTATTTGCCAACTCCAATAGCTCCACCAACATTCTGTGCTATTGAAGCCCAAGAGCATATCTAAGTGGACCTTTTGAGGCCCTAGATGAGTGTGGCTTGTGCGATTGCTGGTTTTAAATACTTTACTTTTAACATTTCCTTTTGGAAGAGAATAATAAACCTCCTAAAAGACTCGCTTGGCTCATGTCTCATTTGTAGAAGAGCTTGTGAACTTTTTAAGGGCTTCTAGTTACTAGTGAATTGTGCGATGAATAATATTTTGAATTTTGCAAAAGAAGTGATAACTCTCACTTGAAAATGCAGAACCATCTAAGAACTAACTTCTTGAAAATGGTGAAGTACTTACATCGTGTCGTTCAGGTCCCAATAATGATAGTGGGTTCAAAATATGCAGGTCGGCATGGTTAGTGCGATCTTTGGAAGATTCTGATTATGGATTCTTGAATTTCGGTAAAGGGTGAGCCTTTGCAATATTCATAGAGAAGGCATTAGTGGGAGTAGCATCCTCCTGTCCTCCCATGGTGACTTCCTCCTCGCTCGCCTAATAAGACTCGTTAATGTTGGGCGTCCTTGATAATTCTCTTCTATGGTGTCGTGTTCAGCAAGTTGAGGATCCTTTGTTTTTTGTGGTCCTTAGACTTTCATTTTTCACTCTCTCTATAGCCTCCTAGACTATGGGAGATTCTATCTTCCATATCCATCATATCATAGTGTGTCATGAACTGTTGTGTACTCGGTCCCATGCCTATCGAGTTGTCTCGTGGTAATGGGCCTAATTCGTTGGGTATTTAACTCGTAGTCCTCGTCATCTTCATGCTCTGCACTTAAAAGAATGTTGAATCCAAATCTATCCGTGAATGATGAATGACCATTCTTTAGGCATGTAGGAAGCAGTGCTAGCTCAGTTGGGACAAATTGAATAGAAAATAGAATAAGAAAGTACAAAAAATGTAAGAAATTCTACTATCTCTGAGAAATACAAACATGGGGTCAAAGTACCCCCACTCTCTCCTTAAGAATTCTCCATTTTATAGGATCAAGAGGTGGCTACATAAAGAAAGTACACATAAGCTATGCCGGTCATATAGGAAAGGACTTGTTGGCAAGGGAGAGTGATATGTGTTGAGTGACGAGTTCTCATGTATGATTGCCAACGTCGGTGGACAAGTTGTATGATGTGAGCGTCTGGCTGCATAGTTGCCCTGTAGGTAAGAGAGTTCTTCATATATGAGGCAAGTTGCTTGATGTTGGTTTCCTAATTGGCATGATCTTTTTTCGTGTTCGTTTATAATGAATCTTTGTGGGCGAGTGAATTACTTGTCCGAATTCTTCTTCTCACTTCTAGATGCTCTTGTGTTGATCTTTTTGTCATTTATGACAACTCATTAGGTTCATGCGTACTCAATGAGCATACAAGAAGTGGAGGTGGAAACTAATGTAAATGAGGGGGAGGGTGTGTGGTGTTACAGTTGAGATAATTTGAATGGGGTGGTCGAGTTTGTAGGGAAATGTGTGTTCATCAAATTTTGCATGACGAGAGATAGCTTTTAGTGGTGGATGGGTGAATGCACTTATAGCCTTTGGGTGAGGTGGCATGGCCAATGAAAACATTGTGTGGATTTGGGTGAGAGTTTTTATGTGATGTATGATTGTAGCTAAAGGTAGCATGTACAATTAAAAACACGTAATTGTGAATAATCTGGAAGTTTGTGGTAAAGGAGTTGGGATGGTGATTTATCTGGGGATGGTAGTCCATTCATAAGGTATGCGGCTGTGAGAAGTGTGTCAAGCCGAAGTAACTAAGGTAGACTTGCTTTAAAAATGAGGGAACGAGATGTTTCTAGTAGGTGTAGATGCTTTTTGTTCAACTACCTCATTTTGTTCAGAGGTGTATGGGAAACTTAATTGGCGTGATATACTGTTGGGTTAATATATTTAATAGTGTGATTGATGTATTCCCCTCCATCATCAATATGGAGAATTCCAATTTGTGTATTTAATTGTTTTTCAATCATATTTTGAAGATTGAAAAGTTAGTGGGAACTTCAGATTTGTGATGCATTGGGTATATCTAATAGAAGCATCAGTTACTAATAAATGAAATATAATATCTAAAGTCTCAGTTGGAAAAGGTGGGGGAGGGACCCCAAACATTAAAATGTACAATATACAGTGGGCAATTACTAGGAGAATTGGATTAAAAAAATGATAATTTTTTTTGCTTTTTGGCGAGTTACAGAAAATACAAGAAAAATTGAAATTTTGAGTACATATGTTTTTGTAATCTTTAGCTATGAGAAACATGATAGATTGATGAGGTGTCCAAGCTGACTGCGCCATATGATTGACGATTTGAATTTAGTGTGGGATGACTGATGACAGGAAGCAGTGGTGAAGGGGCAGGGTGATGGTTGGATAAAGATAATTAGAGCTCAGGCCTATCAGAATGATTTGATGAGTCTTCTTGTCCTGAATCAAGCAACCATTTGAATGGAAGAAATAGAGTTGTTATTGTCGATGACCAGATGATTAGCAGATAGGAGATTATGCGAGAGATTGGGTATGTGAAATATTTTAGATAAGTTGAGGTTTGTATGGGATGGGCTAAATAACGTTACTGGTGGTGATTGGTAGATGTTGGCTGTTGTTGACGGTGACATTTTATTGTCCATTTTATGGTCTGGAATTTGAGATAGTGCTTGCATCATTGGTGAGGTGGGATGTTGCTCCTGAGTTGAGGATCCAGTTGGCAGTAGTAGGAGTTAGGGTTGTGACGAGAGCTGGTGGTTGGTAGTTGAGTTCTGCTCGATACTAGAACTTTGAAGCTGAGTGACCCATCATATTGCATATCTGGCATTGAATGGGAGGTTGTTGTGTTCTTCCACCTTGTTTGTAAGGGTTTTGTGCTACTTTTAATTAAGAGGTGGGTGGTGGGTTTCAGGTGGAGCGAAAGCATCCCCAAGGGCGGCCTTGATTGGCTATGAGTGCTGCGTGGCGATCTTGGGATAGTTTGTTGCTTGCGAGGTGCCTCCTTTGCAAGGTTTATTTCTTCAGAGCAAAGAAAGAAGCATAATTCATCATGACTAATTGGTTGGAGTTGTGTTCTGATAGTGATTTTGAAAGATTGATAAGTCAACAGGAGGCCATTTAGAGTGTAGAGTATGATGTCTTCATAGTCTAGGCGAGCTCCAATAGCTGCTATAGCTTTGACCTTGATTTTAATAATTGATTGGCCCTTAATTGACATGTGTCCAACTCATTCTTAAGTTGGAGTATGCGTGAACAATTGCTTGACATTAGTCTACGATCTAATGTGGATTACATTTCTGCAGATTTGAAAAGGATCAAAACATATGGTTGTTGAGAGGGTGAAATGGTTGAATAAAGAACAGTGGGCAGATTTTGGTCTATGAGAGTCCAATTATTATAACGTGGATTACGTGTGGTGTATCCTCCATCCAGGTAACCCTCGAAGTCATTTGCTCTGATGATCTTGAGGAATTGGTGATTATCTGTAGTAAGCCGAGAGGTGATGAGGTTTTTGATATTTGACACTAAGAACTTTAGCTGTTACCAGATGCTGATGTTTGAGAAGATAGGTGGCGAGACACAATCCATGGATGAGTTGGAGTGCTTGGAGGGGCTGGTTGTGTTCATTGTGGCGTCGTCTCACGCACTAGGCTTTGATACCATGAAAACGACCCCAATTGTTTAATGCTTCAGTTCTTACATTCATGCGAGAAAGAGACGACTTCTAGGAACTAACAGAGAATTTGTATATGGAAGTCATAGAATGTATTGTTCGTATATATCATTTGCTTTAGTAAAGTGGGGTATATATAGTCAGTAGTACAGAGATAAAGAGAATTCACAACAAGGGAAATATTTTAATAGGAGAATCCAAAGAAACTAGTCTAAGAATGAAATTATGGCTTGTGATGACTTTTGTACCATAATAAAAAATTGAATTTCTTGCTTTTGATGGTGCTTATCATTTCAATAATTTTGGAACTAATTAATATTGATGGATGAACTTTTGATCGGTATATTATGAATGATTAAAAAAATTAATTAAAATGAAATGGATAGGATTTGTTACAATTTATTGAAGATGTATTAACAAAGAATAAAGAAAGGGAGCAAATGCACTAATTTTGATCAAAATAAATGGAATATTAAGGACTTTTTAATCACTACATGATGAAAATTGTAACTTTAACGACTTTAAGATAAAGATTAATGCAAGTAATTGCATACTTATTAGTTTTGAAGATCTATTAAATCAAACAAAGTATATTTATCAAGATTGTTAAGTGGTTAAAAAATGGAAGATTTACATACATACCACACAATTCTTATGTATTTACATATCCAACATCTAAAGTTAGATATTTACTATTCTCACACTTTTCTATGCTTAAAAAGGTGTATTTCACTTTTAAAAAGTGAATGAAGTGGTATTTTTGATGTGATATTGAAGATTAGAGTGTTATATATTTAAAAATTAAAGTTTAGGTGTTAGATATGTAAATATATAAGAATTGTGTGGTATGTATGCAAATCCCCCTAAAAAATTTATGAGTTGAAAATTGCTAACAAGTTTATCATTTGCTTTAGAATAAAAATTATGAATGGAGTTGCAAATGATTTGAGCATTCGATAAGCTAGTGATTTGATTCAATTAATTCTTATTTATAATTATTTGATTAATTAATTAAGCAAGTTTAACATTGTTATAAATATTCAGAGATTAGATGAACAAACTTGAGCAATTTGTAACTTGATTCATTTATGTTGTGAATGGTATCATTAAATCAAGCTCGTGAGTAAATTCATTAAAAAACTTGATTAAGACTTGATATAATATGCTTAGTTGAGTAAGGATTGATGTTGATAAGGCATCCATCAAAGAAGTTGCTTATGAATAAAATGGCTCGATAAGGCGAGGCTCATTAAGCTTATTTAGTTAAAGTTTTAATTGTTAAAGATTGATAAGGGCTTGTTTATGATTTTTTGGATTGAGTTGCTCATCTAAAGATTGTTAATCATAATATGAACAAGCTTGAACAAGCCATTGTTAAATGAGCTTGAGCTTAAACAATATCATAAAGGCTCAAATTAAATTTGAGTTGAGCTTGAATGTGTGTTATTTGTAATTGAGTTCGAGCTCAAACAACCTCCTACTTGACTTAGCATGGTTTGTTTGAATCCTTATTTATGAATATTGTTGAGCATTTATTTTCACATATTTTAGAGATTGTTGTATACAATGCACTTTTGATTGAAGAACAAAAATTTAATTTCTAACTCTAAATTTAAGGGTCTTAATCATTTCCACTCCATTGGTTAGGTTCACTAATACTCTCTATCTCATCCATCTCTTTAATAACTTTCTCATCTTGGATTCATGCTCAGATTTCTTCTAGGAACACTATAAAAATTGTACTTTTCTAGTGTCATAAAAAAGTTAAATGTGAAATCTAAGTAAGATATAAAATTTATATTTTAGAATAGTTTAACCTACTAAATTTGTTGATTTTGATCATGTTAAGAATGATTTACCGTCATTTGACTAAAGTTATAATTGTACTAATATTTTTGTATTTGAATGTTATGATGTCTTTTTAATGTCTATACTTAGAGAAAATCAGCTAAATGTATAAATATGAAAATATATTGAACGAATGTTAATTAAGTCGATATGTCCGAGTGGTTAAGGAGACAGACTTGAAATCTGTTGGGCTTCGCCCGCGCAGGTTCGAACCCTGCTGTCGACGAAATGAATCGTTTTTCAATTTATTTTTTTATCCTGCTTTTAACCAACAGGAGTTCTGAGATAGGACGGGGCTTGCTCATGATCAAATAGCCATAAATTTCGGAACATATTTATTATAAGCTTTTTTTTTTTTCCTAAGCTTTCGAAAGACATTTTCAGGATTAATGTACACTCATTTACATGGATCAAATTATTCAATAAATTGGTAGCGCTGAAGTCTACTCATCTTAACGTCAGTGTTATTCAAAACATTTTATCGAACTACTAAACTTATTACTTGCATGCAATAATTCTTGCCATATTTTATTAACATGTAATTGTTCTGACGGGACCATGAAAACTATCAATAATGTAAAGTTGTGTGGTGCTATATATAGATCAGGATTGAGTCCAAGAAAGAATTTGATTGATCCTTTAGAGCACTGAAAGCCGCAATCAACTTGAGCCATAAGAGTACATGAGAGAATAAGAGATCTTAATTGGATAGAGTTTTATTAAAAAAGAAGAAGAAAAACTTAAGTGATCTCATGACCAAATTCAATTCTTGACTCTTTTTATTATATGACAACTAAAAGAATGGGTGAATTGATGTTTTTTCAATATATAAATAAAAATATATATATATATATATATATATATATATATATATATATATAAGCAAGAAATGATGGCTATTATGATTGAGGTTTGCAGAGACGTGATGATCCCTGATGATCCCTGTGTATAGGAGAGTGGGGTGACGAGATTTTCTTTAAATATGAATTAGTAGTGCAGACCTAATACATGATTAGAATTATTTGAGGATATCACATGAAATGAGTGCCAACAAGATGGGGTGCTGACATCCATATACTATACCACAACTTACATATTTAATGATTATGATGTTCTAATAATTTCAATAAAACACATATAATTCATAAATATAAAATATGTCTTTAAGAAATTATATCTCTATCATCAATGATCACGAACTTTCTTTATTGATTTTATACCCTTCCTTGAAAAATATGTAATGCAATAAGAGTGAGCAAATAGCTCAATAGGTTACATAAAGCCTACAATTATGTTCAATGTACAAAAAAAAAATAATATGTATGATTGCATTATAAATGTTTTACATGTTATATAAGTAAATCTTGTGTCATTATTTTTATAAATATAATGTGCAAAATATGAAACATGATCAGAGTATATTAGGCGATATCATAACTATATTAATTTTTTTGATTCATATCATCAATTATGATATTTCAAGGATTATTTATCTTTACACATATATTATTGTAAACTATGTATTCTACTAATCATGTCATGTCATGTTCTATTTTGTTTACACCTAACCATATCATGTTAGGTATAGTTTCATATCATGTCATACCATATCAAGCAAAAATAATCAACTCGTATAGTATATGGAAGTCATCACCCCATCATGTTAGCTCTCATTTCTTGTGATATCCCAAAATAACTTGAATGATGTATTAGGTTTGCACCACTAACCCATATTTAAAGGAAATCCCATCATCCCACTCTCCTACATTGGGATTGTCATGTCTCTGTCATAATAGTTATCCTTTCTTGCTTACACACGTATTTATATCATGTTCATTTACTGAGATGAAATTTTATCAAAGTTTTAGAATAAATATATATAATTTAGATTATGAATTATCTAAAAAAATAGAGATATCATATCAAAATTTAATATAATCATGTCAATAGGTGTAAAATAATTAAAGAAAAAAACACTGAAAGTCTCAAAGTGAAGGCTATTTAAAATATTCAGTTATTTAATATCATAACTTTTAAACATTTTAACCAAATTAAAAATGGGGTTAGGGCTAGGGGAATAATATAATTAAAAAATTACCAAAAATAGAAGTAGGACAATTATAGTATAACTCGAGTCAATAAATCTTTCAAACGAGCCTGTCTTATAAAAATCCCCCTATGGCTTCCAACTCAAATGTTCTCTCTCTTTTACTCTCTCCTTTCCATCACGTTTAATGCTAAATTGGTTTAGAAATTACTTCCTCATATTTACCACTTTTTCTCTCTTTCTCTCCTTATTTCTATCTATTTCTCTCTCTTTCTTTCTCTCTTTTTATCTCCCTCTCTTTCTGTCTCTTCCTCTTCTTCTTCTATGTCTCTTTCTCCTTCTCCTTCCTCTTTCTTCTTTTTCATCATCATCATCATCATCATCTCCTTCTCCCCTTCTCCTTCTCTTATCATTCTCCCTTCCCCTTCTTTATTTGACGCCTCTGTTTTACACTAGCCAAGGATATTTAATAAGAAAAATGAAATTGATCATAATGGTTATGGGTATACCAAAAGTTGATAAAATTTTTAAGAGAAACTATTATCTCATATTTTTAAAATTTTAGGTATTACAATTGTCCTCTTCTTAAAAACATCATTCTTGACATTCATTCCCTTAATAATCGTTTAGGTTATTGAGGAAATTCATATCACATATTTTTTTCCCAAGTGGCCTCTCTATCTAACACCTGTGCTTTCAAAGAACTTTAACCATATGAATTTGCTTGATCCTCAATTGTTTGACATCATATGCAAAACATGTTTAAATTCTTCCTTATAAGTCACTTTGGATTGTATCTCAACCTTATATTTAGGAACTCTATGTCTGATATTAGTAACTCACTTCCTTAGCATATATATATATATATATATATGATAAAATATGCACATTTTACATATAATTTGGTAGTAATGATTTGTAAGCAGATTTTCCTACTCTACTAATCATCTCAAAAGTTCTAATAAATTTCAAACTTAACTTTCCTTCTTCATAAAATCACCTTTCTCATTCTTCTTAATCTTTTCTTCCTTTTTTCCTTTTCCTTTTCTTCTTCTTCTTCTTCTTCTTCTTCTTCTTCCTTCTCCTCCTCCTTTTTCCCTTCTCCTTCTTTCTCTTATTCTTCTCTTTTCTTTTCCCCACCCCTTCTATGTTTCATGCCTTTGTTAAATGCTAGGTAAGGCTGTTTAATAAGAAAAATGAAATGAATAATGATGGTTATGGATGAGATTGAATATGAAATATTCATAGAATATTTTATTAGTTAAGTAATTAATTTTTAATTAATATAATGTTTAAAATTTATATGTACTTTTATATATCAAAATAATCCATTCAAAGTGTAGAATTTTATAAAAAAAATATATTTGATCATTTTTGGAGTATACAAAATATTGATATAAATTTTAAAAGAAATTATTATCTCATATTTTTAAATTTTTAGGTATTACAATTGTCCTCTTCTTAAAAAAAGATCATTCTAGACATTCATTTTCTTAGTAATCATTTAAATAATTTAGGAAATTAATATAAAAACATGTATATTTCTCTAAAGGCACCTTTCTATATGACAACCCTACTTCTAAAGAACTTTAACCATATGGATTTACTTGCTCCTCAACTGTTTGACATCGTATGCAAAATATGCTCAAATTCCTTTTTTATAAGTCAGGTTGTGTTGTATCTCAACCTTATCTTCAAAAACTCTATGCCTGATTTTAGTAACTCACTAAACATGGATACATAGAATACATCCTGCATATTTGATATATGATTTTGTAGTAACAATTTGTAAGTAGATTTTCCTACTCTACTAATCACCTGAAATGTTTCAATAAAATTTGAACTTAACTTTCCCTCTTTACCAAATCTGCTTACACCCTTAATAGGATTGACCTTTAAGAACATTAAGTCATGTGCTTGAAACTCAATTGCTAGATGATTGGGATCATAATACTTTCTCTATCTATTCACTATTATTTTTAGTCTATCTCAAATCAATATGATCTTATTAGTATCATTTTCTATGAACTCATGATCCACACATTTTGTTTCACCCACTTTTGTCTAAGATAAAAGGTTTCTTGTACCTCCTACCATAAAATGCCTCATAAGATGTCATACCAATATTGGATTAGAATCTATTATTATAGGTAAACTTAATTAAACATATATGATCCTTATAGCTTAGTCTCTAGACCATCTTGAATATATTTTAATAATATAAAATTTAATGTCTTAACATGATAAAAAATAATAATATCTAGTATTACATATAATCTGACAATCTTGTGCATATATAATTGTGCTAACTTTTTAACTAAATTTGCCTTATAAGAAGAAAATATATCAACTTTGTTAATCAACTATAACTTATATTATATCATATCCTTATTTAGACCTTTGGAATACTATAACAAAATCTATTGTGACTCTTCTAACTTCTACTCAAAAATAAATAAAGACAATAATAAAACACTAAGATTCTAATGTTATGGTTTCATTTTCTAATAAGCTAAATATTTTGATACAAACTCAACCATCTCTCTTTTCATTTTAGGTTATCAAAATATCAACTTCAGATCATGATGTATCTTATTACTCCATGGACAAATTGTGTATATAGAATAATAAGTCTTATTCAGTATTTCTCTTTAAATAACCACTAGTAGGAACTCAAAAGTCTGCTTCCACAAGTCAATACACCATCATCATCCACATGCAACTCTAATCCATTTTAAAAATTTCATCAAGTTTTGTCAAAGGCAATATTTTGAGTTTAGATTTAAAGTCCCTATTATATGTCTCAATACTTTACATACACACAATTCTAGCGATCAAGTAATTTACAGTTCGATAATATAATAGGTAGACTTATTTGTAATGTAATGGTTGGTAAATCTAAATAAATAAAGAACATAGTAGCAATGAATATATGATTTGCACTAGAGTTAAAAGAATTCTATAAGATTGATTTGAGATAGAAGTTCCACCTATCATAACATTAGATGTATTCTTTGCTTTCTATTATGTCAAATTATATACACTTGCTTGAATTGAGGCAGACATATCTAAAATCATTCTCACCGCCCACCATGCTTCATAGATGTAGTACTTCCTCCACTTATACTAGTAAAACTCTAACTATAAACTCTATATGGTGTCATCCTTTATAGCCATAATTGTCTTACGTAATCTAATCTGGAATATAATATTTTTTTAGGTTTGCTCTAATGGTAATCTACAATCTTGTGTCTAAATCAGCCACATCTATTACACTATCCAATAACCATATAACATTATTCTAAATGCTTTCTTCCACAACTTGTACATGCTAAATTACTACTAATAGATAGCATGGAACCCTTCTTAAAATCTCTTAGTCCAACTCTACTTTTCTTCTCACTAAATTATTTCTTAAATATCTCTTACACTTGCCACTCATATCCCATCATCAATATTGATAACTCATTTTCTACTAATCTTTCTTTCTCCACTAGCTTTATAAAATCCTTAATTCTCAAAGAGACTAATGGATATCTCAAATCATGTTTGAGTCCTTTCCAAAAATGGTAGCACTTCTCCTTAGTATTAATAACTAATTTTGTAGCATATATCGACAAAGTAGTAAGCTCAACCTTATATTGCACAACATTCTTACACCCTTGCATTTGCCTTATGAAAGCTTCTTGCATTTACTTTCTTACAAACGAAGAAACAAATCATTCTCTAAAAGTTTTTACAAGCTCCTCCTAAAAAATCAAAGAGGCCAGTCTACTTTAAAATATCTCCATTTGCTAACCTAACTTTCAACATTCCACTTCACCCTCAATAAAAAATACAACCAATGGTATCTTACAATTTTTCAAACACTACATTCCATCAAAGGTTTTTTTGTCTATTCTCAATAACTAATCTTCTATTATCCTAGGCTTCATTTTACCCTTAAAGAGTGATAACTTTAGCATCTATAATATCTATAGGTTCTTATCTCATTCCTGTATGATCTTATCTCATACAAGAATGATGGCTTTAGCACTTCTCATTATACGCTCAATTGAAAATACAACCAATGGTATCTTATCTCATTCCTATAATATCATTATCAAACACCATACTTTATGCATTTTTCATTAATGTATGATTGAACTAGCAAACTACATGATAAAATCTATATCAAATCTCGAGTACTACATTTCTCTGGTAATTGTTGACTAAAATATAACCTATTAATCATCTCCTATTTTGGGAATCCATAGGATCACAACAATGACCTTCTCAATCTTAATTATTATATACAAAAATTCAAAATAATGCACATGTATACTTGAATAAGAGAAAATATGGATATTAAAACTACACTTTTTACTCATCACATAATTAATCATATTAATTTTTACTTAATCAATTCTTTCAAAACATTGCTTTGTTACAAAAAATTTTCTATCATAATCAAACTTGATATAATATGTATCCCTTAATAAGTCATATCAAGTTATGCATAAAACAAAGGATTGGTCAAGATTTATTTGAAGAAATTTTATATATTCTCAACTATATATAACACAATCATTCAATCATCATTAATATAATAGAGCATCATTCATCATCTCATTATACGGGCGATTTTGGGTTGGGTGCGTGCATGCAAGTATGTATCAAAATTGTTTACATCATTTAGAACTTTCATATATAATAATCAAGATGTTCCAATAACTCATATAAAATATATAATTTACAAATATAAAGACATCTTTAATAAAATAAATCTCTATCATTAATGATTACAATCTTACTTTGCTAGTTCTTTACCATTCCTTAAGAAAACATGTAATGCAGTCGGAGTGAGCAAAAGAATAATATAGTTGTATCTTGAATATTTCATAAATTATATAAATCTTTATGTCATTATTTGTGAGTAAGTATACTGTGCAAAATTCAAATTATGATTAGCGTATATTGACAAATATATTTTTGTAGTAAAATTTTTATACTTAAATTATGAATTTTATGCTTATTTTGGGTTTAAACAAGTTATCCGCAGTACATATTGGCATTGTTTCAAAAATTTTTTTTAAAAAATAGATAAAATGGCGAAAAGCATAGTTAGCGCTTGCAGCGCCACAATGTTGCACAATCAGTACCATGGTGATACACAAGTACTGCCACGGTGCTGCACATGACTTATTTTGGAGCAAAGAATAGTGAGGCCAATGCTTAGGCATTATATCAGTGGTACTACGATAATAAGAACATGATCCAAATTTGAGCCAAAAGATAAAAGAGCTAGTGCTGTAGTGTTGGATTCTTTGTGCAGCAACATTGAGGACTTATAATAGTTTTCTTAGAAGAAGCCATTAGGTATGCACACAAAGTGCCTAGACACCAAAATCATGGTGCCACAATGCCAGTGAGTTTGAGAATCAAATAAAAGATAGAGGAGCCAACACCTTCACTCAATTTAGCTAACATCGTAGCGCTATCCTAGTGCCTAGGCACACCTTCGTAACCGTGCAGTGTGATGACCCGACATAACACTTTTAAGTAGTTCCAATTGTTAGTTTGGGCAATTTCTAAAGAAATTTTTAGGGGAGTAGGAGAAGGACTGAGAGAATGATCGAAAGGTTATAAATAGGTGGTATTTTGATGGAGAAATGATTTTTGGTAAGTGGAGGGAGTCCCAGTGTAAGTGTGAGTGTAAGTGTAAGAGGCACTTGGAGAGTGACACTATAAATACTGTGTGTGTGTGTTTATCTTGTTCAGGGTTGTGTGTTGGTGTGCTAATCTTATTGGAGGTTTGGAGAAGAAGATCCATATGAAGGATTTGTTGTAGCATTGTTATGCATTTCCATGAGAAAGTAGTAGGTAGGTGTAAAGGTCAGACTTAGGAGATTTTTACTTGGTGTACTCTTCCCTTTTCCTCTGGTTATCTTTACATCCTATTTTATGATTTCAAATATGTTCTTATTCTCCTCTAATATGGAGCACTAAATTCCTCATGTGCTCCAAATTTTTATAATTTTGCATTGATGTTATTGTATAAAGTTTGACATTTAGAATTTTTATGAGAAGATTATTTGTGTTTTTGAAGAAATGCTATGTTATTTTTCCCTTCACTTTATTTACTTACAGTCTGGTCAATTATTATGATAAAATGGATTATGATATAGAGATATCAAAAGAGTCTTAGAACAACAGTAGGAAAAATTATATGACTTTACTAAATAGGCATAGACAAATGCTATTATGGATCCCTAGTCATTAAGGAAAAAATTGGATAATGCAATCAATAAAATTTAATTAGACTGGAAGGTTAAAGGAAGTGGATTAGTTATGTTGATCTAGGCATAAACGATATAATACTTATGTTCCAGGATGACACTATAGAGTTTCAAATAAATTTCAATGCTAGTTTTTTAAAAAATAAAATATCAATCAAAATTACATAAATTTAGGGTACTACTTTAGCAAATTAAAAGAACAACACTAACCGAATCAACAAAAGTTTATTTTCAACTTTTTAAATTGGATGGGTAAAAATTAAGCTTAGGGAGAATAATAATTAACTCAATTTTAATTTGCACTCTTTGCTCATCCTCATGAGAACGATTCTCAACTTAACATTATATTACTTTTATCGACATGCACACTTCTGTATACTATTATAGCACTGCCAAGTTTTTGGCACCATTGTTGTGGATTGGATTGAAGTGTTGGTTATATTGAGTTAATATTAGTATAACTAAGCTATTTTTAATTCAATTATTTTGTGTTATGTGTTTAGTGAATTATAGATTGTTTTTTATTTAAGCATTAAAAAGTAATTAGCTTTTGTTTATTTATCTTTATGATTGTGTAAAAATTGTGTTTTTAGCCTTTTCATGTGTAGTGAAGAAAATATAAGTATTGCATTTGAACTTAAAAATTGAAAAACTTTGTAAAAAAACTTAGAAAGAAGAGAAGAAATCAACTTAGAGACTTAGTGATGGCTAACCCACATGGAGAAGTAGAACAATCTAGGCCCCTTAGGGATTATGATACACCATTAATAGATGGAATACACCAAAGCATAGATAGACCTACAATATAGACAAACAATTTTGAGTTGAAACCTTCAATAATCCAAATGGCATAGAATTTATAGTTTGGGGGTTCAATATGACACATCTTAATATGTATATTAGAAAATTTTTAGAGATTTGTACCACCTTTAAGTATAATGGAGTTACTGATGATATCATTAGACCTAGGTTGTTCCCTTTTCACTAAGAGATAAGGATAAGATGTTGATAAACTCATTACCTCTCAGATCTATAACAACTTGAAATTCACTAGATCAAAAATTTTTAGCTTAACATTTTCCACCTTCTAGGATTGCTTAGCTTAAGAATGAAATTGCATCTTTCATTCAATTGAATAATGAATCAATATATGAGGCTTGAGAGAGATATAAAATTTATTATAAAAATACCTATATCATTCATTACCTAATTAGATGATTATTCAATAATTTTATAATAGCTTAGTAGGCTCTCTTAGAACAATAGTAGATGTAGGAGGAAGTAACCT